>JAZDUA010000620.1:0-600000 GCA_038098605.1 Gryllus longicercus | reverse complement strand
TGTTTTTATTTAATATTTTTAAAATATCAATTTCAAAGTTGTAGAGAACGTACAGTCTTCTACTCGCGTAGAATGGGTATTATTTTACGCTTACTGAACAATCTATTATTTTCGCATTTTTTGTTTAGTTTCTTGAGTCTAGGTTAGCTTTTCGATATTGCCCTCCCTCATCCCAGCTGCTACTCATCGGCGCCAAAATGACATTTTTTAACATTTTCTCAACTTTGCGTGTCCGTAAAAGTAGAATTGAAGTATGTCTTTTGAATACTGTAGAAAAGAAAACATATTCCTCGAAGCAAGATTTTATTTGACAAAAAAATGTTGTTTAAACGTTTCTGCAAACGCGCGATTTTGAGCTCATTTTCACAGAGAAGTTTTGAGTTTTCGAGAAACATCATAAGAGAATCATCTAAAGCCCTTGTGCTCACGAATACAATGATGTATAACAACGCTCGTAATGTAATTATTAATGACGCGAGTAATATATAAAGAAAATTACATTTGTGTAATTTTTGAAAAATCTAAATAATATATTAAGATAGCGTTTACGTCACGGTATTCAGTGCATGTAGCACTATTTGCATAAAATGTTTAAAGATTACATTTGGAGCCGTTTGTGAGGAAATCTTCTTTTTATTTTTTTAAATATTACAATACTTCTCGAAATTAAATTACAACTACCATGTTTTGAAGAAAAATTATGTCTTCAATTAAAGATATGTTTGAAGAACAGATTTTATTCAGAAAAATACAACTACAGTACTGTAGTTGTAAGAAGGGTCTCAAATATTTTTTTAACTTTTGCAACTTTCGAAAATTAAGATATTTCAACGAAACTGAGACCAGTGCCGCTTTTTAAGCAACCTTTTGATATGTGATGACAAAGTTTAATAAAAATTTGAGAGACATTTTTGGGAAAAGAACTGAAAATGTCACTGAGGGTTAATGTAAAGTACAAATGTAAAGTAAAGTATAAAGTAAAAAGTAAATATAGTATAAAGTAAAAATGTATACATATTCAAGTTCAAGGAATTGCAACATCAGCAAAGGAGTGGGAAAAGCAGTTTTGGTAAAAATCCTACCGAAGGTATAACCGCTAGCGTGTTCACGGACGGATCGACATGCGGATAGATATTTTGCCATAAACCAATTATTTTCAGTATCAAGGACTCTCAAAATGTGGATTTTGACTAGGGAAGGTGTTAGAATAAGTAACGTAATACATATTGGAGCAAGCAGAATCCTCTTTTTCAGTATCATTTATCTACAGTGTGAATTTTTCTGCTGAAATATCGCCGATTTTGGCCGCAGCAATAAGTAACATTCTGTATACTATATATGTAATATGTGATGAAGTAACTAGTGGTGGTACAGAATGGCACAGACTTTCTCTTCTTACTTTTCTATTTTCTTTGGTCTGAGCTAGATATTCTGCTTTGCCCCATCGTCTTGCCTGCTACCATTTATGAACTTTTCTGATTTCTGTTTTCGGATTCTGAATGTAGAACCGAATTATTACTTTAAGAATATTAGAGAAATATAAAATCTCGTCCTAAATGAAAATTTTTATTCAAAAATTTAGAGCCGTTTTTAAGAAAAAGTTGTTTAAGCGTTACTATGAATGTAAAATTTGAACATCTTTCCACAGAAAATATTTCATTTTCGAAAAACTTCATCTAAAGTCACATAAAGCGCTTCCAGCCACAAATACAATAGTGTTTACAAATTGCTTGAAATAGGCATATTAAAGGCGTGATAGATATTTAAAAAAATAGATTTGTGTAATTTAAAAAAGAAAAGAATACAGCAACATAAACTTTGTCACATTAAACAGTGCACTATACGTTGGAAAAGTTTAAAAAAAATTGGGGCCATTTTTGCGAAAATGGGGTTTGAGTGTTTTTGAAAATGTGGTAATTTCAGTTCATTTTAACAGAAAACTGTTGACTTTTGAGAAACTTAATATGACACTATTTAAAGTAAATGTACTCATCAACACATTGCGGGTAAATTGTCGCTAATGTGGATATTAACGACATGAGAAACAAGTAAAAAAATACTTATTTGTGATTTTTGAAAAAACAAAACAAAAGAAGAAAGCAATATGGCGTTTATATCATCTTATAGACTGTATTTAACATTATCCCTTCCAAAAGTTTAATGAACAAATTTGGAACAGTTTTCGAGATTATATTGTTTTTCATATATTTTAATATTGCAGATACTGCAGGCAATTTTGCGCAAAAACTACTCAATTTTTCGGTATCAGAAGACCCCAAAACGTGAACTTCCGTTGAAATCTCGAAATCATTACTACTATTTTATTTCCCTATACTATGTATAATACTCCGTATATACGTACGTATAAGGCAAAGTAAAATATCTTCAATAATGTAGTGGTAAAGGCGGTCCACTTGCACTTTGCATTATCTTTATAAACATGCCTTGCTTTATTTGAGAAGAAAATATTGAAAACAATTTTTAGAAATGTTGGTGTAAATGTCAAGGAGTGCATTTAAATAACATCCCATTATTAAAATATCCGAAAATTTAGTAATTTAACGGGTCGTGAGATCAAGCAGAGTGATTGGGAATATCAGTTTTGGTGAAAATCCTGTGACTCGTCAGTGTTGTTCTCACTGAGATAGATTAATTATTTGTAAAAAACAATGCTTTTTTGGTATCAGGGTCTTCCAATACGTGAATTTCCATCAATTGTTTGGAGCTGAACTTTATTTCTCTATAGTACGTGTTGTTTCCTTAAAAAAATTAAAAAAACTGGCGCCGGTCTCATTTTTGTTAAACTATCTGAAATATCGAATATTTAATAAGCTAAAGTCGTGCTAAGCGTCGGGAAAGGAGACTATTGCCGTGCGAGTGATATTATATTGGAGTTGTAAGGTGCTTGTCGTATTGACTCGAAAGACTTTTGTTTCCATCTCAGCACAGAAGAAAAATTTTAGTTGGTTGAGAATACTTTTTGAGGTTGATGTAGTAGTATAATTTTGCGTTGCCGTCACAAATAATGAAAGAAAGTATGCGCTGTTGTAACACCACTATTTGGGTTCAAGGACACCCCCAAACGTGAAATTCCGTGGAAAGCTCGAAATGGATTTTCCGCACTATCATATAACTTTCTCTACGCTATGTGTATTACTCAGTATAGACGTACGCGAGGAAGTATAAAAAAATAACAATAAAAATAATCTAGTTAACACGTTTCAGTTAAATAGTAACGTTAATGGATAATTGAATGACAAATAATGTAACTTCTATGTTATCTTAGCGTTTTTTTATCGTGGTATCATATTACAACCCTCGGGTCGGTTAATCTTCTTATACACTAACAGAACATTGATGAGTAATGCCTACATAATCGTACGAACATGTGTACTTACTTCATCAGGTTCGTAATGGTAGTCGAGGTTGACATTTTTGTCGTTGATTAACTCCAGAAAATCTTCCAGTTTATCCCGACGCAAAGCCTCCATGATGGCCTTCTGCGCCTTGCCCTTGGGGGGTGGGGGAGGAGGTGGAGGAGGCGGTGGAGGCGATGGTGCTGCTGGCGGCGGCGCCGCTTCACATTTCGTGGCCGAGGGCATTTCCAGCCGAATGGCTTCAGGCTCCTCCATGTCTCTGACTGAAGGCGATGGCGTTCGCCCAGCAACAGAAGTTTCAGCTTTCCTTCATTGGCATTTCCTGGTGAAAGGATTGGATAATGCAGTGATTAATTTACTCAGATTAAAATTCCTTAATGATTAGTGATAAAATATAAGTTAATTCTACCAGAAAAAATGGAGATAAAACTTCACAGATAATTTTTTATTTTAAAATTATTAAAAAATTACACATTTTACTTTTTAAATATGACTTTATTGCCACCGGAGTACATGGTACTTTAATCTCTCCGTCGCTCAGAATATATAGCTCAGAATGAACAAATTCTGTCTCCATTTGCCCATTTGTACCCACACTAAAGACAGAAGCAAGAGGTGTCGAAAATTAATTCGCTGTCCATCTCATTGCCGATTCTCACTATCTGTCGTGACTGCGTTGAAGAAGGAAGCGCAACTATTGATAGTCAAAGTCAATAACCAAAGTGTAACAAGCCTGTAGGCGGGTTTTAAAAACAAACCTAAAATTGAAAGAAATGTTTTAAAATAATGTTTTGTATATGATAAGGCATTTAAGTTTTATTCACTCGGGATAGTTATGTTTTTTTTATAATCAGTTTTAGACCTACATTTTTTCGGTTGGTACATTGTCCCAGGTTCGGTTCTAGTGACATTTGGCTGAAACCTTTCATTGCATTGATCAGCCTGTGTGCTCTTATTTATCGAGTTTACTTGTTACCCTACGTAGCGAAGCTAACGAGCCCATCTGTACTAGCCACGAGTTAAGGGGAAGGAATTAGACTAGACCGCACCCAGAAGGTAGCCCTGCCGCGGCTCGCGAGCCTATACCACTCGTTTATGAGAGCAACCAGACCCACTGACGCCGGAGGGGACGAAGAGACTGGGTTGGCTGATTGTTTAGTGATTCCGGGCTCGTCAGCTACCAGGGTCATTAGTCCCGTAAGTGTAATGCATGTTTTTATAATGCATGCTCGGAAGGTAGCGGTGATCTTTCCCCCGCTGTATGGCGCAATTCGGCGCCGATCTACCGCCGGCCAGCGGGGTTTTCCTCAACCAGGTATCTCCCACCAGCGGGGCGCCGCCCCAGCCGGGGCAAACTCTTAGCTCCTGAGGGGACTCCAGCATGTGTGGTAGTGTAGTTCATGTTAGTGAAAGTGTGCGTAATTAAGGGGTTAAGATTGGACGAGAAAGAGGAACGTGAAATCACTCGTGATCTGTGGCCCGTTTGTTAGGGTACTGCTCCGGCACTCGCCTGGTGTTGATTTGAGAAACCGGGGGAAACTACCGATCAGAGCAGCCTAACGCTAGAATTCTCCTCCAGACGAATATACTGGGGAAAGCGCGATCGTAGCACAGCGCGGACATGCCTTTAACGCATGCTCCAACAAGACCCAAACGAGCCGTGAACGAAGGGACAAAATGGGAAGTGTGATGCATTATGGGTGTGACAGCCCCCGATGCGACATCACACGGATAAACAACGATGGCTTTGCAACTTCGCCTGTCCCGGCCGCCTATGAGAAACTACGGCACTCTTGCCTTTGCGCTCGAGATCTGACCTTTCTCCTTTGTGAATAAAACTATACTTTAACCACTCGTTATGTTAATTTATATTCTGTTTCTTATATTTTATTAGATAGGCACTTTTGTGATTGATAAATAAGGAGACCGCAGCTGCTTCGCACCAGATCATAGTTTTTACTATTTTACGCAACTCCGGATTGGTCACAACAAGTTTGAAACATCTATAGAAACTAGATTTATTAGGCTACCGTACGGTAATTTGATTATTCGTGAATGATTGTCGAAATGTCTGAGTCGCTAAAATGCATTAAGTCAATATCTCCCAAGAATGTGCCATAAAGTACGATTTTTCAATGGTGACCAACCACAAATAACACGATGAATGTGTACAAGATGCAATACTTAAAATTAAAGTTTAAGTTGCTAATAAAACTATTGTAATATATTAGACATGAAAAAATCGTTTCATTTCACGGAGATTGTTGGCAGGAAAAGGATGGGGCTGTTTGGAAGAGTATGAGTCAACTCCAATTAAAAAGTGTCAACAATTCCCCAAAAGCATTTTTCTTAAAGATGGCCCTATAGTTGGCAAGAAAACTAAAAACTAAAAACCTAATATACGAAAATAAAGAGCTGGTTGAAGGTTTTAGATGAAAAAGGGAAGCAAAACTTTTATTGTCCAAAACTACTGAAGATAATTAGTAAATTACGAATATACCTTCTTCCAAGTTCTAAAACACATTTGAGATCACCGTTCCACCATCATTGCACTGTCATACTGAAACTTGTGTAGACAGTTCTGACGTTTAGGTCACACGACAGAAAGCTAGGGCTTATAGAAGCTAAGTGGCCGATGCAGTAACTCGAGCAAATCAGTAAACTGACCCGGTCTCCCATTCAAATTAGAACGCCAAATACTTATGAAAATATTTTCCCTGCGGCTTCATGCAATGCGTGTGTAATTGTCGTGAGGTTATCAAGCGCGGATACTCTCCACTTAACATGTGATTGAAGTATAGCAATGCCCCCCCCCCCCTCGGAAAGACATTTGAAAACATTTTCCTCAAAAAATGACCTTTTAAATTCTTGTCAATGTAAGTCTTTCAAATATTTAAGGAGCCTTACAATTATCAGACGGAACGGTTGTATTGTTAACTACATTCTATACAATAAGTAAGTCTTAGCCGGACAGGAGGCGACTGGAGACACCGAAAAGTGCATATAAATAAAACATGACTACAATAATCCTGTACACAGTCTTTTTCAGTAAGCTCTTTCCTCTAAAATATGGATCTGAACTGGTTCGTGATGTACATAATTAAATTAAATAGTTGAAAACATCAACATAATAAACACCATTTAGAAATTAATTACTTAACTAGTGCCCTGCAGCAACAAAAAATACTGCTTAACAAAACCATATAAAATGTGTTTTCAAAAAATAGTCCGCACACTGCTCAAGAACAACAAATAAAATACTCTCGTAAAATACTGCAATAAATAAAATATTTTAACAAAACAGTCTTAACAAAAATGCTGCAACAACATAATATAGAATAATTAGGAGTGCAGCAGTTTCTTTCACCCCAAGGATAACAAAAATGTTGTTTCTTAATAGAACACGTGAGTAGCAAACATATTCGTATAATAACGGGTAGCCTCGCCCTTAGAACCTTCCCGTTGTATGACATCGACTGTGTTACAAACGAATACGACTGATAATAGCACGTCAGTCAGCATGTGCAGTTAAGGAATATGCGGGAAATCATAATTCAATATTAACATTTTTCAATCAATCAAAACTGTCATTGTTTTATGATTTTTCCTCGAAACTAAATCGTCTTCCATCTCACATGGCCGAAGACTAAGTAGTTTTCTTTCTATTTCTGTGCGAATTAAAAGTTAATAATGTGGATATAATGAAAAGTACATCTGTGGATCGACACATCTAATATAAATATTAATTTTTTATCGCTATCTTTTTCGTTCACAATGGCCAACACATAAACTTTACAAAGAATGATAGTTTTTTATCAAGCGGCATTTTCAAACATTGCATGTCTGAGAAAATAATGGTGAATGAGAGCGAGTAAGGGGCTGCAATGCGAAAATTGTCGAGAACAAACACGCGAAGCACGCGTGTCTACTGAAAGAAAACGGATTGTAGCACGGGACGGAAATTTTACGACTCCCCAAAGGTCGAAAAGCCTTCAAGACAACACGAATTGAACGAGATAATTTCGAGATAATTTTTGCCGCTACAGGGCACTAGTTCATACGGATTATAACTTTTTACAAAAAAATAAGTACTTATTATAAGAGTATTTTTGCTAAGAACGTTGAAACGCCCTATAATTACTGCTACCGGGCAGCCGTTGCGGCCCCGTTGTGAGCTGAGCTGGCTCGCACATAGACACCGCGCAAGACATCTCAGTTATCAGCAAGTCCTAGCGATAGCCGAAAGCACGTCTGCACGAAAGAACTTGCCCAAAGGCTTCCGAGACATTGCGGTTTCGCGTTCGATCTCATCTAGATGCTCCCAGCGACAACCTGTCTGAGCGTAATAACCCGTCCAGAGGCTACCATGCACGGAAATATTTTGCGTAATTACTCCTCTAGGGTAGTCGAAGAGAAAAAGAACTCAATGATGCAACAGTATATTTAAACCAAACAATTGTTTATTGGATGAAAATTATTTATATCATTTAATGTAACAGTAAGTCTCGTACATTTGTTTGCGTTAAACAATTTTAATGTATACTTATAATAACTTAATAAGACACAGCATGGAATTTGAGAATGTATATATCGGCTCTTAAATGGTTAACTTTACAGCGTGAAAGAAAAAATCATTCATTTTCAGTATTTCATGTTCTCAATGTTAGAAACAAATCATAAAATGTAAATTAGCAAATAATGTGAGGTAAAAAACAGAAAAGGGTTATCTTTAAACAGTGAAACAAGGAATAGATTGATTAACAACGAGCGCATTGCATTAGAAACGAGAGGTGCTACAACAACATATAGTTTCTTGCATTATTTTTAACTTAATCAATTTTTCAAAAATTCAGAGAATTCACCGAAAATGAAACCACCGTGATTTTTAAGCATTACTTCTTATAACCGTGTAAAAAATTAAGAAAAAATTATTTCAATTCAGAAAATAATTGTTTAAAATTTTCCTATATTTGTCGTAAAATTTCGCGGTAACCACTAGTATTGTTTAAAAATTATACTTGCCCTTTATTGACTGCCAGAAGCCATCCCATTCTGCAACATTAATAATATCTAGGAAAGCACACTTAAGAAATTACCTCTAGAAAGAATAAAAGAAAAGAGTGGATTGTTTTGTAATGTAAATAAACAATGTTTTGGCAAATATAATTCCACAGGACTTTCTCTTCAACTTCACATAAAATATTAATGATATGTTACCATCTGTATTTACATATTATTTGTTTACGCTTTTCGAAAATTTTTAGAAGGGTCTTTGCAAGTTGTCTTCTGAATATGCCAATAACACTGCATCATCCGCATAGTACAATATAAATATTCTCTCACTATCCGTTCTGTACCCTGACATTTCTTTTACTCTGTCAATCCATAATTAAATCCACAATCCATAATTAAATTAAAAAGAATAGTGCTTAGAGAATCCCCTTGTCTAAT
The DNA here is from genome assembly GCA_038098605.1 of Gryllus longicercus. NCBI lineage: Eukaryota > Metazoa > Arthropoda > Insecta > Orthoptera > Gryllidae > Gryllus > Gryllus longicercus. Next base: position 591,172 of record JAZDUA010000620.1, on the reverse strand, counting down.
GCCAGATGCACATGTAGATTCATCTGTTACCATATTTCTAATTTACACTTTTGTGACAGTGTTCGTATTCATATCCTATATTACTTAATGCCTTTGGTATGTTCTTCTCTCTCAAGATTGCTATTATATGTAGTAGTCTTACACGATCGAATGCCTTCTGTAGATCTACAAAATATAAAAAGGCTGGATTGTTAAATTAAATCGTCTTTTCGACTACTTGACGAATCACAAATATGACGTTTGTTGTTGATCTATTTAAACGAAGCCCTTGTTGTTCTTCATTTATCTCTATAAATGACCTTATCTTTTGTACTATCATTTTTTAGAGTACTTTTTGTGTCGTATTTAATAGAGAGATGCCTCTATAATTTTCTTGTCCCCTTTTTTGAATATGGGTGAAGTTATGCTGGATTTACATTCTAATGGTATTCTTTCTTCTTTGATTATACTATTAAATAATACAGTTATTTCATCTACTAAATTCTTTCCACCATATTTTAATAACTCATTACTTATCCCATCGCTTCTAGGTCCTTTCTATTCTTCAAGGTTTTTATAATTTCTTGCACTTCTGACATATATTCTACATTATCTAAATTGGTCATCTTTATAACATATCTCTCGATTATATTCTGTACCCTTATATAAGTCAGCAAAATATATTTTCCATGCTTTCTTGTCTATATTGTTATTAATCTTTGTGGTTTCAGTGATTTCTGCTTTTCTGTTCTCAATAATCCCCACAACTTACTTTGTGATCCTTAAATATCTCTTTCAAAATCATTCGTGAATTTCTCTCAGTATGTTTCTTTCAACTTTATTTTCTTGTGAGCTACATAGCTATCGTGTTTATGACGTGTGTTGTCTTCTGTACTTCGGGAAGATTCGTATTGTCAATAATATTCCTTTTTCTTTTTCACCATTTCCTTTACTTCTTCTGTGAACCATAGTGTTTTATATGTACGTTATGGGTTACATTTAACTTTGCTTTTACCTAACAATTCTTCAGTAGATATTATAATATTACCTTTTAATTTCTTCCATGCATCTTCCACTTTTTCTTCCCCTTTTATAGGTGCATTATCGATTAGATTATTAAGTCTAGCGATATACAGTTTTTTTGTACTTTCATTTTCCAAAGATTGTATGTTAAGTTTTTCTTCCATTCAATGTCCTTTTTTAATTAACAGGTTCATCCTTATTCATAATAGCGGTGAATGGTCACATCATATATTAGCTGACTTTAATGGTCTTACTTCTAAAATGTCTGACGGTGTAAATTGATGATTGGTTATCACGTAATCTATCATAGATTGTTGTCCTCGCGAAATGTATATTTATATTTAAATTCATGATCAAAAAATGTAGTGTTAATCCGTAAGTCAATAGTTACATACCAAATCCATACGAAAACATTCCATTAGTCTTCTCAAGCGGGCTGAAAGATTGGCTAATTACAAACTCAAATAAATAGTTGTAAAGTTGGAATGAACAAATATTTCATGACAATATGTGAAGAATAGAAAGAATTGTCACAATGCTTTATTATGAATTTGGTGAGTGTGAATTGTTGTGAACGTGTCTGTATGAAAGTTGATCGTAAATAAAATAATGTCCATGTTAATAAGTATTTGAATTAATCAACTATTGTCTTAAAATAGTAAAAATAATTTCAACTATTTTAAATTGCCTGCATATGAGATATACTCTTGTAAAAAAAGGCAGAGCTATTTTATTACACTCATAAAAAACGAATCTCCAAAATTCTTTCTTTTTAAAGTTTTAGTGGATAAAGGTTCAGAGAGTGAAATAAAAACGACTACATTTTTGAGAAGACGATAAATCATAAAATTCGAGACAGAAACCAAACTCATTTCTTACTTCATTATTATTTCATTATTTGACACATTTTTTAAATTGATTGTAACTGAATCAAAATGAAAAAACAATGATTTTTTTGTAAGCATAGGAAAATTCAAAATAATAAGGCATTCTTTAAAAAAAATTAACTTGTAGGAATTTATATTATTATTAACATTATATTATTATTATTATTATTATTATTATTATTAGCCTATTACAATCCCAATTTAGGGAAAGGGATTCCTGACTCCCCAGAGAGGGTCACATGTGCAGCACGGTAGGTTTATGTTGCAATAATTTTAAATATATAGTTCTATACTTAGGTTAACTAAATAATTACTTAAATTACAATAAACAACAAAATATAGAAAGTAAAAATAAAAAAATATTAATGATAATACTGGTTAATAGATAGCTGAATAAGGCATTTCTGCAATAATTAAATTACTAAAATTAAAAAAATCATTGGTTGAATTACAGGTGAAAACAAAACAAAACAAAAATTACTGAAATTTTGTGTCATTATCACACTTTTCATGATCTAACTGAAAATTATCTAAATTCTGCTTAGTAAAGAACACTTCCAATTTTTTTCAGTGCAGTTTTTGGATTCAGCTAGTGAAATGTGACCTTCACGGTGACCTACATGTGGCTAGGCTCGTCCATTTGTTGCCAGCTGCCTCCTTGAAGCTGTGTTCCCATCTTTTGTGTTGCCTACCAGGATGACGCCAGTTCGTGGTTCCCACCCCGTCATAGTATACGACCACCCGTGATCCTGCTGTCTGAGGACATGGCCATCTCATTTCAATTTTTTCACAGCTGCTTGTTCTGCTGCATCTTTTATCTTCGACCTGTTTCGTATTTCCGTACACGTTATATGGTCTTTCAAAGAGATGTTTTGAATTTTCCTCTCCATCTTTCTCTTGCATCTAGATAGTTGTAATTTTTGTATTGTCGTTAACGACCAAGTTTGGCACCCGTTAATGAAAGTTGGTGATATACAGAAGGGTAATTCATCTCTTTTTATTTTAAAAATCGTATATTTCGTCTAGCAAAATTAAAGATAGGTTCCAGAATGTTTGCCAAGCCAGAGTGATTGTTCTATTAATTTTACTGTTAAGTCTGTTATCGAAAGATTTCAATTGGCTTAGATAAATGTATTTTGATACATACACTATCTGATTTACTTTCACTTTTATTGTTTTTTCCTTGTGGCTAGTCTTAATTTTTTGTTTTATTCAAGTTTATTCGAAGTCCTACGTTTCTACTTTCATTGTTTGTTTAACTTTTCTAACATTCGCTGTAGTGTATGGTGGGAGGTTGCTAATAGAACAATGTCATCCGCAAACGTGAGATTGTTTAATCTTATTCCATTTTCTGATATGCCAGTGTCTTTCCACTTTAATTTTTTTAAATGTCTTCCATTATCCAAAATTTTGGGTGATAGAGGATCGCCTTGTTTGACTCCCCTTTTGATCTTAAATACTTCCCCTTCAACATCAGTGTTCACCTTCACTGAGCTGTTATTGAACTCAAATATCAACTTCAAGAGTCTAATGTATATGGATAGAACCCCCTGTCTTTGTAAGGCATTAAATGCAGGCACAAGCTCTACCGTGTCGAAAGCTTTATAAAAGTCTACATAGGCAATGTACAGCTTCAAATTGTACTCTTGGACTTTTTGTATTATTGGGTAATAACTTGGAGGTGATCCATCGTATTATATCCGTTTCAAAACCTGCTTGTTCTGAAGAATGCTTTTCGTCTAGTGTGCGATTTATACATCTTGTAGTGACTTTTATACAAAGGTTTTACAAATTAGACTTATTGGACGATAGCTGTCTAGTTCGTTTCTTGATCTTTTTTGGTGAATAAGAGAGATTGTGATCTGGAACCAATGGATGGGTATTTCTTCATGAGACAGTATTTTACTAATTTTCTTATGGAAGTTTGAAAGTTTATTTGCAATAGCATCTTTGTCGGGAGTTCCACCTCTTTTTTAGCCCACACTTATTGATCTCACTTCAATTATTACTATTTCTGGTTCTTCTTCCTCAGTGTAGTGGTTCTCTTCGAATTCGAGTTCATTGTTACTATCATAAATCTCTTGGTAAAATTATGTGGCTGTTTTGCTAATTGCTGATCGAGAGAAAAGTTTTTGTTTTTGCTATATTTGAACTCCTGGTATGTGGTGTTTGTTGTAAAGTTTTCATTTTTTGCCTTCTTCGCCGACTTTGATTCTACTAATATTTGCTTGATTTTGTCTGAATTAAATTTCCTTACATCTCTTATAAATCTCCGTTTTACTTCTCGATTTAAGATATCATCTTGTAATTTCGTATTTAGGTTAGTCCTAGTTGGCAGTAGTTTCTTTCTCTTTTCTAAAAATGTTAATTGATATAAGTGTGATTAAATCTTATGGTAATAAATTCTATATAAATTAGTTCACGAACAATAATATTGCTAAATTGTACAGCTTAAAAATTCAACGTTCTATCCTTGTATCACTAATGCGTAGTCCTAACGGCATGTGAGTTAAATGAATTGAAGCTACGGTTTTAATTAGTAATGGAATTGAATGGAATTTTCATCTTCTCTCGTCATTATTATTCAACAGTCATATTAATTAAAATTTCGTTGTCAAGTGAGAGCACCCATATTACTTTTAAAATATTTATTTTCTACCTGTTGACTTGTAAAATGTTTCAGGGATTTTATCTTTGTTTACAATACTTATACATGACAAAATGCACGCATATAATCTGTAGGTAAATATTATTACCCATAATTTAAGAGAAAACATTATTAATTATTTTGGAATAAACGGCATACTATTTTAAAAGAATTAAATTGAAAAGAGAAGAATAATTATTTAAATTAAGGCGGATACAAAGTGTTCTTGGAAAAACGCGTTCGAGAATTTGGAAAATAATAGTTTCCTATGGTACAGCAAAATGTTTAGATGCAGGTAAAGAAAGTAAGTTGGTATAAACGTTTTTTATATGAAGAATGAAATATTTAAAAGAATCAATTTTAAATTCTGTGCACATCCGTTTTTTGAGATTCTTCTATAATTATTCGGTTTTACAGCCAATTTTTTTAAAATTTTCATAATAGTGTTTTTCATAGATAAAAATAAAAAGGGAGAAACTCATTTCTAAAATATTCTGATTCTGTTATATTCATTACTTTACTGAATATATTGTTTATTTTCTTTACAGAATCCACATTTTTTTATATTCGTCAGATTTTATTTGTAAACTGCTCTTTCTGTAAACTTATCCTTTCATAACCTACACACGCGCTTTTCTAGATCAATTTAATCCCAGAGATGGCCACCAGCATTTAATTCAATTGTAATTGGAAAACTGTTCACTCATCATTATGTCTACTAACTACCACTTATCACACAAAAGTCAGGAGAAATTGCAAAATATTCTACTTCAACGCTACGCAAAGTTCTCGCTAAGTGCTTTCAGAGGCACCAAAGAATAAAGCAAATATGTCAAAAATTGCGTATGAAGAAACGTTTCCAAGCATTCCGAATGCAAGAAGGAATTGTTAAGCTACGATTTAGCGGCCATAATTGATAAAAATTTAATCCATCCTTCTTCGAACTTACGGTGGAAGTAACTATTCCTGGAATAACCCCGTTGTAACGGAGTTACACCATTTTTTTATTTGTAAGTTTGGTAGAGAATAGAGTGCGATGTTTTCGGGGTGGAATAAGTACAAGAAACCGCGCGATCGATCGCGAGCAATCGTGCAGCCTTGCAGCCATCCAAGAACTTGCACAGAAAGTGATTTAGCAAATGGGACGAGCTGCGGCGGCTTGTCGTACGTGGATGAATCACGTGATTTGTGCAGGCGCACCAATGCCATGCACTTTTCACACGCAAGTTCCCCGTGTAGTGGAGGGAAGACCACGCAAAGTGCGCATTACGAGTACCAGGTGAAGGGGGGCGGTGGCTGATCGATACGAAGGGGTCCCCGATGACGCACCAGCTTTTCGGAGAACGAACCGTCAGACGTCGCTGACGCCTGCTGGCGAGGAAGTGCTTCCGTGGTGACATAACTGCGCGGGTTTTCATTTCACTGGGCAGTCGTATGAGATTTAGAGAGGCTTCGGTTTGGTATGTGTTATGGAAAGCCATCACTGAGCCCATCAGCAAGCATTAATCTACCGGAAGGCGAAAGTGAACTAACCATTTCTCAATACGTTGGTAACTTCTAAATTATATGTAACACATTGCTGCTTGTCATTGATTTCAAATGGAGTTACAATTTTTAAAAGAACTTTTAGTTGTCTACTAAATAATAGAATTCAATTCACATGGTATTTAGATATGGAACTCTGATATTTTGAATCAATGCTTAACATTGTCCTTTTTCACCAAAGCAATTTAACTTGCTATTTTTACTCTCTTTTTATTTGCACAATTGAAAAATCGTCTTTGTTTGTTGTATACTTCTTTCATCCGACAATAAAGAAATCTAGCAAAGTTTCTATCCAAATTTGCATAGTGCATAGAAAACTCGATGTCAATATTTTGGAAATTCATCTGACGTGGTAAATGTAATGAACACCGTTATTACTCAAGATTGTTATGGAATAAAAGATGGGATGAGAATTACAATTATATTGTAGAAATGTATAAAAAGTACTCATTGAACAATTTTTTAACACATTTTATTGAGCACACATACCAACTAAGCTCGCTTAAGAGTTTTCAATTTCTTTTTTTTATTACTGGAAGTTGGACAAATTTTATTCTTATATTTTGTATAATTATTTATTAAAACATTAGCAAATGTGGATATTACTATGTTAAAAATGTTATTGACACTCCTTTCATAAGCACACAATACCTGGTTCATCATAAAAGCCATTGACTTCATGAGAATATTCATAGACATTAAAAATTGTTTTGTCCACCAACAAACAGGAACTTCCCTTCATGTTCAGGAGTGTTGATAATATATTCTGAAATTGCCTACATAACAAAAAGACATCTTTCAAGAGTGCTAAGTGCACACAGACCACTTCTTGGGAGTGAATCAAAGTAATTATCACCTATCTCTTCACCCTTTGAAGCACAAAGTAAATCTGAATATAAACTGCAATTTGTCTATTTCAACAGAAAATGTGATGCGTTTCCACTAACATGGATTTCATTTGATACATCAATACCACAACTATCTAAATAATTACAATACAAATATCACAAAACTCACTTAAATCCAGTACAATTGTAACAGAGTCATTTTGAATATTTAGGTCATTTATAATTTTATTCAGAGCAATATTATTTGTTGCCATTTTCTTGATATTTCCCATTCTTATCTTTTTTGATTCCATAATCTGTCTAAAAGAAACATTAGAATTGCTATGCTTTCAGAATTGAATTGTGCATTTTCTGAAACGCCCAAACGCTATTTTCTAAAAAACGGTTCCAATTATATTCTTTAAGTTTTTCGATGGGATAGTGCTAATTTCACCCTGGAATATGAAGTAAAGTTTACTTCGTAATTTTTTAAAAAAATTAAAAAATATCCCAGAAATGTATTTTTTTAAGAACTCTCACGCCGTTAATATGCAAATTTCCAGCAATTTGTAAACACTATAGTAGTTGTGAGTTTATGTACTATTAATGACTTCAAATTAAGTTTTTAGAAAACTCAAAAATGTTCTGTGAAAAAGAGCTTCAAATTTCAAATTTACAGTAGTGCTTAAACGCCATTTTCTTAAAAGCGGCCCAAACTTTTTAAATTAAAATTGCCATTTAGGACGAGGTTTTTCTGTTATTTAATCTTCATAACATAACATTTCCATTCTACTATTAGGAAACGGAAAAATGAAGAAAGAAGTGTACTTTGGGTGGCAATAGATGGCAGCTGGCCAGAGTACGTGGCAAGTTCGTAGAGCTAGCCGAGATCAACGGAAATAGAAAACTAATTCGGGAAAGTCTGTGTTATTCTGTAGCACCTCTATTTGGTTTTCGAAGATATACAAAACGCTTTTATATTAAAATTTTTCATTGACTGCACTTGCACTACATTTTCCAAGCATTCTTGACATTTTATTAAATAATTCGTCAACGAATCATCTTCTTTATCGCTGAAGGATTCACATAATGCTTGTATAATTAATAGATTTTCACAGTGGGGCCTCTTACTGAGTTGGGAATGACTTAGAAACACTCATTTTAGATCATGTGAAGGAATTTCCCTCCAATACGCATTGACGCCCACAATGAAATTTCGACTAACATATTCACTATTTGCAATTTTCAGATCAGACATTCAATGATCATTCGTTACCTTATCCTTGCCTACATCAACATTCAATATAAAAATAAACACAGCTATTAAACACTTTTTTGTCCCAGATATAAGACAATTTATTATCAAATTCCTGGACAAAGTGATGGAAACTTTAGATGAAATCTGATTGAAAAAACTGTTAAACTGAAAACTGTTAAACTGAAAAAAAAACTTAATTTTTTTTCAAGGAACAGCTGTTTTCTTGATTCGGTAGTAAACTTCAACCGCGTCTGTTAGTCGGTTTCTATCGGTGTCTTGACGTTAGGAACCATAACAGGCTCAAGATTTTTTCTGAATAATGACATTTTTCTGAATAAACCTTGTACTTACGATAATTCTTGTGAGAAAAACCTTAAAGTCAGAAGAGAAATATGAAAATACGTCTATTTTCGTACAGCTCATTCACAAGAAAATGTGTATACGCTCTGTCGTTTGCTCTTGCTTTGAATATTCATCAGTAACTGACCAGAAACAAATATGACCGCAGTAAAGTATAGAAGCGACCTTGTATCGCCAGTACGTTCGCATGTTCACCCAGGAGCACGACTCCACAGTCTACCTCCAGTGCTGTCACCTCACACCCTTCATGGCTTGGAAGGGTAAATGGCGTTGCCTTGCTTTATCCAAAACGTAACAGCAAAGCCTCGGACGGTTGCGGATTAGAGAGTGCACGTGTGTGCTGCAGATGTGCGTGCCTATCCTAAGCTCTAGGGATAGCTACGCTTTTCCTAATCAAAATATAATCAGCGAAACGTCTGGAAGCATGCAGACTACAGGTTGTTTGTGTGCAGCAAACCCGCGTGCCTGATCTAAGTCGCGATCTTGAGGCGTGTCACCGTGCTGTTGCTAATTCAAAGCGTATCAACAGAACCTCTGTACCCATGCAGACTAGAGGCTACCCGTGTGTGCTCCTTCGCATCCGTGCTCCACAGGTGCGACTGTGCCCTGCCTTCCGCGCCGCGCTGTGCCGCGCGTATGAGCTCACCACCCCAGCCGGCCGGCTACTACCGCCACAACGTGCGCTACCACAACGGAAGCGCGTGCTGCCGGGCTGGGCCCCATCGATTCCCCACGGCCCGACCTCGCTTGGCTTCCCCGTCGTCCGCCCACAACGGCTGACGCCCCACTGGCACGCCTGCCCACCGCGCCTCGCGTGCGCTGCGCCTCGCGGCAAGAAGCCATAGCAACCGGCTCGTTCTAGGAAGGAGGGAGCGGCTAGAGCGGCGGTGGGCTGGTGGCGCATAGGCGCTGGCGCTGGCGCCGGCGCAGTTGGCAGGCAGCGCAGTTGGTGGCCTCGATCGGGGTCGTCGACGCCAGCGCGCCGGCACTCGGACGCCGCGCGACGCGAGGCGGCGAACGCCAGGTCGCCCAGTGCGTCGGCCGGCGCTCTCGCCTTCGAGCATCGGGACTGCAGGGCGTACGGGAGCAGAAAGAGCACGAGATGAGCCTCTAGGAGGCTGCTCTAAGGACTGCAAGAAACTGCTAACAGGATTTTCGGATCTTGGAAAGATGCCGAAAGAATCACGGAGGAAAGACCAGAGACGGCAGAGAAGTTTCGGACAGGATCGCCGCACAAAATAGAAATAACATGATTGTTGCTAGTTTATTGATAAAGGAGAAATAGTGGAGTACAACAGCAAATGTTTTCTCGCATTATTTGTATAGGCTTCAAAAAAAAAAAATTATTACATCAACTTGCAGAAGTGTTTCCAAACGGCAAACACTTTCTTCTCCGCGCCGAGATCTCAGCAAGAACTCGCGTCCTTGGAGCCAACACGCCAAGCACGATACCGCTTTATCATCATTAGTCTCACGCTGAAATCAATATTCCTGGCGCTGGTGGTTTCTCACTTTATTTCAAACTTATGCGATTTTCGCAATCAGAGAATTCAACGAAAATGGGACCTCAGCCATTTCCTTTAGCGTTCTTTGTTCTTACGGTTATGAAAATTATGAACATTTAAAGCTTCTTTTGAGAATGTAAATCAAATTGTATCAACTTCAAGCAGAAATTACGCAAAAAAACTAGTTTGTATAAAGTATTGTACATTATCTGTTCTAGTTATAGTTTTAAAATATTTTATTTTATCAGAGACAATGCGCTAAGCACGTGAAAGATTACGGAGCTGTGAGTTAGAGGTGGGGATGGAGTAGTGGAGGCGGCGAGAAGTTGTCGTCGCTGGTAATTTTCGGCCTGAACCAGGCACTTGCATTTTTTCGGCTTGAACGAGTCACTTCAAATTTCGTCTTGAACGAGGCACTTAAAAATGTTGCCTTGAACGAGGCACTTAAAAATGTTGCCTTGAAGGATGCACTTAAAAATGTTGCCTTGAAGGATGCACTTAAAAATGTTGCCTTGAACGAGGCACTTAAAAATGTTGCCTTGAAGGATGCACTTAAAAATGTTGCCTTGAACGAGGCACTTAAAAATGTTGCCTTGAACGAGGCACTTAAAAATGTTGCCTTGAACGAGGCACTTAAAAATGTTGCCTTGAACGAGGCACTTAAAAATGTTGCCTTGAACGAGGCACTTAAAAATGTTGCCTTGAACGAGGCACTTAAAAATGTTGCCTTGAACGAGGCACTTAAAAATGTTGCCTTGAACGAGGCACTTAAAAATGTTGCCTTGAACGAGGCACTTAAAAATGCTGCCTTGAACGAGGCACTTGTCAACATGTGGTCAGAACGAGAACTCGACTTCGAACAATTGGGTAGTTACAAGGCGCAATAACACGTTCACCGGCGTACTACTGGCCAACACCCGTCTGCCTAAATTATCCGATCGACATCCGAAAAGCTGTGATAAGGGTGTGCAGTTCGTACGGCTGCTAAACGGGCACGGGAACGACGTCGGACGATTCCCGATTCGCGCACCGATTTGGAGGCACACCGCTTCCCGCGTGGACGCGATCGCCCGCTGACACCTCTGGTGCAGCCTACAAGACCCCCGGCCTGGCCCCTCCTCGCTGCACACGGGGCCACTTCGACGGTGCTTTGGCGGACCGCTTCCGCCGCGAACGACCGGCAACACACCACGACACGTCGAATCCCCCTAAGTGAGGTAACTTCACCATTTGTTTTGTCAATTTATTCACCACCATTAGTTAAATAGTAAATTGGGCTAAAAATTGCTGCAGAGAGAGAAGAATAAGTGCATTTAAAGTCAGTTTCACTTTAATAAATGTGTTTCCGTCGCTCAGACGGGCTGCACTATATAAAACTATGTAAATAATCGTTAACTAGTTGACAAAAGGCAATCCTTCGACCCAGTGCGCTCTTTCGTAAGGTGCTCAATGCCAGCTACTGCATGGCAGGTAAGATGCATGCTTGGCGCCCTCTAAACAAATATAACGTGTGAGTCCTGTTGCCCACAGTCATGCAAAAAATTAAAATAATTTAAGCTATTCGATCCTGCTGCCATCTATCGCCGCTCAAAGTACATTTTTTTAAAATTATTTTAATATTTATTTTTCCTAATAGTAAAATGTAAATGTTATTTTAAGAATATTAAAGAACAGTAAATCCTCCTCCTAAATGACATAGTTGTACATTTCGTTTCTCATAAACTACCCCATATTCTTATTTAAATTATGTCCTCATATGTATCAAGGGACAGTAAAACATGTGACGCAGATCCCATATTCGATGACTTCGGTTTTTCGAAGGAAGCAAATTATTAACATTTCAATGTTAATTTCAATAACATAATAATCAAAAACTTCAAAATTGATGATAGCAATTTTAGCCGTAAAATAAAGTCTATTCTATAAAAAGCAACTCTATAAAAAGATCATGTCCAATTATTAAAAAGCAGGTAGATATCGCGTAATTTTCTTGCAATTTATAAAAAAATTCTTTTTTAAAAAAAACGCCTAATTGTTTTCTTTAAATTTTCTCCCTGTAACAACGGAAGATGAAACCATGGCGTCAATCCGATTTTGAGCAAAAACACTTTCAGCCATGAGCGCGAATGCGTATTTTTGAAAATTGGAAAAATTACGTGTAGGAGAAAGTTTGGGTTGAAACAAATTTAATAACAATATCAATTTGGCTGTAAATATAATGAAAAGGAAAAAAGAGGTATGGAAATAACTAAGGTGTTACTTCTTAGAGTCTACAAAATTACTTTTTATAAAATATCTAGAGGTCTCTAGAGGACATGAGATTGCCTCTAGTGACAATGTGACAAAAGCAAAATTCTTGATGTTGAATACATTATAAAAAGTGTAATTTATTTTATTTAGCTCGATTTTTACTAATACATTATCTAGAAGTTTACTCACAAAAGTAAACTAAAGTATCATTATGCCAATTCATTTGAGGCTACATCTTCTGGTCCGACTTGTAATGTGGACTTTCTCTAACTCATCAATTTTATTTTGAATTGTTATGAGAAGTTTCTTTACTTCTGCAAGCTCAGATGATTTATATTTCTCAATACATATTTTCTTCAAATTTGAAACCACATCACAATCTGCCAGTAATTTTTTAAATCGTGCATCACCTCCCTGAAAAGGGAAAGAAAACTTTTTACTGTGTGGTTGTATTATTAACCTTTTCTCTTGGTAACTTGGATCAAATACTCTAAAAATCGGCTCAATCCGTTCTTTGAAAATATTACCCCAGAAAAAGCGTGTTCCGATAACTACTAATATATTTTCCAGATAAAATATCAATTTAACTCTGGAGGCTAAACTTAATATTTTGGCGTCCTTTTGAATAGCTTGTGTATCAGATACAGCCAGCCCGTTCAAGAGATTCAACAAAATTATGATTATGAGAAAGATGAAAATTAAGAAAATTAAATGACTTGTGCCTGGAGTATAATTCAGCGTGGCAAACGGAACGGTCAAATCTCCTACCATCATAATAACAGTTTTTAATATGGATGAATCTGGATACAGAAAAAAAATCTTCACGGACTTCTATTTCGGCAGAGCTATTTCGGCGACCATGTGTAGTTTTATGAAATACTACGTAAAAGCTTAAGGCAAAGGCAACAATAAGTAATGAGTACCAAACCATAAATCTAAAGAAAGTCAAGGTGACTTTCTTCAGCATCGCCAACTGTAATGAAAAAATTGGCAAGCGGCCTGAAATCAACACCAGTTCCACCCATGTTAAAAGAATAGCAATGCCACATCCATGAACGTGAAAGTTGTACTCTTTCCAGTCTTTGCTAAGAGTGATAGCACACAAAGTGAAAGTACATATCTCGAATATATTTTCCCAATCTTTAAAATATCGTGACCAGTAGGCAATGCATTGCATTAGTTCAAGCAATGCTAGTATTGTCAATAGAAGAATACAAACAACTTGTAGCCCTTCAACAGACCCCTTCATAAAGGTAAACCTGAAACCAGTAAAATTAATATATTCTGCGTAACCTGTACAATTGTTAATATGTGGATCCCCGCTACCATTGGTAACTTTGCAAATCCTATTGATAAGAAAAATATAAAATGTAAAACATGAACTGAAGAAAACAAAGATTGACAGTTGCGTGTAAAAGAGCCAGCGCACTAAATGCCACTTGAGATCTATAAAACTCAAAATGGCGGGATGTTGAAGCAGATCGCAATGTTCTCTGGAGCGACTTATGTGGTCTATGATGTACGTTTCGAAATCGCTTTCCTGGTAGCACAAGGAGGTGTAGCTCAGAGAGACCTGAAATGAAGATAAACATCAAGTTAGTATCTTTCAGCCTTTCAAGTGAGTATATTTCTATAGTTCGTATTTAGACAAGAAATAAAACTATGAAGAGGAGCAAATAAGTGCCATTATGTTCTTATATTAAAGATGTATGATCTACAGTTTCGACTCGACCCGTAAGGTTTAAAATATGAAACAGCAATACATTGATTATCTGAGCTCAAATGTTTGGTGGTTGTTCCAGTGAGTTATTGATTTCGAACGTAAAGGTCTCGTTTCATTTATTACCATCGTGTTTACCACGATGTTTTTGACAGTTTATAAAAAATTGTTGATACAAAAACCCTGAATGTATTGCTACTGCTAGATAGGGAATTAATCGCCGATCCTGCATCTAAGAATCCTTAGTGTCTACCAATGAGTGGTTGTGGTGACACTTCTTTGTTTAGGTTAGAAATTACAGTTTCATTGCTTCGAAATTTTAATATTAAAAACTTTTTGAACCCTTAAAGACTGTTTAGTTTCCCAACATTTATCGTATGTGTAGAAAAAAACTTCTAAATTCTTCTCCTATTTGCAATTGCTTTGTAGAAACTCCGAAGATCTCTTTCTTCTTTGACTTTTCATAAACATGTTAAAATCTTATTTTAGTATCTGCCAATATAAAGATCAAATGTGCACTTAGGCATAGTGGATATTGAAAAACTGGCCATTTTCTCTCAGTGAAAAGGACCGCAGGAATATATTTTTTTTTTAAATATGTTAATACCCATGCCATAGCTCAAAAAATGAATATATTTTAACTGTAATTTGCTGAAAATGAATGTATTCTGTTTGTGTTTTAAACACTAAAGGTTGTCGTTCAGAGACCAGTTTAACTTCCTTTTTAACTGATTTGTATGATGAAGTAGAATTTGTGTTACATTTTCAAATGTAATTATTGATTTTTGCCTATTCTTATTTACATTTATTATATTCATAAACAAATTGTCAGTAATGAATGAGCTTTTGGCGATCAAAACATGTTCTTGTTTTGTTGCTTAAATATACAGGCAAAAATGGAATACTCATGAAGTTTCAACTTTGCGCTTGAAATTTCTCAACTTTTTCAACTCATTTATATATTAATACGCAAATTGGTCTGATATAAACAATGTATCCAGTGTTTCATTTTGTAGATAATACAGATTACTTCCTAAAATTTGTTTATTTTTCTTATGAGAAACGGAATTGACAAAAACATTTGCCTTTAAAACACTTTGTTCTACGTTTTTGAGAATAAAGCAACGAACTCAATAATAAATGTATTTGTAGAACATCGCATTTGCCATTTTATTAATTCACTAGTTTGTCACACCTTGTGCAGCACACTAAGCATCATCTTCTACTAGACGGCTTCTAAACACGTGGCATTGCGTCTACACTTACCAGGGCGTGGGTGCAAGAATAGCAGAGACGGCATACAGCAGGATTGGTCCTATATGAACATTTTCGTTTGAAAAATGTATGCCGTTTTTAAGATGATGTCGCTTCTTCGTTTCTGAAAATGTGCATTTTAAAGCTCATTTTAACATGAAATTATCGATTTTTCAAGAAACTTCATAAGAAATTATTTGAAGCAAATTAACTCACAAATGGAATAATATATAAGAAATGTTCGTAAATATTAACGACTTACGAGAAACTAAAATTAGTGCTTCCTAAAATGAGTTTAGAACGGCACAGACTTTCTCGTCCTAGTTAGCTTTCTAATTTAATTGGTGTGTTCTATCTTTTCTTTCATACTCTCACCAGCTAACATCTATCGCCGCCCCAAGTAATGTTTTTAAAATCTTCTCAATTGTTTTGATTTTCTATTGATAGAATAGAAAGATAAGCACTATTTTAAAAATCTTATACAAGAACAAAATTTCGTCTACTAAAGAAATTTTCATTGAATACTTTGGAGCCGATTTAAATGATTACTAGTGATTTCCGGTTCGTCGACAGCTAAGGTCGTTATTCCTGTAAGTGTAGTGCATGTTTTTGCATTGGTGGTGGTGGTGGTGGTGGTGGTGGTGGTGGTGGTGGTGGTGGTGGCGATGATCGTGCTCGGCTGGATGGCAAGATCCGGCACACCTACCGTCGGATAGTAAGGTTTCCACTACCAGGTATTTCCCACCAGCGGAGCATCGCCCCAGCCTAGACAAGCCCTACGTTCCCGACCGGTCTCCCGGCATGCGTGATAGTGTGGTGCTGGTGGTCAGTGACCCGTTTATAAAGGCACTACTCCGGTATTCGCCTGGTATTCTATTTATCGAAGAAACCACGGAAAACTACCGATCAGAGCAGCCGGCCGCTAAAATTCTTCCCCAGACAGTTTCTGAATTCGATCTATCTGACAATTCAGTGTCGAAACTCCTGCCAGTGTCGGGATTCGAAAGCTAGGGCTACCCACTCAGACACACTGGAGTGACATCGTTAATGCCCTGAGCCACCTCTCCTCGAGAGAAAATTATGTAATCGTGCCCCGGGAAACAGCGAATTTTCGGCAGAAAAACTCTTACTGCCGGACTCTGGTAACGAAAAAGTGAAATACTCAAGAGGAGTAAAACCTCCTCCTAAATAACAAGTTTCCTTGAAAAATTAGGAGCTGTTTTCAAGAAAATGGCGTTTAAGCGTTGCTGTAAGTACAAAATTTAAAGCTCTTTTTCACAGAAAGTTTTTGAGTTTTCGAAAAACTCCATTTAAATTCATTTGAAAAACTTCAACTCATAAATAATACAGTATTTACAGATTGTTGGAAACGAGCATATTAGTGGCGTGAGAAGTTTAAAAAAATACATTTGTACAATTAGCACTAACGGTAGAAAAGCACTATTGGTGGAAGAAAAAATTCGGAGCAATTTTTGAGAAAATGGCGCTTGAGCGTTTTTATGAAAATCTGGAATTTGAGCTCTTTTTCACACAAAATTGTTGTTTTCGAGAAATTTTATGACATTATGTACTCATAAATGTACTCATAAATATACTCACAAATACAATAATGTGAAGAAATTGGTGGTAATGTAAATAATAACGACGTGAGAGACAAGTAAAAAATATGTTTGAAAAACTAAAGAATAGATCAAAATCTAGTTTATGTCATCTCGTAGAGTACCTTAAGCACTATCCTCACCAAAAGTTCAAAGAAAAAATTCGAGTCGTTTTTGCGAAAATCTCGATTTGGTTATTTTGAAAATTGCACATATTGCTTGCAATATTGCTCGAAATCTACTAAAATTGTAAAAAAGTGTACATGACCTGAATGAAAGAACTAATTATGAACAAAAAATTTCATTTGGAGAGAAAATCTCTATTTTGAATTTTGAAGTTGTAGGAAGACGCCCAAAAAATGGTGTTGCAATTTTCGAAAATACAAAGTTAACCGTGAAAACAGGACGTACGCCACCTTTATAAACGCATTTTTTCTATTCTTACAAAAAATTTAAGGAAAAAAGTTTGAGCCGTTTTTGAAAAAAGATTGAAAATGTCCCTGAAGCTTCATATTCAATACCTCCAAATATTGAAGAAAGTTTTTTTTAAATCGCAGCGCCTCAAGTGAAGTCAGCTCGAACGGGGAATAGCTATTTTGGAAGAAATTTTGCTTATGGTTCAGGCGCTAGTGGTATTCACAGACGGATGGACGGACGAACAGACGGCTGGACTTTTGCCGTCAATCGATTTTTCGATTTCAAGAACCCACAAAATGGGTATTCAGGCTATGATGCGTGTTAGAGGAATTTTTGTTTCAATTTAGCAACTGTATTTATTCACATTATCGCACTGCTAGCAAGCTCAAGCGCTGTGTACTCACGACGAATTACGAAATGAAACTATTCAAGTCATGTACTACCTGCAACATACGCTCACTCAAAAACCCTTGTTAATCCGTGTGACCAGTAACATTCAAGCAATTCAAATCGAACTGAATCCGTTAGAGTATGAACAAAGGTAACACACACATCAAACAACTACCATTCGAATTTTGTGAAAGCTTACGTGAATTTTGCAATTGTGCTGGAAGTGAGAATCACATCGAACCGCAACTCAACATAAAGGTGCAGTATTACGAAGCATCGCGTCTTGTGCGAGGCGTTGCCGTCTCGCCACCATGCGCACACCGCTTTCGGAATGAAGCTGCAAGCCAACCCTCAACGCTCGGCTCCAGAGTGAAGTGTACAATCGCCCCATCAACCCCATACAAACAGCTGATTGAACAAAGGTTAAGAAATTCCAGCCAGTTCACAGCAATATTTGTTATCCTAATCAAGTCTAAGTCGTCTAAAAAATTTCATTAATTTCAATATGTTCAGTATTGCTAAATAGACACTCAAACATTATTTTCTGTCTCAAGTCTACCATATCGAAGTGAATGACAAAGTGGTATATTATTCAATGATGAACATTAAAACATTAATATGTAATGAATGGTTTCAACATCAGATGCTAATCAAAGCTAATAAAAATACCTCTAACGAATAACTCTCATTCAAAGAACAGTAGAGGCTCGCTAATTTGAACCGTGTAAATTCAAAATTTCGTTTAATCCGAACACAATTTGGGATGGAGGAAAAATAAATAAAATAAATAAAATGCTTATTTGTAGCGTAAGGAAATTATTTTATAATTACTGTCGAACTAAACAACTAATTATTGGAACACGTTATCGAAATGAAAAGGTTATTGCACTGGTAACTACGGTGTATATCGCGTCTATGTAATAGTATGTAGAGGAACTTGCAAAATCAGTAATCTTTCGCCGTAAGGAACTGAATCTGCTTGATGATGCAATCGCAATACTACGTTGCATTGTGTCTGGTAATCCTATAGATGAATTTGTATATGCACGGAAAATATTTTGGGATAATCCAAGCATTTTCGAATTTGAACAGAACTAATTAGTTCGGAATACCGGGCCTCTACAGAAATAAGCATCATTGCAAACATTTTCAATATTTTCAAGAAGACAAAATAAATCTGACAACACCTAGGCAGGAATATTTCCAATCTTATGACAATTATGCTGGTAGGTATATGGGCGTCCAAATTAATTCAAATTTGGTGGCACGCTTTGAAGATCTCAGTTTCGCTACTCCATGAAGTCATTTAAGAAGAAAATATCACACATTTCAAACCTCCCGCCTTCGAGATAGACAAAAAATTCATTTTTGTACAAAGCTCTTTGAAATCGACTGTCAACTGCTTCGAAAAATCCCAAATAGATTGCACCACCTCCTGAGCGGAGGCTTTACTCATAGTTAGATTTCCCGGAATCCGATTTTTTCCACATCAGACGCGCATTGTTTGAAAATCAGTGGAGCAGCGACCATTTGCTTAGCGATCATGCAAAGAAGCTAAGCAATATGTTTATTGTGTGCATTGAGAGATGGTGGCCCGTTGGCAACAACCACCGTTGGATGTTTCTTTGAACAAGCGCTCTCACACGCGGAGCGAACAAGTAGAAAGTATGAATGACGTGAAATTCGTAACAAGATCGTTTGTTTCCGCCCAGTCAGAAGTAACTAAGACAATCTTGTCAATACTCATTGATTCTCACGGCAAAGGAATAATCTTTGTCAATTATACGTGTCGCTTTATTCAGAATTCTCTCGTCTAATGAGAACACAGACGGCGATGCATAAAACGTCTCGTCGCAGTTTGTTAATGCTCTCCTGGTCATCTAAGCAATATTTCGCAGCCTCAAAAATGCTGATGTTATTGTTTTATTAATAAACATGGTTTGTCATAACGTTTTGTTATATACATTTTATTCTAAAAATTTTACAGCTCCTACTTTCAATTGGATTCTCCATGACATATGAATTTATTTTTATTTGAAAAATAGTGTTGGCTTCCATTGGGGTGTAATTATTTTATTAATTGCACTAAAAACTACTGGAAAAATGTTTGCGCACAGCGCTTCTCCAGAACACCAAATGTATCGAAATTATATGTGAAATCCTCTCAAAAGAGACCAAATAAAATTGTTTTGGAAATTACTAAAATTGTAGGTGGAAATAGATCTAAATGCCTAGAAATCTTAATTATTTAAATGAAATTAAACACAAAACTTACAAGGTGTAGGAAAAATGAAACCCACTTACTTTGAGTCATATTAACTGCATTTACATATTCCAAATCGTAATCACATGCAGTAGTAAGTATCGTTGGGCGGATGAGTGCTGTCACTCTTTTCTTCAATTAACAGTGCACAGTGTTGTAGCTTCTTTCGTCGGTATAAACACGAAATTTATTATCACTCCTATTGTTTAAACAATTTTTTCATTCTTTTTTATCAGCATCATAAACGACTTTTTCTCTTGCACAAAATTGTTTATAATCGGGCATTTTACGGCCCAAATGATGTATTAGCCTTTTACATCACGAATGATTGCATCATCACATGTCCAGCCAATCAGCGAGAGAATTGTGGAGAGGTAAAAGTAAACGGAACAGACGACAATTTTCTCGCCAAATGTGTCATGATGTCAAATATTCGAGGCGTCACAAGAAATGTGTTTCGCATAAGTTCGATTTCCTTATAATGCTATTATACAAAAATAGCATGTGCAACTCGTTTATAATGTTGCTTTATTGCATTCGTACAAATTTGAAAACTCGCTCCTAAAGCCGCTCGTTTTCAAAATATACATTCGTGCAATAAAATGAAATGTGAGTTATAATCGCCAACAACTTGAAATCAAGGTACTTTCGATTCAAAATGTTTAATTTATCTTTCAATTGATAATTGAAAATCTGACTGATGTATTATTACATTTTAATGTACTACTTCCTTGCTTCAGTAGAGGAAACGGGAATTAGCGTAGCTAAATTTGGAGCAATAACTATCAACAGACGTCTTGAAAAGACTGTCATGTGCCAAATAGACAGTAATGTACCGACATCCTGTAGCGATTTGTACACCTGGCGACTTGGACAGTCCTGCTCTATAGCCAATCGTATTTACTGTAATCTATTAGCCACGGGTAATCCTCGAATACGCCAATTCTCTGATGACCGCAGTTTATGATTAAAAGCCCAAAGTTCTCAGAGTGTTAACCTGAGCCACGAATTCCTCGATTTTCAGATTACTTTCGAAGTAACTCTTGATCGAGAATAGCGTTCATCTGCTACTTCGGGGTTTCTGAGCTCGCGGCAGTGCGTCGTGCGCACTCCACTCGCCAGGGCGAGGCTGGCAGCGGCCGGGAGGCCTCGCAGGATACGCTGCGTCGAAGAAACCTTTGCTACGTGGAAACCAAAAAGGAAACGCTGACGAATTCGACCGGGCGGCCTTCGACGCAACGCTAGGTACCTTCCTTTGTCGCGAAACATTGACCAAGTAAAGTACTATGGAAAGTACATAAAAAAGAAAAAAACAAGAACTTGTGTTAATAATATAGGGTAGAGCACGCAGTGATGGGCTCTTTATGGGCAAACAATATGTTTAATGGAATGTATATTTGTTTACGTATTAATTGTTCAAATTCGTAGTAGGCAAATGAATCACTACATATGAGGCTAGTAAGCTAAATAATTGAACACTGTACTTCACATTTTATAAAATGTGAAACTAAAATAAGGCAGAAAATGTAGTGATGGGCACTCAGAAAACTGGATTGTGAAAAGCCCAACAAAGGAAAATAGCATTGTCAAACGCAATTGGCTTGTTACAGGTGGTTTATTATGCTTCAGCCGTTCAGTAAGTCTAAATATTTTACCAAAAATATTTTTTTTCGTCGTCTGAATCACTTTACAGAATCTTTTGAGGAGATGCATGATTTCTGAAACGATTTTTGACATAATTGGAAGAACACACTGCAGTTCTTAAAATTGAATATATTTCCACTCTGGAATCTGCCTTGAAGAAAATACTTCCGTGGACTTCTGGAGGAAAGAGATTTGCTGCTGCCTCTATCCATCTTACCAGCCTGTAGAAATGCTTACCTGACCAATGTCGTTATTTCTTTCACCTCCTATAAGTGTGTATAAACCTAGAGTGGATGAATATGACATCCTTGGTGGAGACTTGATGTTTGTTTTCCTGAGGTTAGCCCGGATACCTGTTTCCTCTAGATGGTGTTTCCGCTTAATGTAATTAAACTTTTATACTCTTTCTTCTCCAATATCGGAGAATTTTTTCAAATGTCAATGCTTCGTTCTGTGTGATGTGTTTTCATTATCCTCATTTGATGTGATGTAATTGTACATCCACTCAAGATATTTAATGAAATCAATTTTCTCAGGGAGCTAGGGAACAAGACGGCAAGCTCTAAAATCATTTCACAAAGTTCTTGACTTTACTGCGCACACTACCTTCTCCAAATCCGGAGCCTCAGAAGGATGTTCTCGAAGCCATGTTTGCACTTCTTCCTCGCTCTCTTGATTGGTCGAAACACACCTGACATCAGCTGGACGGAGAATTCTTGTGGCATTCGTACACAGTGCTATTAAAATTATAATTCAGGACATTTCACTCGTCTGAAAAGTAAAGTGACTTATGTGACCATCTCCGAAAAGAGTAATTTCCTAGTAAAGAATAGTACAAACGAAAAATTTGCTAACAATTCACTTGAACAAAAGGAAGTTGTAATTACATCAGTAACATACACGACAGTTTAATTATTCACTGTGAGAACGTCGCCTTCAGAGCGTTTTCATACCTCAAAATCAGTAATGTAATAATCTGGAATGGTTTTATTATTTTTTTGTGGGTTTCCTTTACGTTTAGGGCATTTTAAAAACATTTTAAGAGCATTTTATTGATCATTTTTGGCGATGTTTTATGTCACCCAAATCCGTCCCAGTAATAATATTTAACCCCAGCACCTTCATTGAGACAGTAATGGGCATATACAAATTTAAGTTATGGTCACAGTTCCTCCCATCACTATTCAAAATATTTCTCAATGTATATATTCATATAACAAGGCAAATAATGTTCTAAAATTCAATATTAACATTACAGTGATGCGTAAAGAATAAGTTGATGAAATAGTGATGGGCAATCCATGTCCATCATAAATTATAAACCTGGCTACACCACGCATTCCAGATTGCAAATACAACAGACGCCCTCAACTCCTTAATAACTGGACACACCTTTGCTAACGAATCAACGTTTCCATGCACAGACGACACGTGGAGCACACCACTAACTATTGAAGTGTACCTACGTTCACAACGGGAGCACATTCAATTCATATTCTAGGGTTCCAAACTAAAGACACCCACGACACATTTCATGCAGAGGACCTCTCGTTTGATAATCTTATCACCTTCTGCTGTGCCCATCTCTACTAGTGCTCATGACTATTGGTTAAAGTCAAAATTAAGTTGCTATTAGCAAAGAAGCAGCGATGTGTTAAATTGTCCCTGCACTAGAGATTTTGAATTTTTTTACGCTAATTTATTTAATTTCATGCTACCAATAATATTTGTATGAACTTATTTAAAAACATTAATCAGTACTCAACATTTAATCCAAGCGTGAATATAGATTTAAATTACTCTTTCGCCTTAGTCTTATTTCTTGAGATCTTTTACAAAGTTTTAATAACAATCATAACTTTGTGATTTTTGTCATTTTGAAAGGAATTTGGAAAAGGATAAGTGAAGAAACAACATTTTCATTAGAAAATATTTATAATTACAAAATTTACATTATTTTTTTTATTTTAATCAGGTGGTAACATTAAAATGTATTAGTAAGTACAATATATTTTGATTTTTAATTTTACTTAGAGTAATAAAGTTGACAAAAATATGCAAAGATCTGAGCTAGTACTCAATTTGATGCTAAATACAATTTCAGTAAAAATTATGTATATCTTAATTCACACGTATCCAAGTAATTTTTGAAACTTGATTTTTCTATCTTTATAACAAAGTATAATTAAAGTTAAAATATTTACAGAACCTTATATAAAAAAGATAAAACTAGATTTGTATCTAAATCCTATTCCATTTTGAGTAAAATTTTAAAAATTTGACCTTCAAAAGAAAAGTCTGGTAACTGTTTTCATGAATTTAAAAACCTCCAATCTCCCTTTCTTACCCGTTAACAAAAAGTGACCACTCTCTCTGTTTTCGCCTGTATTTCGAAAACGAAGAAATCGGGCAAAGTGAACGAGCATTCTTGGAAAACCCTCACTGTTCTCTGAAAGCACACACTTTACAAAAAGCACGTTAAATATTGAAAGAGCACAATTTGGCTTTGAGTAATGGTCGAAGTTTAAAATTAGTTTTTGACGGGGAGGGGGGGGCACTTTCGATGAAAAACCAAGGGTACGGCGGGCTTGCCGGGGCCATGAGGAGTGGGATGGATCAATTATTGATCTGAATATTATTTATGTGTAACATGCATTAAATAATGATTATTTGTCTCATTTTGTTTGTAAAAAATGAATAAACTGCAATACTATTCTTATTATATTATCTCAACTAATCTTCACTCATTTTCTTTCCTCCCTCCCCTTTTGACATTTTCCTATCTCTTCTGTCAAAGTATTTAGAAGGTTCATTACCAGATCCATGTCAGTGGCTTGATTGTTATCTGAAAGAATTGTAATAGCATTTTCGACAATATCTTCCTCTATTGAAAAGTCATCATTATATTTCTCTTTAGATTCCTTATGTAGATGAGGAAATGTTACGTTTCCATCTTTATTGAAATAAACTTTCTTACCGTGAGCGTTTGATGGAAATACTATAAACCTTGGCTGAATGTATTTTTGACAGAAATCTTTACCTAAGCATAACCGCCTCACTATCCTCTCACAATATGATATGAGCTTTACCAGGGAAACTAATCTTTGAACTTTCGCGTCATCTACAATGGCTTGTGTATCGGATACGGCGAGACCACTTAATACATTCATCAATATGATGATAATAAGGAATACGAACCCCAAAAATATTACGTGACTTGTTATTTGTACTTTATCAAATTTCAGACTTGAAGCTTCCAATTCTCCGATCATCATAGCAACAGTTCTTAATACAGTCATTGCTGGGTTTCCAAAAAATTCTTCTTCATTTCCCCCTCTTTGTCGGAAGAGGATGTAAAAACTAAAGACAAAAGCGATGACAAGGAGAGAGTACCAAGCCATAAAGCGCAAGAATGTGAATGAGACTTTCTTTAGCACTTCCAACTGAATAGAGAGAGCAGGCAGGCGCCCCGTTAATAACACAAGTTCTAACCATGTAATAAGAATGGCAATGGCAGAAATGTGTTTCTTTAAGTTACTGGTATTGAAGTCACAACTTACGGCACATGCGCAAACAATAATTGTCAGTATTTCAATAAAATTTTCAGAATCAGTGACATAACGTAGAGGAACAGTTACGAATTGCATTATTTCAATCAGTGACAGTGCAGCTAAAAAGAAAATGCATAATATTCGCAAAACGAGCATTGACTTATCAATACGAACATCCACATCAATAGTACATATATGAGTGGAGTTCCAGGAGCAGTAATTCGTCGGCATTTCACATTTTGAGGAAACTACTGAAATATCTTCAATTAACTTGGAATCAGGAATGCTTCCTTCAAATTCGTCATTTAGAATTGCGCAGCTTGTTATATCATAATCTTCGTTAATAATTAGAACATATGTAGTGAATAGTAAAACAAAAAGTAAATAAACTATTACGTTTATGTAAAAAATCCAACGTATTATGTGCCACTTCAAATCAAGAAAACTTCTAAAAACGGGGTGCTGAAGTAGCTCACGCAGATGACGCGAGCGACTTATGTGATATGCAGTTTCTATTTCTGGGATGTTCTTATCTTGAGACACCAAAAACTTGTATCGCATTGTTATCTGTAAGAAAAAAATACGTATATACAAAAGGTGTAAACCAGTATATAATGTATGAGAGAGAGAAATAAATTTTAACCACTGTTTACCGCAACGTAACAATACACCCTAAACTAGAACCAAGCCCAATATGGAAATTAATGAAACTCCTGAAATGCACAAATTATTATAAATATTTCATTAGGGTAAAACAACGTATTGGACTTTAGTCAAGACAAATCATATTCCCAAGACTTCCTGCCTTCAATATAACTAACGTTTAGCTGCTAAAAAAATTAAAAATTAATTTCTTGCGAGTGCGCAGTTCGGAAGTATGCTTTCGTCAGTTTCATTAGAATCTGCAGGCCGTGTAGAGATTGAAGAATTTTTAAATTAGACAATTATATATTCAGGATGTCCGTAATTACCCGTGATAAAACATCAGCGTATTGCAATCATGAGCGATTAACTACAATATACTGTACTAGTATAGGTATGGTGTTAAAGAGAAACTAATTGTGCTACAATAGCACAAACTTCTTGCATTAATTGTATCCGCACCATACAATTCTACTACATGATCCTGCAAAAATGTTTCGAACCATCCAAATTTATTTCTGCACCGAGACTCGAACACAAGTCCTCCGAATTTGCCTACAGTGAGAATTAAGCTACACCATGTTATTACAAAATCATTTTAGAAAAGTAGCGACGTAGTACTTAGTGCTGAATGTATTTCGCCAGACGTACGCCGCCACAGATAGATCCTACTGCTGTAAAGGGAAGTAGTTTTCATCTTCCTAATGAATGATGCCACTAATTAGAACACCCCGGTGATTTTCTTATCGCTTCAGTGGAAGGTATTACGTTAATGCAAGTTTTTCCCTCTTAAGTAAACCCAATTATGAAGTAACCTTTCTGTTCGAATGTTTAATGTTTCTCTCAATCCACAATTTCAAATAAAACTGAAGTATTTCATTTTAATGAATCGTCTATTTGGTACAGAAAACGATAATTAAATTAATATCGCGTCGAGGGCATCAAGTACGTCTCCAAAGCCTTCTCCAAACAAATGTCACGAGCCAGGTAACCAATGACGCACCGGCAACATTAGTTCTGTTCAGTCCTTTCTTTTAAATCACGCGCCAGTTGCTCTGATCGCAGCGACCGCGAAGTCTTGGACTTGGTTCTTGCTTTCCCGCGACCTTAAATTCCCTGCAGTAAAGGACAAGAGCTGAAAAGAGGGGGCCGCTCTCATTCAATCGATAATTTCAATACCAAAATTTAAGTCGTAACGAAGCTCGCGATTCAATACCTGTTTGACGTTAAGAAAAATTCCTGTTTGATCGGAGTATACGCACAGAAAGTAGTTACCTTGCGCGCGACCTTGGCACGCACGGAGTAAAGAATTCCGCTGCAAGTAACGTATCGTTACATAGTTTGCCCATGCGTCGAGGGTCAAATGTAGGATCATCCTATGCTTCAAACTATACTTAGATTTTTCTGTAATGGCCGATGTCATTAGCTCATTGTTACATCTTCCGCATTATAAAATGAATCTTTTCAGTTAATTCGTGAACGTCGTTCTGAACGGAGCTCACGACCTAAGAAATGTACTTACCGCTGCTAAAAAGATCCATTTTACGAGGCAAAAGGCGAAACGATGAGCTACTGCCATCGGCCACTGTGGCGAGGGCGCGGCCTACCTGGTAGTCGTCGCTGCACGGCCGGCCGCTGCCCCGCACGTGCTCGTCGAGGAAGAGGCGCAGCGTGGCGGGGTCGAGCAGGTCGAGCGGCGTGCGCTGGTCGTCGTTGCGCAGCAGCACGTCGGCGCCGCTGCGCAGCAAGGGCAGCGCCACGTGCTGCTTGCCGTACTGCGCCGCGTCGTGCAGAGCCGTGTCGCCGCTCGCGTCCCGGGCGTCCACGTCCACGAGCGGGCGGGCGTCCGCCGCCGCCGCCTCGTCATTGCTTTTGTCGTCCTCGCGCCCCAGCACCAGGTTCACGCACCTCTCCATCTCCAGCTCCTCTTCCTGCACGGTTCGAACACGATATGAATCAAAACAATTTGTAACTACTTGCCAATGTCAAAATATTACTGTGTGCTACAAAATTTATATACAAATGAACACTGAAAATGACTGCAAATTGTTTGCATCTAGTTTAAAGTTTATTTAAAGTCAAAGTGATATAAAGAAGGGAAATGGTAAAAATGGTTTGTATTTCTTTAACTTCATGACAGCTGACGAAAACTTTCGGACAAATAACTAGATTTTATTTCCAGTCTGTTCCAGTGTTCTAAATAGTTAATAGTTAACGTGACCAGGGCGTGAAAGGTGATTTACTCACGAGTCGAGTTTATCATCCGAGCGTAGCAAGGTCCTTGAATTTAAGGTGACTATTAATTTGAAATTTGAAGGTCTTTTCCATAGAACATTGAGTTTTTGGAAAACTTCTAATGAAGTCATTTTATGCACTTTAACTCACAAATACGGTAGTGTGTGCAAATTGCTGGGAATGTTCATACTAATGGCGTGAGACCTTTAAAAATTCTACCAGTGCTCCTTTTAAAATAATATAATAATCCCCAAAATGATATTTATGCCGTATTAAAGAGTGGAATTAGTACTACCCTTTGAAAAAAATCGAAGGAACAAGTTCGAGCAGTATTTGATAAAATGGCATTAGAGCGTTTCTGAATATGTAGAATTTTGAGATAGTTTTTATCAAAAAACGTTGAGTTTTTGAGAAACTTTAACATTATTTAAAGCACGTGTACTCATATTCTAACCAAATCGTCGCTAATAAAAATATTAACAATATGAGAAACAATCCAAAAAATTAACTTTATGTAATTTTAAAAAATGTAAAGCAATAAAGCAAACTGTTGTTAATATCATTTCATAGAGAACCGTTTGCACTATTGTAGCGATACCAATTTGATCATACAAAATTTCATAAGGCTGAGGGCAGTTGGGAAATGAACAGACAGCGTTGCACGTGCAACCTCGCTTATCGCGACACTCGTTTGCGCCCCCGGCACATTAAGAAAGTCGTTACAAGGGTCAGTCGTCGAAAGATTCACTGCGAGACGCACGTGTTCGCCCGGCCGGCTGCGAACCTTCTAGAACGCTCTTGAAATCGACATCCAGGGAATCCCAGAGCAATAAATTATTTCACGGACAACGCCTGTCTTGTGCAAGCATGTTCTAGAAGGAATAGGAAAATTCTGGACGCTCACAGTGACGCAAAGAGTTGAAACTTACGTGGCTTCCCCGTCGCAATTGGCTGAAATAACATAATGCGCCATTTCTTTTGGCCAATAGCGACGCGACTATCATAGGAGCTTGAACACACGAAAAAATTGGGTGGGGGCAAAAGTTAACCTGATACAATTTCGACTGAGAGAATATCAGAAGAGCTTGGGCATCAGACGGGGCCAGAAGGGAATTAGACGCAGGGCAGTCGGGAGAGAAACTTCTCCTGGGGAGTAATTGTTTCATCGGGGAGAGACCAGTGTGTCTCTGCAAGACTTAGAAAACTTCAGTGCGAGCCTGAGCTTTGGGGCTGATAACAATTGGGAGAGAATTTCTCTGGGGGGTATTATTCGTCGGTTAGAGGCACGTGTTCCTCCAAAAGACTTATTAAAAGGGGCAAGACGCAGCGAGTAGACTGCAGCAGGGAGAGAAAATTCTCTGGGGGGTGTTATTCGTTGAAGAGAGGCGAACGTATCTGAAGGATTTCAAGACTTTCCAAAATTGTATTTTAGAAGGACACATAGTTATTTACTCCGTGCCTGAGGTCGGGAGAAAATCCCGACGATCTTCAAGTTCTACCAGAATCTACCAGAATCTACCAGAGTCTACCAGAATCTACCAGAATCTACCAGACAGCGCGGTCAGACTCCGTTGAGCGCCGCAGACGCCGTCGCTCCACTGGTGACGTCACGAGAGGGCCGCTCAGCTGTTGGAGAGGGGTGGCATCGCCACCGCTGCGTTCCTGCCAAGGCCGCAACCGCCCCCCTGGTCTCCGCCGGGTCCGTCCCGGCTGCATAAAAGAACCGTTCCCAAGGCAGTATAAACCCAGGGCATTCACCCCTGTCAGACTTATGTAACGCAATGCCGCGCTAAGGCACACTGATTTGTAATTTTTTTTTATTATTACCATTGTAATGTTAAGGATAATTCTTTCTAGTTTTTTAAGCTTTACTGTGATGTCTAACATCTAATTTTCTGTTCTTTCTAATTAATCTCTTCATTTCTTTTATTTTTTAATTTTTTCAATTTGCAAATGTAACTTCCCTGGGGCATTTTAAATTATTTTTGCCCAGGAATAAAAGTGGTTTTTACCAGTGATCAAAGTGTTTGTCTCGTACTGCCTTTGTGTCTCGTCAACAATTTCTTCCATCACCAACTGAGCTACAACCGGCGCCGCTTACCGGGCGTTCTCTCCCGAGACGACCGGGGGTGTTACACTATCCCCACCAAAAATTTGACTGCGAATATTTACCCGAGTAGTGCAGTGCCTATGTGCAGCAATGTGGAGCACAGTATGTTGACTTTTGGTCTTTATGCCAAAATCCACGTGATAGGATATCATTGTTTTTAACGCATCGAAGTTGGCGTTAGCCATTGCTTGATGCAGGACCGGAAAGTCATACATTTCGGTGGATTGTTCAGGATTTGCTTTGGCATCAAGCAAAACTTTAACAAATCCTTTTAAGTCTTTTCTGCGACATGCAAGCTCCAAAGCAGTGCAGTAATATGGGTCCTCGAACCTGAATAACGTGAAAATAAACAAATAAACTCATATCTTGCAAGAAAATAATTAATCACTATCACAGTATTTACTAATAAAATGCAAAAATCTGTTGTTTAATAACAACATTGAAGAATGAGTAGTCTTTCTAATAGAAGTCGGCCTTAAAAACGAGTGTGTGTAGTATTTACATTTCAATTTTTATTCAATTCAAAACGCATCATTCTGCATGACTATGTTCCTTCAAAAATAAGTCACAGTTGTCACTAACACACTCATACTTATCTTGTGGAAACGGAGTTGCAGCTGTTGGAAATGTGAATAAATTTTACTCCGTATATACTTTAGTATACGGGAAAATGAAACGCACTTTAATTATGAAAACTGGGCGCTTCTTTATATCAGTGTTAATATTTTATAACATTATATATACACATATTAAATACCACAACAAATATGAATACTGATGGGGCAAGGGAAAATATCGTAGTGATAGAAAAGTATTTCATCTTACCGTGTGTCAATATCCTCAGGTAAAGCGGAGCTAAACTCTTCAAGATCCGGATTTGGTTGCAGCAGCATTTGCATAATCCGACCCGATCCTGTTTCGCACTCGGACAGTTGCGGTAATAAATCCTTAAGCTTCGGGAACTTCGTCTCTATCACTTTTCGAATTGTGCTGCCGTTTCTCATATGCCACACATCAACGTTCAGGCGACTATGTTTACACTTTAGGATCACCTGCACACATCGAAACGGTTATCATTGCAGTTCTCAGAAGATAATTGCCATCTAATATTTTTTTAATTTGTTGCGACATAATCATATTAATTATTCTTATAACGACGCAACGCGTCTCTTAGCTCCTGATAGAGCGTTGAACGAATTTGAATGCATACTTAATTTTTCTGTGGCATGGTCATTAATATAATTCAATTAATTAAATATTTGAAATTGTCTTTTGAAACTAAATAAAACCTATATTCCAAATATTATATTGGAAATGGTGTTTTAGTTATTTTCTCGTTACGAAGACGAGCTCTAATAATTATTTGCTGTTCACCTTTGTAACATGTTATAGTTCTAACTTATGCTTTTACGATTAATAGTTCATGTTGTTTTACCCTATATTACATTGGATATTACAGCAAGTTAATTTATGTACTGCAGAAAGATCCGTTATATTGAATATACAATTAATCGATTTAATGTACTATTAATCTGAACTCTTAAGTAAATTAAAATTACTGGGGTAAGAAAATATATATTTACACTCATTCAGTTAATATGGAGAGTTTCAGTCTAAAACCCACATAACCGATGTTATAAGGCAATTCTTCTCTCCTGCTACCCTATCTCACTACATTGCTTACCGCTCATTCCTGAGCTTGCTAATCTCTTCCACAAATTAATGGCTCCTATTCTAAATTCGACACTCCAACTGGTTTGTAGCTCGTTTGTTAGAGCATTGCTCCTGAATTTCCCTGATCTTGATCGAATCAAAACACTGAAAACGATGTATCAGAGCAGCCAGATACTAGAATTCTCCTCTAAACAATAAGTGAATTCGACCTAGCTATCTAGCCAGCGTCAAAACTGTCACCATCGGGAATCTAACCCTAGGGTCTCCAAGTCAGGGTTGCCACTGAAAGCGTGTAACTTCTTGGTAACGTGGAACACAATAATACTGCAACCCTTACAGCGTGAGTTTTGACACATGCATATTAACTTCCGTTATTTAGTAATAGTGTGGCATCAATTTCAATGTACTTTCCAATTAAATATTTTAGTATTGTATATTGAAATTATATACAATTGATATTTCTCTAGGCATATGGCACTACTTATGGTTCTGTGAAAGTCTACAGATTATTGTAATTTTTGAGTTACTTTACATGCAAACCCTGAGATGTTTTCTAAAAATTATCAAGAACCGTTCCGAATGTTATCGTTAAAGTGTAGTTCCAATATAGCAAAATGGGTTTAATATAACTTAATAAACTGTACAATGGCAAAAAACGAGTATTGTCATATTAAGAATTAACATATTAAGTAATATTATACGATAACATCTAAACATTATTCAAACTTCTACTTTTTTTAACATTGTGAAAATCCAACAATTTTAGTAATCTCTTAATCGTTTTTTAGCTCTCAATTTTTTCATAAGTTAAAACAAATGGGAATTATTAATTCAAAAATTAAATTCAAATTCTTTTGTATATTTTGCGTGTAATTTCTTAACGCGTTCTAACAAATATTTATTTGCTTAAATAGAAATCTAACGTTTATAATGTGGTTATTAAATTTACGGGGGCTGGCATAAGTTTGGTCAAACGTTTTGACGTTGTAGTCGTGGCAGAGACAATTGTGAAAATGTTATTCAGACGAATAGAATGAGATTACATGAGCATTCTTCCTCGCAAGTATGAGGATATTTTCTTTAACTGTCACGGAGAGGGAAAGAGGAGGAAGAGGAGAGGGAGAAGGAAAGAGAGAGTACCACGCGAAGGAAAGTGTCACTGACCACTGCGAGAATATCCCTCTGATCTGTGCCTGGCTTACCTTGAGAATTTGCGCAGCATCAGCTTCTGGGTGTTGTAGTGCGTTCCATATAGCAGGGTCGCCAAACTTGTCAGGACGGTTCACTTCCAGATCTTGCCGCTCCATGAGCATCTGGATACATCGCGCGTGCGAGCCCGCATGTGCGTTGTCCCAGTAAGCCAACGTTGCACAGTGAAGAGGAGTGTACCCCAGATTGCTCCGTACGTTGGCGTTTGTGCGTGAATCTTCGAGAAGAAGCTGCATACACTTGTCGTTACTCTGTAATAACAATTTGTGTGCGTTGTTAAAACGTCATTAGTAGATGCAATCAATGTCAGATCAAGAAACCTTAAGAGGATATAAGCTAGGGTTCATCACGTTTCACTCATGGAATCTTACAATGCTCAGACATCAAGATGTCTACTTCAATTGTCTTCGGAACAACCAAAAACTATCTAACAAAGAGATCGCCGGTCCGGATGGCCGAGATGGAATATGAAGTAGTGTTGTAGTGTTGTAGTTATTTGGGACCGAAGTATACCAGGTTCGAGTCCGGCCTCAGGCATGGTTGTATTTGTGTTCGTACTTTGGCCCCCCGTCATCATGTCATTTTCACAGTTACCACACCGTTAAATGCAATAGTGGTCGCCAACGACAAGATGTTGATGCGACCTTAAATAAGAAAGAAAAGATGTTCAATCAATGAACAATTTCTCCACGTTCCTCAACGGTATACTTAAAACGGACTTTTTTCGTAACAATGTTCTTTTATATAAATACTAAACGCAACACCACAGAGGAATGAACGGAAATTTCAATGGCCGCCAACCGTTAAGCAGCCAAGTGATCTTCAAATTATTTGTTGAATTTTGGAAACAGATGACAACACAAGTAACATAAACATCATAACACTACAAAAGTAATTTTTAAATGTATCTATCATTAAAGTAAATCCGAATATTGAATGAACAATTGTTATTATATATAATTTCTACTCTTTATAAGTCGAAGGTGCTGACGCCGGTATGCTTGAATCTCTTTATGTTGATTTAACCTCATTGGTACTGAATAATTGAGAAATTTTAATTCATTTCGATACCGATTGTTCAATATATTTTCTACTACTAGCGCGGACTCCCAACTTCCAAGTTCTTTCAACGACAGCACATCGCTACCCTTTACGACTAGCATTGTAGGCAATGATCGTTGAAGCCAGTACTTTAATTAGAGCTCAAGAGTCAAGCTTTCAAAGTTCCGCTGTATTATTGGAGTGTCCCCTTTTGCGTATACACCCACAACTTTTGAAGTGTATTTCCCATTTCTAGAATTTACCAAAACAGCATCTCTTTCCATGGTTAGATAGACGTAGGTTATCATTTTTTTTACGGAAATCTTCTGCATTGAATGGAAGACCATCTTTGGGTATTACATTATATATTTCTTTTTTTTTTTTTTTGCTTTTGCGCAATTCAGTGTATTTATCATTCCGTTTCTCGTTTTTGTAACAACAGTAGTAAATGACAAGTTTTCCTCGACGACATGCTCTAAAAATTTGATTCGAGTAAAAAGTTTCTAATATGTTCTTAAGATAAAAATCTTGGCCTTCTTTTAACTGTCGCGTCTGAAGCAACAATTGTATCGACTTGAAATGTAAGATGGCAAGGCGCTCTTTACGTATTAATCGAACAAGTTTTCTTGAGCCCTCGCTTCGCTAGTTGCGAGAGGAGTCTGGAGTTCGGATTTTTTCACAAAAAGGAATTTCACAGCAAATTTGTTGTTCAATTTTCGAAGGAAAATTACTTCTATTACAAGGGAGCGTACATTTCTGGTTTTCAGATTTTGCCTACAACGCTCGTTGCTAACATTTATTCTTAATTCAACTAATGTTGGCAAAGGAGTGGGGGTAGGTATTTCGGGGCTCAAGAAAACATGCGCGTATAATATTAAAAGCAAAGATTTCTTATTTATATATTTTTTTCTTATAAGAAGATTGTCTTACGAAAAGTATCGGACGACATACGGACGATATCACAAAGAACAGACTGTTATAAATCTCAGCTATCGTCTCGATTTACATGCTTCAACCGCGTCTGTTTTCTGGTATTTATCGGACTAATGACGTTAATAACTATAATGCAAGCAAACATTTTTAGCAAATATAACAAACTCTTTCAATGCATATTTCACTTCGGTATTATTTTGATGCGTAGATACTAACATTATCAGATGGAAATTATTTCAAATCGATGTAAGTACTCTACGGAAACGAACAAAATTAATGAAAAATGCAAAATCTCGAGGTCCAGCTTCCATTTCCACGGACATCATTAAATTAGGTGGAGGCTATTCTACCGTACCTAATTAGATTTAACGTTTCTGTCAATAATACTTGCGTTTCGGAAGA
The DNA here is from genome assembly GCA_038098605.1 of Gryllus longicercus. Taxonomy (NCBI): domain Eukaryota; kingdom Metazoa; phylum Arthropoda; class Insecta; order Orthoptera; family Gryllidae; genus Gryllus; species Gryllus longicercus. Next base: position 555,808 of record JAZDUA010000620.1, on the reverse strand, counting down.
TTGGAAGTTAGCTCTCTTAGTACCCTCTTTTAAAAGCGTTTACTTAGTAACTATAGACCGATAAGTTTCACATCAGTCGCATGGAAACTCATGGAACAACTAATTACTAACTTCATGCGGAATGAAATGGGAGAGCAAGGAATGGCTGTATCAAGATCAGCATGGTTTCGGGGACGGTTTTTCTTGCGAAAGTCGGCTTGTCTCCCTGTTGCAGGATCTAGCCGACGAAATTGTTAAAGGTAGGCCGGTAAACGCGGTAGTAAGAGATTTGCCAAAGCATTTGATGTTCCACACTATCATCTTTTAAACAAATTTATATATTCTGGCATAGACAAGGATGGCGGCTTGGATACACGAACCATTACGTGATAGGAAACAGAAGGTCCGAATCAAACTATTTATCAACTTCTGCAAGTGTTACGTCAGGGATTCCACAGGGAAGTGGCATTGGACGTCATGTTCCTTGCCTTCGTGAATGACTTGCCAAAAAATTGAGCTTCATATGTTGGCTTCTATTGGGTTATCAAATCAGAGGAGAAATGGATATTTTGTAGCGAGACACAGGCAAATTACACTCTTGGGTAGACACAAATGGCATGGAAATAAACAGTTCAAAGAGCAAAGTCATCACGTTTGGTAGAGGTCAATGTTATGTTGAAACTGCATACAAACTCAACAACAATGTTATACCTACGTTTAATTACAAAATCAACGCTATCGGCAAAATAATGACCTGAAACCTATTGAACCAACCCCGCTTAGAAATTGTTTGGGACCAAAGTTACTAGGATTTCCCGCACACTACACTCCCTTTCTATTCTCTTTTTGTAAAAAAAACGTTTTAAATTTCCCTTTTTTCTATATTTTGCAAAATAGATCAAAATGGATTTGTAAAAGTTCTATAATGAAAAGTATAATATGAAAAGTATAATAATAACAACAAAAATTTTCTCGAGTGTATTCCTAATGATAATACAGCTTTGGCCAGTATTCAAAATCAGTGCATTTATGACTCATTCTATGCGTGGTAACTATTCAGAATATATATTTTGTTGTTGTTTAAGTTCGCATCAGTCTAGGTCATTGTCAATTGTGAAGATGACATGATATCATGGTGAAAATACGAATACGAATACAACCATGACTCGAACCCGCGATCCTTCGGTCCGAGACCGCTACGGCACTACTGCCATAACGATCTCATCTATACGGAACGGCCTTGAATAAAATGCGTAAGAATATAAATCACATTTGCCGAGTGTGTGGAAAAGGATGCATGGATTCCGGGTCCCCCCCCACCTTGGACACGCCACTGTTTACATACCTCAGCAGCTGCCCAATGCAGGGCAGTTCGTCCCTCGTTGTCACGTAAATTGGGATCGGCATTAGCAGCTAGCAACGCTTTTACGTATTTCTCTGGTCCTTTCCCATGTGCTCCTTTCCCACATGCTTCTTTCCCACTTTCTTCCTTCCCACATGCTTCTATCAGAAGGGTGTGCTGTTTGACGAAGTTGTAAAAGACACAAGATATACAACGTTAATATTACCAAATAGTTGAACATTTAAATTAGAGATTTTTTCGTAATTCTCTTAGTTATAATAAATTGACGATTTGAGAAACTTGTTATTAGCTACAAGTTATTAATTATTATTGATGTGAATATTTTGGGTAGAGGGATGAAACATTTAATTAAATTGATTTTTTCATAATATATTCGCTTACGTTAATGAACTTTAGATTATAATCTATCAACATTTTTCTTGGACGTCTGGAAGTCCTCTTAGTTCTTTTTTAAATGTCCTTGTGCGCATGAGCCACGTCCCCTTTCCTGACTCCTCATGCAAGTATGGCCGTTTCGTAATTTTGAACACATGTTGGGTTACTAATGTTATTTCTAAAAGTCTTCCACAGGTGTATTTTTATTGAAAAAAATCTCTTAACACTTCAAAGTCTTAATTTAGATCCTCACCATGAAACTCAAGATCTAGGTAGAAATATACAATAATATCTTTTATAGTAGTGCAGATGCTAATAATTACTCCTGTTTAAGAGGAACTAACGATTAGTAAATAATAACAGTCTGGTAATATTCAGTTGGTTAATGGCATATACCTGATTTTCATATACGTGGTCAACATTTACATCATTCTTCAAAAGTCTAGTGAATGCTTCAAAATCATCGTTCCGAAGAGTTTCTAGGAGTTTCTTCTGGGCTTTCTCGTTTAACCATCGTTTTCTCGCAGTCGGGACGTCTTGTGTCACTTCTGTAAGCATTTCCATGACCTCGTCGCTTTCTGAAACACAAATGCATTGCTTTTCAGCATTAAGTGCAAGCTATTTACGCAAAAACACCACGAGCTAGAGAAAAAACCGCAGAAAAAACGAAGTGTGGCTTGAAAGAATATAGATTACAAAACACCCTGAGAGCGAAAATGTTAGTCGACGTTGGCTGTCAAGGCGAAATACGAAGTGGGAAACGAAATAGCAGTCAATATTAAAAGGCTGCTTACTTTATTTCAAAATTCAAATTTATAAATCCATAGTAGAAAGTGTTGGGACCAAGTATGAGAGCGAAATCAAGAGGACAAAATACAATCCAGTGAGAGCGTAGGCTTCCGCAGCTGGAGTCTGTATTTACTAGGCTGTCCGGGTGACGCCGCGTCCATGGCGAAGGTGCCGACGTTTCGGTTGCCATTCTGGGGCCTTCCTCAGGGCGTAATGCCTGCGCATGGGCACAGCCTATTAAAATACTAAAATACAATACGTACGCCAAACTCTCAGCGGAAATGTATGACGAAATTAGCAAATTATGATTAGAGCTGTAAATACTGATATCAGAAGCGAAGTTAGTACTAATTATTATTTGCTGATAATTGATATCATGTAACTGTAAATGAGGTGGCAAGAGAATGTGCAACAAATTCAAGAGACTGTGCCCGAACCTGACATGCAATGGGATGCCAGGCAATTTAAACTAGTGGTGCCCCCAAAGCACATATCTCGCACTGCCACTAAAGGATACACAATATTTTATTGATTTGAATATTATATTGAGCACTTTATTTTACATAGATTTTACAAATAGAACAAGAGAATTGTAAACTTTGTTCAAAATTTCAAAATACGAAAATGACATACCGCCACTTTCTGTTTATTTAAAAACTTAATAAGTTTGAATATGCGAGTAGAATTGCTTAAAATTATTTTCAATAAAGTTTCTGAAATTCTCAATTTTCTATGGCAACAGAGAGTTGTGAAAAATAATTATCTCCAAGTCAGGGTCAAACCAGCGGCACTTCCTTCCGAAACGCTGAGTTCGTCCCGACATTTCACCACTTCGGCCACCAGGGGTTATACAGATAATGGGCACATATTATACTCATAAGCGCCGAATGAGTAAATTTGATTTGACGAGACATACGTTTTACAAATCCAATTATAGAGATGAAAAATTATTCAAATTTTAAAATTCAAAAATCATATACGAGCACTTCTACTATTTATTTTAATTAATAGAATTTGCGATTAGCATTGCTTCAAATGGTTTTCAATAAAGTTCTTGGAAGTATCAATTATTTCCTACGGCAACGGAGAATTATCACGAATAATAATTCCCTTTTCAGTTTAATTACGGAGCCGAATAATTGATAAAAAGTGAGAAAATAGTTTTTCGGGCGACAAAATGAAAGCAGCCGTGAAAAGAATGAGATTTGTCGCAAAAGCTAGTCAAGAGTACAGGTATTAGAAAAATAACTAGAGCGAGAATGTCTGTGACATTCTATGCCAACATTAGTTTATTTGGTTAAAATTTAGTATACGGTACACTCTTAGAGAAGCGTGGCGCCGGGGCTTAAGCCCTAATTATTGTACGTGCTCCAATAGAAGTGAATAAAACGGATAAGCGATTTTCATGGTTCGCCCTTTATGTGCTGTCCCCGCCGCAAAGCCAAGTTTTCTCGCTTCGCTCGCCCGGATCCAAGTCACGGCGAGGCCCAGGCTTTCGCCCTCACGTTCACTATAAACATCCTCGAGTCTATCTTCCGTAGAATTACCAATTCATCTTTATAAGAAAGCACTTTTCAAGAAAGCACGACATTTTTTAAAGAGATAATTTTGTACAACAGACTTTGCCCGAGACAAGCACTATATTCAATTTTGAAGCTTAAAATTTATGTTTGCAATTTCCGAAAAATCGGTAGTCATTGAAAATGAGATCTTCATCATTCTATTAAATGTCTTTCACACTTTTGAACAAGAATATTTAATAAAAAACTTTGGAACCGTGCCGTGTTAAGGAAAATGTGGATAAACCTTGACGTTAAATAAAAGTAAATTTCTCTAACACGTGGTGTAGTCAGAATATTTTGCGCATCATACATACACACCGAAAAATCGATTGACGGTAAAACGTCTTTCTGTTCGTTTGTTCGTTCGTCTGTCCGTCCGTCCGTCCGTCCGCCCACCTGTGCACAACGCAAGCGCATAAACCGTTCAGCTAATTTTCTCTAAAATTGATATTCCTCATTGGTTCTAACTGATGTCACAACGCTTGAGGTTTGAAAACAATCTTGGCTGAAATGTATACGGTACAACTTAAGGAAGTAGTTTAAACCGTCCCTTCCGGCGTTTCGGCGTTCCGGCGTCAACTAGGCAGTTAGAATTCTGGAAGCTTTCTTGAAGAGTGCTTTCTTATAAAAGTGAATTAGTAATTGTGCGTTGGATAGACTAAAGGATGTTTATAGTGAACGCGAGGGCCGAAGGCCCGAGCCTCGTCACGACTTGGATCGAGACGAGCGAAGCGAGAAAATTTGCCTTTGAAAGTAAATTGGCGTTACAATGCGGCAAGGACAAAGCATATAAGGGCGAACCATGAACATCTCCTATTCGTAAGTTTTACTCATTTCTATTAGAGCACGTACAGTAATTAGGGCTTAAGCCCCGCCGCCACGCTTCTCTTAGTGTGTACCGTAAACTAAAATTTAACCACAATATTCTAATTTTTTTATTGGGAGGTATTTTACATGCAGCCTCTGGGACTGTTTCAAAATTTTTAAAAAATGGCTTCAAATTTTTTCCATTAGATTTTGTTATTGAAAAGTGCCAAGGTCGTTTAAGATAATGGTGTATGCCACATTTACGTTGACATCCCGGTTTTTCGAAAATAGAAAAAAAAATCAAACTTCCAAATTCGAGAAACATTTTCAACAGAAGCAAAATGATAAAAACCTTCTCTAACAATTATTTTACAACTTTGTATTAAAATTAAATTATTTGAACAAAAACGTGTATAATATTGAAGAACTTTACTAAAGAAATTTACAACTATTCTACAATTTTGACAAAAAACTGAATGACATTTGAAAGGAAACGTGTTCCCGATTGATGCCAAAGAAATTATTGCCTTTAGTTTTAGAGAATAAGAGAAGTCAGTATCGAAAAAACAAAAATGAACGAAACTTTAGGAATGACAGAGGTCATGTAGTTTTGCCTTGCACTTACCTTCAGGACGTTGAAACGGAGCTTTCCATTTGAACTGCGTTATATTAGTCTTCAATCTTGAAAGCATTATGTAGGAAAACCACAAGCATCCTTGGTATCACCGTATCGTGGAACACTGAAAAGAACGGAACCCTGTTTCCTCTCAGCAGCTCGCCTCACGCTTATCACAGTGCAGTGGCAAAGAGTATATATCAGAGACGGCACTCAATGTTAAAAGAAAAAGCCTTATTTGCCCAACTTCCGGTGCCGCCACATCGTTCTGTATAATTTCTATTGGGTAAACGGACAGCCAATAGCGAAGAAGTAACCGGTAAATTTGAAATAAACCAGCGACGCGGGAACTTTAAAATTTCACTCTCATACTTCCCACGCCTTAATTTATTTAAAAAAATCACAATAATAATTATAAGGACTTATGGAAGAAAAAAGTCAAATTAGGGTAGTAAAATCTAGTATTTATTGACAATATTGATATTATACAATTTCGTAATTTCATTAGTAATAAGAATTTTGAATTACAGAAAGTAATAAACAGTACACCTGCATAATTACAACTTTAATATTTGCTTGTAGATATGCCAAATTAATACTATGGATTACTACATTATTACAAGCATTATGAATAAACAATAAGAACAGAATTAAAAAGAAACAAATGAAAATACTACCGCACATTTGCCCGGGTAAAAGAAATAGTTATGATACAAGGGGTAATGTGCCATTTTATTTTGCGAATTACTTAAGCCATTAAGAACACGAATTACACAATTATGTACTGTTACATTAAGATCAATATTATCTGATTAGGTCACATGAACGTATTTTGTTTTCTTTGTTGCTTTCAAAGTTTTATCAGAACATTTGAGCATTGTCCCACTTTTAGCAGTAGTGCAAAAAATTGAGCTTTTAGCATGCTCTGCATACCTTGAAAGAACCACTTTTACTAGTTACAACCTAAAAATGTTTTTCATTAGTCAATAAATATTTGACAAAATTATTTTATTTACCCATGCTAACCTCACACATGCACAGTTCAGAGCCTGGCTTTTTTAAAATGGGATCCACTGTGAAAGTACATTCACTTTTAAAACAATGATTTACAAATAGTGTAATTCCATCAATGCTTATGCACTACAATTTAATTCTGAAAATGGATTGTCAAAGTGCAAATATTTGATTGCACCAGGAGCCAAGCCAGGGACCTTCTGATAACTGGGCAGAAGTCCTAATAACTGAGCTATAGAATCAAGCATTGCATTCACGACTCACAGCAATTCACAATCCAATAAGGATCAGCATTCAAATCCAGAATGTAATTGGCATGACGATGAACAAAACACAATGATACACACATACTAGAATATATATTGAATCAAGATTGTGTTTGTCATAAGAAACTATTATTGTCAGAACAGTATAACAATACATAAGCAACTTATATCAATACTAATAATAAAAATTAATACTAATAAGAAAGAAACAAATTGCAGACTAGATAATAGACATTAAAGAAATTCTAAAATTGCATGAAAATAGTCTCTGAAACTCAAAACCTTTGTATTCATAATATTCAAATAAAGTGTCTTAACATAGCAAGAGGCATTCCAAAATTCAGAAAATGATCATGCTTTACAGAATTAATTTTATCTTTAAATTTTATTTAATTAGAACTTTCCAAATCAGATGTGGGAAATACAGTTTATATAATGGATCTGTACCCAATGACAGAATACACACTGATTTTAAAACTCTCGTTGTTCATACCTTTATAAACTGTCAGCGTAAAAGAGATATGTTCAGAAACTTTGTGCACAATGAAGCAAGTCATTCACTGCACATAACAATAATTCTTTAATATTATCTCTCTGAGTTCTGACTCCTCAAAGTGAACATTAATTTAAAGCCACTTAGGGTCAAACTCGTAGGGCCTAAATGCATGCTTCAGAAGCCATCTCTGGAAGAGGATCTGAAAAGCAAAAAATGCCGTTAAGAAAGATACTATGTCCTCAAATGAATGTTCTGAAAAGAAATCTGTATCAAAACGACAGATGTTTCTTTTAATTCACCATCTAGAATTACGAAATTAGAAAGCACAGGAATATCTTGCACTTACCACACACCGAAGGCGCAGATTCATCTCCCAGAATGGCTTCTTGCACCTGTCCAGAAGTACAAGAATCTGTAATCACCAAAAAGAGTTTTTTATTTACTATAATTTGCCCTCAATTGGCACTAATAACTGTATATTGAAAGGAACATACCATGAGAAACGTCCATAAAAACTTGAGGTGACACCTCACATGGGTGAAAAAGATCTGAAAATGTAGACAAACTTGAAATCTATCCCATCTTCAATAAATGCAACAAAGTAATAATTGAGATTCTTAAAGATTATAGCAAATATTTACCTTTCACAAGGCTAGAATAAGCATCTGCTGCACTTGCTGTAGCAGCATGTTCAACAGCGCTAGAACCTGTATTAATCAACAACAAATTATTGCCAATACATTATGCTTTCAATAGCATGCTTCTTTTTGCATTTTACAAACATACAAGAGACTTTCCATTTTCAGTTTGTAACTAGTAAAAGTGGTTCTTTCAAGGCATGCAGAGCATGCTAAAAGCTCAATTTTTTGCACTACTGCTAAAAGTGGCACAATGCTCAAATGTTCTGATAAAACTTTGAAAGCAACAAAGAAAACAAAATACGTTCATGTGACCTAATCAGATAATATTGATCTTAATGTAACAGTACATAATTGTGTAATTCGTGTTCTTAATGGCTTAAGTAATTCGCAAAATAAAATGGCACATTACCCCTTGTATCATAACTATTTCTTTTACCCGGGCAAATGTGCGGTAGTATTTTCATTTCTTTTTAATTCTGTTCTTATTGTTTATTCATAATGCTTGTAATAATGTAGTATTCCATAGTATTAATTTGGCATATCTACAAGCAAATATTAAAGTTGTAATTATGCAGGTGTACTGTTTATTACTTTCTGTAATTCAAAATTCTTATTACTAATGAAATTACGAAATTGTATAATATCAATATTGTCAATAAATACTAGATTTTACTACCCTAATTTGACTTTTTTCTTCCATAAGTCCTTATAATTATTATTGTGATTTTTTTAAATAAATTAAGGCGTGGGAAGTATGAGAGTGAAATTTTAAAGTTCCCGCGTCGCTGGTTTATTTCAAATTTACCGGTTACTTCTTCGCTATTGGCTGTCCGTTTACCCAATAGAAATTATACAGAACGATGTGGCGGCACCGGAATTTGGGCAAATAAGGCTTTTCCTTTTAACATTGAGTGCCGTCTCTGATATATACTCTTTGATCACAGTGCATGTTTCAGAGGCGCACTCAATGTTGTTCCGAAGCTTCTTACTTTTATGGAGGGGAGAAGGTCGACACACTCCGACAGAAGCAACAAATCAGAAAGAAGAATCTATATCTGCACCTCACCAGCCAATAGGCGTCGAAAGGCGATCTACCAATTGAAATGGAAGGCAGACGTTACCCGGGACATTTGAAATTACATTATCTAGCAATTTTTCAATATGATAGGCCGTTAAAAAACAATCAATTTTACGTAAAATTAATGCGTATGTCAGTAATTTTGAAAGGACTCATAATTGTGAGGTAGGTAAATAAATTGTAATGATGCAAGTGAAAATAAAAAAGATATTTCGTATAAACAGTATTTATTAGCTAGCATAGCAATAAGCAATTATAGCAATATTTATTAGCTTCTTATCAGCTAGTACCTCTTGGTTTTGTCACAGTACGCGAGATATCTTCTGGGTATTTCTAACGGCTTTCCCAACTGTTGCTCGTGCCTTTCTCTTTATTTAACGGCTTATAGATTTCATAATCCTTACCTGGATTCCATGGCATCTACACCACTCACCATTTTATTTAGATATGTTTAGTGGAGCAACACGGAACATATCTATCCCTTTTATTGCTCTTGGCCTGTTTTGATCCGCATTAAGACTAATTTTCGTGATAGATAGTGGTTAAAGAAGATAAGTTGATTTCATTAATGAAAGTAATATCCCAGACTGTCCAGTGGTAGATTTATTTTGAAGTCAAAACACTTATCGACTGCAACTAAGATTAATTTCTGATGATGTTCGAATTGCGCGCTCCTAGAAACAATCACATTAATAGCATCTGCAGAATGTGTTAAGTGATCTGTGAATGCAAAATTTGAAACTCTTTCCCAGAAAACTATTGAATTTTCGAAAAACTTGAATGTCACTTGAACTATGAAGTCATTTCAAGTACTTTCACTCGCAAATGCAAGTGTATTTACAAATCGCTGGAAATATGTATATAAAAAGTGTGAGAGATTCATCAAAATATTTCTTTTGTGTAATGTTAGGAAAAACAAAAGAATACAGCAAAATTAAATTAATGTGATATTAAACCGTGGAATTATCAGTCTTCGTTGGAAACGTTTGAAGAAATACATTAGAGTTATTTTTGAGAAACTGGCGTTTGAGCGTTTCTGAAAATGCGGAATTTTGAGCTAGTTTTGACAGAAAACGGTTGAGTTTTCGAGAAACTTTATCTGGCATTATTTAAAGCGCATGTACTCATAAATGCAATAATGTAAACAAAATGCCGCTAATGTAAAAATTAACGTTTTTGAGAAAATCTTAATTTTTTAATTTTTTAATATGGCACATATTGCACGCAGTATTGTGCGAAAACTACTAAAATTTTCAAAAAATGCACGTGACCTTAATGAAAGTATTTTCTACGTAGAACAAATTTTATTTAAAGGAAAAATCCCTATCTTCAATTTTGATGTTCTAAAATGCCGCCGCATATAATTAAAAATTTTGCTATTTTGGAAGTGAACTGTGCCATTTTCAGAGTGTACTGTGAAAATTTGACATGCGCCATTTTTATAAGTGTATTTTACTATATTCTCACAAGAATTTTTTTTACAAAATACTGTTTTTGAAAAAAATTGAAATCTTTTAGGGAGCTTTATGTAAAGTACCTCCATATTTTGAAGAGAGTTTTTCAAAATCGCAGCGCCTTGAGGGGAGCTAGATCGATCAGGAATATTCATTTTGGAAAAAAAAATCATGCGTATGGTTTAGGCCCTAGTTGTGTTCACAGACTGACAGACGGATGCACCGAATTAGTTTTCCATATCCTTTGGGCTCGATTAGCTATTTCGACTGGCCACATACTCTTACCAGCTACCATCTATCGCCCCCAAAAGTATATATTTTTGAAACTTTCTTAATTTTGCGGTTTCATAATAGTAGAAAGGAAATATTATTTAAATAATGTTAAAAAACAGCAAAACCTGGCTCTAATGGAACTTTTCTTTCCAATATTTGGAGCTGTTTTTAAGAAAATGGCGTTTAAGCGATACTGTCAATACAAAATTTAAACCTCTTTTCACAGAAAACGATTAAGTTTCCGAAAAACTTCATGTAAAGTCATTTCAACCACTTCCGCTCACAAATGCAAGCTTAGGTGCAGACATCAGGGGAGAGAGTGGTGCAGAACCAAAAAGTTACTTCAGACTAAAGAGAATAGGCAAGTAACTAGTGCGCGAAGTTCTATGCTATAACTTGCTTCATTCATGCATTGGTTTTTTCTCTCTATACAAATGTATTTACCTTGTTCGCAAACAATAAACAATTTGCGTGCTCCTGGTGTGTTCATATATTTCTGAAATATTCATTTTTGCAACATTGTACTGTTTTCAAGCCAACTTTTACGTACTTCTTGTACCATTCAAAATCCATTAAGAATTTATTGTACAAAATTATTTTGGAGTTGACTTAATTTCTTATTTTCGTAGTTTTGTTAGTACTCTGTTGAGCACTAATATAATTTTATTAATTATATATATATATATATATATATATATATATATATATATATATATAATCTTCCTCGAAAACTAAATTTATGTTTGTAAATTTCTTCTTGATTTCATTTTTCGCATTTTGTTGTGATATTTTCTGTGCCGTTCTCCCAAGGAGAAAGCATTTGCACGGACGAATTTATCTTGTGTTCAAAATGCGAAATAAATCACTAGGTGATGGTTCAGGTTTCTTGTAAGTAGAATCACATTTATCATATAATTTTAAAATTAGCCATTACTATTAGCAAACATTGAATATAAAATAATTCTACACATTACACAACTTGTTGTTCAGGAATGTTTTTCGTAAATTATGATCAGGGAAGGGTCGTGCATAATCATTCCTTTTCTGTATTATAGCGTTTCTCATACGTTCGTACTATGTGGGTGACGTACTATGTGCAAAACGATTTGAAGATCAGCTAATGCTAATTATTATTAAATGACGAATATGAACTAAATATTCACATTTACGAAGATCCAAACTTACTAATAAGGCATAGTGTCACGTAAATGATGATCGGTGAAAAAACCTATGATATCAAATTTTTTTCGTGTATATAATCGCTTTAGCGAGTGCCCTCCGCTCTGGCAGAACAAAGATTGTTTATATCAACAATATTTCATTTTCTTATTAACATTTTTCGTTTAGTTAACTCCATGCAAAATCGTTGATTATCTCTTTGTTAATAGCATGCGTGAAATTAAAAATCAACCGTGCAGTTGAAAATCCACGTCTCTCAATTAAAATTGAGAATGGAGCAAAATCGTTTAAATAAGACACATACGCAGCAAAGGTATTTCCATTCGGCCAAGAAACATAAACAAAAAGTGTACTTAACAGATTACATATGTATCTACAACAACTGCATGTAAAGAACGAATGAATGAAGCCTGCTGACTTCACGAACAACATAAAAAATTGAACGTGAATAAATTAAATGCTTTACATGTAAAACATTTGATCTTACTAATAAAAATATAAAAGAATGCAAATGTCAGTGGTTTTTACCTATAATAAGGAGTACGCTATAGAAAGACTGTGTCAAAAGTGACTACAGTGTGATTTATTTATTAAAAATTAGTTACGTGAGTTATTAGAGTACTTCTCTAATCGACTTTCTACAAATCAAATGCAGTTTGGTTTGATTGGATTTCCGCTGAGATTTATAACTACGAATTAATAGTCAATATATTTTAATGATCTCTCCTCTTAGTTAATAACTAATTTTCTTTCAAGTCATATTGTATACTTACGTATTTTGTAGTACGCTATGTTTTTACAAATTATATTAGTCTAAGCATATTCGTTTCCAGGCAAGAAAGCTGGAATGACATATTCCATTCCCTTGAAGACGTTCCAAAGTCTAAATAAGAATTTTCTTCAAAAATAAGGGAAAATAACACATATGTATTGGGAAATTTGTCATTTATGATCTTATGAACTGTCGTTTAAAAAGGTTTTAAAAGCATAACCACTTAATAATTAACAACACTCCATAATATTTTGCGTTTTTTTATTAAACCCTTTATTTACACATTCAAAAATATTTTGTTATTTTAACAATGATACAAAATATCTATTAAAAGGTATAAAAACAATATTTATTTTAAAAGGAAAATAAAGTCAGATATTTCAGAATTGCCAAGAACAGCAATATTTGTAACCTCTATCATAATTCAGTTGGTTAAAATATTATCTGTCTTGTGTATTTTAATTGTAATAATAATTGTTTTAAAAGTTTTGAAATACCATTAGTTGATGTTTCTAAATCCTCATATTCTAGTTTTAATTCTTTGTCACTCGATTTTTCTCTTGAATCCTAGGAAGAGCTCACCCGACTTGCAATATCTTCCTTTCGCTTTCGTATGTGAAGGATATGAATGAACAAATGCTCCTTTGAACATTGTTCCTTTTGTATTTCTCTTAAAGTGTAAAGATATTGTAGGAAAACCTGTTTACTTTTTAATTCAATTACTTCGTATGTTCTTAATTCATTTAAACTGATTTGTACATATACCATGGACTGTTCCTAGGAGGAAGAAAATGAGGTCATAGTTTCTTTAAAAATATACAGAATGAGAGGGGCAGGGGCGGAACCAGAGGGAAAGTTTGGGAGGGGAAATTAAAAATGCTTTGGTCGAATGTGTCTATTTACAGATTTTGTAAAATGTCGCTGGCTACACTCAGCTCAGACTGCTATATGATTTTATTCGCTTGAATGATTATCCGAAAATATCTGTGCTTGAAATATTCTTCACAAGTTAAATTTGATAGTGACTGAAATTTTTTTTTGGGGGGGTGCTTTCCCTCTTTTCCCTCCCCTTGGATCTGCGCCTGGGTGAGGTTGCATAGTTCAGAAGATCTGTCGTTGTTGGCCTTCGAGGTTACCTCTCGAATGGCCACAACTAAATTACTTTGTCCTTCCCGCCCAGAAGCACGTCGGACCCATTTGCCCCATTCCTTCTCAGGCGAGTAACTGGGGAACAGCTGGATGGAACCCTGACCGTGGGATACCATCTGGTGATTCCTAACAGCCTTTTTTTCACTACTCTTCTTAATACTTCCTTCCTTATTATTTGTTCGTAATTTCTTTTATCCATCAAAATTGTCTTATTTCAATTGCACACAGCACCATTTTTCTGACTTCTTTAAAATTGTGGTTACGTCTTAGTACATTAAACACATCGTAATCAATTCACATTCAATATTTTTGTAAATTATCTATCCACTTCGCTGTTCATTTTTATCTTCAGTTTTGGAAGTGTCACCTTTAATTTGAATTGTATATCCAATTATAATTTTGCCACATACATATTTAAAATTTTGTGCTGTTTCTATTTCTGTGCTGTACATCAGTTATTTATCAGCAATTTTCTGCCGTTTATAAATGTACAATGAATAATAAAAATATTGATATGAAAATAGATGTAGAAGGATGTAAATGAAGAAGGAAATACTGATTTACATTATGTAAAAATCTCTTTCATGAATGATATTTTTTGTTATACTTCATGTTACACACATGTTTTTGGTAAATATATTTTCCTTATTTGAAAGTACTTTATAAAATGTTGCTCTGTTCCTCTCTTCTTTTCTACATTGTGGAGTTGTGAAGTATAATTCTATACCTATATTCTGATGACACACCTAGTGAAGATTGACATAGTAATTACTTCCTAAATAAATTAATATAAATGACTAAATATTTATTTTACTGTATTATGTGCATTGAACTTGACGATTCTTGATGATGTAAAGTGTAGCTTATGCTCGAACGTCTTGAATACATAGTTCAAAAAATATTCAGTATCAGGAAAATTACTTTGGAATGACGTTTCGAGTAATTAATTTTAAGTGTTATTATCATATGTACATTGGATTACCATCTTCAATGAAGACTATGAAGAACACTTATATCCGTTGCCATATACTAAAACTAGTTGTGATATTTAGCTGATACACGTAGAATTTTATTCAGTTCATTTAGAAAACGACTATTAAAGACCGACTCTATCGCAGCTGCGTTAGAGCTTTGCAGGAGCCGAAGAATGTGAGACCAACCGTCAAATAGTACTTTCACGAACAGTTTTCTGAAATTTAGAGAGAGATTCTAGAGCTTCAATTAGTAGTTCATGTGTCTTAGACTGCTTACTTTCTATTTCTTCAAACTTTATCTGAAACTTGTTGAGACGACGTTTCACTTGTTCAATATCGGACACTTGCTTCTTTTCGGTGACAATGTCCGTTGCCTTCACCATGATGTCTCGTTCCATTCTAAACCCTTTAAATCGAGCTGTAGTAGCAGCATCTAGTAGAAATTTTATCTCCCCCGAGTTAGGAAACGCGTGTATTTGTTTCTTGGATAAATCTGTTCTAAAAAGTCTTATTCGAGGTTCGAGTACTTCCCTATACAACCCCTTGTACATACATTGTGTAGCTACTGCTATCTTAATAAGCATCATTTCAAGATATGCTACAAGTTTCACCATTGAAACCAAACCCAGAACAACTGCATCTTCTTTAATGGCTTGCGTGTCATATACTGCAAGACCGTTGAGAAGGTTTAATAGAATAATGGCGATCAGAAATACAAATATTATAAAAACGGCGTGGCTTGTACCTGGAACTGAATCAAAAACTAGCTCAGAAGCTTCAAATTCTCCAACCATCATAATAATAGTTTTTATCACTGATAATCCGGGGTCTAGGAAAAAAGCTTCTTTACTTTCAGGATCGTACTCCTTACTACGACGAAATAACGTGTAAAAACTTAATGCAAAGGCAACTACTAACAAGGAGTACCAGGCCATAAAACGCAAGAAAGTAAACGACACCTTCTTCAGCATCTCTAGTTGAACTGACAGATACGGCAAACGTCCCGTCATAAATACTAGTTCTGTCCATGTCAGTAAAATGGCCATGGCAGAAATATGTTGTTTGAAATTGCTAGCATCCCAATCGCTGCTCAACGCAATAGCGCAAACTATTATCATTAAGAATTCAATTACGTTCTCCCAGTCCTTGGCATATCGTTTCCAACCAGTGGCGCACTGCACCATTTCCCGAAGGACTAAACCAATGAGAAGGTATATGCACGGAATACGCAGGCAATGAGCGGCAAATTCTTCCGCACTCAAGTGCTTTGGATCATCATGTTGATGCACGCACCTTCTTTTATTTCCAAAAACGGCTTTGACAAGAGAAGCAACTTGCAATTTATCGACGTCGGAGAGACTAAGTTGTCGCACATGATTCTGTGTGCAGTTTTCATCAAATTCTTTACATTCTAAATTCAATACCAAAGAACTCTTTTCTGGATCAACTACGTCCATTATCTTGGGACTTGACTCCTTTCTGGTGATATTAATCATTGTGCAATTTGTAATATCTTCATCATCAACATTTATGAGGAGAATGTAAGCTGTAATTAGCGTCACAAATAGTGTGTATACGATTAGATTAATATAAAAGAACCACCGCACCATATACCACTTCAGATTGAGGAAGCTGTTGATCACAGGGTGACGAAGCAACGGCCGAAGGTCTCTAGAACGGCTGATGTAGCGCAAGGCATCCATTTCGGAGCGACCAGTTGCTTTCTCTGTAGAAGGCTCCAGGAAAGTGTAACGAATGATAACCTACAATCAAGCAAAAATATCCACAGTTAATAGTAATAATAATAATAATAATAATAATATTATAATAATAATAATAATAATAATAATAATAATAATAATAATAATAATAATAATAATAGCCGATCAGATGGCCGAGATCGCTAAGGCAGTAGTGCCGGAGTGGTCTCGGACCAGAAGATCGCGGGTTCGAGTCCCGCCTCGGGCATGGGTGTATTTGTGTGTGTTTGTATGAGTGTGTCGTCCTTTTACCCCTCATTATCATCATCATTTCATCTTTCATACCCCCAGGGCTAACAACCCTGGGGGATAAAAATCGGATTCAGTAAAAAATACTGATCCCCCCCAAGTGGAGATTACATACACCTGCTACCGCGATATATGATACTGAGCCACGGTAAATGCAGGATGTATGAACGCGAGGTCCTAAGTTAGCCTATTCGCGAGCAAAATAATAATAATAATAATAATAATAATAATAATAATAATAATAATAATAATAATAATAATAATAATAATAATCAGCCTCGTGTACATGTACAATTTCTGGTAGCCTGTTTATGAACTTGAGACTGGGAATTATCCATGGGAGGGCAATGACCTGTACAGGAAATAAAATACATGCAGTATAATTACTTGCATTCTCGGTTCTATTTTGGTTTCAAGAAAAGGATCCAAATAAATATAGAATAAGCATTTACGATTATGTGATTTGAAACATTGACATTCAAGAAAATGTCAGTTATTATTGAAGGCAATAGCAATTACAGGAAGGTCATCCTGTTATGATCCAAAACTATAAAACATCTGCAAAATAAAAATCTCAAAGATCTCAGAAATATTTTTAGACAAAAGATGAATCTCCAAAGTGCACGACTGTATGGCAACGAATTGAAATACTAAAAGACGTAGAATACAGAATTCAAGAACCATCAAAAAAATATTTCAAAATTACATTCTAACCAGAGCAACAAAAATGAAAACATAAAATTGAGTAATTTCCGTTATTATTCCAAAACATAAACGGTATTGTATTAAATAACGCTGTCACGAACAGAAATCAATATTCTTGCCTTGCGCATCGAAATGGAGCAATTTGAATTCCTCACGAGCAGTACTCCTCGCACGAATCACTATTCCTTTTTTTCTCTTTCTCACTCTCCTCCCCATTGCTCCGATTCTTCAATCACGTTCGGACGTTTCGCTATGATGTCTGCTGTTTGCTTGGTGCTGTTGCTGCTGTTGCAGCTGAAGGGAAATTTTCACCCACATTCCCACATCAGCCACTGCCGGCCACACATTAACTACTTTCACGACCTGTGCATCAGTCTTCCATTGTCATCCACAAAACTTCACTTTTATCAAGTCGAACGTGTAATTACAGTTCAGTCTACATAGCAGGTATATTATGAATATTGCCTGTTCATATGAATGCTGCCACATTGCATTTTGCTTATTTAAATTTTGCTGTGAGACACGAATACTAACGTGAATAACTAGGTACTTGCTTTGCAACAAACGTGTCATTAACACGAGGGTATCATTGACTGGAAATGTATTTACCACTGTATGTGTGTACAATGTGAACTTAAATATATATGGTTGTCAATTTCCCCAACCGGTGGACCGGAACTTCAAGAGAGTTTGGACATCTTGCGCGCCAGTCTTCCGAATTGTCGCTACCAGGCATCTTCTCATCACACAAGTATATATTACATTTCCTGCCCAGGTACAAACTATACAATCTTGCTAGCAAAATCGTTACTGTCATGAATAGTAAACGTGTGTACAAAATGAATTATCACAAAATTAACTGTACTTTTTACATACTCTTAAGCATATTCATATAAGTCAATATCGACATTTTATTAATTCCTAATTCATTATTATTTTACTGCTTTTATAAAGTAATTGATCAAAAATCTTCCAACCAGAAAAGTATATTTTAACCTATTTATGCATTGTACCGTGTTTTCTTTCTCAAAACCATCATTACTTATTTTGCGTCCTGCGTTCTCCTGATTAGTAAAGGCCCAACTTTGTCTTGGTCTGCAAAGGAGGCTGACTTCAACAGTCAGTGAAAACCCTATAGTTAGTAACGCCCACTTGCTGATATCAAGTATCGTGTCAAAGTAAGTTTTATAGGAGCAAAGTCTACAAGCTCAAAATTTTGTCATATTCAATTGTCATCTTATTGGATTGGCAATTATAATGGTATTATTTTCCATATTGAAAATATCTTGCATTATATGGTCTTGTCAGGTAACAAATGTACTTTAACATTTTAATTAATTTAATTAATCACTCCGTTCAGAGAAAAGAATTCGAGTATTCTGGTTTGTAATACGTGAACTAGACTTTTAACGCCGTTCAAAATATTGCTGGCTTGTTAACTCGGGAGACCGATGGAAGTCGAATGGTTACCATGCCATGTATTACCGCCATGACGCCCATTCATGCACCGTGGCGGCACAAGTGTTTAAAGCAAAGAGAGACCTGGTAGTCCTGGCTGAGCGGAGAGAGGCCGTTGCTCTTGATCTGCTCGTCGAGGAACTGGTCGAGCGTCTTGGCGTCGATGAAGGCGAGCGGCGGGTCGCCGTCCTGGTTCTTCTTCATGATGTTGGCGCCCCTGCGCAGCAGCGCCAGCACCACCTGCTGGTTGCCGTAGTGCGCGGCGTCGTGCAGCGCCGTGTCGCCGAACTCGTCCTGCGCGTCGATGTCGATCCGCGGCCGCAGCGTCGCGTCGACGGCGTCGTACCAGTTGGCGCGCGACAGCGTCTCCGCCGCCGCCTCGTCGTGCTCCAGCAGCAGCGAGATGCAGCGCTGGATGTTCTCCAGCTCCTCCTGCGCACGCAGTTAGCGGTGAGCGCGTAGGCTCCCGCGGCCGCAGTCGGTCGCTGCTTGGCTGCCCGCGAACGCCGCGTCCAAGGCGCGCGTGCATTTTAGCCCTGAGGAAGGCCGCAGCCAAACGTTGACCAGTCCCCGACAGCCAAGCAGCTACCAACTAGCAAAACAGCTACTACAGAGCGAACTGTCTCACATGATTTCTAACTTGTGGAGTTTTGGATATTTCAGAGGATTCAATGAAAATAAGACCTGCACATTTTAAGCGGCCGTGAAAAAAGAAAAGAAAAATTGAAATTGTTTTTGAGAAAAAATATAAATTGCATGTACACAGAAATTACATGAAAACTACTGGTTAAAAAAATTTAAATAACATTATTTAAAGACCTAATTTTTACTTTCTCGCACTTAAGAAGGAACTTAAGTGGAAAAAGTTTTACAATTCCGCCCAAAAAACGGCGATTCTTCGGCAGAAAAACTCTTATTACATGGTCCTGGTATCACAAAAGTAGATAAATCCAGTTGCTAAATTTAGAAACAAACTCCTTTAACACACAGTGTAGTCAGAATCCAAGTTTTGTGAGTCCTTAATATCGAAAAGTCTATTGATGGAATAACATGTCTGTCCGCCTATCTGTGAAAAACGCTAAACTGTTCTGGAGATTTTCTCCAAAACTGATACTCCTCGATCGTTCTGACTGATGTCACGGCCTCATGAATTTGAAATTGATATTTTCATTTTGGGGTGTACTGTAGAGGAACCCCTGAAACATTTTCGAAATATTAAAAAAATGGCGTCATCGATGGCGGCGGAATTTTGTTTTCGGATATTCTGAATGACGTTTAAGAGAATGGTGCAAGTCACATTTTCGTTGAAAACTCGATTTTTCAAAAACTAAAAAAATTAAAATTTTGCCGTCTTCCTACATCTAAAATATTAAAGATACGAGTACAGATTTTTCCCATAGTAAAATTGTTCAGGAAAATTATCTTCCGTATTGTTGTTGTAGAAAGACGCCAAAAATATTTTGAACAGCTTGCAATTTTAGAAAAATCAGGGATTTCTACGAAAAAAACAGACCTTCGCCTTTATATGCGTTCTGTACGCTACCCTTATCGTACGATTTGTCAATTTAGGTCTATCACTCACGTGACTCTTAGTGCATAAGGTCAAGACATGACAAATATGTTAAAACGTCTTAATAATAAGCAATTTTGTATGGTCGCCGGTTTAAAGTCTATTCTGTAAGGCCGTTGCGGTGCACGGAATGAGCCTTGAAGAATTGGAGGAAACAGGAAGATCACGCTGTACGTATTTCTCTGTCGCACCGCCCGGATCGTCTCTAGGTACATATCGATTCCTGCGATTCTATTCCAGAATCCAGTCTTTCCTTTCGGTTCCTTTAAAATCGATATTTGATACATAGTTGTAAAATATTGCAGAAATCCGGAACTGAATCATATTAAAACCATGCGTTCTTTTATGTGGCCTGTAGGCCGATGAAATAAGAGTGCATTTATTCTATTCTCAATGTTTAAGGAGTAAATTTCAATGACATCATAGAAGGTTTATGTCATTCAGAAACTAAGGCAGATCCTTGTTATTGTGACCACCTTCTTTTGTGGACACTATTGCAACAATTTGTCTTTGGAATCTAGTTGATGCCTGTGATCCCGACATAGTGATAGGGACAGAGTCATGGCTAACTGAGGAAATCCGGTCCTCTGAAATTTTTCATTCTCATTACAAGATCTACAGGAGAGATAGAAATCGTAGAGGGGGCGGAGTTTCTGTTTGCGTCAAAGCAGGCATGGCTATTATATTAGTTTGGGTCAGTATAGAGTTTGAAATGTTGCGAATAGAAACTATTCCTTCGGTAAACTAATTAGAAAGCATTGCATGCTACAGGTCTCCGAGCAACAGTTTCCACATTGTAGATGACATCATTCAGAAAACACGAAACGAGAATGCCCATCCCATTGTTATTGGAGGAGACTTGAATATTCGTAGAGCAAATTGGGAGGGAACCGTGAGCGAAGGTAATGACTAAACACTTCGGAATCGACTCGTTTGGGTCAGGGGATTAACCCAGGTAGTTCGGAGCGGGACGCGGCAGGAGGCTATTTTGGATGTCTACTTAATTAGGCCGAAAGAACTTTTCATATCTTGTGAAGTTGTTGAGGGCATTTGCGACCACAAAATGGTTATTCGTGACTAAGTCAAAAATATTTCAAAGAAAGCCAGCAAATGTAGACGGCCTTCAATCTTTTTTAGGGAACAATACAATCGCTTTCTGAGCACCGAGATAGGTATGGAAGAAATATGTGGAGCGTTTAAAGATATTATACACAAAGCTTTGCAAGGGTTTGTTCCCTGCAAAATTTTAAAAAATAATCCAGACCCATAATACTACAATGCAAAAATCAGGAGAAGAGGGTACCGAGAAAAGCATTCAATAAGAGAAAACGCAGTAGCGAACATCTGAATATTTTTCGAAATTGTTCGAAAGAATTGGAGCGAGAAAAGAAAATTGCTTAGAAAGCATATTTAAAGAATATTCTAGATGGGAAGGGAAATAAGTGGACAGGATTTTATAAATATGTTCGTAGAAGGAAAGGAAATTAAGAGGATGTTCCAGTTGTTCGTGAGATCGGAAACACGCTCATTACTAACGATCGAGCAAAAGCTAACGCGTTTAATAAGTATTTCAGTTCGGTTTTCAAAAGCAATACAAACTATTCATTACATAAACTGATTACAAATCAGTTTAATATTGAAGTGAACGTTCTACGGAATAAAGTAAAATCTATGAAAAATGTTAAGTCAAGGGGTCCAGACGACATTTCTACGGACATAAACTACGAAGAGAGGCAATATTACCGTACCTAATTAGAAATTTTTACGTATCCATGAACAATTCTAAAGTACCATAAGATTAAAATTTAGCTTTTGTCGTACCAATTTTTAAAAGTGGTGACAAAACTCTATTACGTAATTATAGGCCGGTAAGTCTTACGTCAGTTGTCTGCAAACGTATGGAGTATCTAGTTGCCAGTTACATTAAGCAAGAATGGGAAATCAAAAAATGGCTCTATGATGGCCAACACGGCTTCAGGAGTGGTTGTTCATGTGATAGTCAGATTATTATAGTCAGTATAGATTTTGTTGTAGGAAATGCCCGGAGATCTCTTCACTTCATAACGCGCACCTTAAAAATGAGTACGGCAAACGCGAAGGAAATTGATTATTTATCGCTTGTTCGTCCAATAATGGAATATGAAACAATTTGTTGGGATCCACATTTGTTGAGGTGTCGTGCAGTGTAGAACAGATAAATAATGTAGGAAGTAATTAAAAGGTCACAGTGAAGTGAAGTGCAATTGAACAAAAACTCAGTTTGAATATAGATGTTTCTTTTTTAACGTAATTTTATTGTTTTAAGAATTAAATAATAATAATATTATTATTATTATTATCGTTATTATCGTTGTTTTATTAGCTGTTTTTGTTGTTTTTATGATTATTATTGTATCATTATTATTATTATTATTATTATTATTAATATTATTATATAATTTGGATGTTATGTGTATTATCTCTATGCAATTAGCTGCCACCGGGTTATGTCCACATGCAGCTCATACAAATTTCTTATCTTAAAGGACGTATGTGGGTGAGCTAATCCGTTGCACTGATTTTTGCTCGTTTGCAGAGCTCCAATTTACGTCACGAACCTCTCGACCACAACACGGACACTTCGTTTGAAAAACCACACTAGACGCTGTCCGTCATGTTGCATGGATATCGAAAAGTGTTGAGAACCATTTTGAAGCGGCATAAAGTAACAATTTTCAACTAAAAGCAACACGATGAAGGTGTAATTGAGTTTGAAAAAAAAATGCTTCGCGTATCCGTTGCTAGACTTGTATCAAAGCGATTGGCCCGTGGTTGCATTTAAAATTCCCGCTAGCACTGTGTTGCGTCACCTGCGAGGCGCACTGCTTCTGCGCCGCCACGTGCAGCGCCGTGTGCTTGGAGCGGTCCGTGACGTCGAGGCGCGCGTGGCCCTGGCGGATGAGCACGGCCAGCGCCTGGTGGTTGGCGTTCTCCGTCGCCTGGTGCACCGCAGGGATGCCGTAGATGCGGTTGCTGGTGTCGGGGTCGGCGCCGGCCTCGATGAGCGCCGCCACGAAGTTCTCGGAGCGGTGCTGCCTGCACGCCAGCTCCAGGCACGTGCAGTAGTACGGGTCGTCGTACCTGCGCCCGGCATTCCCACACATGAACACACAGCGGTATGGACGACGCTGCCATTATCCAGGTATTCTTGTTTGACTCATCCTTTGACATTTAACTGAATGTAAACAAATAACAAGTGCGTTTGTTTGTAAGAAATCATTGAACAGTTATTACACTCATACTGTTCGATGTTTGGAGCCCTTCCTACGGGGTAGCATGGTCAGCTGGCCCCACCTTCATGTCATTCGGAAATTAGTTATCAACTATCCATTTGTTCCATTTGACGGAAGGAACTAATGGCTACATGACATCAGATCAGCGCTGAAATGAACAAATATGACAACTGATACCATTAATTCTAAATTGACTACCATTTCTAAAATTTCTAGGATCGAGAACGGGAAATATATATTATACGTATTACCGGATCAAAAGCAGTACATGAAGAAAGGTTAGCAAAATCATGCTTTTTTTAAAATTTGAGGTTTGGATTTATCTTTAGGAAATTTGAAATGGATAATTCTGCGATGCACATGAGTTTTTCTAGGATAAAAGTTCTATTTAATGGAAAGAAGGTAGAGAATTAATGAATTTATTTAATTTATAGTATGGCCTATTTATAGTATGGCAAGTCCATCTCTGTGTAATTGTTTGCTAGAAACTTACTACGGCGCTATTACATCAGTGTGAAATATTTTGTTTTGAAACGTCTGAAGAATTTTCTATAGCCAATGAGCAGCTCTATTCGACACTAGATCATACATATGCAAGTTCTGTAAAGAACGTTTGGTAGTTTTGTAAAGTAAAAGGATGACGTCTGTTTTAAGAAATAATTTGAGGTTTAATAAATTGCCTTCTTAGATTTACTTAACATTCACTTTCCTTGTTAGTCTAATGTCTAGAAACACTCCTTTATATAAATGTATGCGAGAGATTCCTAAGGAATTTGGGTTGTTAATTTGGGTAAGTGGTGGTTGTTGAAATGCCATAATGAAAATATCTCAGTTTCACATATATATGGCTTCAGATTTAGTGTCCACGAAGGTACCCAGTCCTAAAATGCGTGTAGTGATATAGGATATCGTGATCTGATATCGTCGCAAACAAGTTTAAGTTTCAAACCTAAAACCTCAGTGGTTCGAAATTGCGTCTCGATCCGCGACTTGGAGATGGCGCGGTAGTTTTCCGCAGTTTCTCCGAACAACACCAGGCACACATCGGTGCAGTAGCCTCTCAAACGGGCCACGGACTGCGCGCGATCTCTCTTTCCTGTTCCTTGTCCTATCGTCAGCCCTTAAACACGTTCACATCTACATTCACGGCACTACCCTACATGCCAGGAACTTACAACGTATCACGGCTGAAGCGGCTCGTGGGAGATAGCTGGTTGGGAGATCTCGCAAGCCGACATGAAGGTCTGCGCCGGATCTCACAATCCAGCGTGAGAAGTCATCCCCGGTGTTAAAACATGCACTACGCTTTTGGGAGTAATGGCATTAGCGGTAGATGCGCCCGGAATATCTAATCAGTCGTTTAATCAATCATTTTGACGATATGAAATTATTTATTGACAATTTTTACCATTGCAGCACATTGAGTCTGTCCGGTTCTGGGTTTGGAGTCCTGTCGGCGGCGGATTGTTGACTTTAGCTAGATTGTTGAGACGAATTTAGTCGCTGTCTGAAGAAGAATTCTAGCGGCCGACTGGTGTGATCGTTCGTTTTCCATTGTTTCCCTGAGCAATACCAGTATAATACCGGAACTTTACCCTACCAAACGGTTCACGGACATGTGATGTGTTTCTCTTCTCCCCTCGTTTCCTCTAACACACACACACACACACACACACATACTTACAAGCACTAGCACGCATAAAGCTTTTTCGGGTGAGGCGTTTCTCTGCTTGTGGAACTACCTGGCGAAGGGAAACGCACGTTCGCGCTGGAGAGGAAAAGGACTTCCTTCTGTGGCTAAACGCATCAGTGCAGACGTGTGAGCCGCCTCACCAGTTGTTGGGGTCGACGGCGTCGTGGTGCAGCAGCGCGCGGAAGACGGGCAGGTCGCGGTGCTGCAGCGCGGCCAGCAGCTGCACGTGCGGGTCGGGCGACGCCAGGCTCTCGAGGCGGCGCGGCGGCAGGAAGCGCACCAGCTCCGGGAAGCGCTTGCGGATCATCTCGCGCACCGACTTGCCGTTGCTCACGCGCGAGCAGTCCAGGTTCAGCCGCTCGCGCCCGTGCTCCAGCATCACCTGCGCACGGCACGCGCTTTTTTCTTTCTACAACCGTTCTCACAACTGTAATCTTGGCGAATCGTCGCCATCCTTACATAACATCCATTTTTTCGCTACAAATGTTTACATATTTAGTAGTACACTTCACATTTTACATATTTTGCTATTTTCCAATGTTTTATTCTATCAATTTTCTTCAATTTTATTACATATTTTTATGAAAAGAAGTGTTTTAAAAAAAATCTGTATTTTTTCTACATTATTGCTGAAATCTAGGTGTGAAAAATATCATTCACACATCGTTTTGTGACCTGAAATCTTAATTTTCGAGAAACGTTGGCGATCACTGTCGTGGAGTTTGTGGAAGACGGGAGAAGCTAGCGAGGAGTAGC
This sequence comes from Gryllus longicercus, assembly GCA_038098605.1. Taxonomy (NCBI): domain Eukaryota; kingdom Metazoa; phylum Arthropoda; class Insecta; order Orthoptera; family Gryllidae; genus Gryllus; species Gryllus longicercus. Next base: position 529,558 of record JAZDUA010000620.1, on the reverse strand, counting down.
GAAGGTCAGACGTTCGCGGGAGGACAGGTCGCAACTCGTGAGAAGTCATGGAAGTAGTCGTCTGAATTGTGTTTTCACTTCGATAAGCAGATAGTTAAACTGACTTACTAATGTAGAGCAAACTATTTCTATTGCGCTAGCCAGGCAAACGCTTTTACGCAATTGACCTAGTATCAGGAAGAGTGAACGCCGGTGGAGTTAAAAATGGGAAATGCAAGTGGCGACCGTGGTCAAGGACCATTTCCCGGCGGAGGCAGCGCGGCGACGTCGGAGGCCTTTGCCCGGGCGCCGGCGCCGATGACGGGTAGCAGTGGGGCCATTGACCCCGAGCGGCAGCTGTGAGGCGAGGGTCACGTCAGGGCTTTGCTTCAGGCCGCCTGCCTTCCCTTGCTGTCTGCTGCGCTTCCATGGCACACGCTTACGGTACCTGCCCCGACACTGACAGAAGAAGGACAATGGTATGTTTAAAAGACTTTTAAATCCTAAAGGAGTCGCGAAAAAAGCTTGACAATAATAAGTTACGTAAAAATAGTTTAATTTGCGAATGAAACGTTTTTGCGCATTACGATCTTTCGTCCTTTCTTGTATCTAAATTTAATTCAGAAAATGACATAGTTGTCGAAGAAAACTAAATATGTTTTTGCATCACCCCCTTAACATTCAGTAAACCAGTAGCTAGGCATGAGTAATGTGTAAAAAAGGTAAAATAACTTAGAAGGAACGAAACTACAGACCCGATGATTAACTTTCTACCCATGTCAACAATCTAACATCACACTACAAACACGTCACATTAGTTATTATAAAATAAAATGTTCTATCAATTATATTGCAATTTAGTCTGAGTTCCACTTTGACTGCCTGTTGGTGTTTTCCGGTTATCAAATGACACTGAAATGCGACCGTTATGCTTGATCATAGGTGGATGAGCTATATGCATGGCTAAACCATGGAGCGCATTAATGACATCAAAAGATTAAACGTAGACCTATGCTTAAAAATTAATATGAAATTTAAATTAGAATAACCTGTTCAAAAAGAAACTTGTCCGATAGAAAAAACAGATTCTCTGCATAGTAAAAAAAAATATCACTCTTCAAGCATAACCCGGGCCATTCTGACCGGGGTTTACGTAGATTCCCTCGTTCATCCAGGAGAATGCTGAGATTGTTCTTCTCAAAGGTCACGACCGCGAATCCCGCGTCACTAGCCGAATTCGGTAACTCCTTGTAGTAACGAAGGTTAAGCAAATTCGAATTCTGATTGGGTAACGACTAAGAACCCCGGAATCTAACAGCGCCGAGGCAAAATGCCATTTACGAGACATATAATAGATAAATACAAATATAAATACAAATTCACTTATAATTCGCTAGGTTAAACATTGTACAAAACTTAATTGTTAAGCAGAAAGACAATATACTAGTAAGCAGAGCATAGCGGATTGTGCGTCTGCCATATTTTTTCGAAGCAAACTACATGAATACAATTAAGAAGATATAAGCAAAATCATAGGTTTCGGTTATAATGAGTTCCCTAATAAAAGTTGTATGGATATAATTTTAAAGCTAAATTTTGATTCTTAAAACACTCCCCAAAATTCCCTCAACCTCCACATTCAATAAATATCAAATGGAAAGCGTTGTGCCACAAGAAAACACCCGAAAAGGTCCGAGCTGAATGTGTTAGACCGGCGAGGGCGAGAGTGGGCGCGAGTGGCCGCGAGTGGCGCGAGTGGGCGCGAGTGGGCGCGAGTGGGCGCGAGTGGGCGCGAGTGGGCGCGAGTGGGCGCGAGTGGGCGCGAGTGGGCGCGAGTGGGCGCGAGTGGGCGCGAGTGGGCGCGAGTGGGCGCGAGTGGGCGCGAGTGGGCGCGAGTGGGCGCGAGTGGGCGCGAGTGGGCGCGAGTGGGCGCGAGTGGGCGCGAGTGGGCGCGAGTGGGCGCGAGTGGGCGCGAGTGGGCGCGAGTGGGCGCGAGTGGGCGCGAGTGGGCGCGAGTGGGCGCGAGTGGGCGCGAGTGGGCGCGAGTGGGCGCGAGTGGGCGCGAGTGGGCGCGAGTGGGCGCGAGTGGGCGCGAGTGGGCGCGAGTGGGCGCGAGTGGGCGCGAGTGGGCGCGAGTGGGCGCGAGTGGGCGCGAGTGGGCGCGAAGGGGCGCGAGTGGGCGCGAGGGGGCGCGAGGGGGCGCGAGGGGGCGCGAGTGGGCGCGAGGGGGCGCGAGGGGGCGCGAGGAGGCGCGAGGGGGCGCGAGTGGGCGAGAGTGGGCGCGAGGAGGCGCGAGGGGGCGCGAGTGGGCGCGAGGGGGCGCGAGGGGGCGCGAGGAGGCGCGAGTGGGCGCGAGTGGGCGCGAGTGGGCGCGAGTGGGCGCGAGTGGGCGCGAGTGGGCGCGAGTGGGCGCGAGTGGGCGCGAGTGGGCGCGAGTGGGCGCGAGGGGGCGCGAGGGGGCGCGAGGGGGCGCGAGTGGGCGTACCTGGATGCGCTCGTTGTAGTGCAGCAGCACTGCGGTGGTGATGGCGGTCTGGCCGATGCCGTCGGGGCGGTTCACCTCGAAGTGCGGGTGGTCCATGAGCATGGCGATGCAGCGCAGGTGCGGCTCCGTGTCCAGGATGGTCCAGGAGGGCGACGCCATGTAGTGCAGCGCCGTGCTGCCCTCATTGTCCACGGCGCGCACGTCCGTGCGGCCGTCGCCCAGCAGAAGCCGCAGCGCCTCCTCGTGGCTCTGCGATCGAGGCGGCGCACGCGCGTGGGTGGCAAGCGCCATTGCAGCCGGCTCCCCGGTTTCCGTCCCGCTCGCTTCCGAGTTAATGCCCTTTCGCTTTCGGCTACCCCAAAAGGCATTGCCCGGGTTCCCTCTCATTCGCTTTTCGTATAGTGCCCTTTTTGGCTAGATCAGGAGGCGTAGCGTGAATGCATTCGGCGATCAGGGTCTGCATTCCACGCGGGTTCTTCCCCCCCCCCCCAACACACACACTTCTAAATCCCCTTTCATTTTTTATTATCTCACAAGGCATACCCCGATTGAATCTGGCGCTCCAGTTTTCCTCCCACCTGCTTCCTAGTTAATCCACTTTCACTTTTTTGCAACCGCACAAGACATATTTATATTGCATTTCGTACGATGTTCTGGGACGGAGACGGACGAAACAATTAAGTAAAATTTCCAACCATGAGTGACGCAAGTAGACGTTCTCGGCCCAGCCCGTAAAAAATTCCTGGTTTTGGTTTAGATTTGTGAATCGTTCAACGACATGTATTGAGGAAATACATACTTCTTATAGAAAGATTTAATCGTATATTATATGGCCATTCAAATACCTAGATTCCTCCGTATAAGTAAATTTATATTGTAACAAAGTATCAAATATTGATAGAGAAACTATTTATTTCCGAAATAAATCAGAAACAAAAGTCAATTTTTACTTTCTCGCACACTTTCTTACTAACGTAAGAAGAGAAAGTGTTGTAATCGTGCACCCGAAAACATCATTGTTTTTTTTTAAATTTAGACGAATTGTGAGATTAGCCCCTGGAACATGATGTTTTTCAGCGGACGCGCTGATCAAAACGGTATGTAAGGTGTTTCTGAGAAGAACTGGAAGTGAGAAATAGTTTTTCAGGGGTGGAAGAGGACAGTTAGAACCTAGACTGGTCAAGTACGGAAGGATGAGGGGAAAAGCGGTGAGGGCAATGGCGGTCGTACGTAGTCAAAGTTTTAAAAATGTTTTCATATTTATAAATGTATCTAGTGCGAATACGGGAATTAAGTGTGGTTCCAAAGAAGACGACGTCCATGAGAAATGGTACCATCAACAAACTAGTGGTACCAAAATAGCACATACTTCCTCGCATTATTTCTAAATTTGCAATTCACAATTCAGGGAGTGCAAAGAAAATAAGCTCTGCGTCATTCTTTTAAGCGTTCCTTCTGTGGAAAAAAAATTGACGAAAATATGTGGAGAGTTTGTGGCAAAAACTTTTTTTATATAGATTGCATTGATTTCAACCACAAATTACGCAAAAGTACTAATTTTTTAAACAATTGTACAAGATCTTTCTTAAATGCCTTTTTTTAGTTTCTCGGCCTTACTTCGAAAGAAGAAAAATTATTATAATCGTGCGTCGGAAAACGGCAAATTTTGTACAGAAAAACTCTCATTGACAGGCTCTGGTAACGAATAAGTGGATAATTCATATTCCTATATGTAGTAAAATACTTTCTCTAACACGGTGTAGTCACAATACACGTTTTGTGGATTTTTGTTTTCTCGTTATTTATAAATTTATTTATAAATCCTTCGTTTTCGCGTTATTAATTTATTAATAAAGGTTTACTCTTAACGACCTTCAAGGTCCAACACCCACATTTTCCTTCGTCTGTGCACTTTGTAAGGCTAAAATACACATTTAATTGTCGAATTTGTTTTGATATATTAGCTTTAAAGTAGTTAGTTTTTGCATCGATTGTTCAACGATTTGTAATGAGTTTTACAAGTGATAATTGAGATGTGTTTTATGGGAAGATGTATTGAGGTATTATAATATCACATATACTTTATATTGTGCGAGAATGTATGTGCTGTTGTAGCACCACTACGTGTTGTTGTGACATCTCAGAGCGGGCTGGGTTTTTGTGTGCCACCTGTATTTGTATGATGCACTGACCCACATGTTTGTTGCTACGTGTGCCACAGATACACTGAAAGGATATTTAAAAACTAATTTTGACTGACAAATACGCCCCGTCTGTGCGAGATGACGAACCTGGAACGCAGCATAGTGCAAGGCAGTGCGACCAACACTGTCTCGGGCGTTGGGATCAGCTCCGGCTGCCAAAAGCGCCGCTGCGAATTCGTGGAGGCCGGGCGTCGCACACGCCAGCATCAACAGAGTAAACTGAGGGAAAAAGAAACTTTATTTCTAACTATCAGAATTCTACAAATTATATTTTACAGAAATATTCTGTAATGTAAATTTAATGAGAACATGTAGTTTTTCTTGTTTAAAAAAAACTATCCATAAATTGTGGGTATTAAAGGAAATGTAATGTTCTGACAGTGCAATTGACGTGAGCGTTAACAAAGTATTTATTTTTTCTATTCGCATAATTGTAAGACCACTTTCAACTCTCATTTGAATGGGTGAAACTCATAACGGTATTACCGTAACGACATTTTACAAATTCTGAAATAAAGGTGTTTATTGTAAGCTATATTTCAGTCGTTATATATTCACGTGGTTTTAATGAACAATTGAAATGCTGTAGTTTTAATGATGAAACAAAGTACCGCGACTTTTACAGTGATATTGACTTATAACTGAATAAAAAGATTTCTCATAATTTATAAAATGTCACTTATACCGTTCTTTCACCCATTCATTTGAGTTTCACAAATGTAGATATACGCACGTAAAAGTATTATTCTGTATTTTATAATTATTGTTTATTGGGAACGGTATCGACGAAAATATTCAATTTCGATAAATATCAAGACTATTCATGATGTATTTTTTTCGTAAAATAAGTTAGCATTCTTTTGGTTTTTATAAGATGTTTAAATCGCGTTAAAAATAATTGAGGAATTGTGTGAATGTACTTCCAAACAAAAAATTAATACATGTTGCGAAAAATGATGAAAAGTACTTCAATGCTTTCGATCTTGAATGTTCCTGGAAATAATGTTGCCCCGAACATTGCGGTTAGTTCAAAACCGGTCCAATGTGTATTACCTTGTACTTGCCCAGAAACCTTCAGTTAAGAAACGTTGTCAGGAGGTAACATCGAGACGACAGAGTGTTTTAGTGCAGCAGAGACCTAATAAAAGAAAATAGTAGCGTGTTTAAAATCACTCACACAAGCGAGAACTTTCAGTATGAACAAGCGAACGAGAACATTTAGAAAAAATAAATAGTATTCGAATTTTATATTCTTGTTTAGCAAATTAAACAGAAATTTTTGTTTAAGAATTATCAGGCTCGTAAATAAAATATTTTAAAATTATTTTATAAAACACATCGTCTAAAGGATTTGTAAGTCTAAAGGAAATGTAAAGAAATTAAGACGTAAAATAAACTTCAAGTTCTAAAAATACATGATTTTTAAAATTTCTCGCTCTTACTACCTCAAGAATAAATAGTATTGCAATTGTGCGCCGACGTGTGCGCATTTTGGACACAAAAGTTCGTATTGCCGGGCCCCTGGTAAGGACAAAGTGGATAAATCTAGTTACTAAAAATAGAAACACAATTCTCTAATACGTGGTGTAGCCAGAATCCAAAAAATTGGTTGACGGCAAAACGTCTGTCTGTCCGACCTTGTGCACTACGCTAGCGCATTAACCGTTCAGCCGATTTTCTCCAAAATTAATATTCCTCAATTGATTAGCTGATGTTGCGACTACTGGTATTTGAAATCGTTATTTTAATTTTGAGTGATACTTTCCTTGAAGCCCCTGGGACATATTCAAAAGTTTCAAAAAATTGCTCCAATTTTCTTTTTATTAAATTTTGTTGTAATGCAAATGTGCTATGTGGATTTTTCAGCGTATTAGCAAAAAAGCGCAAAAATGTAATGTAAAACTAAAATTTAACTATTCGCATCAGAACCTGCAAGTATTTGTTACAATATAATCCATTATAATTTTGAAATTGCAATAAGACCAGTTCATATCCCGTATGGATGTAACACCCAAGGTCATTCGGTATTCGGAACTTTTGAACGGGTGTATAACATTATCAGCTACTTCGATTCATTGCTAAGTCCAATCCAAGATACTGAAAGAAAATATTTTTTAAGAAAGCTGGACATGAAAGAAATGAAGTGTGAAAGAAATTTTCAACACATAATTCAATTTTCAAAACTGTTTACAGCGTCGGTGGCGCTACATTTTGTTAATTGTTTATATCACACCGTTTGATATTAAACTGGAGGTGACTGTTCGCTAAGATATTTAATACGTAAACAACGTTTGAGCAACATTCTCACGAACCGAAGTGAAATCTAAGGGTTCAGAATGGTTCCTAATGGTAAAAAATGATATTTATTACTCAAAATTTGAGTTTAATTTTTTCGGGCAAGGAATTGATTTTTTTGAGGTACGTAAGAACGAAGACAATAATCCAATATTTAATAGTATACAAATCATTTTTCATTTTTCACACCCCAGCAAGCTTCGCCCTGCCCCTCCAAAACCCCCTTTATTTCACTTTACAAATCCAGGAAATTTAAACAATATTACAAAGAGTAGTGTTGTACTTTCCCGATTCTGTATTTTCGCATGGAAAACATTACTTGTCTTTCTCAAGAGTAAAAACTTTTTGTAATATTTTTGTGACTTTAAAGAAAAGCGAAATGCTAACTGTCAAGGAACTTCAAATGTTTTTTAAGGAAGTGGGAATTATTGGAAGAACATATCTCTATAATACTGAATAAACCTTTATTGAATATTTGTTTTCCACGGCAATAGCATTTTTTTAAAAATTTGTTTAATATTGTGTAAATACGAAATTACATTTCTATATTTTTTAACAAATAAGCTCGATTTATTAACAACTTCTCTTCTTAATGGAATGGATAGGGAAATAGATAGGGAAAAGGTAGGAATTAACATGCGAGCTTTCTCGCACGGGTACCCTAGTATCATTAAATATCATCTGTTCCCCCCAAAAATTCCTGTGCATATTGCTGCTGAATAAAAGGAAAACAATGAAAGGCTATTGGAACTGATATCTTACGACAAAAGGCAACTCAAACGTAAGCAGCCACAATATCCGTAATTATTTGGTTATTATCCGTCAATTGCTAATATTCTAATTTCTGTATTGATAATATTAGCAAAGCGAATGCACATAGTTTTGACAACGCTGCGCTGTTAACAGTACGTTGCTCGCTTTTGGGTTGAATTGGACGTTTTCTAATACTGGCTGAGGTGTTAGTAGCGCAGAAAATGCATTATTTCAATATTACGCAGCTGCTTACAATAACACGAGAAAGTATGGGTTATTGCAGCACCACCAATTTTAAATAAAAGCAGGTTTTATGGACAACTACATTAACATTATTTCAATGGGACCAAACGCTTAAAGTATGTAGGTATTACTCGCGCAACTTTTCTTGAACGATGGATTGAAGAAATGCGGTAGAGTGGGGGTGTTAGTTATGCAATCGGCCACTAGATTTTATGAAGAAATGCCAATCTCTGGAGAATCAGTTATGCCTTCGCAACTTTCTCAATAATTTGCGTTCTAACTTTGTCATGAGTGCGAAGTATCTCCTGTGATATATCTTCATCTGATTCGAACATTTCTTTAGACTTTTTAAAGAAAAGTAACTGACAGAAGCTCTCGTCTCAAAAGAAAATGGTTTCTATTTCCTGCGAGTGAAGATGTGTTTGAAATGTTGTCATCAGTGCTCGCTGCGAGCTTTTGCTTTCAATTGTTTATTGTGCCAGAGAGGGGGAAGCAAGGTCATCATTCAAGAAATGTTGCGCGAGTAATACAAAACGTATCAGCAATTGACAGTGACTTCGACTCTTTTCTGTTCCTTGCGGCTGGTTTGTTGGCCCCACATCGACCCTGACCTGATGTAGTATTTTGGGAGAAAAGTCAAGGATTCGCCCGAGTCACGCAACTTCCGTTTCCTGGAACGCCAGCACGGAACTCACAAACCCAAGCATCCGCGGGCGCTAACCTTTCACATACACGGACCGGGTCGACTTCCGTATTCGTGTTTCGAAACAATTGGCCTCGATCACTTATGCATAATATTACCATAATTCTCTTTTAACACGTGATAAACATCATTTAGTATTTTACAAGATTGTTGGACGTATTTGTAAAGATCTTTTAACAATCAGACTTTTTATTTAAAAAATTTGCAGTTTGAGGTTTATTTTCCCACAATTATAATTTATTGAACTACGAACATTTTTTCTAATAGAAAGTCAAGAGTTTCTAATATTTTTAATTTTTACTTTATGAAAAGTAAGAAATATTGTTTAATGAAACATTATTCTCATGAATAAGTTAAATTTTTTGTGAATCGATTTAAATTCTTTGTTTTTTCGGCAATTTCCTACAACCACAAAATTGAAGATTACGATCTTTTGTTCCAATGAAATTTGTTCTCCACAATTAGTTCTTTTATTAATGTAATGTATATTGTTTGAAACTTTTAGTAGTTTTCGAACAATTTAAAGTGAAATATGGGCAACATTAAAAATAATTAAAAATATTTTCTCAAAAACTGTTCATTTTTTTCTTTAAATTGTTTGTAGGAATAGTGCTGGATGAATTGTAATATATGATATAAACGTCATTTCGCTGTATTATTGATATTTTTAAAAAATATGTAATTGTTTTCTCTCTCATCATAATTATTTATATTACAATCTTAATATATTTTTGTATTTTTGAGAACGGGGACGGGGAATGATATTTAAACTTTCCCGCAAACTCAAAGGTTTTCTTGCGAAAATCAGCTATTTTCAGAATTGTTCAAACTTTTTATTTAAAATATTTGCAGTTTGAGTTTTTCACATTTTCTCGAAAACTGGCAAAAATGTTTTCTAATTTTTTTCTCTGGTTAGGCTAAATGCATTGTACTACATGACGTAAGCGGTATTAAACGCCAATTTGCTGTTTTTTCAAAATTATCCAAATGCATTTTTTAAAACATATCTCTCACGTTGTTGGTATTTATGACATTCGTACATTGCGGACATTTCTTACATAGAATCGCATTTATGAGTACATAGCTTAAAACAAGTTCTAATGTAATGTCTCAAAAAATCAAAAGTGGGGGGTGGAAATGAGCTTCAAAATGTGCATTTTCAGAATCGCTTCAAAGACAGTTTCTCAATAACAGCTCCAAAGATTTCAATAAAAATTTTCAGATAGGAGCAGGTGTTACTGTTTTATAAAATTTTTAAAGTTATATTTCAATTTGACCATTTGAGAACCGAAAAAGTAAAAAAAAAAATGAAAAATTTTCTTTAGACGCCAATAGATGGCACTTGAGAGAAGGTTTAAACAAAACGGAAAATATAGCTCAGAAAAAAAATTAAGTACGAGAAAATATGCGCCGATCCGTAGCACTACTAATTTATTCGGGCAAAGCGCAATAATGTTTTTCAAATATTTCAAAAATATATCAAACAATTATTATCTAATTCTGCTTTTGCGTTTGCACTTTCGACGTTTAAAAATTGCATTGTCTTAAGAAATGGTTCACGCAAGTCATTTAAGATTAACATCTGCGTGATGTAAGTGTTCACGCGTGTTAATGCGTTCACTCGTAAACGCGGTCTCTGCCCCATTGATTTTGCATTTCACAACAACGCTCGCACAAACAATTCATAAAAGCAAAAACCGATTATACAGTGCTACAACTGGATGTTTTTCTGAATCTACTGTATCATTTTTTGTAAAATAAATTACATCAATAAAGTTTTGCCGGTGCACAAAATGCCATTTTGTAGAAGAAGGGTTTTAACCTGAGCGACGCCCGGCGTTTATTTCGCGGCCACTGTCAGTTTTGCAGTTTAGTATTGTCTTGGATACTATCCTTATGCAATTTTTTATTGTAAAAATATTCAGTTTACTTAACATATTGCTTCACTCAAACCCCTAAATTATAAACTTTTGAGACATGTCTTGGGAATCTACGGAGCCAAGTTCTTAATGTTTTCTTACGAGTTTTCTAAAGTTTTCCGCTTCGGTTTCGTAGTCGTTCACTATTTGCATATCAATGTTCATCGTCAGATATCTGTGCATTACACTGTTAGACTGCTTTGAACATATTTATGAGCACACCAAACAGGTTTTGAAGATACTGTACTTTACAGAACACCATACTGCATTGGAAGCTCGTAAGTTACTCTTTTCCTCTTTGTTAGGGCGCGTGCAGCAATGCCCTCGTCATCACGCCCGCTGGCCTGCCCCCCCCCCCCCCCCCGGGATAAATTTCCGCGCGCTTTGGAAAAAGAGTAATGCAGAGGATGGTTAGGAGAGTGGGCGCCTACCTGGTCGTGGTCGTGGGCGCGGTCGACGTCCACGGCCTCCTGCAGCAGCGCGAGGAACTCGGAGAGGCGCCGGCGCCGCAGGGCCTTGAGCAGGCGGCGCTGCGCGTCGTCATCAGCGGGCGGGGCGGAGAGCCCGTTCACCTTCACGCTCAGCGCCTCGGCCATGCCGATGGTGGCCCGCCGCTGCAACACGCCCACCCCGTCCACCCTCTCGCCAGGGCGCCAAACAAGCACTCCTCACAGTAAAGGAATGAATGAGTAGTGAGCGAATGAATCAATGAATGAATGAATGAGTGTATGAGTGCGTGACTGCTGACTGAATGAATGAGTGCGCGAGTGACCGATGAATGAGTGCGCGACTGACTGATGAATGAGTGCGCGACTGACTGATGAATGAGTGCGCGACTGACTGATGAATGAGTGCGCGACTGACTGATGAATGAGTGCGCGACTGACTGATGAATGAGTGCGCGACTGACTGATGAATGAGTGCGCGACTGACTGATGAATGAGTGCGCGACTGACTGATGAATGAGTGCGCGACTGACTGATGAATGAGTGCGCGACTGACTGATGAATGAGTGCGCGACTGACTGATGAATGAGTGCGCGACTGACTGATGAATGAGTGCGCGACTGACTGATGAATGAGTGCGCGACTGACTGATGAATGAGTGCGCGACTGACTGAACGAATGAGTGGTTATATTATGATACACTAATTTTAAATAAGTAGGGATAAGATGTATCAGTTTTCAAAAAAAAATTGCGGAAACCTCGAAAATTAATGAAACAATATGAGTACGCTAAAATCCATAAAACAATAATAACCCGAATCTAGAGTTTATCAACATCTCAATCATACCAAATGAATGAAATACTCAAGACTGTTTTTATAGAACTTTTTATATTCTAAGAATAACCGCAAACCAAACAAACTTCACCTGTAATTTAGTCAGAGCTGTACTTCATCGCATGATGCTTATTTATGACAGCTTGCACGTGATGACCACCTTCTAGGTAGTAATCAGGCAAATACCGCACAAATAGGGCCTCTTTTCATCAGTCGAGTACAAATGAAGTTCTGTATGAATACCCATAAGTGAGGCGCCATATTGAATAACAGTAGCAAGCTCCAACGAATCGTCAGTACGTCACGGTAGACCGAGCTCTTTCATAGCCAGATCGAAACATTTTTCCTATTAAATTATAGTATTATTTTCAACCTGTTCGATTGTAGGATGTTTTCAAGCATATTAACGTCTATGATCGATAGTACTGTTGGTGTACGATAATGAATGGTTTAATTCCGGATGATGTTGGTGTTCCTTCCCAAATGGGTGGCGAGATTCAAGGTTGATGGGGGATTTTTCACGCCAGGTATCTCGCTCGCAAGCCTCCGCTTCAGCTGGCTTAAACTCCAAGCTCCCGACGGCTCTTTCAACATCTTGTAGTGTAGTGAAAGTAAGAGAGTGTGTGAGGGGAGAGAATAATATAAGAAAGAGAAAGGAAATATCAGACGCGGTCTATTTGGTAAGGCACTACTCCGGCTCAACTTATTCGAGGACTTCAACATATTTAATCTACAAAACATTTCAAATCCAAAGCAAACGAATGATCACATGAAAATATAAATTTTATTGAAGGTGTCATGCATGAGTAGCCAATTCAAATACACCTCACTTTCCTTGGCCTGCTCGAAGCATCTGTCACACCTGCTCATTCTCTCTAGCATGACACTAGGCTCTTGATGAATACCTATTCTCCGATTTGATTATAGCGTCTTCTGACACTCAATCAGTCAGGATGTGGCTATCCAGTCGAGAAATGCAATACCTAAACGGAAGTCGTAACGAAGCTCCCGAATGGGTAACCGTGTCATTCTTATCAAAGGAGATCATTCTGATCTCGGCAAAAGTCAGACGCATAACTAAACCGGGGTCTACATACCCGCTGAGAAGGTCAGTGTTGGTATTCAACCACAGAACAGTTTTCCCGCCCAGTTCACTGCATGTAACGTTGCAGGCTACATCTACCGCAATCGTTGTCTCTCGCAGTGACCCCGAATCGCTTTCTGTACCACAATGTTTATGTATTTATTTACGTCAAAAACAGTTAAAATATGAGTGTGACGTGCTATGAGGAGAAGTTAATTTGAAGTTACATTTATGTCCAGAAGCAAAACAAGGGGACATCTCAGAATTTGCTCGAGGATCGGGGAAACTGGGCGAAAACCTGATCAATATGGGGATCATTGACCCAGAAGCTGAAGTACAATACTTGTTACAGGTTCTTTACAATTCTACAATTCAAGTGATATATAATACATTAAATGTCATTGTTAAAATTAATATTACTTTCCTTTTGGATGCTCGATATAATCTCTAATTGTATAGAAACAGTTGTGCAGCAGAAAAGATTTTACTAGGGGCTTAATCTTTTGTATCGAATTTAATCTTTTAGTGTCATCTGGTAGTGTGTTTGACTTTCTGCGCGAACTATTCACGCTGATGCCCCGTTTTCCACCTCTCTACATCCTAATTGCAATAATCTGTTACAGTGTTGAAGTCTGCTCTCGAAGTTTCTATCGTTTCACCTAAAACAAAGCGACGGCAGCCAGCGAAATGCATGTATTAAATACAAATTACAAGCATGATTACAATTCAACAAAACCAGTAGGCTACCTAAGCCCATCATTTGCGCTGTGTTGCCCGCTATATCCTTTCACCTATTTCGGACCAATACATTTCAGCTAGACATATATGACTCGCTACAATCCTTTCACCCTTTGAAGAGATATTACTCGGATGCGAGTGGGCCAAAGAACTCTTCAGCATTTAATGGAAGATATTTGAACTTCGTCATGACGGTCTTTTGGTCTTGAAACAATATCCACATTTTATCTGGTCGTTTTCCGTTCAAGCATTACGGAGCATCTGGAGCAACATTTTATGTATTCGAATTTCAAATAAATAATATTTATATTGAGATTTTATATAAATAATGTATTCATCTTGTACAATCTGTTGCAACACAACTACTTGTAAAATAGTTAAAGCTATTGTTATTATTTTTCAATTAACCGTCATTTGTTACACAATTCAGGCCACTTTCTCAAACAAATTTCGTGTATCATTCAGATAACGCCAGGAAACTTCCACCAGACCAAACCCTCCCTTTATACGTCTTCCTCCAATCTAGCAGATATAAGGTAATAGGATAAACTATCATCCCATGGAAATCATCAATATTTTTGTGATTTCATGAGCTCATTGAAGTTAACTTGCAACTATTTTCCTAGCCGTTTTAAGAATCCATTGATCCGCCAGGCTCCGAATTTTGATGCCGAGATTTGTGAGGGTTCATTTGGCTGCTTTGAGATCAGCATGGAAATGTCGATTTGTTCCAGTCCTGCTGGGTTGTGCCCACTGGCGTCCCCTGCTTTAGTTCATGTCGAGGCTTGCTTTCATAAGCGCGTGCACGCGCAGGTGAACTAAAACAAAAGACAGCACAAAACGCCTCCGCAAGCGCGCCACAGCGTCCCTCTTCGGATGCATTATGCATATCGGGGAATTTGAATATTAGAGGTGGGCGCAGGGATGGGCTGCCCGGTGGGCTTTTGCTAATTGGCTTCCGATCGGATCCCGCTGCGCGGGTGAGCAGGGGGGGGGGGGCAATCCTCGCTTGCGTACCGGAGAATAAACGCCCACTTCCCAGGAATCATTATCGCGGGCGAAGCGTCGATTAGGTGAAAACCAAGTGTACATTTCGGAGCGTAACTCGGTTTTCTAGTATCTTTATTTTTTCTTTCTATACATTGTAACATTAAGAACCTGTCGTTAGTTGCTTTTTTTGAATCTCCCTCCTCAGGATGACCTCCGTCAAGAAATTGACTCACTCTGACAAGAACACGGAGAATGAACCCGGGAACTTCACTAATCGTGTCCAGGTCGATGATGGAGCTGCGACCTTTGTTTACCGCGATTGCATAAAACCAAATTTGGTCTGCGAACAAAAACAGAAAGTAAATTCACGTCATTTAATGAAAAACATAATTTATTGTAAAGAAAGTATTAGAGTTTCTTTATTGAATAATTGGTTAAAAATAGATTAAAAATCATGTCTATTGCAAATTGATTACATAAAAAATGTTTCCATCTAAACTAGTATTCATCTCATAGTTATTCTTTACATTCATTCTTCGTGTACAATTTTGTGTTTTGGATGCCGTTTAAACATGTCCCTTTATTAAAACAAATTTCGAAAAAAAAAACACAGGAAATTAAAGTAGATTGTCTCGAAAATAAACCCGACGGTCATCATGAATATTGAAACTACTGTCAGGTTGCCCTGGTTTCGCTGCGAGAACCCATTGGATATTTTCTGTTTTGGTTTATAGATGTCGCTGCGTCGCAAATCGATTCGTGACAAGCGCAGGTTAGGGGATAGACAAACGGCTTGTGACGGGAAATGACAGTCTGCTGTATTTAAAATACGACACATTTTTGAGATAATAAAGTTAATGAGTTTCTTTATTCATTGACGGGAAAAAAACCTACATGATGGTCTATTTTGAAACAAAACACGTCAGTCGCCCTTGAGTGGAAATAAGTAGCAACTTCTTGCGATAGGAAATAAAAGCAGTGACTTCGCTGATGAATATGAACTACCTTAATAACCCTCACACATAGTACTATTTAAAAGAAACATCATTTGTAATTATTTTTATTTGGTAATAAAAATAAGCATTTCATTATCGTGGAGTTACCACATTGACGCTAAAATCTCATCATTTCTCGTAAAGGGTACATTTATTATTATCTTCTTTTGAGTAAGTACTAAGCTCAAATTTTAGTGATTTTTTTACTCGATCACAAATTGTAATCGGTATTATTTATTGAGTGCCTAAACTTATAGTATGAATAATTTAAAAAGTCGGGAATGAGATGACACCGAATATGAATATAACAGTATGGATGGGTTATCCAATCGTGCTGTCTGGTGGCGGCGAATTCAATTTCTGCCGCACTCATCGCAACAAATGCAGGCGAGTATATTACGTCACAACGTGGACAAATATTCAGACCAACTATATTATGTGACAACTCGGACAAATACATCAACGGAGCTGCAGATCTAAGCAGTTCATTGTGTCGGTAAGGAGGATATTAATACCATCGACATCGACTGACAGAGACAAGAAGCATTCGATCTCCGACAGCCACAATTCGGAACACCAAAAGATTAAATAAATAAAAGATGTTGTCTGGTATCAAACCGATCTGACGATCTATTCGATCACGTGGCGATTATCGTCAGAGCTACGTGAAAAATTACAGAAATACACGACATACAAAATGGGGTAACTAATAATTTGTTCGTGTATTCATATTAAAAGTTCTGAAAAATTTTTACAACAACGCGTGTTTTTGCGTATTTGAGATTCTACCAAAGAGCTTCCAACGACTTACGTCACTTATAGAGAGGATCGATAGCTCATTTAATTTCTTTCTATGAGGCAAGGGGATAGGTAATTTTCAGGCAGATCATTGTAATACTGTCTAAAAAAGAGCAGAGAAACACGCTCTCTGAGCGTTTCAAGTCGAATTACTACAATTACTGCCTTTCCGGATTCATACGAATCCTTAAGTCCTGATTAATAATATTCATAACATTTAAAAATTTTAATATACGGAATCATGCATTAAAATATACTTCTGTCAACAATTATATATATTAAAAAACAATACGTCTTCGAATACTTTTAGACGATAAAAGAATATTTGGTTATTCGGACATGAAACTGATATGAAAGCTTTCCCAAAACTGGCAATAAAATCTGTGTTAATTGTAAGTTAAGTTCTTTAGTTTGTTTAATATTGCCATTATTTTATAGAACTTTGTACTACATTTCCTGAATTATTTTCCATGTGTGTCTTAGAGTATCGAGGCAAGCTATTAGGTGTCGGGTCTTTTTGTAAGTAATAAGAAGTTTCAAGTACTAAGATTTATTTGCAAGACTAATGTCAAAACTAATAATTTATGGGAACAAAGTTGTTCATGATCATACCCATACAAATAGCACACTCCCAAAGTGCGAATAAAACGCATAATTAAGAAAAAAGTCTGACTTGCCTGACTGAGCGCTTTTCCTCGTCAATCTACCTTTCACCCTACGGTTCGAAATTTGGATATTGGTTCGAATCTGGAGTGGGTAGTGGCCCTAGCTCAAAACAACATTCGACAAGAAGAGTTACGATTGCGTAGTTTTTGTAATTTTTATGATTTATTTTAATTCATAATAAATGACTTTTCATGTTCTGCACTCTAAGATGAAAAAAACATACAACTGTATGTTCAAATTTTGTTTTTATTTAGCACTTGCGAAGTAAATATTTTCAACATATGAAAATAGTTTTAAAACTGTTTAAAGCGGCATTGGCGCTATGTACAACTAGAAAGAATAATGTTTGAAACTATATTTCACTAAGACGTATAACGATAAGATAAAGATAAATATATTTGAACTGCCAATAGGCAAACCCGGTGGCAGCTAATGACATAAATAAGATAATACAGCTAACATGCAAATTATATAATAATATTATTAATAATAAATACAATAATAATAACAAAAATAAGTACAATAATAATAAAAATAATTTTTGTTTAAAAACTGTCTTATTCATAAAACATTACCTTAAAAAACATCAACTAACTCCGCATCATTTTTTTTTCAACTGCACTTCCACTTCACTATGACCCTTTAATCACTTTCTACATTATTTCTATTTTTACACTGCCCGACACCTCACTTCACAATATATCACTTACGCATCGCTCTATAACCTACTATTCTCAGTTAAGTGCCTCATTTATTTTGTAATGCCCTCAATTGATTTCCTAAACTCTTGAACGCTACGAGGAAAGGGTTCAAAGGTCTCTGCAGGCAATCTGTTCCATTCTTTTATCGTTCGATTTGTAAAAGAAAATTTCCCCACATCTGTTCTCTGCAGTCTTAAATTTTTTTTGTGCCTGTGATCCCCCCTTCTGATGTATGTAGGAATACCTAGCCGCCGATTAATTTCCTTCCAAGCTGGATGACCGCTACGAGCTTTATACAAAGCGTAGAGTCTTGCTATTACAGATCGCAAATTTTCGAGTGAATCCCTTTTTGCCATTTTCTTGTTGCTGAAATTAAATTAACTGCCCTACGCTGAATTCTTTCTAAATTTTTACACTTCATAATTATGTGCGGATCCCAACAAATTGTTTCATATTCCATTATCGGACGCAGAAGCGATATATAAGCAGAGATCTCCCGGCTTTCCCTACAACAAAATCTACGTGACTTTTCCAGTTTAATTTACTATCGAAATGAGCTAGCATGAGCTAAGTACTTGCATGAGGAAACTCTCGGAATATTGTCTTTATTTAAACGGTAATTTGTTTCTCCGTAACTATGACCCCTGCCAAAAGTGATGGATTTGCTTTTGGAGCTATTTATGGTCATTCCATTATTTTCCGCCCAGCAATGTAACGCATCAAGATTTCGTTGCAACAAGTCTTCGTCATCTTTTGAATTCATCCTACGATAAATTATACAATCGTCTGCAAATAGCCGAACATTTCATATTAAGTGCGCTGGCAGATCATTGATAAACGCTAGAAATAGAAGAGGTCCAATGACCCTCTCTGCGCTTTCCTGACGTAACGCTTGCCCCGGTAGAAAACTCATGGCCAATTCGGGTTTTCTATTTTCTGTTTTGCAGAAACTCGCTAATCCACGCCACCTCCCGCAAGTATCTACCTGAATTCATTAATTTCTGTACAAGCCGATCGTGGGGAACGACATCAAACGCTTTGCAAAATCTATAACTATTGCGTCTACTCTCCCGCCCGCGTCAATTTTATCTGCTAGATCCTGGAATAGTATGGCTACGCGACTATCACATGAATAACCACACCTGAAGCCGTGTTGGCCATCATAGAGCCATTTTTGATTTCCCATTCTTCCTTAATGTAACTGGCAGCTAGATACTTCATACATTTGCAGACCACTGACGTAAGACTTACCGGCCTATAATTACTTAATACAGTTTTATCACCAATTTTAAAAATTGGTACGACAAAAGCTAATTTCCAATCTTCAGATACTTTAGAATTTGTTCATGAATACGTGAAATATTATAATTAGGTAGGGTAATATTGCCTCTCCTCGTTGAGTAATTACGTCCGTAGAAATGTCGTGTGGGCCCCTTGACTTACAATTTTTCATAGATTTTACTATATTCCGTAGAACATTCACTTCAATATTAAACGGATTTGTAACCAAGACTCCAGACTTAATGAATGGTTTGTATTTGAAAACAGAACTGAAATACTTATTAAACGCGTTAGCTTTTGCCCGATCGTTAGTAATGAGCGTGTTTTCGATCTCACGAACAACTGGGATATTATCTTTATTTTCCTTTCCTTCTACGAACATGATTATAAAATCCAGTCCAGTTATTTCCCTTCCCATCTAGAATATTCTTTAAATATGCTTCTTGAGCAATTTCATTTTCTAGCTCCAATTCTTATGAACGATTTCGAAATATATTCATATGTTCGGTACTGCGTTATCTGTTATTGAATGCCTTTCTCGTTACCCTCTTCATTCTCCTGATTTTTGCCTTGTAATATTCTGGGTCCGATTTATTTTTTTAAATTTTGCAGGGAACAAACCTTTGCAAAGCTTCGTGTAAAATATCTTTGAACGCGCCCCATGTTTCTTCCATACCTATCTCGGTGCTCATAAAGCGATTGTATTGTTCCCTAAAAAACCTTGAAGCCCGTCTGTATTTGCTTTCTTGTATTGCCGTACTTTTGTCCCTATCGTGATGAATTTTCTTGAAATATTTTTGCCTTAAGTCACGAATAACCACTTTGTGGTCGCTAATGCTCTCAACAATTTCACAAGATATGAATAGTTCTTTCGGCCTAATTAAGTAGACATCCAAAATTGCATCCTGCCGCGTCCCGCTTCGAAGTACCTGAGTTAATCCCCTGTCCCAACCAACCACCTTGACTGTTCAGAAGTGTTTAGACTTTCCTCTCGCTCACGGTTCCCTCCCAATTTGCTCTAGGAATATTCAAGTCTCCTCCAATAACAATGGGATGGCCATTCTCGTTTCGTGTTTTCTGAATGATGACATATAAAATGTCGGAACCATCGCTGGGAGGCCTATAGCATGCTATGCTTTCTAATATGGTTCCTGAAGTAATAATTTCTAATCTCATCATTTCAAACTCTAAACTGACCCAATCCAATCTAATATCCATGCCTCCTTTGACGCAAATAAAAACTCCGCCCCCTCTACGATTTCTAGCCGTCCTGAAGATCTTGTAATGAGAATTAAAAATTTTAGAGGACCTGATTGCCTCAGTTAGCCATGACTCAGTCTTAGCACTATGTAGGGATCACATACATCTACTAGATTCCAAAACTCTATTTCTTTATTGACGACAGTTTACCTGCAATAACCTTAAAAACCATTTCCTCACCTGAATGTACTCTCGAGAAGGCCCGTCCCGCAGCTTTCACCGTAGTCTCTGCCGCCTGATTTATATAAAGTTATACAAATCTAATGGCAGTAGTAAGATGCTAGATATAATACATACATACATACATTCAGGCTGTACCAGTTTTGTGAACATTTGAAATATGTTTCGTATCTTCAAATACTAAGATCCCTTCCCTTCTCCGCGCGCGCTAGCAGGGCTTGTGTGGGCGCTGCGTGACCTTGTGTGGCGGACTGTTACATTCAAAATATTCATTAATCACTAGTCGCAAAAAATAAAAAAGAATACTTATCTAACATATGACAATATGTATATCATTGGATTTATCTTGTACTCTCGTCGTGGTAGACCACAAAAATGTATAGTTTAATTTGAAGAAACAAATTTACCTCACATATCTCGTAAAATACAAGTAATGAAATAGAAATGAAAATACGTAACATTTATCCCCATGTACATTTATCCTCATGTACATACGTACATTTATCCTCATGTACTTCCGTAAAACTGCATTGCAGCAACTTCAGCTATTTAAACGTTATAGGAAGTGCGAAAGTGACTTGACTCACACTCTATATATTCCAATATTACTATAAATATATACTCCAAAATATGCCCTGAATGTTCGGTTTTTGAATGAATAGTCTTGAGAACGCTGTTAAAATACAAATTGTAAACAATACTGGTGAAAAATTGCGTCTTACTTTGAACTTAGGAGAATAGTCCATAATAAACAATATAAACTATTTTGAGTCTCCAAAAAAATTAAACTTATATAAATCTAACAAACATTTATCGGTGGATATCTGAGACTCTCCTTGGAAATTGTAGGCTGAATACAAATTTGGGGAAAATGCAGGGACAAATATCAAAGACAGCAATTTACCTACAAACTCAATTTGTGTTTAAGTCGAATTTTCAAGCATTTTTATTTCTCTATTGTTTTTTTACTCGTACCCCGTTGCTACAATACTCGATGAGCATTAAAATATCTGAAAACAAATTACTGTAAATAAATTATAATTCTGTTGATGTCATTGTTGCCATCAACCTAGTTTGTCAGCAGTAGTAAAATGCTAAAGCTTAAGAATATACTGTGAAAGAAGAAGAATTGTGGCTTAGCCATTCCTGAATTGCACGTGAACATTTTTGTAACAAGAAGTGTAGTGGTAGAAAATGCAAAGGCGAGAACACGTAGAGAAGAGAAAAAATTTTGAGGTTGCACACGACGATATGTTTCAAAGCAAATTATTTCGTTCGAGCACGAGCACGTACAGTGGTGCTGTTTAAAATAAAAAAAGAGAAAAAAGTACCATTGGAAAGACCATACGAACAAACCAGTGATGCCATAACGTGCATAAACACTCCTTCATCGAGACATTACCTTGGGGCAGCAGGCACAGAAGTGCGGGCATCGGTTCATAGCGATCGTTTTTTATCGATAAGGGAAAAGTCTTGATTCCTGAAAAATTGCCAACTTGTTTGTACTTATGGTCATGGTGAATATTGTAGTTAGTGTGTTTAAAAAAGCAGTAACTTTTCTGAGTTAAATTATGAAACTTTCATTTTGGCTAATAAAGTAATAGATTCAATATTCATTATCAAGTGTAGTAGAAGTTTCATTGGCACGAAATCCAATTAATAAGAAAAATTGGTCCTTATACATTAATACACTCAAAATTTTCATATATAAATTTCTGATAATATATTAAGAATTCATGCTAGAACTTCTGCTTGACTAATTTCCAATTCACATTCCACCGAGGCAATTGTTCATAGCGTTAGGGCTCGAGTTTGTGTTTTTTGATTAACTATAAATTTGACATTGACTTAGAGTATTCAGAAACATCAGGGTAGATATAAAAAATTAAAAGTAACCTCTAATTCAATAATATGATCACTGAATGGTCAATAATATTCTCTCAGTATGCCTAATCAGGACTTCCTTTGTGTTCCACGTACCGATGAATCATGTCTGACGGGAGGCAGTCGGATCAATACCTCACTCCCCTAAACCGTGACCTAATATGCCATGTGACCAGAGTGGACAAAGTCCTTTGTTTGCCAACACCAAAGGGTTATTGTTATTTCTTTTAAAACTGATTATTATCTGTTGACTTCGTCACGATGAATAGATTCTCCAAACTTATGAAATAATTGGAATGGTGAACGATTAAATTACTATTTGCATGACATGTAATCATGGTGGATTCACTGTTAATTCTCAAAAAAACACGTTTTTTCTTCAATAATGGTTAATCACAATGCCAAACATTTTAGAGAGAATATTTTGCAAAATAATTTTGTATTACAAAAACGTCTTCACGTTGAACAATGGCTGGACAGTGTCCGCAGATATTACTAGAGATTACGTAAGAATACTTTGGTGTTAGAATTTGGCTGTACGTGAATGAAAGGTCGTAATAGAGATCACAATGGCAGACAAATATGCTGCACACTGCATGCAAGGTGGGATATATTTTCAATCTTCTACATTGCTTTCCATTTTTTAGTATGTGTGTGAATTCACAAAACGTACACCTTATATAATTGAGGTTTAAATATCCTTCAAAGATAAAATATATAATTATCGTTATTATTTCTCTCATCACTGATATTATTAAATTTAAAACAATACACATTAATTTACTGTTCAGATTATGTGAAGTGCTCCTCTAAATTATTCAACGTTACTAGTACAATTCTCCAAAGATTGAAATATAATTTGTTGTCAGTTCAGTCCAAATGTGGAAAGTACATATTTTTCTAAAAATAAATAAAATATAAACCACTCAAAAAATATTAATTTCTGGTTTTACGTTGCTTTTATGACCATTTGACTGTAAATTGCTTGCTTCGAACAGCCAGTGCTCGCCCGCCCACGCGGATCGCAGCGCGCGACAGGTGCCGGTGGGCCGTGGCCGGGGGCGCAGCGCGTCCGCACTTACTCCGCCGAGGACGCGGAAGGGCCCGCGGCGTCGCTGAGGGCGGCGACGCGCATCGATCCCAGGGCCCGCGAGTCGCGCCGGCGGTCGCGCCGCCGTCCCTTGCCCGCTGCGGTCACCTCCTCACTGGCGCGCGCGGGGGCCGCGGCCTCGACCGCCGTATCGACTGGCCAGCGGCAGGCGCGATTGCCATAGCAACTTTGGCGTGCGGAGTATGACGGCGCGGCCGGCGGCCGCCGAAGGCAGCGCTAGCGTGCGCGCGGGGCGCCTGGGAGCGATCGCGCGACCTCAATAGACGCCCTTGCTTGCCAATGGCCGCCTCCCCGTTGCCGCTACCACAACGCCCACTCCGCCCGCTCTCGACGCCTGCATCACATTCCCACCCGCACAGTCCGCTCGCCATCCCTTCCCTACAACCGATATCGGCGCGCCCCATACTCCCCATCGCCGTGACTGCGCCTCCGTCTCCACCACTTTGCTCATCCTCCACTTCCTCAGCCCCCCCCCCCCGACGCCGTCACCACACGCCAGTCTCCAAGTCCGCCAACCATTAACCCACTGGCGGATCTAGGGAGGAATGCCCCCCCCAAAGACCTACAGTTTACGTCTACCTTCCTTTATTTGGCAAAATTGATTTCAATATTTATGTTCCAATTATAGAATTATTTAAACAATACTATTGTATACTATTATATCTTCAGTACATTAATATACAATATAATAACAAATCTGTTTATTATTTAACAAAAATATACGATCCCCCCCCCCCACACACACACACAAATAATCGGCTGGACTTGCCCCTGCATCACCCCACCACCAGCAACGCCGCTTCCCACAGACACCACCAACGCGTTTGTGCTTCAGTGTCCATGACCGCCCCCGTCCTCCCCTCCCATCGCCGTCGCCAGCGCCGCCACCGTCTCCCTCGCTTCCGGCGTCGCGCCGCCGGCGCTTGGCACAAATTGTCGACTAGCCGGAATCGGCGCCCGTAGCGAGGGATGAATTGTAGACGTGCTGTTATTGCGGGGAACTGAACTGTAAAGGCAGGTGGAGCGTTCGCCACAGTTTCTAGACGACGAGAAATGTTGGATTCCGGTTCTGTCGAATAGAACTGTTCAGGCGTCTTTTTATAGTGTTCTCGTTTGTGTTCCACTATGCCCGCAATGCTTTCAAATCAGGACTAAAGCTACAGGGCAGACAATAAGAAGAAGACCATATGTGAAGAAAACAAAGTTGACATATATAATACACACGTATACTTCATGTTTAAAACGTGCTGGTTTTCTTTCCTCGGAAGATTCAAAGAACCAAAGTTAAACTCGAATGATTAACCTTAGAATTGCACCCTGGGGTCAAGTGGACTCAACACCGTTTCAAATTCATACCGAGTGAAAATTTTTGACCACTGTAGAATGGAGCTTCATGTAAATTTTAATTAAGCCGTTAGCTTGACCTCATATAACACAAACAGTCTCAGTTGGTGCCAGTACGTAAGTTGTCAGTGGTGCAACAAGGGTCTGCTGGACTGCAGCTCTGATTGTTCTGCACACAAATAAAATAGAAATATAATTCTTTTTATTATACGTATTCAATGAGACAATCGAAATTCTAACATTTTAGTTTCATCTGCCTTGTTTTGTAACGTGATTTAAACATATTTTGTTTCATATTTTATTTGACATTTGTTTGCGAATGAACATATTGCAAAATTTCATAAATGTGCAAAGAAATACTTAAGAGGAGTAAAGTCCATTGGCCGTACACCACTAATATTACATTCTTATAACAGTCTATATGCATGGTGCTAAGTGTGATGCCGTTGAAGTAGTCTTGTGGTGTCACTATTGACTTGTAAATTGACGGCTAGAATATTGGAATGGTTATGTAGTCGTTGTAGGTGTGTTATCCTGGTCTTGTTAATGTCTTTTTTTTGTTGGTTTTATGACTGGGTTGTAATATTTCCATGTTAGAATTTTGGACTGTTCCTGACGTTGGATGCCATATGTCCGGACTGGTTTTTATATTTCTTTGTACACAATTACATTCTTTGCCTGTTTAACCTTATAGGTTTTAGAGCCAATTTTTTTTTCTTTTTTTTCCCCCTTCGTTAATCGGCCGACTAGGACCACGCAAGCAAGCATCCTGCATATACCGTGGCTCAGTTTTTATTTATTATCGCGGTAGCAGGTGCTTGCAACAATTCTTAGGGGGGACCAGCATTTAGCTGGATCCGATTTTCATCCCCCATGGTTGTTAGCCCGGGGGTATGGAAGATGAAAGATGATAGGAATGGATTAGGAGGCGATAGGTGATCGTGGACTTTTGGAACCATCCCAGCATTCGCCTTTATGACCGAGGGAAACCACGAAAACCCCGGTCAGGATGGCCGGCCCGGGAATCGAACCCGGACCTCCCGATTACGAAGTCAGTGCGCTACGCACTGAGCCACTTCGCTCGGTTTTCTTTTCTTTATTATTAATATCCTTTTTCACGTGTGTCTTCTGTCAGAGTAAGTCAAAGATATTTTGCCGAGTCGTTTTGAGAAATGGGTAGCGATCCGATTTTTAAAGGTGGGTATGTTTCGTGCTTCAAAATGAAAGTGACTTGGGCAGACGTCTCGACATTGATCTTGAGGCGCCAGCGTTTCTGCCACTTGTGGACAATAGCAGATGTTCTTCCACGAGACAAGATGCTTCTGCTTTATCTTCGTGTCCAGCCAAGATCGCTGTGGTTACAACGTGTACTTTTGAACATTCTCTTAAGATCTGAAGAAAAATATTACGTTTAAAAATATGACCGATTTCACTTTTTAAATTCCATTTTGTGTTTTCTTTGGTTTCTTGATTTCGTGGTTTCTTAAATGAAAATGAAATACAAAATCACTATTTTAAATCTTAGATAATTTTTTGAACCTTTTTTGAAAATAAGAATGTTTAGGATTCGGGAGATCCCAGTGTGCAGTTTATATAACAAAAAAATAAGTGTGTAGTTGCACTGTTAACTTAGTGATATGTTCCATGGTAATACACAGTGCTCTAATTTTAGGTCAAGTATGACTTCAATGACACATTGTTCAAATATGTCTGCCAGTCGTGCCCCAGTTGCAAGGAGTTAAAGATAAGTGCGACCGTGTTAATGATGTATTGACAACAGCAATGTTTGTATCATCAGATAACATTTTACATAACCGGAATGGATGATTCATTAAGAGGAAAAATCTTGTGTAGGCGTAAAGTAAAAAGCACCCTGGACATCCAGCAAAATTATTCTCTTGGTCTTTAGAAAATTCTTTCCTTTATCCCCTTGCGTAAATACGATCAAAGCAGCATCCAGAAGGCATCATAATGGTTTCATCACGACTATCAGTTGTGTAAAAATTTCCTGGTTTAGTTTTGAAGATATTCAATTCTAAATGTCTACCAAGATCACATGAAACATTTCATTTCATTACTCTTACAAAGATATCCTTGCAACTGGTAGCCAGAATGGACCTCTCTGAATATACCAATGCAAACGTAACTTCTAAGAATTCCTTACATCGCCAACATGTTGAAAACTAATCAATGCTGGAGTAAATTATAGTATAATTATTCGTTCATAATTTAATTATTAATCTTCATTTACTGTTGTAGCAGATACAGATTCACACACACCATTACTAACTTTTCTCATTGAAAACCTCACCCCACTATCATACAATTCCCTTTTTTTTCTTCGTTTTCTTTCCTCATTTTCACAACGCCTCGTTCACATTCCCATCTCTTACTCTCCCTTTTAAACTGATTCGCCTTTACACTTACTAGACGTAAATTCTCGGATAGCCGAAAATTTATGGATTCGAGCCGCGGAAGCTTACGTATACAACTTACTAGACGTACTCCTCCTAAACGTCTGCTATTCCTACAATATTTCCTTATTTCCCTCTTAGTTTCTATATCTCGGCATTGTTTAATCCACAGCCATCATCACTCAATATCACTCGATCTCACTATACCCTCTCCAATTTCTCCCTCATCTCTCGATCACATGTACTCATGTCTTCGCATTACCTTCACAAATATTACATCTCGCATCGTCTTCTTTTCCCCCTGTTGAACCTTCTTCTCATTTAGTTTCCTAAACCTGTCCATTATATTTCTATTGTATTGGTTCCTTATTGTATTAAAGTCTCTCTTCGAACCACGACCAACCCCTAATAGAAATTATTGTTCTTGGACGGACTAATTAGCTCATTCTTTTGCTTTTAATATTTGTCTCACTCTTCATATTCCTCCTTTGCATTCACGCCTTCTCTCTCTCTCTCTCTCTCTCTCTCTCTCTCTCTCTCTCTCTCTCTCTCTCTCTCTCTCTCTCTCTCTCTCTCTCAACAATTCTATGCAATATTAATTATTATAAAAAGTAGTAAGACATTGTTTCTTTGGGTTGCACTTTTCGATACCACATTCAATGCCTCTATTTTATATTTCTTTTCACAAAGCTTCCCCTTTCTTTTCTTCTTTCTCTTGTGTTATTTATTTCGTTTTTTGCGACTAATAAAGTATTCATAAAAACTCTGCTCTGGTCAAGCCAATGTAGACTGTCCCGGCTGGCCTTTGAAGGATTATTTTTTTCCGATGTACCGTCTATTTAGAAACTAAGTTTCCACGTGAGTACATTCTTGTATCATTCATTTGCACATCAGATTATAATATATTGTAATTTCATAGTGATGTTTCCATGAATTTTTTGTTTATATATTGTAATTTCATATTGATGTTTTCATGCATTGTTTTTTTGTACATTATCCCTGATGATGGAATTAAAAGATTCCGAAACGTCGACGAACTAATTGTTTATACTCAGACTAAATCGCGTGAATTACATCCCCCAATATCTTTTTGAGAAGAATGGTAAAATATAATTCTCTAGATGGAAAATAAATGGAATAATTACAATAGGCTCTACTGATTTTGGTGTGTTACCTCTTTCATCTGTTAAAACATTATCCCAAGAAGCTGGAAAAATATAATTGTCCCCAA
The DNA here is from genome assembly GCA_038098605.1 of Gryllus longicercus. Classification (NCBI taxonomy): domain Eukaryota; kingdom Metazoa; phylum Arthropoda; class Insecta; order Orthoptera; family Gryllidae; genus Gryllus; species Gryllus longicercus. The sequence goes on along the minus strand of JAZDUA010000620.1, from coordinate 501,018 downwards.
ACACATTTATCACTTTTTATAATAAAGGAATGCACGGGTATGATCTACTAGAGAATAATATTTCAACGTAAAGAATTGGTGTGCGAAGCAAAAAATGGTAGTGTCCTATAGTCTCCTGGCTAATTGATGCATCTATTGAGAATTCTTGGATTGTGTACTGAAAACAGAAAGTACCCCAATTGGATTTCAGGCGCTAAATTGCGCAAACATATCTCACTAAATATAGTACACCTCGTCAGCATCCGGAACCAACCGGACTTCGGTCGTATGGTAGCTGAGTTCCAGTAAACATTAGATACGATAATTTAGGACATTATGTTGTCAGTACACCAGATAAAGATGAAAAGGTGCGTTAATGATAATTGTTATTCGAGTGTACACACAGTGTCTAAAATAAATGCTATGATGGTTTGTGTTCACTGTTTTCTGCCATTTCGTAATAACTGAAAATGTACTACATTTTTTAAGTTTTTTATTATTTATTTTGTTTAAACATTTTTTCTTGACGAATCCAAAAACTTCTTAATTTAAAAACCTGTGTGTTTGTGTGTTCTCATTGTACCCATGGGTGCAGAGTAGTTCACAACTAAATTATTGTTAAGGTTTTTTTTTCATTTTTCCCTAAGTTTTCAAAGTCAAGTAAAGAAACTGCAAAAATATGAGATACAATTGTTCGACAACAATAATTAAGGAAACTAATGGGTTACAATAAGTATTCATTAAAGTATATGCATGCAGTGATGTATCAAACGATGTATCAGTAAAAAATAGTTAGGGTATAGGCGAGGTTACACAGGTTATATTTGTGACCAACTGTCAAATAATATTATAATATCTGCAGGCAGTCAAGTCAAAATGAAGTTTTTTTACTTGTCTGTCCGGGTGACGCTGCGTCCATGGTGAAGGTGCCGACGTTTCGATCGCCATTCTGCGACCTTTCTCAGGGCGTAATACCATTATCATGCAAGGCATTACGCCCTGAGGATGGTCGCAGAAAGGCGACCGAAACGTCGGCACCTTCGCCATGGACGCGGCGTCACCCAGACAGCCAATTAAATTCTGACTCTGGCCGCGGAAGCCTCACAAAATACGCTCTCACAAAATCAAGTTTTTTATAAATACTTCTTTATTTTTAATTGACTGTCTATAATAAACATATATTACAAACAGATGAAGCAGACAAATCTGAGAAACGCAGTGCTATTTAATAAAAATATATTTTTTGAATTGACTGTCTATAATTAACAGATATTATGATCCATAATAATAGTAGAGGATATATGAGAAGAATATTGGCTCTTTGTATTCCGATTTTAAGAGTCCATGAATACAAAGATTGAAACGCAATAACTTTACTTCTCAAAACCAAAGTGAAGAATTCAAACCCCCATGTGGCTAGAAGGCCGAATGCCGAAGGAAAGGCCCCTCCCCTTCGCCCCTGTCAGCCTGGAAGGCCCGCCGGAGCAGCGCCTCGCGGCTGCATGAGCTGTCGGCAGCCGCGGCGAGGGCTGTCTCCCGACCCGCCGGCGGGGGCGGGTCGCAGGCCGCGATTGACACGGCGGCACGCGCGGCACCCCAATATACGCGCCTGCCGCCGCCGCCGCCGCCGCCGCCGCCGCCGCGTGCCCGTCTCGTCACGCCCTCGAGGCAGGCCGCCATCGCGCGCGCACACATGGTGGAGCTGTCGCCTGGCCTGCCCCTCCGCGACAGTCTTTCTCGCGCGACGTGACGCCGCACGCGTGTTGAAATTGAAGGAATTCGAGTTGCACGCTGTCACTTTCTCCAAACAGACGCCGATGTCTAGGGAGGGATTCACATGCAAATGGGCCTACATTCTCTGTAGAAGACAAGTACAAGAAACCAGACCCATGTTGTTGTAGTTGTCAGACCGTTCTCAGTGAATGAAAGCATTTTTTATTTCATATAATTTTGCGTATTTTCCCTTTAATTGCATTTATACGATCGCGCACGAAATGGGCTACCCTTTGTTTCTTACATAATTTATGAGTCGCACTACTATTCCAATATTATTCGTTTTCGAAACACAATTGATAATCCAGCTTTTGTTCTCTTAAAAGGGTCCGATCGCTGCTGCGTCGCCTGACTTCCTTTGTCCGCTGTTGTGCAAACAGTAGTCTCTTGGCGATGATATAATTGATGCGTCATTTCCTAACTCAAGTTCACATTCCTAACTCATTACGCGGCATTTCCAACGTAAACAAATGTTTCTCTAATCTCTACTGCTACTGCGGTTGTGATTGCCAACGGCATATCTAGTGACACAATTAAATTATGTAAGAAACAAATGGTGATTCAGTCCATTCGCCATCTGTATCGTTATATTTTAGTATATTTACATGACGAAATTGAACGTCTGTGTCAAATAAGAGTTTGCTAATGTATGTTTCGAGAATATCGTTTCTATCAAACAAACGAATGTTTTGATGTGCTTTTATAACCGTCTGGCGTTCGCCGAGTATAAATCAAATTTACTTGTCGATTTTCGGAATCGTGAACTCAGAATCCAAAATAAACGGACGTTAGCGAAGCAGAACTAAACGCGGACACACGCTTTCTCTTGTTAACTCCATACGGTTCTAAAAAACAATTTTTAGCGGCCCTTGTCTTGTAACTCTTCTTTCTATTCTTCAAGAAGCATTTTTTTTGCAATTCCTTGAGAAACGTACTACACCCCCTAATGGGCACGCAGAAATTGAAATCTATTCTTTAAATGCCGTTGGTTCGGGTTTAGTTGAAGTTGTGCTTTCGAATGTTTTGTTATCATTTGTTACCGAATAGTCGATGGCGGAAAAATGTGTTTGTCTGTTCGCCTGTCTGTCAGTCTCTGAACAACGCTAGTGGCTAAACTGGTTAGCTGATTTTCTCCAAAATCGATATTCCCCAGTTTATCTGGCTAGTTGTCGCAGGTCCTTGAATTTGAAACCGACATTTTAAATTTGGCGGGAACTTGGCATGAAGCCTTTGAGACGTTTTCAAAATTTTCAAAAAAATGGCTCGAAAGTTTTCGATTAAACTTTGTTTTTGGATATTGTGGAGGACGTTTTTTAAGTAAGACCCAAGCTCCATATTTTTCAAAATCCTAATTTTTCGAAAATTTAAATATTTCAAACTTTTTTCGTCGTTTTCCTTAAAGTACAGTTATGCTGATAAACATTTTGTTTTCTTAATGAAATGTGTTCATCAAAAACTAGTGGTGTAGCTGTATGAAAAAGAGTTATAATTGTCAAACTTGTGTTGGCATTTATAATGAATGTTGGAATGAAAATATTGAGTTTTTTCACCAAATGTTGCGCGATTTCTTATAATTTTTACAAAAAACTATGACTGAGATGTGTTAATGCGGAAATTGTGGCGTAAAGGTATTACATAACTAATACTAGAGGCAAGAAAGTATGTGCTGCTTTAGCACCACTAGTTCATTTAACTCAGGAATGGTAAAGATACTAGTACATAAATGGGTTCCTCTGTGATGATTAATAGACATAAAGATCAAACAATTAATGTAATCTCTAAAAAATTTTAGGATTGGCTATGAGTGATTTAACTATTGTCTTGCAATGTAAACAATGAAATACATTTCTCATGATTCGTTACAAATACAAGCATTGTTGCCATGTGAAATGCAATGAACATAAGTTTAACTAGTGGGTGTACAGAATAGCACAGACTTTCTCGTACAAGTTAGTTTTGTGATTTCTTTGGTTTGGGCCAGCATTTCGTTCTTGTTCCATCATCTTGCCAACTGTCAACTATCACCACTGCAAATACATTTTTTAAAAATTTTCTCAATCGCTACGGCACTACTGCCTTAGCAACCTCGGCCACCGAATCCGCATAGCACATATTGTTTCACGCAATATTGCACAAAAACTGCTAACTCATCTCAGAAATGTATTTAACGTTAATGGAGAAACTAATTATACGGAACAAATTTCGATTGAAGGAAAATTGTCCGTCCATCTGTCCGCCCTCTGTCCGTTTGTGAAGAACACTAGCGTCTAAACTATTCCTACGATTTTTCCAAAATAAATATTCCCTGATACATCTGGCGGCATTCGAAGCTCAGAGATTTGGAAGAACGTTCTTTAAATTTTTAGGGGTACTTTACATGAAGCCTCTAAAACCTTTCCAAAATTTTCTCTAAATGACTCCAATTCTTTTCTTATTTTTGTCTTTTCTCTCATTATTACTGTAATTTCATTTCTCATTTTTTGCCTATTTTAGCTTCTGATTCCTATCTTTTTCCATTTCATCTTTTTTACCTATTTCTACCCTTTTCCTCTTGATTTCGCTTTTTTCCCTCCTAGCACCGATAGCGATCAAGTTGGATGTATCCTGCATGCCTGAGCAACACGAATGTTTAATGTTTAATGTTTCTGTGGCAACAGGGGCTTTGATAAAAATCCAAATTTAAAATAAGGATGATACCAGTCGAGATTTTGTGCCCTCACGAGGATTGCCTCTCTACTTTTGATTACGGCCAACGATCACTCTTGAAGTCATATCTGTGTTGTGATATACCCTTCTCAGTGCTGGCTTACACAAGAACGAGGAACGAAAAAATAATTTCGTTTTCCACTGACGGCATATCAAAAAATAAAACAAAAATGAGTTCACTATAGTATTTCTAAGAAATAGCATCGCTAGTAAATTAAATTCGTAGCTATCATACCTCGTCGTCATTTGGAATCAATTTTTAAAAAAAGATCGTTTTCTTACATGTTAATGTAAATTACATGCCAATGTAAATTTGAGTTTGAGCAAAAATATGAACAATTATTAATTATTAATTTTTTGCAATATTTCCTTTTAAATATAATTTTTTTATTGACTTCATGTCTTTTTGCGCTCATAGTGTACATAGAATAAATTCCTTTTTTAATGCTTATTTTTGTAAAAATAAATGCCTCTTTGCCTGCGTATGTTGGGTAAAATAAATGTTTAAACGTCCGGGCTCTAATCATAATTAATGCTTTCAATATCTTCAATAATTGACTGAATTTGTGTAGTTTCAATAACGTGAAATTCGTGAAATTAATCTGAGCCAGTGTCAGACGAAGACAGAAAAATTATATTCTACGCGGTCGCCGCGCAGCGCCGAGCGATAAGATCCCCACTCTCTAGTTGTGCATCCGAAGGCCCCATTGAGCCCTGTGTTGAAGATGGAGCCAAAGGGTAAAAGCAGTAATAGAGCCGAGAGCGTGACGTGGTGCAAGGCCTGGGAGAGGTCGCTCGTTGGGCGCTCTTTGCAAAGGTGCAAAATTACTCCATTTACATCGATGTTGCTGCAATATATTGATTATTGAGGGTCAGAAAAACGAAAATGTATATTCCTACCATTAATTTTTTTTTATTATCTGGATATGCCGCAACCGTGGAGTCTACTAAACACCAGCCACCACTTGGGGTCCACGGTAATATTTTATATTTCCTTTTTAAGTCATTTTATGTAAAAATGCTAATATCTAGCAGTTTTAAAAACTGCTTTGGATATGTATTTTAAATATTTTCCGGCACATTTGTGAATAATTACATAAATATCTACATATTTTGTTTTTTATAACAATACAATCCGTTACCTATCAATAATTATCAGCATTTTAGCTGTATACTTTGTTTCGTACAAGGCCCCTCCAGATTTTACTTGTGAATTATTTGCTTTATTGTCATTTTATGAAAATAGAATCTCTAGCGTTACAGTTCTCCATGGGTTTGGTGCTGCATTCACGATTTCTTCAGTCGTGATGTACCTGATTCTACGTTTTTCGCAACTCAAGTGTACTGTATGACAGGTAGCTGGCCTAATGGCAATAAGCAAAATAGCGGGTATGCAAACTTCTACATAATTCCTTCATGTTTGCCACTTCAGGACTTCCTCATCGTCATGTAGCTACCATGAATCATGACACAATACGACCGCATGCACGTCATGTCCCTTACACATGCTAGTCCCATATTTGCTCATTCTCATAACTTGTCGCCTTCATGCTCAACGAGTTATTCCCTTGTGCTCGTCACGTACACAGCTCGCAGTCTCCGCCACATTGCGAAACTGCTCTTCCCATTGCCTTTATATTTCTCTTATAGATTGTATTATATTAAGAAGAATGTAAAATAAATGCTAATGTACAAGCATTAATGAAATGATTGTAGGTGACAGAATGTTCTCAATAATGAACTACATGATTAATACGAACGTGTTGCAAACATATCATTCGTGATCCTCTGGTTAATGTTCAATGAAGGCGTTAGATATACTGTATTGACCAACCAATGTGATATCAGTGAGGAAATATTTGAATATAATTTCGGAATTCGGTTATGAAATCAAGTAATATGGTACTAACACGACGTACTGATCAATTACCCCTTACTACAAATTACAATTTGACATCCTACCTCCCAGAGAGGGAACTAATGTAAACATTATGTGTTTAGTACGTTTGAATACTATCACGAATATTAGATAGCAGAACGATAGCAGAAGCGCAAGAAACTATTGGAAATTCTTACGCAAATTAAACTCTCCCATTTAGGTTACATACTTGATACAATTTTAAAATAAGTAAAAATATTATATTCAAAAGCGAACAAATATTTGCCCTTAATTTCAGTTGTTCTTCCTTCCCTATTTAAATTTTAATTACGATACAAGTAAAACAGATTCTTCTTGATGCATCCATTTAGAAATTAAAAATATTGAATTCAGTTTAAAATTAGAAACAAAATTGAGGTATGTTTCCTGGTCGATAAATCGCTTGAGTAGATAACTCAGACAATAGTAAACTAGTGGTGCGACACAATGACACTTTCTCGAACTAATTAGTATTCTAAATTCTTTGTTCGGGGATAGCTTTTCGCACTTGCCACATACTTTTGCTAGCTGCCAACTATCACCATCCAAAGTACATTTTTTTGTAATTTTATCAATATTTAGTTTCCTAATGAAAGAATTCCCATTAGTTTCCGAATGAAAGAACCAAAATATTATGGAAGAGTAAAGCCTCGTCCTGCAAGGAAATTTCGTTGAAAAATTTGGAGCCGTTTTTAAGAAAATCGCATATAAGCGTTACTGTAAAAGCGAAATAGATGCTCTTTTTCATGGAAATCTTTTGAGTTTTCGAAAAACGTCATTGGAAATCATATGAAGCATTTCCATTCACGAATATAGTAATGTATACAAATCGATGGAATGTTCCAAAGGCATGAGAGATGTTTCAAAAAATTGTTTTTGCGAAATATTTAAAAAAAGAACCAAATAATACAGCAATATGACTTTTGTGTCATTTTAAACAGTGAAATTAGCAATGTCGGTACAAAACTTTTAACAAAAAACTTTGAGAAAACTGCGTTACTTTTTCTGAAATTATAGAAATATGGTGTTGATATCTGACGCCATCTGATGAGAGTAAATTTAGCACTCTCCGTACAAAGAGTTTAAAGGAAACATTGTAGCCGTTTGGGAGAACGTGTCCTTAATAAAAGAACTAACTATAAAGAAAAATAACTACTTGAACGAAAAATCTCTATCTTCAATTTTGAAATACAAGAAATAAGTCGAAAAAATTTCAAACTTCTGAAATTTCGAAAATTCAGAGTTTACAATGAAAAACAGACCTATGCCATCTTTACGGGTGTATTTACTCTATTGTTTAAAAATCTTAACAGAAAATAATTGGAGCTATTTTGGAACATTTTAAAAATGTTCCAGGGGTTTCATATAAACTAACTGCAAAAATTAAGGAATGAAAAAAATCCTACATACAATTTCTGCGCTAGTGTTGTTCTCAACGACAGACAGAAAAACAGCCGGCCTGCCCGAGGGACTTTTTGGAAGAATAAACAAAAAAAAAAGGTCGTAAATTGTTTGAAGCTAGAATCTCATTCTTGCAAGCCGCCCGTGATGCGGGAGCACTCAGCTGATTCCCACATCCTTCGGCCGAAGCGGGACCCCGCGTCGGCCGAAGTTGCAAAGATTAAGAGCTACCACGTGGGAGGCAATCGTCAAGACATTTTTCTGGATTCACCACCCGAACGGAGATCCGAACTGCCTATTGATTGATTGATTGATTGATTGATTGATTGATTGAGATTCCGGGCGCGTAAACTATGATGGTCATTAGACCCGAAAGTATAGTGCGTGTTCTTCCTCGGGAGGTGGCTGTGGTTTTTCCCCGATGGATGGCGAGATCCGGCGCCGACCTACCGTGTGCTCCGGGTTTTTTCCGTAACCAGGTATCTCCCACCAACGGGGCACCGCCTCAGCCGGGACAATCTCTAGGCTCTCGACCGGTCTCGCTGGACGTGTGTCATTGTAGTGCATGTTAGTGTAAGTGTGTGTGTGTGTGTGTAAGGGTGAGGAAAGAACAAGGAAGAGGAAGGATGGATCACGCTCCGGCATTCGCCTGGTGTTGATCGGGGGAACAACGTAAAACGACGGATTAGAGTGCCTGGCCGCACGACTTCTCCTCCAGACAGCGACTGGATTCGACCCCGCTGACAAGCTAGTGTCTAAAATCCTGCCACCGTCGGGAGTCGAGCCCTAGGACCTCCCGGTCAGAGAGGGACTGCAGTGACATTAGTAGATGCCCTGAGCCACCTCTCTCGGTACAAAACGCCGATCAAGTGAACGATTGTCCATCTCGGATGCACCATCTGAATTGCTGGTAACCAGCGCAGTACGCAACTCAATTGCTCTAACCAACGCCTGTGTTAGCATGTAGACCGTTCTTGCCACCATAACAGTAGGGCGTTATACTGTTGCGTAAATCACGCTTACAATATCTTTAATGATTATTTCACATTATTTACCCAATGTAGTATTCTCTGTGCAGTATATTATTGACTATTGGTGCGGATATATAAGCTTATTGTAAATTAATTAAGATCAAGGGCAAGTCCTATACACTGAAATGAAAAGCATCTTACACCATCATAGCATATCGCCCTTATAAGTATATGAAACTCTGTAAAATAAGAAAAAATCCCATTGAAAACTGTATGTTTCAGCCACTTGGAATTGTTTCCGACGCTAGTATGTATTCTCGGCGCCGTGCCGTGAAGGTCACTTTCCCCAAAGCCGAGAGTTGCAAAGAATTAAAGCAAATATTGCCCGTTTAATTTAAAAGCACATGTCAAAAAGTATATTCCCCCCCTGAAATTAGTATTAAAAATTGAGTTATTAATATTCCTTTTTATGATCTATTCATTGCTAGTGAGAAAAATATATAATTTCATTTGAAAAACCAGACGATTAAATGTATCGAAAACTAAAAACACACAGACAGCTAACGCAGTATCTCTGGCGTATTACTTGTCTCATGATCGCGCATTGTTAAGCGAAAACTACAATTTGATATATCTTTTTAATTGAAATACTTCAACCACATAATACAAAGATCGAAGAAACATGAAGCTTCTGGAACCCACACAAAAAACAGTTTCCAGTAATAGAAATTTCCAGGATACCAGAACTTTAGATAATGCAGTTGTTTAAATTAAATTTCCGTCATTCGATGAAGCTGCAGCCCTCCATGATTGGAGAGGCACCAGCCACCACCTTGTTTAAAGAACGTGAGATTTGTCTCATATGCGTATAAAAGTCTCCAAATTTTATCTGAAAACTCCCCAAAATAGATCTTTATTCGTGACGTGAAGAGCCTCTACTTGTCATCGTGAAGTCCGCCATAAAACATTCGGAACGTCTCCCCACCTGGCGCGGCTCAGGTATCTCCCGTTGGGGGCGCTGTCCGCTGAGCGGTTCGCTCCCCTCGGCGTCGGCCTTTGTCTCCTCACACTTGACTCGGCCGGCGCTGGCCTGCGACCTCGCAATCTCTGCCTCTCCCGATTACGCTCGCCTGCCCACCCACGCTCACGTGCACGCTCGCCCGCCCGCCCACATCGACCCGTGCGCGCTTGAGTCAGCGCGGCGCGCCCCCTGACCCTCGCTGCCCTGCTCGCCCTGGCGCCGCCTCGGCGCCTGCAGCCGCGCTCCCGCTGTGCGCAACTGCACTGCGAACGCGCGCCGGGAGAGAAAAGGGGAGCGGAGGAGAGGGAAGCAAGAGGGACAGAAAGAGATTAAAAAAAAGTGCAAGTGTGCGAGACTACGTGTGTTTGGGACAGGAGAGGGCTAATAAAAGAGATAAGACATGCAGGAATGGGGAGAGTCGTGGAGGTGAGACATACAAGAAGGGGGATAGTGGAATGGAGAGTGCGTGAGTTCATTGCTGATTTACCGGTTTGCGAATCCAGCTGGATTTTATTTTCATTCATGCTATTACTATAGAGATAACCAACGTTTTTTATGGAATTAATGAGCAATTTTAGTTAACTATACGAAAAAGTATTATTTTAACATAAGTGTTCTAATAATCCATGGCCTCCTATTAACTTATTTTATGACGACAAGCACCTGAATCCTCCAATTTCGAATTGCAATGATACGCGAAACGAAACTATTCGAAATAACTATTGCGATCCGCTCCGAGCCCTCTCTCGTAAACTAATAATTATTTATTAACAATTTCTACTACCTTTCGCCTGCCCTGGCATGTTTAGTATTTACCTCTATTAATTTATTTATTTTACTGCTTTTAGTTCATAAATGGAATCCTTGCGTGTCATAGAAAATGTATATATTCGTGGGTCGACAGACTTGTCCCTTCGGGATTTCAAGCACGAAATATTTTCGTTAGAATTTTTACTCATTGCATTTGAACTATTGAAATAAATAAAGTCGTGTTCATCTTTCTGAAAACATTATCATTTTCAATCTCCTCCCATTTCTAACAATTTCTGCAGCTTTCTGTAATCGCTGCAGAGAGGCAATACAAAAACACAAAATATTATACAAATCATCACATTCATACCATATTTACAAACGAATGCACTCATTATTACATTCATGACACTGTTCTCTTTTTGATTGGAAATATTCTCCTTATCAATTATACTTAATCTATACATAAACAAGACTAGATTTTCCTACATTAGGAGTAAATTTTAATAGTCTTATCAACTTCTCGGGGGCTCCTCAGCAAGCTTGAACGACGACCTTTGCTACTCGCTTCCACCATTAGTAGAAATACCTCCACGCCATTTCTGCTTCTGGGACTCGTTCGGCTTCCATTTCGTCCGAATTCTGACTAAAATTCCAAAATTTCTGATCCTTTAACAAAGTAATTTGTCACTCATTTATTAGCAACTCGTTGACTCCCTATTCATTTCTAAATCCCCCGTCTTACAATTGAATTATTTAACTCAAACCAACAAATATATTTCACCCCTAACTTCCCTACCAGTCTGTATCCATTCGCTATCACGACCAAAACTCATTCTGTTCCTATCACCGCTCAACACGTTCTGTCCTGCAAGTCACGATACCCGCCTTTCAACGTGTCCCTTTTATGTCCGAACGCGTCGCAGTCCGTTTCTTCTTGCTACTTTCTGCGCATTCCCATTTAATTTTCCAGTATCTGTGATCTTTCCGATTGGCTAATACCTGTCCGCATGTCAGTGTTTAATCTTTGACATCCGATCTCTTTTCATATTTATTATTTATACTGTATTCCCGGAAATTCCTAGCGTTTCAATTAATAAAATCGAATCCTTTATTCCCCACCGTTTACTACATTAGTCACTTGCTACTCTCCTTCTTTATTTGTATTTTAATTTTGTTGTCAATAATTGCCTTCATTGTTCCTTTAAACTTTTTGTGATAGTTGTGATAGTTTTTGTCAAGGCCCAGGATAATCCATCACACTATTAATCACAATTTTCAGATTATGAAATGCGTGATATGAGTGTTTCACGTGCTGAAACAAGAATTGGATGAGTGTGTCCCCCTCTTTGACCAGCTTGAGACCTTGAAGGGAAACTGTTTAAATCTGGTGTAGTTCGGTGATTCCCCGAAAGAGTGCGACACCGATCAGCCGCCGCTTTTCTCCGGCCATGCCACTCGTCCCATGGCCGCCATACCTGTGAACTTTCGCTATTAATGTCTTCTGGTCGGGAATGCTTCAAGACCTCAATCTCAATGTGTGAACAGAACTATTGCCACACCTGCCTTTAAGTGTGAATGGAAGGCTTTCAACATGCGCTTTTAAAGCTTGCTTGCGTACAGTTTGAAATTGAAGGGCCAACCTACTGAGTTTTTCCAATCAAACAAATTTCATGATTGTCATAGGTAATCAAGAGTGCTTTGGAAATTGTCGGTAAATTCCCGGCTTGCGAGGTGAGAAGGGGTGTTATCTGAGAATTACCAAACCACGAGTGGTATTTAATAGGACTGTTCCACGAGTGAAATTATGTCCAACAGAGTTCCAAAATGCGCCAAATATTGGAAATAACTGATGTTAAACTATGTTAAAATCAGAGGTTATGTTACAGTACATACGCTGTGTATTGGACATCGATATAGCGATCGATGTATTCCGCCACTAAGATGAGGCACATTTTATGGTCGGCCAGTAGGTAGAAGCGGATAGAAAAATCGGATAGAAAAACCGGATAGAAAAACCGATAACCTTTTTGAAAAACCGGATAGAAAAACCGATAACCTTTTTGAAAAACCGGATAGAAAAACCGTTAACCTTTTTGAAATGCACAGCCCTGATTAGAGCACTTGGTATGTATATTTAAACACTATTGGTTTTAATTTCACGAGTGAAATAGTCCTTCTTAAAAATAAGGATACTTTTCAGTTGATATTTTATTTTCGTTCATTTCTTTGTAATCCTGTATAGACGTTTGTGATATATAATTTTTCAACATGTTACACTTCTTTGTGACTTGGAGAGAGTAATTTACGAAGATTTAGATGATTGATATTCAGAAAATTCGGGGTAAAAGGAGATAAAACTAATTAGATTTATTGCAGTGACTACTTTATAGTTACTTTGTTACTTTACTGCATTATAGTTAAACCTATTGATTTTAATTTTGCGAGTGGAATAGTTACTTTAAATGAAAGGTGGGATCTAGATGTTTTATCGCTTTCTTTTATATTACAAACACTTAAGTACGATAAACGCATAAAAATAATATAATGGACATCTACGTGCCGTCATTTGTTCATTATTCGTTGTGTAACTTGTAACCGATTTTTTTTAATAGACCGACTTTTCCTCTTCGAGAAAACAAAACAAGTGACTGTAAATTGTGATAGAGAAGCTAATTTAGCACAATTACGTGGGAATGCTTTCCGTTTCGCAATCGACACCTATCGTTGTGACGCCACAGCTTCTTAGATTAAGTAATGCTAATGATGATTCACTGTCGAAAGAGCAACTGTGCATAGTATACGGCGAGATGGGTTCATTTCGTGTCTGGGGAAGACACTTCTTTCCACAATACCATTTGTAACAACGATGATAATAATAGTAATAACAATAATAGTAATAATAGTAATAATAATAATAATAATAATAATAATAATAATAATAATAGACCGAGCGATTCGCCAAAAATCCGAATCCGTTCATCAGAAGGTAGCACGTCAATTGAATCGTTTATTTCAGAAAGCCGTCAAGCACAAAGTTTCCTTATTTCGAGAAAACGGAAAAATATCCCAATTTATATTATTACAAAATAGTTTTATGTATTAAAGCAGTTAATAAATGAATATTTTTATATGAATAATCACTAAACGGTGTATCTATCCTCTTAGAACAATGATCCACCACTAATGCGTATGTTATATATGGACGTTTGACTGGTTTCTGAAATAAACGATTCAATTAAGTTTAAGAGGCTCGCGTTACTTGTGAAAATCTATTGCAAATGTATCAGTCGGCGCCATCCTTCATCAAAACTACCCATCGATGTGAAACAAATAGCGGATGCTTGTCGGATTAAAATACTATATTTTGAGTTGATGGAGCATGGAATGAAATTGCAATTTCGATAAACTTTATCAAAATTCTAAAATCTATGAATGTGATGAGAGTAGTGGGATGACTAGGAAATTTGAAATTTAGACGTAATATGCTATCAACTGCACCCAGAATATTGCCGCCACCGCTTTGCAAGCCCCACGAACAACGACGAGGCGTCCAAAAGTGTACAGAGAGACACATGGAACAATCCATTGTTCTGTGAAAGCGGAACTGCGAGACTGTGCATTGGATTCCAAAGCCAGCCATGCTGCGAACTACGGAAGTTCGCTTTGAGGAATCTGCGCTCTATCTATTGCTTTGTGTGCGCTCCAATTCCAAACCAATGCGCTCGCACGCTCAGTCTGCGTCAAAAGTAATTGTGAGCAGGCGTCACCACCAACTTCTAAGCCCGCGTCACGGGCAAGTGGAGCAAAATATAATCGCAAAAATAAGGGACATTCATCTCTTCAGCTTTCATCGGAAAGTTTTCCACTTTCTTGATCGATGCTATTCAGAAATAATCTTGAAATAACTTCAGATTTAAAATCCATCTTTTTCCCTTCTCTCTAACGGTCTGATAGTTTTAAAAGATCGCGTTTCCTCGGGAATTTATGGAATTCGAATAATCTTGCCACAAATCTCGAGAAGAACGCCTTCGTAGCGGAAGGTCTGCATTCTCTTAACAAGCAATTTAACACGGAGGCCGTGGGTTCTCGCCCTGGGCAGCCTTCGCGGCTCCTCGTAAATAGTTCTGGAACCGGCCGAGCGGCGGCGGTGTCGGCGGCGGCCGTGTTTGCGTCGGAGTTGCAGCGGTGGGGGCGGCGTTTGCACACAATATGGTTTCCTTCTCGGCGCCAATGTACACCCACGCAGTCTCCGCGGATATATCGATTCCTAAAGCTGCTCCGTGGCTCTGGCGCCCACAGAGGCCGTTCTTCGTTTATTCCTTGCTTTCTTCCTTCGTCATGAAGGTCGATTTTTTTTACTGCGATTTTCCTGTTAGACGATCTTTCGTATCCGCTGTTTGCGATCCGATCTTTCGTTGTCACGCTGGAATGCATGCAGCTTTTCATTAGAAACATATTTAAGTTCGCAATGTTACTTATCTTATATAAAAATGCATACAATATTTTATGCAAGTTTCATGCTAGTTTTTAGAATTTTTGTCTGCCTGACAATTTCACAGAAATTGTAAAAATAATTCCAAGATATTTTAGTGATATCAATAACAGTATGACCTTACAAAAGAATTATTTTGGAATCAAAAACACTTCAATGTTATTAACATAGTATTTGAATTAAAATGATCAGATTTGATTGATGGTAGCATTTGAATTACAATCTTGGTAACGATCTTGATTACACTAAATTGACGCTCTTGATTTTTTAGTCCAAACACATATTCATGAAATCACTAGCTCATTTTCAATAATGGGTCTGGCCATCATAAACCTTTTCCTGCTTTATTTAATGATTACTTTATTTTACACAGTATATAGACAAAGTATATTGTTTTGTATTTTAAAAACACCAGATTTTACATTAATATTCACAAAGAGATACGCATTCCATAACCTCGTTCAATTTGCTAATCGTTATTTATCATTTACATTACGCAAGCATTAATTAATGATGAATATTTTTTGTGAACTTATATTTATTTTGAATACGAAAATCGAACTTAAAAAAATATGAATTATTTATTTCTTATTTTGTTTCGCATTTGAGAACAATTATTGACAAGTCCATGTTAAACTGAATAATTGAATGTTGCGATTCTAAACTCAAATAATTACAATTGGCTTTTTTTAGAAGTTTCATATCACTACATTGTTTTAACTCACAAAAGTTTCATTACTTGATCAGAAACTTCCATTACGTAACAATGACAATTTTGAATATTTTTTCAATAAAATATATAACTACTTTTACGATTGTATTGAGAAATGTATTTAGCAAATGAACATTTATTTGTGATAGAAACAAAACCTTTTCAGTTAGATGACGTATCGACAGTAGTCACAGCGGGTAAATATCACATTTCCTAACTTCTATATTGAGTTCAAAAATGAAATTAATTATAAAACGACCCGGCATTTCAACACTCTTGCTTCAAAAACACGTCGTTACGAGCGGTTTCGCTAACAAATGGTGCAGACATCTATTCTAGTCAGCTCTTTCTTCGCATTCTCCCAACTCACTTTCGGGGCCTCCTCCTCCTCCAGGAAATCGGTCAGCGTCGGGGGAGGTTGTAAGATTCCAACCAGGTGCTCGTCGATTCTTATCGCAACATTAAGCACGGGAGCTAGCACTGCACTTAAAATCCCCTCCCCAAGAAGATTTCGCAGAGTTGGGCTTCGATTTGACTCTGTGCTCACGTGGATCAGTAGGGGAATGGAACGGAGGGGAAGCAGAGAAATATCTACGAGCAGCTGATGCGTAGCACTTGTGGGGACCTCACCTTCCGAGGAAATGCGAAGACGATGCAGTTCACGTCGTCCATTGCACTAGAAAAGTAAACATTCACTTTTGAGTTGCGAGAAGAAATATATACTATGTGATCAAAAGTATCCGGGCACGTCCAAAATGGTGTTATATTGTGGTCATGTTTTTCATGCTAAATGGAGATGATTCTAAGACTAATTACAGTGAGTGATATATAGTTTGATATAAGTAGTTTTATACTGATTAATTAAGTAATGTTGTTTGTACTGAAACGTTTTGCAGTAGAACCCCGGTATTCCGAACTAATTGGGAGTGAGGTCTGTTCGTATTCGGATATGTTTGGATTATCCCAAATTATTTACCGTACAAATACAAATACGCTATATGATCAAAAGTACCCGGACACGTCTAAAATGGTGTTATAATGAGTTTTTCATGGAGGGGGCTTGCACCGCTTGTTGTTTTGTATGACACTATTACGGTACAGGCGTACGATGATGTTTGAAACAACTTCTTGCTTCCCGCTGTTGAAGAGCAATTTGAGGATGGCATGGATGGATTGCATATTTCATCACAGTCGAGCACCTATTCATACTACAAGGCCTGTGGCGGAGTGGTTACATAGCAATAACATCCCTGTAATGAACTGACCTGCACAGAGTCCTGACTTGAATCCTATCGAACACCTTTGGGATGTTTTGAAACGCCGACTTCGTGCTAGGCCTCAACGACCTACACCGATACCTCTGAAGAATGAGCTGCCATCAATGAGAAAGGGGAGATCGCCCGAGTTCTTAGAATTCTCCACCTCAGTTGTTAAATGTTTGTAGTTAGTGTCCCAAACGGAGATAAATTCTCATCGGATTATATGACTGAGGGCATCAATTGATGTCAGTGCAGTGCCTCTGACGGAAGTCCTAAAGTTCCAGTGCCGACGGTGGCTGGATTTTCGACACGGTTTAGATAGCTAGGTCGAGTTCAGGCGCTGTCTGGAAGAGAATTTTAGCGACCGGCTCTGATCGGTGGTTTATCGTAGTTTCTCCGATCAACATCAAGTGTATTAACAAACATGCCATGGACTGGGCGCGATCTTTCGTTCCTCTTCCTTGTCCTATCCTCACCCCTTACTTACACACTCGCAGGATTACCTAACACTTTGGGAGACTAGTCGACATCTTAGAGCGTGTTCCGACTGGAGCGGTGCTCGGCTGGTGAGATAGGCCTCAATGGGGAAACATCGCAAGGGACATGAAGTCGACGCTAGCAACAGGAGAAGTTCGTCACCTACCGCGATACCATTAGCGACTAATGACCTTAGTAGTTGTCACGCTCGGAATTACTTTTTTAATCGAAATTTCACCATCGTCGGCTCTCGAACCCTATTCCACCCCGCTCGATGCACGATGTTCTAGAGTCAACTGTGTTGCCACTGTCCCACCCCGCTCGATGAACGATGTTCTGTGTTGCCACTGAGCCATCTCAGCTGGCGCTTTCGTCTTCGTTTCCATCAGCCTCCTCCCTTGGGGTTCCGTCACGTCTCTTTCCGGGCCTACCGCCTTGTCTCTCCTCGCGCGCTGCCTCCCGCGCTGGCGCTGTGCCTGGTCGGAGGGGGGGTGGAGAATGCCGTCTGAAAAGAAGGCGCCGCCCCGGGCGCCGCCCCCGCGCAGGAATTCGCAGCCTTTTCGGGCGCCGCGGAGCGCGTAACCTGCGGAACGGTCCGGCCAATTTCACATCAGGTCTCATCAGGCAGGGAGCCGCTAAGCCCAGTAATGGTGTACTTAAGTTGAATGTGGCGGAGGTTATCGGTTTGATCCCCACCGGCTGCGCAGATTGCGTCTTGGTCGGCCGTGCGCCCACGAAGGGCGGGCGAAGGCGGACGCGAGGGCGAACGCGAAGAAGGGGAGAAGGAGGCGGGGAAGGGGCAAATCGACGCGGGTGGCCACAGCACGGAATTTCCTCATCAGGTGGCTGCACTTCAACCAGCACAAAACTGTTTCTAAAAATGGTCTCCAATTCAATGTCGGTTAAGTGGAGAAATTAAAGGAAAGGGACTCGTAATGAAGATATCAAAAGGAATATTCCAATACTTTAAATCCATATTATTTATAATCTTTAAATTTTATTTCATTTGTTTATCATGTGAGTATTTCTAAGTAATACGGTTAAAAAATTTAACAAATATAATTATTGAGTAAATTTTATAGTATTTTAAAACAAAAAAAAGAGAATTTTTAGGTGAACCATCTCCTCTAATCTTTGCCACTTTCCTATCCTCACAAAAAGAGCCCTGCTAGTTACAGCCTAGACTGCAGGACCTGGAGGAAAAAGTCTGCCAATCAGGCGCGAGGTCATTCTCTCCGGCGCAGAGCGAAGGGGTGGTGCGGGGCTGGTGACAAGGCGAGGGGGCGTGGCGTGGGGGCGGGGAGGCTCTGGTCCCGGTGGCGCGGCGCGGCGCGGCGCGGCGCGGCGCACGGCGTCTCAAAGGAAATCAGTGCTGCGACGCGGACTTTCTCATTTGGAAACGCGCGCGCGACCCTTTGTACACGATGGAAACAAGAATCAAAAAAACGCGTTCCTGGCAGTTTTTATTAAAGCTTTACAAAGGTAAGGGGATTTTTTATTTGAAGGGCAACGCTATTAAAGATTAAGTTGAATAGAGAAACGTAGCTTGGTAGAAAGCTTGGCGTGAATGTCCGACCATGAACAAACGACCATTTTCCTGCAATTTTATGGAGCACCTTCTCTAATTTTATTGCTCATGCGTCATCTTTCACACTCCTGTATCTCTTTTGTTTTTCTCGTGTTCCATGTGTTGTGTTTGATTTATTTGCCACGGTTTCCTTTTCATTTTACATTATAACCATGTTACTTCTGCCCATATTTAAGTCACGTTCCTCATGATCTCTCAGCCTTCAGAGTTACAACGTTAGCCATTTTGTATCCATGTTTCATTATCCATCAACGGAATTATCCTTAAACCGCAACTTGTCCTCATTGTGTTATCCGGCGCCTTTCATATTTCTTTTTAGTTTGGTTGCAAGTAAAGCCGCGTAAAGATGGTACCAGGCAAATCGCAGCCAATCAAGTAGTTAGATAGGAACTTAAATTCAGCCAATCGAACCTAATCTTTTCATGCGAAATGCTTTCAAAATGGCTGTTTTCTCATCCCTAGTTTCTGAGAATATTCAAGGATAATAATCTGTTGTGTTGCAAAATGTCATGAAAAAATAATTTGAATTCGTTTGCTGCATTGACGCCCTTCAACAAAAATTTTTGTTCGTCAAATTACTGGCATATCTGAAGATGAAATCTTTCGAATCTCAACATATTTTCCATGTAGTACGTACAATATGGTATTCTGAAAAGAATTTCCTCAGTGTTTGTTTTTCTTTCAACTAATTCTTTAGCATCCATTGAATGATACTTTTGGTTACACTAGATTGTACAGTTTCTGAACAAAAGTTTAGCCAGTTCTTAGTTGGAGGTGTTTCCATTTTAACTTACCTTCGTTGCTGCAATGCGCTTGCTTCAAATGAATAAAACCTCTTTGTGTTCCGTATATCATTCAGTGCATGAAAAAATTGTTAATGATCTCTGTTGACGCTTTAGCGATGTTAAATACAACAGCTATCTCTCAGTATATTTCTAAATGTTAGAGAATGTATGGCTTCTAATACTTTTTTTTACATTTTGAAGTCTTAATACAGAACTCCATGTACTGTTCTGCCGAGCTTTTAACAGATGATTAAAAAGTTCCAATTGATTTTATCGACAAGCCAGTTACTAAAAAATATTTAGTAAGTTGCAGAGTTGCAGTAAATCAATCGACTCAATATGGAGTGACAAGTGGAGAACTTCGGTAAAGGAAATGGACTTTTTTAAATTCAGCATTTCCTGGAACGTCATCTTCTCTAGCGTTATTCTTCGACGTGCAGAGTATGTTAAATCCAGGGAAGAGGTATTTTACTCGCCCGCTGGAATGTGAGGTCCGACGCAGACCTACACGTCGGTTTCCGGGATTTCCCTCCTCCTGCGATCTCCTCCAGCGGGCGCTGCCCCGATCAGGACGACCTCTAAGCCCCGACTGATTCATTCATCGATTAGTTCGTGCTTCCGGGCGAGTCCCATGCTAAGGACATTAGTCCCACAAATGCAGTGAATGTTTTCACCACAGGTGGCTGTTACGATCCTCCGCTGGATCGTGAGATCGGCCGCCGACCTACACCTCGGCTCGCGGTTTTCCTCAACCAGGTATCACCCACCAAGTGGGCAACAAGCTCTAAGCTCCAGGCTGGTCTCCTGACGTGTGTGTGTGTGTGTGTATGTGCATGGTAGTAATAAAAGAGAGGAAAGAACAAGGAAAAGGAAGAAAAGATCGCGCGCGGTCCACATCCAGTTTAGTAGAGTACTGCTCCGTCATTCGCCTGGTGTTGATCGGAGAAAAAATCTTCCCATCGTCAATCAAAAAATCTTGCCACCGTCACTTGCCACAATCAAAAATCTTGCCATCGTCCGGGCTCGAACCCTAGGACCGTCCAGTCAGAGGAACTGCAGTAACATCAGTTGCCCTAGGTTACCTAACCCGGTCTAAACTCCCGATCAGTGTGGTAGGGTTCTGCATGTACGGATAAATGTGAGAAAGAGGAGAGAGGGGGGAAGAGCGAGCGCGGTGCCCCTTTGTTTACGTACTGCTCCAGCATTCGCCGGGTATTGATCGACGAAATCTCAGAAAGTTACTGATCTAATCTAAATTAATTATCAAAGAAACAAAATTTGATCTTAAAATGGAGATAATCACAAAGGCATCAGGAAATGTTTTACAAAAAATTATCCACTATATACAATTTTTAGAAAATATTTTACATCCTTTTAACCCTTTTTTGGCGCAGATGAACAGTAAATTAGCCAGTAAATTATTACATTGTTGAATACATTACGTTGAGGAATTGAATGAAAAAGAAAATATATGCATGAACACGTCTATTTAAGCGCAATTATACCGCACATGAACATTTCATTGCGAGTTTTAGAGACTTCACCAGGATTAATTAAAACGTGAATTAACGTATTATTAATTTTGATGCACATCAATGTGTGTAATGGTGAGAATAAAAATATTATTTAGATTGTCTTGCACCTATTATTCAATTCTCAACGTAAATATTTTTCTTGCACTATTTTATTAACATGTCTAACAAACAAAGATCAAAAGATATAGTTCAGTTATCTTGATATTCTTACATGAACGAAATTTCTTTTTCTGAAATTATACGAAAATTCGGTATTCTAAGCATTTTACTCACCTTTTCAAATAGCTTTCTTCTTCCTCTAAAAATCTTCGTCTCATTTCAACTTCTCCCACTTGTTGGCCCTCAAAGCATTTCCATCCCCTGCACTCCACGAAGACTGAGACTTTACAGACTTCGCTTCGCGTCGCCCTGCGCGCCACCCTCTGCGCTGCCCGTCGTCCATGAGGCGCCAGCGGCCAGTCGCTTCGGTTGGACGCTCCGCCAGCCACGAACTCTAGTCAGGCATCTAGACTCTAGTTAGACGTCTCACTGAACGACTCAGCCCGCGCCACCTCCCCGACGCCACCGCCCCGACGCCACCGCTCCGACGCCACCGCCCCGGCGCCACCGCCCCGGCGCCACCGCCCCGGCGCCACCGCCCCGGCGCCACCGCCCCGGCGCCACCGCCCCGGCGCCACCGCCCCGGCGCCACCGCCCCGGCGCCACCGCCCCGGCGCCACCGCCCCGGCGCCACCGCCCCGGCGCCACCGCCCGCCCCGACGCCACCGCCCCGACGCCACCGCCCCGACGCCACCGCCCCGACGCCACCGCCCCGACGCCACCGCCCCGACGCCACCGCCCCGACGCCACCGCCCCGACGCAACCGCCCCGACGCCACCGCCCCGACGCCACCGCCCCGACGCCACCGCCCCGACGCCACCGCCCCGACGCCACCGCCACCTGCGAAGAAAGCTTCATTGTTTTAATGGATACCTCTGACCGAGTGATTTATTTATTGCTCTCCCTAACATCGTACGACTGCCAAACGCGCCTCGGATTTATCTGCAGCGCTCACGAACTATTCGGGAAGTCCTTCGGGGGCCGTGTCTCTGCCTCCGGCCCCGCCCCCTCCGCGGCCGCTCTTTGTCTTCCGTTTCCGGCCCTCGAATGACTCTTCCTGGCGTCTCCGGGGAGGCGAAGAATGCCGCGTCGAGGCGGCGGACGCGCGCGGGGCGTCTCATTTTCAAAGCACTTCGGGATAACCCGCTCCCGCCCCCGCTCCCGCCCCCGCTCCCGCCCCCGCTCCCGCCCCCGCTCCCGCCCCCGCTCCCGCACGCGCTCCTGCGAGACGTCGCCGCCGCCGCCGCCGCACGAAACGCCGTCACTGCGCGCTGTGACAATGACAAAGCACCCGCCTCGCGTTGGCCGAGCAAGGTCGAACTTAAAACATGTTTACTTGCGGTACAGGGTGATACCAGACTATTGTTCTGAATCTGCATTGTATTGCTCTAGGATCATGTAAGATCGTTTTCAGAATACATTTTATGAATAACAAACAGAAAAGGTAGCATTTCATAGTTGCAGTTTGATTCTTTCCGTGCTTAAATTATTGTTATTTTTTAAATGGACGCGTTAATAGTGGAATACGTGAAATGGAGCTCGTTATTTATATTGGATGTCCTAAAAGTACATTCAATACCGTGCACCTGAGTCAGCTGCTTCAACGATCAAGTATCTGTTCTGGCTGGAAGGTGCTGTGCTGTTGATTTTCGCCTGAACCTCAATGTGGATGATTCCACACGAGTTTCCCCTCCTATTCCTGTGGTAGGGTATCAGTCCCGGTGGTGAGGGGATTTTTGACTCTACCTGTAGAGCTACATCTAATTAATCACTGTCAGGAGGAGAAATTCTAGCGGCTGACTGCTATGATCAGCTTAATTTTTTTTTCAATCATTACTTATCGAAATTCATGGATTTTTTGAACCAATATTAGGACCAGGTACCGCACGCAATCTTTTCTTACGGACACGCACACTACTACACATGTCGGGAGCTTATCCCAACCGGGCCTACATCGCTGGAGGAAATACTTGGAGAAGGGAAACCCCGCAAGGCGTCATTTTGATCGTCGCCAGAACTCACATTCCAGCAGGGAATGCATATTTTTATATCCACCTGGGATATAACAATATGCATTGCACTCAAATGACTAACGATCATAGTAGTTTATGTTCCTGGAAAACCAAAGAATGAATTAATCTCTTTTTTTTCGCATGTGTAATGTTGTGTAGTTACTTGTACTACGCAACGTAATATTGATTGGCCTGTAGTTTACAATAAATGTCGAAGAATTTTATAGGTAATTCATTGACTGAACAAATTTCTTGAAAAAAAAAACATTTTGAAGTCAGTAGTTTTAATCTGTCGTCTTATTCTCAAATCGATTCCAGATGAATTTGGGGACAATTTTTGATTCCGCGCGAAAATGTGTCTCAGTCTGCAATTTGTATTTCCGATATCCTTGCTGTCATCTTTGAAATCGGACATTGATCTATCCTACGTTACGTATTCTCATAATCATTACATGGAGAAGATTTTTTACCCAAGTTCTCTGACTTACGAACACGTAGAATTCAAACATTAGGAAAACAAAACGACAATGATAAAAAGGATCATTAAAATATTATCCTATTGTTTTCCATGACCAAATGATGAAATATTTCTTTTAATTCTCGAAAACCTAGTTTTACCAATATTAAAAATTTCGTTTGATAGCTCTTAAATACATATACTAATAACTATGGACATACACTTACTTTCTTCTCTTTAGACTTCAATTATAAATGTCATTGTCACTATCCACATTATGAACAACTTTGCTGAACAACAAGTTGAAAAGGATTTTTGTTGTGTGGGGAAATTAATAAGTATTTGACACATACTTAAATGCATTGCCTCAAATGGTAAACAAATACATTAGTTAGAATATTATCTTAGGATATATGAGTATTGTTTTCATGGTACATGAAAAATGTAAAGCATTATTAAATGCGGATTTCCTGAAGTTGCTTTACATTATCAGTAAAATGTGTTGTGTATCTTTGGGGCCACTTATAAGTAAAAGTATTTGAAATACGAAATAAGCACTCTCAAATATGACAATCTTCACAAAAGAAATTATACATTACACTAATAACATAACGTCCTTCTGTGTCTTGGATAAGCCCTTGAGAATAATTGTTACAGTTAATAACACTAGTGCTTTGGAAATTGTCGATAAATTCCCGACTCGCAAAGCGAGGTGGGAATTTATCTGAGAACTTTTAAAGCACGAGTGGTATTTAATAGGACGAGTGGAATTATGTCCAACCGTGTTACAAATTACTGCAAATAATGAAAATAACTGAAAGCTATTTTAAAACCAAAGGGGTTATGTTATAATACACACTCTGTTTATTGGACGTCGACATAGCAATCAATGTATTCCGCCTCCTTGATATGAGTCTCAGTTTATGATAGGCCAGAAGGGAGATGCGGTAAGAAAATCGGATTGAAAAAGTGATAAACTTTTTGAGATACACAGCCCTGATTGGGGCATTTTCTATGCATAGATAAACACTATTGGTTTTAATTTCACGAATGAAATGGTCCATCTAAAAAATAAAGATACTTTTCAGCTCATATTCTATTTTCGTAGATTTCTTTGTAATTCTGCATAGACATTTGTGGTATATAATTTTTCAACAAGTTACATTTCTTTGTGACTTAGGGAAAATAATTTACAAAAATCTAGATGATGGATGTTCAGAAAATACGGGGTACTCGTAAAAGGAGATCAAATTAACTGTCTTTATTACATTTCAACTTCAATTATCCGCAGAATCTGCCAATAGAGTACTTCGTGCACAAGGGCAACAAATAAAATTACCAACATATTCGTGTGACACCCTGTACTGTGCAAAGAGAATGATGAGTTTCCCAGTTCTTAGCTTTTTTAGCCTCTGCTTGTATCGTCCATTAGCACGATACCGTCCAGTCTCTTCTCCTCCACTCATCACTCAATGTTATGACCTGGCTGCCATCTCGCCGTCGTCCTCAAATATTTGCCGCCGGCTTAATGTAGCAGCGGCGGCAGGGGTGGCGGCAGCGACGGTCGCGGGGTTGTCAGGGCTGCTCGCTCTCTCGCCCGCTCGCTCGCCCGCGTCGCGGCTGGCAGCGCTGCAATCGCGGGCGCCGCCGGTGTTTATGCCGTACTTACGCGCCATTGCAATTTAAATGAGGGCGCGGGCGAAACAGGGTCGTTATGAGCGAGATGGAGGCAGCTACCTGCTGTTCCGGGGCGAGGGACGGCGCGCAGCGGCGCGGCGGGCGCGGCTCTTATCAAGATACGGCCCCCGCGTGCGCACGCGTCCGCCTTCCGCCGCCGCCGCAGTGTCCTCGCACCGCCCACCCCCTCGCGCACTCTCCCCCGCCCCCGCCCCCGCCCACGCCTCCTCCTTGGCCCGCTCTCATGCGACCACCACCCTTTGTGCCCAACTCTTGCCACAAACTTGTTTTCTGTTATTCCAACTGGTATCCCTAATTCCATGTCCTCTGCGCTGTCTACGAGTCATTTCCGATTCCGCATCATCTCCACACGTCATGTTCTCCCCACCTCGACTTTGTTCTATCTCACCATCGATCTAGTTTCTACGACCTCCCCGCCCACTTTCCCGTCCATTTCCTCTTCCCCTCTTCCGCTCCCTTCTCCTCCTTTGCCTGCCCCCTGCCACGTTGTCTCCACGTGTGCCGCCGCAAGCGCTCTCCGCGCCGGGTACGATGCCATTCGCGCGACTAACGGCGGGCCGGGCCGTGCGGGGCGCCACCGTCGCCTCTATTTGCTTCCGCCGCGACCGAGATGCGAGGGCGGATACCCAGAGATGCTCCGGCTGCGGGAGGGGGCGGGGCAGGGGCAAGGCGAGCGGGGACGGGGCACGGGTAAGGGCGGGATGGGGCGTGAACGGGGCAGGGCGCGAGGCGTTGGGACGGGGGCTGAACTGGGCGGGGAGGGGGCGGGGTGGAGCGCGCGCTATGCGGTCGGGGGCGGGGGCGGGGCAGAGGGGACGGGGACGGGGCAGAGGTAGGGGCGGGCGGGAACGGAGCGGGACATGTGTAGGGTTGGGGCTGGGCGGGGCGGTGGCGGGGCGGAGTGGGCGCAAGGCGGCTGGGGACGGGATAGGGGTAGAGGCGAAGGCAGGACGGGACGGGGGCGGGCGGGGTCGGGGCAATAGCAAAGTGGGGGTGGAGCGAGTGGGAATGCGATGGGTCGGGGGGGGGGGGCTGCAACGCCGGAACATCAACGGGCGAAGGGCTGCCGTTCTTTCGCTGCTTTCCGGGCCTGCTAATATCGCGAGGAGAATTTGCTTTTTTGCGCCGTAAAGGTTAGCTGCTCGCCGGTGAGGCTGGGGCGCGCTACTTCAAATCTCTGTTCCGTAAAATGCGAGACCTCTCTGATGGTTATCTCGCCATCGCTACGAAAATACGATCTCGTTACGATTTTCTTCCCAGCATTGCCGCCGTATTTTACATGTTATTTTTCCCAACAACGCGGTACTTAAAAAAGGGTAGATATGAAAGTATTTTTAAGCTGACACTTATATTTATTCTGGTGATATACAATGCGCTTATCTGTTCATAATTTACATCATATAAAGTTTATTCCCATCTAAAAAATATATTTCAACTCAAATTATATTTCTCGTTATGTCATCACAAATAATCATGGGCAATTCTCCTCTTATTACCGTCATATTCTAAACACTGACACAAATACATTAATTACACTAAAATCACATCACAACAATTTATCAACAAGCGTATATATGATAAGGCAGTGTAACGAACAGAAGTAATGAAAATGTCTCTGAAAACATTAAGAAATACAATATATAAGTTGTCATTACAAAACATCATTAGGTTTCGCATCAGCCTGAGGGAAGTTTTAATTTTTTTCAAACTCTTTGCAAGTTGACATGCGACTGTATATTAGAAAAAAAATTCAAAAAAATAATTTGAGGTTTTATATTTTGGCAAAATTATTCCTCTCACAATTTCGAATCATTCTGAGATCTGTATTTGTTATTTGAGATTCATAAGAAGAATTTAACGAAAATATGTAAATATATTAGACTTGTAAATTAAAATACCTTTTCGCATGACTGAATTACAATTCATCCAAAATTTATTTTTTTTCTTTCGTAAATTTGAATCTTATAGCTATCTGAAGACATATATTACAATTATTATTAACAAAATAAGACAGTATTCCATTTATGTTGTCTTAGCACTATCCATATGGTGCATCTACATAATCTCTAATTTTTAATTTCCGATAACTCTGTTTTATATAGAAATATTATAATTTTATTGGTATTTCCTCCGTTACCGTTTTACTGAGTAGAAATCTCAGGGAAGCTCCGGAAAATGTAATATAAAATTACATAAATACATTTCTCGTGATGTTCTGATATATTGACATTATATTGTTACAAACATTTTAGCAACTACTTTCGCTAGATTTGGATGCTGGTGTAGAGGATGTCTGGGCAAGAGATTTGTTTACGAAGTCTAACGAGTTCATAATTTTTTCGTGGAATGCTTCTAAGCGCTCCAGCTTTTCGTTCACTTGACCGAACATCATCTTGATATGCTCGATGTCTGAACGTTGTCGCCTCTTTGTGATGATGTTGGTGGCGCTTTTGATTATAGTTTCATTCATGCGAAACTTTTTGAAGCGGTTCGTTGTATCGATGTCCATGTAGAATTTAATCTTTCCCCGCTCGTTAGGAAAAACTTGTATCTGTTTTCGATGACAGCACACATTTTCCTGAAAAATGAGACAAGTATTGTTAATGAATGAATAGAGCAATTTGATACACCAGTGCCTTTTTGAAGCTAAAATTCTGCGAAATGGTAATTACTTTGAAATACGAGAGCCAGTATTGCTTATTAATCATTCTATGGCAAAGTTTTTAAAAAAGCGATGTAACAAGTTTTACATTTCTTTCTAATGAAAGGAAACAATACCTCTGTAAATAGACGCGAAGGGAAACTAAAGAACAAATACTATAAAATATCTTAATACTTGTTTGAATTGAACAAATAGTTATTTGAATAAATGGCTTGGATTCACAAAAAACTAATGCTTTATTTTGCAAACTTCAAAGCTAAATAATGAGTACTCATGGATAAGATGGTAAAAAGATTCCTGAAACCAAACTGATATTTTTTAACTATAACACCATTTTATGTAACTGAAAAAAATAAGAAAATTATCTGTACTATCAGAAAAATATGTTTTCTATTTCTGGAGAATCAGTAGATTCAAACGTAATATTTTTGAAAAAACCACAGGCCAGGTATTGTGTCAGAGAACCCATTCCAATATTGCTAGCTGTTAAGATTAAAATGCACAAAAAGTCAAATAGTCCCTTTAATTCTATTGTGAAAGCCATACTCCGATTTAAATGTAGTGACACTTCAACATCACGAGCGCAACGGAGAGTGGGACACAGACATCCTATAGGGAGCTCTGTAACGGCTTAAAGTTTTGATATTGGAGCTTTCGATTGGATGGCAATGTCTCTCTCCCTTTCCAGCTCGTGAAGTTGAAATGCCACCACGTTTACATCAAAGTATAATTTCGATTTTTCCCCTTCAATTTAATTTTACATTTTGACTTTTAATGAGGATTTTCGAAAACTTAAACATTTTCTGTGAAAACGCTTCAAATTTCGAATTTACAGTAGGCCTTAAACGCCATTTTCTTAAAAACTGCTCCAAATTTTTCAAAGAAAATTGCTATTGATGGCGAGGTTTTACTCGTTTTTAATATTTTTAAAATAATATTTCCTTAGTACTATTAGTAAACCAAAAAATTAAGAACATTTTTATAAATATGTATTATGGGCGGAGTGGGATGGGAGTTGACAGAAGTACGTGGCAAGTTCGTATATCTAGCTGCGATCAAAGGAGATAGAAAACTAATATGGAAAAGTCTCTGCCATTCTGCAACACCTCTAGTTTCTTCTAAAATCTGTTCGATGAAAGACTGGTAATTTTCTATCCACCAGTGGCACACTTACAGGGTTTTGTGTCGATGTTTCTTATAAACTGCTAAAAACTATCATATTTCCGTATCATATAGCATCATCTATCATATCATCTAGCGTGTTATACATATGATTATAAAACTTTAAAAGCACGATAATTGTTTTGGCGAAAACCAGAACGGTGAACGTGACATTTTATGAATTCTGAGAAAACGTGTTTATTTTAGGCTACTTCAACTTGTTTTCAGAGGAACTTTTGATATTTTTCTAGTCTCTTTCAGTCTTCTATGACACAGTAAAAATTATTTTTCGTTACTTTTGAAAAATATTTGTTGCGTTTGATTTTGTCCCTGAGAAAATATCAAAAAAATGTTTTTCTGATAATATAAATTATTTTTCCCATTTTTTCAATTATATAAAATAGTATTAAGTTGATAAAATAAATTAAAAATAAAGAAATACGTTCTTGTCTGTAGAGAGGTATGGGTAGGCGGAACAGAGGCTAAAAAACCTGTCAAAAATCTTATTTGTATGTTAGGGTTATTGTGACTCACATGTAATTTTGTTTTAGAGACATTTTTACCATCGTTTCCGGGGATACAATTTCCAATTTTTTATTCATTTGTCAGATATTAATCTGACGAAGAATTAAAAATGAGAATACATTAGATATTAAAATATAAATGAAATACTTATACAGAGAATTTATAAATTGAAGTAAGTGTTATTTATTGTAAAAATAAACACTTACAAACAAAAGTGAATTTAATGAAAACATTTAAAATGCGATACAAAGTCAAAACGTGGCGTGAATGATTTGTAGACCAGCAACAGAAATACTCGTACTTTAAACAATGTTTGAAATATCGTGGAATGATTCAGAAACTTCACTATTTTGGTGTCACGCATCCCATTCGACTAGAAATCTGTAATGTGCTTTTGAGTAAGGAAAATATGAACTGCGATAATATTATTTTCACAATAACAGCGCACAATGACAATTCATGCATTAATTTGCAGCAAATTTTTCTACCCCGGAGTGGAGCAGAAATTTAAAATCGACTTAACTTCTGTTTGCATCTTCTAATACCAATCACCGGAAAAGGTAATATTCTCCTTTAGGATAAAAAGCATAAGATTTTGGAACGCTAGTTGTACAAGAATGGTCCGTGGTACGTAAATCACATTCACCCAAACTGACGAAGAGACCCCGTGATTGTCTACAGTCGAAATAAAAGGATTTCTTTGTATAAGTCATCCAAGCTTCTCCAAGTGATATGTACTTACATAGCACATCATGGAGTCTACGACATGAAATGAGACTTTCCTATTTCTCATTTATTTATTAAATTCCCATATAAAAAGTAATGAGGTTTTTCATTTGATTCATCCTCTTAGTTTGCTGAGGACATAGGTATATGTGTATTTTTCATTATATAACCAAGTTAGCTTCCACACTTAACTGCCAATTTATAATAAATCTTATCTAATGTATTAATGCTGAAAAACACTGGACTGAAAAGTGCTTGAAAGTGGCATAAATGGCTTGGATTCACAAAAAGCTGATGCTTTATTTTGCAAAATTCAAAGCAAAATAAAGAGTACTCATGGTTAAGATGGGAAAGAGATCCCTAAAACCAAACTGAGAATGAGAAATTGGATTCCATGCCTAAGAGAAAGATGCTAAAATTTGTAATTTATACCCACGTGAACTTACCTGATAAAGCCTTGGATCCGGCAAGAAGCGAACCAGACTGGTGCTCGTGCTGAACGCAGACGAACGCAGGTCGAGCAGCGTTCGCTCAATGGACGCCACCAGGCGCACCAGCGACACCAGCGACAGAACGCGCGCGTTCTCCTTGATGGCCTGCGTGTCGTAGACAGCCAATCCGTTGAGCAGGTTGAGCAGCACGATGGCGATGAGGAAGACGAACACCACGAACACCACGTGGCTGGTGCCGGGCACCACGCCGAAGGGCAACGACGCCACGCTCAGCTCGCCGGCGAACATGGCGATCGTCTTCACCATGGAGAGGAACGGGTCGTGGAAGAAGTTCACCTCCTCCGAGTCCAGCTTGAACTTGAAGAACAGCGTGTGGAAGCACAGCGCGAAGGCGATGATGAGGAGGAAGTACCACGTCATGAAGGTGAGAAACGTGGAAGTCACCTTCTTCAGCATCTCTAAGTGGATAGAGCAGGTAGGCAATCGTCCGGATATCAGAACCAGATCGACCCACGATATAAGAATAGCAATTGCGCAAAGATGCTTGTACACAGCATCATCAATCCAGTGGTGAGTTATAACGATACCGGTGACGGTAATGACTAGAAGACTCATGTAGTTGGATGTAATCCGAAAGTACTGCAGTCGCAACATGAACATTTGGAATATCTCATTGATGATGTAGCCGAAGAAAAAGATCACCACCAGCAACCAGGCTTTCATGGCGTGCTTGCTGTCGTCCTGGAAGAAGGAGGACAACTTGTTGCCGAAGTCGTTGGCGGCGATGGTGTCGGTGTCGTTGGCGGCGTCGGGGGCGGAGACGTTTCCGGCGAGCTCCGGCGGGGGCGTGGGCGGGGCCTCGTGGGCGGAGCCGGGCGGCGCGGCCTCGTTGAGGAGGATGAAGGCGGTGAGCGCGATGACGAAGACGGTGTAGAAGATGATGTTCATGTAGAAGAACATGCGCACGCGCGTCCACTTGAGGTAGAGGTAGCTGGAGAGCACCGGGTGCTGCAGCAGGCGCCGCAGGTGCGGCTGCGTCATGCACAGCAGCGGCTCCATCTCCGTGGCGGTGGGGGTGGGGGGCGCGGCCGAGAACTCGGGCGCCTGCAGGAAGCCGTACTTGAAGATGAGCGTGTAGCAGCCCGTGCGCGAGGAGTAGTCGTTGCTGTCGACCTGCGGACACGCGTTCGCCGTCACAACGCGCCTTTGCGAGGGAGGTTAGTGTTTCTGAGCAAGGTAACGTCTTTGGCGCAGTACGTGTTGCACCTTGCAGCAGGCGCTGCCGCTTCCGCTCTACTAAGGGAAATTTGGCACCGACCTACACGTCGGCTAGCGGTATTTTATTCCTTGCAGATATCTCCCCAAGCATAAGAAATGTCCCAGCCGCACCTTTTTGCAATTTTCGAAAAATAAGTGTATTCAACAAAAATTAGACCTGTACCATACTCTTAAACGTACTCTTTTTACTTATCCTACAACGCAATTAAAACAAAACGATAGAACATTTTTTTGAAAATTTTGTGACTGTCCCAGGGCTACATGCAAAGTACCCACAAAATTAAAATATCGGTTTGAAATTCAAGAGGTCGCGAAATCAGCCAAATCGATTGGGGAATATCTATTTTGAAGATAATCGGCTGAACGGTTTACCTGCAAGCTTTTTTCAGAGCCGGACAGTTGTTTTGCCGGCACAAATATGTTTCAGTATCATGAAACCACAATACATGAATTCTGCCTACGCTACGTGCTAAAGGATTTTTTCTAAATTTAGAAACTAGATTTATCCACTTTTTCTGTACTGGAGCCCTGTAGTAAGAGGTTTTCTGCTGAAAATTCGCCGTTTTTCGCCCAGCATTACATAACTTTCTCTCTACTGCGTGAGCAGTAGCAAAGAAGTGAGAATCCGTTTCAAATTGATTAGTGACCTCAACAACATCGAAAAATATACTTCATGTTGTTATCTCATGATTTATGGTTTCGGCACCAGTGTATTCGGGCGGATATATTGAATGCGGCCGCCGGTGCGGCAGAGCTGTCGTACGGGCAGGGCGGCGGTGTCCTCGGCCGGAGCAGCAGGTATCGGAGTCCACTGGGCGGACACTAGAGGGCTCTGCCGGCGCGGCGGCCCGTCGCGGTCCAAGGGCCCGCGGTCCAGGGTTCAACCCCAGGCACAGGGCCCGCTCGCCGGGGAGGAACGCTCTCGGCTGCCCGCGGAGCGTCGGCGTGTGCTGAGGGTATTAGCTGGTGAACCTGCAGTGGATTTATGTGGGGACGTTGGCGTGGCGATCTGGGATCGTTGCATTTGGACGTTTCTTGAGGGTGGTGTGGGGACATGGCTTCAGTCGTATGATTTCGCTCGGCGGGGACCATTCGTCAAGATATTGGCCTATCGGTTGCCTGGAAAGACTAGGTTATTTTTCTTTGTTGTATTTATAAATCTGCAAGTTCCGATAAAACGCAGTTAAACTGAAAGTCTTTACCGTATTTAACAATAAGTTCTTTAATTGAATCATATCTCGAAGCGTACAAATGATGGAATTGTTCATTGAACCCCATTTTCATTATACCCAAAGTGATTTAAAATAAATTATAATGGCGCCTGTCTTTTTTCTTTAACAAAACTGAAATCACACCTTGGAAATCTTAATGAATTTGTTTAGCATATTTACTTTCCCCCGTTCTAGAAAGATGTTGCGTATCATATGAGACCACCATCTAAGGTTCTTGTACCGATTATTCCCTTCCTCCAAAAAACAGACCATCATTCATTGTAACTACGTCAAAAAATCTTCCACTTCTCTCAATTCTAATTTTAAAATTTCTGGCCAGAAAGCTCAAAAGAGGACTAGGGCATTCAAATGGATCAATTGGCTTTCGAATAATGAGCAAATTGATTTCCAGCTGATATTTCATATGACGCATTACCTACATAGAAGCTACCTATATAAGAGTGTTTCATATGGATGTAATTGCTTACAGAATCAGATATTCGCTTGTTAATATTTGTTTAGCGAAATATGACATACATGTAATCTCTCGAAGAATTTTGAAGCTACCTATGTTGGCTATTCACTGCGGTATTCGTTATTAAATTCTCATATTGAATTCTGCGAATTTAATATTCTATAATGAATTCAATTATTATTTGCGCAGAATTTCAATAATATTTGTATTAATACCGCATAAAAGTTAGTTATGAAATATTTGCATATAAAATTTGCTTTCTTTCAAATTGGTATGTAGACCATGCGTTAATTAAATAAATTCTCACGAAACTTTGTATGAAAGGTTTCTATGTAAATTTCATACGTACGGGAAAAACTCAATTAGTAACAGGCTTTAACTGTGACATTAACAAAACGTGTTTATTGAATCTATGAAGAAGTATCTTTTTGCTCAGCCGAATGTTGACCGGTAACCTACCTGGCATCAAAACGACAGAGGAAATGCAAACCACAAGCGCCAAATTACAGTCACATGTGGGATCACATTCGAGTGTGATGGCAATCGGTATTCATAAGCTTCTGGCCCACAGTTACACCGTGCAGTCCACTGTATTAGTATTCAATCTTGCATAAGGTTAAGATGGAAATGTGTAGTGACATGCGATAAACCCAATGAAACTAATCAGAGTTTAGAGAATAAAATAAATGAGTAGAAAGGAACAGAATTTACCATTAAAACAAGGCAACCTATAATATTCGAAGTTAATTTCAGTCGGAAGAGGTTTTTATTACCGCAAGAAGTGTTTTTTTCAGTTATTTAAATTTCCATGTCCAGGATTCCTAGATTTTTATTTATTCAGATCATACGCTCACATTTCCTACATATCAATGCTGTTTATCTTTTCATGTGAGAAAAAATAACAATGTAAGCTATGCACGACTTATAAGAAACCGTATTGAAGGAATTTCGTAAGAAGAGGTCGTTACATGTAATAGTGCACCGGAATACGACGAATTTGCGGCAGAAAAACTATCTTTGCCGTGCCCTGAATACACAAAAATGATAAAACCTGTTGCTAAAATGTTCTTCTAACACGTGGTGTAGCTAGTATCCATGTTTTGTGGGTTTTTCATGTCGAAAAATCAATTGGCGACAAAAAATAGGGACCGAGTTTAGGAATTCCGTCATGACAAGGAAAGCCACTTTTGCCATCTGATATACAACATTTTATTCGAGACTTCAATATAATAAAATAAAATAAAATAGGCCGGTGTGACACACAAAAACTTACTATTATTTTGCCTTTCAGAGGTAGGAATGTACTTTTTCTTATTGTTGTACTTTTAGTTCCAGTTCGAAAAATACTTTTGACGTGTTTCCAGGCTAGTTTCGAAAAACGTTGATCTTCTCTTTTTTTTGTTATATAAGGTCCCATAAACATGTAGGCCATTAACTACCACTATTGCATTTTACGGTATGGTAACTGTGAAGATGATAGGGGGCGAAAGGACGAACACAAGTACTACCATGCTCGAGGCGGGACTCGGACCCGCGATCCTTCGGTCCAGGATCGCTTTGGCACGACAGCCTTCCGGACCGACATTGACGTTTTACGCCAGTATACTCTGTAAATACGCGGCACTTTCTAGACGGTGTCAAATAATAAGCCTCTTTGGATCAATAAAATATGAATAATTCTATGAATAAAACGCATTTATGCTGTTTTTCTATAGGATTCGGATCCTTATTTAAATAAATATTTTCAAGTGTAAATATATGATTACAAGTAGCCTGCAGAAGCAAAAATGTTTGCTCAACAACACTATCAGAAAATGGTTTTCCTAAAATATATCAAGCAAACTGCTCAAGAACCACAAACAAAGTAATTTTGTGTAACATTAATAAATTAAATATTGTAACTAAACAGTCTTCAGAAATATAACGATAATATAGTACTGTTTAGTGTCTGTATACAATGCAACAGTACTTTATATACCAATAATATCAAAGATCTTGCTTTTCCGTAACGAAATATGTGAATAGCACATTTTAACCGTTTCATTGTTGTAGGATATTTTCCGAGTTCCTGAATATCTAGTGAAACCATAGTTTCATGTCCTCTCACATGGCTAGTGGCATATAATTTTATCAATGTCAGAGGGCATTGGAAATTAGTAGTGTAGATTTTTACCATTGAATGCTTGTTTGCTTTTTGCCGTTATTACAAAAAAAAACATTTCCCCCGTTTTAGCATTTACAAAATATTTACGCTTTAGTGCAGAGCGCGTGAAGCGCAGGGGGCGCACCTGCTCGTCCAGAAACTCCTCGAGCACCTGCGCGGCCATGAGGTGCACGGGCGGCTGGCGGTTGTTGTTCTTGACCATCATGTTGGCGCCCCTGCGCAGCAGCGCCAGCACCACCTCCTTGCAGCCGTACTGCACGGCGTAGTGCAGCGGGGTGTCGCCGTTGCCGTCCCTGACGTTGACGTCGATGGCGTGCTGCACGCTGAGCAGCAGCTCGACGCAGCGCCGGCCGCGCTCGCTCGCCTCCGGGTGGTCGCTCTTCTGCACCGCCGCCATGTGCAGCGCCGTCACGTTCATGTAGCTCGCCTTCGAGATGTCCAGGCGCCCGTCCTGCAGCAGCACCTGCCGCGCGCGCGCCCGCCATTAACTAGCGAACCGGCAAAGTCTCTCCGCGGAGAGAGCGCTTGCAACAGAAATTATGTTGGGAGCTCAGCTTGAAACTGTAATTGCGTATTCACCACAGTCATAATAGATGCTGGAAATTTGGTTCCTTTCACTGGTTTACCAGTGATCCGCTTGCTAACATGTAATTTTGATGTAATTAGGATGCTCTAGATTCGGCTCAGTGTGGAGAGACTTTCCTGGTGCACTGTACATGGCTGTCCGGGATTCGCTGCGTCTTTGGAACAGATGCCAATGTTTTGGTCGCCATCCTGTGACTTTCCTGTGGGTGAAATGCGTTTCACCCTGACGAAAGTCGCAGAATGGCGGTGGGAACGTTGGTACCTGTGCCTAGAACGCAGTGTCTTCCGGAGAGGCAACTACTTATTCACTCCGGCAGCGGAAGCCGACGCTCTCGATGCCTCTCCATATGACCACACTTCGCAGGCTGTGAAGCCCATATTTTGACCGAGGTCTTCTAGGGGTAAAGTGCGACAAACATTCTGATTGATTGATTGATTGATTGATTGATTGATTGACATTTCCGCGCACAACTGATATAGACATTAGTCGCGTTAGTGCGTGAATGTTTTATCACCTACAGTCGGAATGCAGGCGATTTTCGCCTCCAGGTATTTACCCCAGCGGGGGTAAGTACACTTTCTACAACAAATTATTGAACAAGGCACGCTATCAAGCTCGAAATCTTGCTTAATTGGGGAAATTAAAAAAATTAAGTTTTAATATATAGACTATATATAGACCAAAAATACATTGTGTGTTAACCAGATGTCAAAAACCGATTCAAAGCAGGTCGCACCCGTCAGAGCGGCATTGAATTCATTTGTTTACATTCTTTTCAAACACTTGGTTTTTATCAAATCTTTATTCCCTATTTATCGTACTGAAACTTGAAATATAAGGCATTATCGCCTACAATAACTTTAAGTAACTTTCAGTTTGAGGACTTTATACTTAGAAAACAAGTAGGTCATGAACTGAACTTTTAATTTTACGTCCCCAAGAAGAGATTTGAAGCGCACCTGCAGGGTGGCGTAGTTGCAGCAGTCGAGCACGAAGTGCACGAGCGGCGTGCCGTCCATCTTGGAGACGGCGGTGGGGTCGGCGCCCGCGTCCAGCAGCTCCTGCACGAACTCCTCGCAGCCGTTGATGCGGCACGCCAGCTCCAGGCACGTGCAGTAGTAGGGGTCGTCGTACCAGTGGTTGGGGTTGACGAGGGCGCTGTCGTCGGCGTCGCGCGCCTGCAGGATCTCCTTGAAGAGGTCCAGGCGCCGGTGCTGCAGGGCGGCCAGCAGGCGCACGTGCGGGTCGGGCGACTCCAGGTCCTCGATCACCTGCCGCAGCAAGTCAAGGCATATTTGCAGGAGAAACTCCCCGTTTTCAATACAACAGCTTTCGTGCTGGCGATGCTGATGGCATCTAATGTTGTTTCTGGTGGAAAACAATCTCCCGCAACAAACGCGAAACAAACGAGAAGCTGCCGGAAACATTTCTTAATACGCAATAAACATTTGACGCCATCATATTTCAAAATTCTATGTCCATGAATATTGTTTATTATAACAAATTTGCATGTGATAACTGCCAGTGAAGAACACAATAAAGTTGAGTGATTGTTGACCATATGCTACGCAATTTATTACAGGTTAAAAGAAATATGATGATGTACGATTTAATTTCAAGTATTTTAACGGAATGTAAATACCTATTAAAATTGATAAAATATTTAAAAATAATTTTATTTACACCAGAACATTGTCACAAATGTTTGTGAATAAATTTGATTCCAAAATATTATTAATGGTAATTAACGAGACTCAGAGTCTGTAAAGCAGAGAATATACTTTTTTCAGGAGTCTTTCTTCCGACGTAATGTTCAACTATGGGTTCACGTATAGAGGATCAATAAAATGACGTTCCTAGCGGTCAGAACTCAATTTTTCTTCTTATACTTTCTAATAATTATTACAAAAATGAGGTCATTAGAAAATCAACAATTACATTGCACTTCATATTCCTAACGATGAGAACATTTATTTTGGAGTTGATAAACAGTGATTTTTTGATAATTTCGTGAAAATGTGCAGCAAAATGCAAATATATACAGTAAAATAAACAGTTGTTTAAACCTGCGCCCTCTGCTTTATTCATTCCATAGCTCATTAGCAGCATCGAGAATTCTTTCCAAAAAGGTTTGTTTTTTTTACACACAACCTCCCATTGTTTCATTTGATTGTATATTCTTCACATGCATACCATTACATACACATAATTATCACAAAAATTCAGGTCGGGGGTATTTTAAATTAAAATTTTTAATGTATAAAAGCAAGCGTTTGGCGCCAAATTTTGAGAACTAGAAAATGTTTTAATTAGAGCATCATATTAATAATAATGTTAATAATCTTATATTTAAGAATATGAAAGTTATAAAAATAATAATAGCATTTTTGACTAAATATATACATGTTATTTAATGTGACATGAAAATATGTATCAAGTGTGATGATAATAAAAAAGTGGAATAGATAAGCTTCATTTTATTCTAGAAAGTTACAGATGGATTTCGGATCACGGATTGAATATCTCTAATGCCAGTAATCGTAGTGATATTTGATTTATCACTTACAAAATATACACTAAACACTAAATTATTGACCCTGGTAAAACACGATTAAATGAACTTTTTCGCTTATGTGGGTGTTTGCTTAAAGTGAAAAACAATACTGAATTTTTCTAAACTTTCCCCACAATAATGTATAAACAGATTAATTAAATTAATTCTGCTGCACAATAAGCGCAAAGTAATTTGTGAGTATGGTTTAATTTCCTAAAATCATAAACTCTACCTAGTTAAGACGAATTGTCAGGTTAACCCCGCTAATTTCATATAATTATGATTTGAGATCATTGCTTAACATAAACATCTTTGCATTGTCTGTTCGTTTATTGTAGAAGATTAGTTCAAATCATCACAGATTGACAGGATGTATACCACTTCTCTCTACTGTAAAATTAAATTTTCATATTTTTAGCATATTTATTATGATAGAATTTCATATAAATACTTGTTGAGATATTATGTATACTAATGATGTGATATTGCCAACAGATTACGTTAATT
Source organism: Gryllus longicercus (assembly GCA_038098605.1). Lineage (NCBI taxonomy): Eukaryota > Metazoa > Arthropoda > Insecta > Orthoptera > Gryllidae > Gryllus > Gryllus longicercus. The sequence goes on along the minus strand of JAZDUA010000620.1, from coordinate 461,081 downwards.
ATTGTTAGTACATTGTTTTCTCTACAACAACTGATGATTCACATTTGATCTCCTATGATGAGAAAACCTTGTTGATGCAATTATTTATCACACCACCACGTGCCAAATGGTATCTAATCTGTCCGCTGAGAACATGTCATGCTCTAATTGTGTGCCTGTGCATGTCCGTTTATCAGGAAGTTTCGCAGCTGTCTCACGCGTGAATCCACGTGAAATAGGGTGTTGAACGAGAAGCGGGGATCGACGAGCGAATAAACTGGAATGGAGTTCAATCCAGTAACCTAGAGTGTGCAATCAAAATTTCTCTTAATTTTGATAAATTAATGCTGGTTGAACCAATGCAGAAATTTCGCATTTTCTTAATCGTGAAATTAAACTATTAATGGTAAATAGCTTCATAGTAGAAACGTATATGTATAAAGTGAAAAGTACTCATGCTCTCTTAGAAAAAAATAAGATCAATATTTCTGTGTTAAAATTGTTTTGATTGTAAAAAAATGACAGTTGTAAATAAACATGTCTTTCTCGAATAAATGGGTGACATTAAACGTTTAATATTCCTTAATATTTTCTTGATGTTTGATATAACTTTAGTAAGATGATTCATAGTTTTTAAACAATTGATATGTTTACCTGAATGTGTCATAAACATTTATTCCAAAGGAAACAAGTGGTCCTACAACAGCAAATACCTTCTTGCATTATTTCTAATTTTTTAAATTCAGAGATCGACGAAAATTAGAGCTGCACTGCGTTTTAAAGCGTCCTTTGAAATTCAATCACCAATTTAAATAATTTAAAGAGAAAAATGGAGTTGTTTAATGAAAGTAATATTTTTACGCAAAAATTTTTACGCACTATTTTTTACGCAAAAATGTAAAATTGACTATTATTTTCGATAATTTGTTCGAGACTTTATTTCAAGATATATTTTTGAACTGATTCCGTTAAGAAAAAATATTTGTCTTGAATATGATCATTGTAGGATGTCGCCGAAAAATCTAAATTTGGCAATTAGCGAAATATCAGAGATATTTACAGAAATGAGATATGCTCGTTTTTAAACGACATTTACGCTAACAGAGGAAAACGTTGACGTGAAACATTTCGAGTGATTTTTGAGAAAATATTTAAAATGTTCACGCATCAATTATATCCAATACTATCCAATACTATCCATTTTAGAGAATATCGTGTAAAAGGTTACGCGTAACCAGGGTCAACCAATATCAGTTTTACTGTCCAATTTTGCGCCGTAGTATTAAAATACTTTCTCTTTACTATTCAAATACGTAGTAAGTCGGAAAAGTAAGAAAGGTGGTATATTTTGAGAATTGTATATCCCTCTCTAATTTATCTATGTTTTCGGTAAATATGTCAACATCAAGGTGCTTGAGGATGTCTAGCAGATGATATTTTACTGAAATTTCACACGGATTGTTTTCGTCGATTGTTACAGGAAGAGGGGAATTGAAATTCTATCTTTCAAAAAATTACCCTTTATCTTGTAAGTGCTACCCTAGTCATAAAAGCGTATGGCTGTCTCCAATAGTTTCACAGCCCACATATATGGTAAATAAGATTGCATAGACACCTAACAACACGTCAGCTAAAAATATTTTATCATGCTTACCGATTTACAAACGTTAGTTAGGAATGGATATTTTATGCGAATATATAGTTCAATTTTTAGAAGCTCGGCATGCCTTTACTTCCAAGCAAATATGAAATAAAGTAACATCAAATGAATTCATAAAGGAAAAGTGTAAAGAGCAAAAAACTCGTGGAGAGTTGTTAGTGGATCTGTGAAGAGGCAAATTACCGTCCAAAAATCGTTGAGAATAGCTGAAGATTATACAAAAACGGAACCATTAAAATACTCACTAACTTGGAATGTGACCAAAAAACAAAATGTCTTACACATACTTTAAAGACTTCAAAGAGCCTTAATGAAAATTTAAAGAAACTCGAACATCGCACTTGATCATAACTGCGTACCGAAAATAATTTACAGACCATATGCTGAACGGTCGAGTTAAAAGAGCCTCTCTGATAACGCAGTGAATTAACCCATTCACCCATTCTCGGTAGGGGTAAAACGGCATGCACAATTATACCATCCAGAAATCTACTTGCCCACATAAAGATAAAATTAATAAGACAATTATATGAGTAAAGATGAACACTTTTACCTGAGGAGGCAAGAACTCTTTGAGATCAAAGAAGCGTTTCAGAATGAATTCCCGCGTGGTTTTCCCGAAGTTGGGCTGAAGGACGTCGAGGTTCAGCTTGTGCTTCGATTGCTTCAGCATGACTTGCACGCGGTCCTCCTGGTACAGCTCCACTGCGTACATGATGGGAGTCATTCCAAAGCAGTCGGGCCTGTTCACCTGGACATCCATCCTGTTGAGCACGTGCTCGATGCACCGTAGAAGCTTCTCCGTATTGCGCACTTTGCCTTGAAAACAAAACATTCAGATTTTAGAAGTAGTTATTAAATACATGTAATTAAAAATCAAATTCCGCAAAATGTAGATAGGGTACCCGCCTAACACGCGGGTGCCCGGGCGGCAGGCCGGCCGGCCCGCTCCATGCCGTCCGATCCCGGGCCGGCCCCTGCCGACGGGTCACGCCACCCGATTCGACCTTTTCCCGCGGTTGACAGTCGGTCCCCAGATTGCTCGGCTGGTTCAACCACTCACAATTGGCCCCACCCGTGTGTAAACCCGAGCTCCGACCATCCCTGGGCAGAGCAGCCCTGAGGAAGACCACGACAAGATGGTGGAAACGTCGGTGCTACTACCTTCGACGAGGACATGCAATCATTCGGACCATAAACCATAAAGTTTTTTAATGATGTAGTATGTAAGCAGACCTTGTGGGTCTATATGTTAGGTTTAATGTCGGATTATGGCTAATCCACCAATTAGTCAGATAATGTAACAATCTTCAAATTATGCGATAAAACCTCAAAGTAGTAGCGATTGTGAAGCATAGTACCAAGTTGCGTCGGATGAAGGGTACATTAGCCAAAATGCAGTGGCTAAGTCAAGTAAAGTTCGTTACGATGACGAGGAATTACGTGTTAAACAGAAATCAAACTCCTGCTGGGAAGTATCTAAAGCTAGTGAGAGACAAAGAGTGCAGTCTTGATTTCCACTGTATCAATCGTAAATTTCTACTTACAAAATTTTACCTGAGCCTAACCTCACCTAATCGCATACCTCAGTAAACATCGCTCCACATTCCCGAGTTGACAGAACAATATTCCGTACCGAAGTTCTTCCTGATTTACATAAAACAACCTTGAGTCTATGCCAACACACTTCTATTTGCTTAAATGCTTCTCGCAAACACACAAAATACCTCATTCAGGACCAATATTGCCCGTGGAAGCGAAAAATTGGTTTACGGGAAAAGCGTTCGTCCCTATGTCTGTCCGTCATTTCGCCTGTCTGTATGTACGTTTGTCTGTCAGTCCCTGAATTACGCCAGCGCCTAAACAGTTTACTGGAGTTTTTTCAAATCCGAATAGTCTGGTTGATGTTGCGACATTCTTGATTTGATCATGGACAGTATCCATGTTTTTCCCTTGATACCCAAAAATTTGTTTACGGGGAAAACGTTCGTCCCGATGTCTGTCTGTCATTCCTCCTGTTTGTCTGTATGTTTATCTCAGTCTCTGTATTACGCCAGCGCCTAAACAGTTCACCCGAAGAGTCTGGTTGATGTCGCGGCATTCTTGATTTTAATTATTTATGTATTTATATCACTACACTTATTTTAATTATATATGGATTTAATCAATCACAAAATACATTCATCATGTAAATGATACGGTAGCAAAATGTAAAAGTCAACAGTACAAACATCAAAATTACTCAAACAACGTAGTTAGGTTAACAAATGATCTCTATCAACAACTCGGTCGTATTCTATTCACTACATGCTTTATTAATGTACCCAAAATACTTTTTTAATGTATAAACAATATTTTGCAAAATATATAAACACTTTATAGTTCACGCTTACAGTAAATATGCAACAAATTGTAGGATGAAGGACGAAACGATCCGTTCACCGGTATTCATACAACTTCACTCACCCCCTGGCTAATGTGCGGTTTAAACGGCTAAGTCAGAAATGAGCCACATTTCATAGCCTGTATATGGCACGTTTAGAATTGAATGATTCGTTCTTGTCTTATAGTGTGAGATTAATCCTCAATAGGCCCTTGTGAAAATTGGGAATAAGCGACACCTATTAAAATACGAAATATTTTATTTCCCATTGATAATCCATCATGAGTCATTCAGTAGTCGTGACAAGAGTATATAACATTACCAGATGATCCTGAAAACAGTACGAAGTGAAGTGGACAATATCTCTTTCGAGAGGTACTTTATTTCTGAAGGACCCTCTTGTCTCTCAAACGTTTTGGGCCTAAGTGGCACTTCTCCTACACTCAACAATATTATTTGTGATAATTGCCGATAAATTGTTGACTTACCTGTAGTTCCCAGACACTGAATATAAGGACTCTGAATAACGTTGTTAGACAACTCAGACTAGACAACTAGACTAAGTTCTCAGACACCGAATAACGTTGATTAAACTCGTTATTGGGAAAAGTGTAGATACATGATGTTGATTTGCAAAAGTAATATGTTATGTTGCGGGCTTCAGTTATTAGTTTGATAAGTGTTTAATGATTTTCCTTTGCTGACCGAAAATAACAATTTGTTGGGTATTTACTGAAAGCGTGAACTATAAAGAGTGGAGCAAATATTTTAAGTACGCAAATATTTTAAGTACGTAAAGCAAGTAGTGAATAGATGCGACCGAGTTGTTGATGGAGATCATTTGCTAACCTTACTAAGTTGTTTGAGTAATTTTGATGTTTCTTCTGTTTACTTTTTCATTTTGCCCAACACTTGTGCTAACGTATTGCGACGAATTTCGCGACATCAGCCAGACTTCGGGTTTAGTAAAACTCCAGTGAACTGTGTAGGCGCTGGCGTCATTCAGAGACTGAGACAAACATACGGACAAACAGTGGGAATGACAGACATAGGGACAGACTTTTTTTCCATACACCAATTTTTCGGTATCAAGAGCAAAACGTGGATACTGACCACACAAAGTATATGTAGATAGTTGGCCCTGATTAATAGGCAAGTTCGTAATTCACAGATGTTTCATAGATCACGTTCATGCCCACTCAAGGGGATTTCATATGCCCTCCAAACACTAATATGTGATGATGAGTGGACTTCCACTCTGAGGCAAATAACACATGTTGAACATCGTTATATGAAATTTCTCACCATTTGTTTATTATGAAAAAGTGCTCAACCTTTCTTTCTTCGTGCCTTAGACGTTTGTAAGCGTAGCTCCGAGACACTGAATACTAAGTGTCTAGGGAGAAATCGCCGAAACATCGAAAATAAGCTCTTACGAGTTCTAGTAAGCCCTGATGAAGAAGTGAAATATTTCGAAACGTTGGCTAAAGTAATGTTTCTTTAACCACACTGACCAATCCCATGAACCAATTTTAATATTGTATTTGTGGGTTAAAGTACTTAAAATGACTTCAAATGAAGTTTTTCGAAAACTCAAAAAGTTTCTGTGAAAAAAATTCAATTTTCAAATTTACAATAGTGCTTAAACGCCAATTTTTTAAAAACGACTCCATATTTTTTTGAAAATTGGCATTTAGTACGAAGTTTTAGTATTGTTTAATAATCTTAAAATAATATTTCCGAACTACAATTAGGAATTCGAAAAATTAAGATAATATCAATAAAATGTTTGGGCGGAGATAGATCGCAGCTGACAAGAGTATATGGCAAGGCCAAGTAGCTAGCCGAGACCAAATGAAAAATTAAACTAATACGCGAAAGTCTGTGCCATTCTGTAGTATCTCTAGTTTATTTTTTTGTTAATTTTATTTCTAAAAAATGAATTCATATTGTTTGTAAATAATAAACCATTTACATGTTTCTGGAGTATTTACATGCTTTTGCAATGCAAATTTTTGCATAGAAAATATTTATGAAGCCAACTTCTGACTGCTTATTGCGGCTAAGACATTGGGAATATCTAAGACGTTTATGCGAGAAAATGTGTTTAAAATTGTCTTAAGAGCTTATTTCGGGAGTTTTAACAAGCACCTCTATACTAGCAAACGCGAGCGCGCCGCTGCCCGAGCGGGGGGGGGGGGACTCACAGGGCATGCGGAAGAGCACGTGCAGGATGGTGCCGCCGTCGGCGAAGGTGGTGTTGACGTCGAAGTCGGGCTGCAGCAGCAGCAGCTCCAGCGCGACGAAGTTCTCGCTGCGCGCCGCCACGAGCGCGGGGGCGTCCAGGTTGGGGTCTGCGCCGGCGCGCAGCAGCGCACGCACGTACTCGTCGCGCGCGGCCTCGGAGCACGCGTGGCACAGCAGCGTCGTGCCCGCCGACGGGTAGTGCGCGTCGGGGCTCGCCCCCTGCGCACGCGCGCAGGCAGCGTTAGTGTAACGCGTGTACACTAGCATTCACTTCATTACCGCACACGCCGGGAAACCCGTCGGGAGTGCGCGTAAGCTTCCGCGGCTCGAATCCATAAATTCTCGGCTATCCGGGAGACGCCGCGTTGTTGGCTGTGACGTCACTGCCCTGAGGAAGCCTGCGGCATATCAGGCGAAACGTCAGCCTCCCAGCCAATGACGCGGCGTCTCCCGGATAGCCGAGAATTTGTAGACCCGTCGGGAGCTTAGAGCTCCTCCCGGTTGGGGTGCAGCCCCGCTGGTGGGAGATCCCTGGTTAGGGAAAACCCCGCTGGCCAATGGAAGATCGACGCCAAATCTCGCTATCCAGTGGACGAAAACCACTGGATACACAACACTTACGGGACTAATGTCCTTATAGTTGACGCACTCGGAATCACTAGCAATCATGTACGTCTACATGTAATGTACGTGTACATGTAATATGTGTGTTTACATGTAGTATGTATGTGTACGTGCAGTAGTTACGTCTACATGTAATGTACGTGTACGTGTAATATGTGTGTTTACATGTAGTATGTATGTGTACGTGCAGTAGTTATGTGTACATGTAGAATGTATGTGTACATGTCAGATTGTGTGTATGCGTGGTATATATGTGTACATATGGTATGAGCGAGGATGAATTCTGCGTCCATGTACTACCTAAGCGTTGCGAAAGGGAAGGAAGTGCGCAGTCTTTCTCCTCGGAGCGAGCACTGTTGCGAGGGACGCACGCGCAGAGATAACAGTGCATGGCGAGGAAGAATAGCGTCGCTGCTCTTGGCGTGACAACCCTCCATGAAGCCTTCGCGGACCTCTGCGCTCCGTAACCCGTGCACGCTGCAAATCCATCGACTTTTTTACATAATGACACAAACCTCTTTTTTAATTATTAATGAAATATCTATGTTTGTGGTTTCTCAGAGGTTCACATTCAAAATCATTATAATTCATCATATTATTTGTTCTGATACAGTACTCATACTGTAAATATTCCGATCTGCAGCGACGCCCAGACAAAACGAGGGACCTTAGGGAGTTGATCCACGGGCCCCTTATTTCAAAGAAATGTTCACCCCCAATACTTAATCAGAAATGATCCATGCAACGGAAATTACTTATTACATTTAATTTGAATTTTAAGTAAATGCATTTTTTACTCTTTTTAAATGAAACTAATATTTTCGGAGAAGCCTGAAATCTGTTGCTGGAGCTGCCTCACGCCCTGGACTCCATTCTTCATCTGTTTATTAGCTACGACGTTGATTTGATTTAAAGATGCTCGAATGTTATCTTTTATCCAACTCAGAAACATAAAAATGTATGCAACAAATAAAGTGTTTAACAAATACGTATCTAAGATGTTTGCAGAGAATAAATTAGGTACCTGTTGATGTTTAAAAAAAGATATAAACGGCGTGTGTGACAATTGAGATGGTGTACTTAAGTGAAGTGCAATTGGTTGCATTTATACAAGATTAGATTAGATCAAGATACTTTCAGGCGCGTTAATTTCTCTTCGATGTCAATGCCAGTGCACAGAAAGGCTCGCACATGTTTATCGCATGAATCTCAGGACTCGTTTGAGTTCGGTTCTCCAGGTCGATTCGATGGGATCTCTGCGCTCTGTTCGTTCCTGAAGTTTGAAAACACATCATATATAACCATGTTGGCTATAATCAAGGTTTAATTACTTTTGATTTAGCTCTGTAAGATACTTCTGGTAAACAGCGAATTTCGCTGCGAAAGTATAATAACTTACAATTCAAGTTAATTTGTATAATAACCTTATTCATTAGTAGAATTATTTCAAGCTAGAAAAGTTAAAAACTGATGTCTTAATTCTGTACAAAGGGAATTTTAAAAAGTTACTGGATTCCAAAATCTTCGAATGGTATAAAGTACCCATGGAGGCGTAGTCAAACACTGAGGATGACTTCACATAAACTGAAGAGACTAAACTTAAGAGTACTGAATGTTTGAATCTTTCAAAAACAGCGAAACTTACTGAAGATGCATCCTCTATTTAGCGGTCATCGTCAATGATGAACATATTTTAAGCAATCACCTAGACCCATGGTTATCGATAACGCAAACTTCCTAGACCTCTATTAGACGGTACCAAACGACCATTGAAGAACTCAGTGATTGTTCTCGAGTAGTTACGGTGCGTAGGCACAGAAAATATTTCATTAAACACAAAATTACATTATAGACTAAATGAAATTAAAATGTTAAATTCGTATTTACCAAAATACTTATTTACCAAAATCATTTGATATCTCACTTTCTTAGCAAGCAATGCAACTAGCTTCGTTTCCATTTCCCCGTTAGGCTCTACGACCGATTCAAACATCATAACCTGCATGAAGCGAACACGTATACAAACTGCCATTTCTCTCTCAATTCATGAGTGACCTGATCAGAAAAACCCGTAATTTCTGATACGGTTTACATTTCAACAAGTTTCACTATTTTTATAAGATTCAAACATTCAGTACTCGTAGTTTCAGTCACTTCCGTTTATATGAAGTCATCACGTCGATGAGGCCCGTATATAAAGCAGTTGCTGTAAATAGAGTGCAGATTTGTTTTTAATGGACAGCATCCTCAGGCTTTGACTATGCCTCCATGGGTACTTTATGCCATTCGAAGATTTTGGAATCCAGTAAGTTTATAAAATTCCCTTTTTACACAGTTAAGACATCAGTTTTTAACTTTTCTATCTAGAAATAATTGCTTTCCTTTCACCGCCAGCCGCAACCGTTCAGAAGAGAGCGTAGGCTTCCGCGGCCGGAGTCAGTATTTACTAGGCTGTCCGGGTGACGCCGCGTCCATGGCGAAGGTGCCGCCGTTTCGGTCGCCATTCTGCGACCTTCCTCAGGGCGTAATGCCCTGAGGATGTAGTTCCCTGAAGGCATACATGGACGTAGTGAGGATGTAGTGTCCTGAGGGCAATACGCCCTGAGGAAGGTCGCAGAATGGCGACCGAAACGTCGGCACCTTCGCCATGGACGCGGCGTCACCCGGACAGCCTAGTAAATCCCGTTCAGAAGTTCCGTGTCCAGGCCAGTTGCGAGCCGGGAGGGTCGAAGCGTCTGCCTCCGCGCTGTGCACCCACCTGCGAGAGCGTCTTGCGGAAGAAGTCCAGCTGGCGGCGGCGGTAGGCTCTGAAGAGCTGCAGCAGCAGCGGCGGCGCCCCGTCCGGCACCGCGTCTCCGATGCGCACCTCCAGCTGCGCCATCTGCGGCCGCGCCTACGCGGGCATTCCCTTAGGCGGGTCCCTCCCGCGGAAGTGCCTCGCTTACGTAAGAAGGGAATTTTAGCACGTTTTTAACGTCTTGACGTTAGGCACTGTAAATCACGGTTTGGGATCTCATTAAGCTAAAACGCATAAAAACCTTTTGGGCTTTTGCCGACTATCTAACGCGCTACAACAAATGAAAGTCGTTGAGCCCAAAAAGACGACGTCACCGGCCATCGCAGATTCATCGTACAATGTGCCCACGTGTGATTCACATATGTGATATTATTTTAGCTTGCTCCACAATTGATGCGTGATTGAATTTATTGGTGCTTGTGGCGACAATTTTGCGTTCTTTAATTTAGAAGAGGCATTTCATCCCGTTCAAGCTCAAAAAGAATTACTTATACCAAGAACTATCAATTTAACTTAATATAATTGGAACCATTTGATTAGATCATTGCGTCCACCAATAGTGCAAAATCTTACGCGCTCACATGCAGTTTACCAGTCACGAAATTCATTATGAACATATTCCACTAAGTTATCTATACTGCTCTGTGAGTGAAATAAAGCGCCGGACCACACTGTAAAGTTGTTTATTGCAAATTTTAAATCAGTGACATGGCTCGTAGTGCATAAGGTCAACACGTTACAAATGTGCTAGAACTCCGCAAGAACCAATTTATATTCTGCTTCGAAAAGTCCATCGTCCAGACACGTTTTTGAGTACATTTTTGTTTCAAAGGATTAAGTCAAGATTCTTCGCTCCTTTGGTGTCAACGGATTGCGATCGACGTATGAGAGCATAGGTTGTGAAGTGAGTTAAGTTTATAGGTTGAACTTTGTGACTTCGAGTGAGCAGTCTGAATATTAATTTAAAGAAGATAAAAAGGAATGAAATTGTTTGTCCGATAAATTTACGAGAAAGATAATGTGAAACCATACTGGATATTCATTAAATTGTCTTCGGAATGAAACTTATGCAAGTATCATATCAGCAATTTTAAGTGATTACTTGCTACTACATTATGTCAAAAAGACGAAATGGAATCACTTATAAAAAGTATATAAATATTCATAATGGTGAGGGTACTTTGTATTTTCTCGTACATGGGTGAGTACTGATACTCATATTGGGAGAGAACTTTGCATGAGTTACAGGAAGTCTCTCGTTCATTGGTCAGTTCGGAGACAGCTGATCATCCACAATGTTTTTTTCCGTTTATAGGTCGTGTGGACACGCAATGGGTTCATCCTACAGGGACTTCCCTTCCACATCTGAACCCAACCACCTGCTCTTTATCTAATGAGCTCTTCCCGTTCTGTTGTGACATCCATTACGGATAATTCTATTACGAAGATATGTGAGGAACTAGTATAGTAGATAAGCGTTCTGAAAATGAAGTCGATAAAGTTCTTTGGAACGGCTTTTAATTATAATTAATGTGCTTTGTAACTTTTTCAAAATTAGCAGGAAAGTAATCTTAGAGGTATTCGAACATTAAAGATCTCTTCATTATAAGCAAACATTCTAAAAGAATAATTGGAGGAAATTCGTCCGTCCCTCACAATCGATCAGTTATCTCGTATCCTTATGTGAATAAATGTGTTTAATTTTTGTTAATTAGATGAAACTCGATATAATCATTCCCATTCTTAACTCTGATTCTGTCAATATTTTCCGCAACGCCATTGGACTGACTGCAGTCCAGACTATGTTTTTCAGAAAACTATAAAGAATTTTCAAGCAAAAGTTTAATCGAAAATTCATTTCCCTTTCGAGAATAACATTCCAAGAATTATCTTACATCTCTAGAACAGAGTATCATCAAGTGAAGATTTCGTAGGACTTTCTTAAGTGTTTTAATAATAGTTATGTTATTTTTTGATTAACCTCCTTTCCTTGAATGCTGGTCAACAAGACACTTGTACTACCTGACACAAAATGGTAGAGAAAAAATTTCTTTAATTTGTGGCTGATGTTATGGACGTTACAAATATATTTCATATCACTTGAATGTTTCACTTTCTCGAATACTACTCGTACATACGTCCTCTAGAAAATAATTATGAAGCTGCAGCGAAAAACAGGTTCCTCGGCAGAAAAATTGTACATATCTTATATAGAAAAACTGGATAATTATTGTCCCCATATGAAGTAAATTACTTCCTCCAACACGCTAGTAGTCAGAATCCTTGTGGGTTCTTTATTCCGAAAAATTGGTTTATGGCAAAACTGTCTGCCCGTCTTTTCGCCTGGACGTTTGTTTGTAGATTTTTTTAAATTACACAAATATTATTTTATAGTTATATTATTCACGTCGTTAATATTTAGATTTTCTGAATTCCTAATGCATTATTCAATTTGTGAGTACAAGTGCTTAAATCATTTTTTATAAAGTTTGTCGAAACTCAAAAAGTTAGCTGTGAAAATGAGCTCAAAGTTGCGCTCTTTAAGAATTGCTCATTCAACAGTATTTTCATAAACAGCATCACATTTTTTTTCTTTAATCTTTAGGTAGGCATAGTGTTAAATACATTGTATCACACCATATACTACACATCTTTTTGATTGATTATTTTGATTTTGCAAAACCTACACGAAGGTATTTTTTAAAATATCTTTCACGTCTTACGTTTTTACGTTTCTGGCATTTTCTACACATTATTCCATTTGTAAATAGAAGTGTTGCGTTTCTGGAATTTTCTGTACATTATTGCATATGTAAACTAAAGTTTGTCAAAAACTCGAAACTTCTCGAAAATGAGCTCTAAATTGTGCTTTCCCTGAAACATTTAAACGACGTTTTCTCAAGAACGGCTCCAAATTTTTCAATTAAAATTTACATATAGAACTATGTTTCACTTTCCTGTAATTTTCTTAAAAATGTATTTCACTTTTACCATTACGAAACCGAAATGTTAATAAAATGTGAAAAAATGTATTTTGGTATCTTTTGGTGGCAGCTGAGAAGGCGGAGCATTACTGAAAAGTTAGTTTAAGACGAAAGAAATTAGAAATACTAACTAGTGCGAGAAAGTCTGTTCCATTCTTTAGCAACACTAGTTAATTAAATGTTTTAGGCTCATGGCGATTGTTGGTCACTTCGTAAAATTCTCGTTTGAGTAAACATTAATTTTCATCAGGATTAATAAAATCAAACGGTTTCCGTTTGTTCGTATTTGTTGCTTGATGAATAATCTGGAGATGCCTCTGAGGACCAATTCGTTCCCGAACGGAGTGGGAATGTGGAACCTCGCAAGTGAGGGCGGACCCTGCAAAAAGATTCGGAAGTTCCCACTCTGCCCTCGAAAATTGGAGAAATCAAGTGAAGACTGTCTGAACGTCTGCAGAGAAAGTTAACGGAGGGTTTAAGCGTCAGAAGTTGCATTCTGTGCCGAGCGCCTGCGAATGACGGTTTGAGGTCCTTTCTTCAGCTGCGAAGACTTTTCAAAAGTTCTCGAGTCTGTTCTAGACTCGAAGAAGAATCGATTGACATAATTATCATTATTATTCTTGGCTGAGAGCAAGAGAACAAAGAAAAGTTTACATCTATTTTCTAGATAACGTAAAAATAGTTGTTTTTGCCATTTTATATTAACAAGATCATATATAGTTATTCTTGTATTCTTTTATTCTGATTACAAGACTTACGTGTTTGTCTCCTTGGACGAAAGATTCGAAAAAAAATATACACACCATTTTTCTTCTTTTAACCTACAAAAATCTACCAACATAAAACCAGCTCCTCAGATACGTTTGTACATAGAAAGTTTTCTCACAAACATTTTCTTTGCAACTTACTTTCAGGAAGGAAGATACTATCAGTTTAAATAAATAACTTAATTGGAGGAAAACTACATTACTCGAGAAAACTTCTCAGGGCAGTGCCCTTTGGCTCAAAGAAGTGGTGTCAATATATCTCTGAATTAATCTAGTGAAAGTTAGAAGCACACTTTCTCTCATGAAGTAGTTATTCGGGGTTAAAAAAGGAGAGTTCGGTCTTAAAAGAGAAAGTTTCAACTAGAGAACTGCATTTTTGTTCTATTTTCCCGCAAAACCACGTATTAATAATAAGCGGAAATTTATCACTTAAGTTAAAGATTTTATTTCTGATCGAGTCGTTCTGCAAAAAATCGACAAGTTCGTCTCCTTCAACTATAAACTTATTTGGTATGTTTCATAACATTATTTAGACATTGGCAATGGTTATTAGCAAAATGAAATTTTTAATTTATTTTTATTAAATGAAAATTAATGTTAACTTTTTAAATGATTTTACTTAATCAACTTATCATTAAAAAACACTGAAAATTTTACAAAAAAAATAATGAAGGCCAGCTATTGACATTCTATTGATATTCAAGTATTGAAAATTGAAAATGATGTGAAAAAAACTACAAAATCTTATTACAATCTATAGTATAGTTACAGTTAGTATAATATTTTTATTTTAGAAGTGTTAATAGATAAATATATTATTAAATATTATAAAATACGTTATTTATTAAACATGTGCTTATTCCTTTTCAAATATTAATTGAAGCTCATTTCTTACACACTAAATCAGAGCGACAACAGATTTACTAAGGATTAGTAAACACGACATCCCCCTCTTTAAAGTGCGCGAATCAATAATTTTAAATTGTAAACTTCATTATGTAACGAAATTAGCTCGGCGGGTTAATGAATAATTCGGGGCCGCGCGGCACAGCACTCACCTTAATTGAGGGCGCGTCGGTGTCGCCGTGGGGCCGCGTGCGGTGGCCGGCCGGCGCGCCGCCCCGGGCCCCGTCCAGGGGGGCGTTGGCGCGCCGCGCGCCCGCCCACGCCGCCCACGCCGCCCGCGGCGCCCGCGCCCGCGCCCACGCGCGCGCGCGCCCCACCACGCCGCCCATCGCCCGCGCACGCCCACGCCACGCGCACGCACGCTGCCCGAGCCCTGACCCACAGCAACCGGTTAGGGTAGGCTACGGACGGCGAGGAGGTTATGACATGCTATGCTATGATGCTGTGTTAGGTTATATATATTCACCACATATATTCATTGAAAAAACGTGGTCATCCTAATTCCTCTTCATGCGGAAGAAGCTTGTAACATTTATTCTCGACCTGACCTGTCCTGTTCTTGAATCGACAGTCCGATGGCCGTGTAGATATATACAGACTGGTCCAGAATATGTCTTCTTGCTGATCACACGAACCCCCTATCATATTCCGCAGAGCCTGGGCCACTGTTTGAATCGCGCCATGGCCCGTATCGTGCTGTCGAGCCAAGTACAGGGCTGGTTAAGTCGAGAATAAATGTTACAAGCCTTTACCGCATGACGAGGAATGACCACAGTTTTTCAATGAATATGTGTCGTGAATCTCAAATAGCGAAGTTACACAAAAAGCATTTTTCATAAATTGCCCGTTGGTTGACAACTCATACTCAATGTTGTAATTGAAGGGAAAGACCGAAATTTGTATTAACTTTATCCATTTTAAAAAAAAGCGAAGTTCAACGAAAGTTGATAGAGAATTATGAAAATGTTGTTCAGGTTTCATTTGAAGTAAGAATTAAATAACACTCATTTCTTCCAACATGAAATGCTTCTCATCTATATTTTTCTGTAGACCATATTTAATATCATACCTGATATCTACAGATGTAACAGCCCAAGCACTTGTTGTACTGTAAATACTAGGAGTCACTTAAACCTGTAACACATCAAAACAAATTGAAGAAGGGCAAATGTCGTTCTGCCAATGTATCGTTGCTCATTGTATCAAGATTAAAGTTGTTCAGCAAAGTCTCAACTTGATTACAGATAACCCATTACGACGCATGGGATTCAAAACTATATAATAGATGTTGCAGGAAACATACAAGCTCTTACCAGTAGAGAGTAGAGTCAAGGACATTCGTAGGCAAGCGAAGATAATGTTTCGATGTATCTAACTCAAGCAAGATGAGCTCCAGCAAATTTTTAATGATTGTCCTAAATTGACCAGCTTGCAGTAAAAGTTGTTAGTACGTCGTTACTCCTCGATGTGTTGAAGTCTGCTCCACGACTAAGGCTGATCTTGAGGCGGCTTCCATCAAAGTCGAGACGCATGTCTTTCCAGGAATGGCTGCCACGTCTGTTGGACACCACATAACGCCGCCAAGTGCAGGTGTTCCCAGTAACTTCCGTCTGACCAAGCCGATGCTGCTGCAACACGATAGACGCGTCCTATTAAGAGCAATTTGTGAGATGGCTACTGCCCGCGCCCTTTTCTCGTGTGGGGTTTGCTTGCACACCGGACGTGTGTTCGACGCCTGCCCCCCCTCTCCCCGCCCCCGCATGCTCTCGTCACAGGCGCGATCGCCGGAAGCGGAGTCACTGCTTCACTTACACAGGCGAAACACTCATTGAAGTGCATACAAGCAACACGGCAGTAACATCTCGAAAACTAAAGCCGCAAGTTTGGAAGAAGATACAAAGTGTAAGAGATTCTCACAAAAAATGAGACGATTAAAAAAACATTTATAAAACTAAAAATCGCAAATTCATTGGTACGAAAAGATACATTAAAATAAAAGATACATTAAAAAATACACAAAAAAGATACTTCAAAGTAAGCTCATTTCTAAGATGAATTGTAAACAAATTTAATATGCCATTTCCGCGTTTTTTGTGATGTGTAAAAATATTACTGAATATACTACGATGCGTAGTTTAATCGTACGCAAGAAATTAGGCAGTAAATGCGCAAATTTTTGTTTTAAAGTAAGAAGAACATAATTATGATGAAACTAGTAGCTCAATTCGAAACATTTATACGATAATATCATCTAATGCTGCTTTACTGAGTGTTATGAACAAAACTAAGCAATGAATTGGAAACTTTAATACATGATTTAGTGGTAATGGGAAATGTAGTGTTAACTGGCTCTCGTCTGATCAGAAGAATCAGTTAAAATTATGGAAATCTTAAAAGAGAAGACTTCTTCATAAAGAGAGTTTAACTGCTTATTTTTACATCTGATAAATTATGTTTATGTTATGTTATGAGTGTACGGAAATTTTACTTCAAACTTTATCCTAAACTTTATTTTATACCTTAAATAGTAATAAACGTTGAAAATTTGCACGATCACATAAAATTACATAATTACAACAGAAAATCTTCAAAATAATGTACTTCGTTTGTAAGTGACTTTCAAAGAAAAACAGATGTATCGGACAATAGCTGATTAAATGAAACATGAATTCACATATCTACGTTGACAAAGTAAAAGTGGTGGGCAAAATGCATGAAACCCATAAAATGATGCCGCGACATTTTTTCTACACATCATTTCACATTTGGAAAAATTGTGTTCGATATGCTATTCCAATGAATAGAAAACGAATGCGTGAGTTTTTATGTCGTAAAAATTGCCAGGTATATAAACAGAGTCGGCAAAGATCATTCTGTAAGTGCTTACTTACCAATCTTTCCTTTACAGTAAATTCATGGAAAGAAAGTGTTTTTTTAACAAACGACAGAAGGTTCCTGGCTGCTTGAAAAATGATCTCAATAGATCTCAAATAGATGTTGACTTTTCTTCTTAGTACTCTGGAAAACAAACTTCGCCGACAAAGTAAGGACACTGTATACCTCTTCCAAGCGTTTCAACTTTTCCTACACTTTTTTCTTTACTTCAGATGTCTACTCGTATTCTGTAACAATTTCAGAGAACTCTGTTAACGTAATGATCTTGAAGGTGGGTTGACCCCAAGCAAGTTCATTGGTATGATTCTAAGTACTCTTCTCCTCACATATGTGATGTCTCCTCGCATTTCACGAGAGGTTTCGAAACAGTTGCGGATGGGCTGTTCCATTGGCCTTTGCTGGTCTTTGTACGTCACAAAGACTACATGGAAGCTTGAGTAAGTGCGGAAATGAACGACGCCCAGAGGGATTCATTAGTTCCGTCCGTGGGCGCACGGCAGCTCTTCGGGCACTCGCCAAATTGAAGGGTCTCGTATGACAAAGGTTGCAGACGCTTCGTATTCTGAGAAACACTCTACTGACCTATTATCCATCGTATTTGTTATCTCTTTGAAGATACACTTTTGAAACTCAAATTACAATACGGAAAGTGAATTTTCCTTTCACAGAATAAGCATGTTCACCAATTTTTCCATTTGGGTTTGATAAGAGAGCCGGGAGTTAAATAGAAATTTGATCATTTCATCACAAATGATCACCTCCTGAAGATAAAAATACCATGTTCCAACTTTTATTTTGTGTATTTTATATAATAATAAAATGGCTTAGAAGTGAACTTACTTTCCGGGCCAATTTTGGAAAATTTCCTTTGACTGTCTCCCGCAAAAAATGCCAATTGACGTACGAGTTAACTTGATACCCCAATTGTGATGCTTTTACACATAATACTTTATATTATTTTCTGAATACAGAGAAACTTCTCGATTTACTTTGTATTTATTTTCGTCAAAGAACAGTGACTCTGTTCTCAAGAATAATTTTCGAATAGAGCGTGTCCATATGGAATATAAATATTAAATACAGACCTTGTTGCTAAAAAATTGAATATTTCGACGTATAATTTGGTAGTTTTCGCGGCGCGCAATTCAATTTCGCAATTTGACTGAGTGGAGGAGTGGCACTTCATCTCGATCGTTTGTGCAGGAAGATGAAGCCATTCACACGTCCGAGCAATCGCACGCATCGGAAGTCGAGATCTAGAGACGTGAAATGATTAATAACATCTCTGGCCGCGATGCGCACTAGGAACGTACTAAAATGGTTATTAGGGAAAAGTTGTAGTATCTTAATTGTGAAGACACTGTCAAGATAAAATAATTTTACTTATAGTCAAGTGAACCAAAATATTGATTTATTTCGAACAAAAAACTATAGAATAATTTTGTATAATAACAAGTAAATAGGGAAACTAGTTTATAAAATACAAAAACACAACTGGCGGGGGAGAACAACTCTCAGGAGAACAGACGGAGGTGTCTAAAAGTATTTCATAATGTGTTTTTGCCTTTCAAATAAGGGCCAAATACAGTCTGTCTAAATCGAATTGTATTCAACTATTCATTACAATTAATTATTAATATGAGAGTTTGATTTTGACTCGTTACGCCTAGTTTTAAGCGACGTATTTTAGACGGAATAAATCATTCATTCATACAACTATTATTAATTGGATTGTTGGTGATGTAGATACCTTTTTATTATGATAAATGACTAAAGATATTGTCTGGTATCAATTTTAATCAACTTATGATCATTTCGATCGCGTTGCGATCATCATCAGAGCTAAAATGTAATACAAATATTATACAAATATTATTAAATACAAAGATTATTGACAGGTTGTAGGTAACAGGTTATTGTATGCAAGATGCGTAAGCAAACTGGGTCGTACATACCTTGCAGCTTCTGGGCCGAAAACAAAGTTCTGCGAATTTTTGGGCGTTTGTCTTGATTTGGGCGTGTGTCAAGACACACGCCCAAAAATTCGCAGAACTTTGTTTTCGGCCCAGAAGCTGCAAGGTATGTACGACCCAGTTTGCTTACGCATCTTGCATACAATAACCTGTTACCTACAACCTGTTAATAATATTTGTATTTAATAATATTTGTATAATATTTGTATTACATTTTAGCTCTGATGATGATAGCAACGCAATCGAAATGATCATAAGTTGATTAAAATTGATACCAGACAATATCTTTAGTCATTTATCACAACTATTATTGTCAATATATAATAATAAAGTCAAGCCACACACATGTGTTTTCATGTGTCAACACACGTACTCTCACTCACACACGCATACGGTACACAATATAATTATATTCCTGAGTATGACGTGACCCTAATAACATTCGTACCTTTCAAAATATCGTGTTCTTATACAAGATTGAATTAAAAGCATGTGAAAAATTATTTACGAGAAAATGAGTCATCTAAAAAAACATTTTCGATTCCACACCTGAATTCTTCACGTAAGCCACAACACCTCGAATTCTGGCATGCAAAAGTTGCCGAGCAGGCCAGCAAACGTAACCAGACCTAAAGAGAGGCAGAGAATTGTAACATATTTCCAAAAGGTTGAACCTTTCTTCACGCGCCCCCTCCCTCCGAGTGCCAGCTCCGTCGCGTCCTTCAAGGGCTCCCTGAGCGCCGCCCTGCGGACGCGGGAGTTCTACACCGCACGCGGGCGGCTGTTTGGTAAACGGAGTGCTTCTAAACAACGCCTCCCCGCCCCGCCCCGCCACGCAGCGTCAGCGACGGCGCCGGCGCCGCGGGGGCGCGAGCGAGAGAGCGTTGTTGACGGTATTTTCTGAATCAACACGCGGCGCGGCGCGAGCGCCCGATGTTTACACGACATTCCCTGGTTTCACGCGCTCGCCCGCCGCCGCCGCCGCGCTCGGCTAATCTGGAGCCACGCCATATGGCAGCGCGGGCGCAGGGCGTGCAAACGCAGGCGATCGCGTTGGTCTTTTACGAGGCCCTTGTCTCATGTCTGCGCGGGGCTCGCTCGCCTATTAGGACACGCAGCCTCGTTGTTGACTCATTGATGGAGGAACCCAGAATTGTTCTTTTACGACGGTTGCCTTGATAATTATTATTATTATTATTATTATTATTATTATTATTATTATTATTATTATTGTTGTTATTATTACTAACATTAATATTAATTACTTCAACAGAAGAAAACAAAACAGTATGGTGGAATGATGGTCTTATGATCGAAGTGTTATTTTTAAAGTACATTTTTGAGAATACATGGTGAGTCACGTTACTTTAACATATCACTTTTCACAAAACATATTCACAAAACTGTTGCAGTTTTTTTCCTGAACTCTGCTTTCCATCCTTCCGCATTTTCATATTTTTTGGATTTCTTAAGTATTCAAAATATGGATTTGACCTAAGATGTGTGTATTAAAATAAAATTGCTGTTTCAACTTCATTTAAAGGGTTGTCATACCACCGGATATTAATAGGATCCTGGGACAATGGATACGTGGTTTTGGTACTGTGCGATGGCTCGCGTGTACCTCAGACTTGACACCACTAGATTTTTTCTTTAAGTTCTTTTT
Source organism: Gryllus longicercus (assembly GCA_038098605.1). Taxonomy (NCBI): domain Eukaryota; kingdom Metazoa; phylum Arthropoda; class Insecta; order Orthoptera; family Gryllidae; genus Gryllus; species Gryllus longicercus. The sequence goes on along the minus strand of JAZDUA010000620.1, from coordinate 440,200 downwards.
TAAAAACCCTGTATACCAAGAGGCAACTACATCACAAAATATTCCTAGACGCTTTGTAGCTTCATGTCCTAAAGTTACAAAATAAACACTGCTTGGAGTTAAGAAATCTTTTGAAATGCGCCTGCAGATGTGTTTGTGAATGGTGGACATGTTCGAGAATAAGGCTCCAGAATACCATAAATATGAACCAGATGCTGTGCTCGAGAGGAAGACGCATGTCTTATACTGAGTTCGGTCTATTGTGATGGATAAAACAGTTGATCATAACCGCCCTAACAGTCTCATGATAGACAATGAAAAGAAAACAGTTTCTATAATGGATGTTGCAATACCTTTGACTCGCAACTTGCGGAAGTCCGAAACGGAAAATTTCAGAAAATATGAGAACTTGGCAATTGAATTAAAAAAAATATTTGGCAGTTGCCCGAGGTCTCCCATTTCCCCATGGTCATATCAGTGGAAGGAGTCGTCACCAGGAACTTTAAAAGAAATCTGGACAATTTAGATATCAAAAAATATTTTTGATGAATCGCAGAAAGCCGCCCTCATTCAAACATGTCATATTGTCAGAAAATTCTTAAATGCGTAACATTAATGTAGGTCAGGATGAATTGTCCGTCCTGCGCAATCCGAACCTAGTCATCAATTGAACAGGTGAAATTATTCTATGCTAAAGCAGAGAAAGCGTAAATAATAATAATAATAATAATAATAATAATAATAATAATAATAATAATAATAATAATAATGAGAAGAAGAATAAGAAATGACTTTAGTTGCTCACGCCAATCTACCTTCTCTGCTAGATATTATGCATCCCACTAATCGCCAAAAATATGTTATCTTAGAAAGTTTTAACAAAGAACATTATGCAAGTTGATTGAAAATTCATGTCTGCATAACAACTTGTAATTGACCTTTTTATCAAATCAGATTGCGTTTACATGATCACAAATATTTTTAACTCTATGACTATATTATTGATAACATTGTTTTGACAGACAGTACTCTTTACTACTACTACAGCAGTATTCTTAATAATAAACCATTTAATCTACTCGTAACACACATGATAAGACGAAATTTTACAAGGGAAAATACATTTCATCAATGTTCAAATATTAAATTACGGATAGAAGAACTAAGTAGTTTCCCATGTGCAGCTTGAGTTCTATTGCAGAGCTGCTCAAGGGGGCAGATTATGGATGTGCTCTGCGCCATCGTTTATCTGTGAGCTATCGGTACCAGCGGGAAGCCCGGTATGAACGACTTCTTGTTGGATCTCGCTGACGGGACGGGAGGCCCTCGGGCGCGATCGACTCTAGTCCAGTGAATGGTGAATGCCCCGCTAGACATTGCAAAGGGTCACTGCGAGCGGTCTTGTCGCTATTCAAGCATTTGAGCAGTCCTATTATTCGTTGCCGATGCCAATATTTAAGATCATTAATGCTCTTTCTCTTTCTTTCTGAAAATTTCTTCAACTCTGCATACTTTCTTTCGACTTCATATATTTTGCTTTGCCTATTCAAGAGTGAAGAACTTTACCTATGCTAATAGTTGTCATGCATAGCTTTCAATTGCAACGACTCGTGCCTTCTATCAATCACTTCGTTCATCTGCACACTTCTCCTTTTCATCCCCCTTTCTCACTCTCCGTCCCTTTCATATTCTCTTGCCGTGCACATCCGTTCAGCTCGCATCTCTCCTCCGTTGGCGAAGCCATCCTGTGACCTGCGTCACTGCTCCCTCCTTTGCAGTGCCCCTCGGCCTCTGTGCAGCTAATCGTTAGCGCGAGTCCTTCCTTGTCCAAGCCCCCCCCCCCCCTCCCCCCTCGAGCAGAGAGCGCTGCGAGCGCCATGCCGCCCTCTGCAGGCGCGAGGCGGGCTTTGCAAATCCTGCTTTATGTGTACGATGTATACTTAATGCACTCGGCTGGTGCGCCGGGTTGCCCGCCTATGTGTCCTCGCCCGCTCTGCCTCGCTCTTCAGGGGATTCCGTCTACTCTACGAATCGGTGCTGATTCCCATGCAAATCTCATTCACGAGGCGCATTACATTGTTTTGACTCAGTACTTTCTGCGTAATGTCGACGCCCGGTGTGTGCTTGAAACACGTGGATTTGCAAAGGGGCACATTCGCAATGCTCTTAGGATCCGGAGTTGAGTTGCTGTCGTCTGAACTTAATTTTTTCACTCTTTGTAAGACCAAGAAAACATTGGAAAAATGAAAGTTGATTACAAAATTGAAAAAAGAAACTATTTTCTTAGTTTTGGTAAGGCATAATTAAATGTCTGTTTACTTTCAAAATTTCTTAAAATATTTTTATCTGCACTGTATTAGAAAATGTTGTTTTCATGTTACTAGTATGTGTTTCGTAATATTTCTTTACGATCGTACAAGAATACAGTAGCACGAAACACTTCTTATGCGGCCAAATATCTGAAAATGAGTTCATTCTACCTATATCTACGTATTCTAGCTAATATGGTAGATATATTGAACATAACCTTCTTTTATATACCTTCTTTTTGAACTTATAAAAGTTTTAAACTTATTAAGATATAATACATGTTTTATATTTCATATCGGGCGATTTATGATTCGCTTTCTCTTTCTTCTAAAAGTTATTTGTACTTATGAGAAATTTTATACGCCTCGTATGCTATAGAAATGTATTTAAACGTAACAAGGAATATATTTAAAAATCACAATAACATTTTATGAGTGTACACAATCACTTCAAAATTATTGTAAATCTATAATCTAATACATTTTCAATTATTAGAGATACAATGCAAAAAATGTATTTAAAATTGCTTCAATATTTCTGTCTCCTGCCGCCTTTTGAAAAATGAAATGAAAAAGCTTTGTGGTCAGCATACCGAAAACAAATAATTCCATCTTGTACTCTAACTACATACACATATACATTGTTTTCCAATTTGAAGTACGCGTTTTAACCACAAAAATACACAGAAATTTACTCTCCGAAATACTACTGCGTTGAGAGGACTTCAGTGTTTGCGACCTGCCTCTTCGCGGAGTGAAAACATTTTCCTCCACCCAGTCCTCCACAGCGTAACTACCAGTCCTATTGCACTTTCTCGTTTTACGGTTTTTAATGTACACAGTACGTCATGTGGTGCGAACGCTTGAGTACTACCCTTGAACATTTTTTGGTGAAATATTCCTAGACATCAGTATCTTTTGTTTGCTAAGAAATTTGAGAGCAGTGAAATAATTATTTCTCTAATCTGATGAAATTTTGGAACATATCCGATTCAGATACAAATCTTTACTGCCTCAATAATTTTGCGTGAGACAACGCTGTATATGATAATGGATAAATTACGTGTAGTGTATCTTGAACCAAGTCCCCTTTCCGTTTATGTTATAACCTTCAAAGAACAGCGTGCCCAGCGTCACGAGTGGCAAAAAATGCAGATGTTTTGTTTCGATGAGCAACGTAATCACTCTGGTCTGCACCACACGCGCAAACAACTCCACTGCTGTCGATGAGCAGCCACCTGTTGCCGCCAGGGCTATCGGCGCCCATCGACAGCAGCCTCCCCGCCCAGGGGCTGGGGCTCAGGTGTCCTTTGATCGCCCTTTTTCCTGACGGCCTCGGCTTCTGCTATCTGATCCGCGAGCAAGGCTCGCCCTTCTACGGAGCTGCAGGGAATTCCTTCCAGTCCGCCCGGCTTCGCTGGAGCGACGTGAACCCATGAGATGATTATCGGCAGCTGGTAGGTGTCCATCAGAAAAACATTCTTCATGAAACTATAAAAGTATTTTTCGTAAGGCGAGTAATACTATAGTATTCTATCGATCAAAAGAAAGGAAAGAAATACCACTATTAAGCCGGTATCCGTCAAGGATTGTCACAGTCCGTCTTCACTTAAGAACAATTGAAAAGAGTGTTTAATCAAATGAATGAAATCAAATGAATACTCTTTTTTTTAAGTATGGGAACGCGCGGCATTCTGATACTTTTTCTATTCTTGGTGTTTTAATATTGTTAATTTGAATACTGTAATGAATACTAATCGTCCTCATAGTGATAACTTTTAATTCTATCAAAAAGTAGACTGAACATATTGCTTTCCCGGGTCTCCGACCTAAACAGAAAATATTACCAAAATGCTGAACTGATTGTTTAGAATTCTACCAACAGTATTTTGTTTTAGTCGTGCTCCATTCTGAGTACTAACATCACCCTGAGTTAAAGTTGCCTCAGTGGAAATTACTTATTGCAGAAAATAATGCATTCATTTCCGCAATAACTTTGAGCTAGAATGCAGGATGTATTTTTTTATTAATGGACTATAGAGTAGGTATAATCCATGTTATAGCATTTTTTAGAGAAATGAGAAAAACGAAAAAATTTTAAATGTGTAATTTATGAAAATTTAATATATCATTGAAACTTATTTCAAGTTTCGAATTATAGTCATTTAATGTATCGTGCTTTATGCTTAAAAGAATTTAGTGGAAAACAATTGAAGTGTATTTCAGAAATTCTTTTGTTTATTTATTTTTGTAAAAAATCACAATTTCACCAATACATCTCGAGAATTACTAATATGCTATACTAGTTGTGCTACAAGAGCACATACTTTTTGGTATTATATCTAAATTTACAATTATCGAAAATTCAGAGCGTTCAACGAAAATGAGACGTGCGCCATCTTTTAAGTGTTCTTTCTTATATACTTGGGAAAAATTAAAATTTTCGATAATACACAGGGTTTGCCGGAAATGAAACTAGCACAAAGTTTTGTACCGTTCTTTGATACATACGAAGAGCAAATTAAAAGAAAAGACTTGGAGCCGTTTATTTTTTGAGAGAAAAATCGACGGAAAAATAAAAAATTGTCTTTATTTTACGCACAATGACGCGATTACGCATCGTTTGCGTGTTGTGGGCGATTATCATCTGTGTTGCAATCTTTTTTGTTGTTATAACTTGCAAACTTGTATTTTTTTCGATTTAAATCTGTTGATTGCATCTCTGGAGTGTAATGTTTTGTGTTTTAGCGCACCTATAAGCTTTTGTCTTCTTTTGATTTCTCAAACATCTTCACCTATAATTAGCATATTACATAAAGAGATGATTAAAGAACGGAGAATATAAAGGATATTTGACAAATTTGAAATTGTCTACATTTTTCCTGAAAACACATAGGTATACTGCATTTGAACAACAGACTATTCTATATCTGTCGATTTATTAAACGTTTCACAGAGAAGTGGTCGCACTGCTACTTCCTTGCGCTTAGAAGCATGAATTGCATATTTAACTTATGAAAGTAATTACTTTCTTGACGAACTCCTACTACGTGAAAGCAGCTCGGCCTTGGAGCTACCTCTGCGCGGAGGGCGCGGGACGCGAGTGGCGTCGGGGGGGGGGGGGGGGAGGGGTGCCAGTTGACTGCATTTACGCGCAGCCATCAAAAGCCCATTAATTTGGACACCGCAGGGTACCGTAAACCGGTGTCTAGCCTTAATTTAATCTCGGCTACTTAGCCGCTAGTTATAAATCCTGCCTGCGGCGGAGACCGGGGGAACGGGGTTGTTGGGAGCCTTGGGGGTGGCTGGGGCGGGGGGGCAGGGGACGAGTTAGGGGAAGTGGTCCTGGCTGAGAGGGTTCCGGATTTTGAGGGACGCAGCCGTAGCGGGAAGATAGCGGAGTCAGAGGCAATGGGGGAATTCCCGTACGAAGCTGTGGCAGTTGCCGTTGGGAGTAGAAAACGAAGTGGAAATACAGAGGCACATTAAAATAATTCACTTATGGTAGTTTAAACGGTGAGAGTAATGACATCTCTATGAGAAGTGTTAAGTATTGAAAACATAATAAGAGACACTTCCGCAGCATATTTAAATGAACTTTATGAACTTTCAGAGGTTCTGGCGGTCAAAATCTACATTTATTATGTTGACAAACATTAACGATGTGAAGAATAACCTTTACACGTAACCCTGACATTTGGTTTTAAATCACATTTTGTAAGTTGCCTATTTAGAGTAATTGAGCAAGAATTTACTTTCTTCCTTACAATTTCTTGCCTTTTTCATTCTAATGTCAAATTCTTATGTTTTTTTTAATATATGTTCTTGGTGGCTAAAAGGTGGGATGGAACTCTTCAAGTTTGTAAACAAAATATACTCTCACCGTTAATGAAAGTAGAGAAAGGTGTGTAAGAAGCGTTAGAAAATCATTAACACGCTAGAGATAAACGGTTTCGAGAAATGAGGCCGTCAAAAATCCTGTACGATAGCCAACGCTGTCATCCTTAAAAAGGAGAAAAACTATCTGTTACTCGAACAATGTTAAATAAATATTTAATAGGAAAAAATATGCAAAGTAGAAATGTCCCGCATATCAAAACTTTTCCTCTCTTAGAGTCACTAGTTATTACACAACAATCACTCTAATTTTTAAAACAATGCATGGCATAATTTAAAGATATGAAATTGAGCAATACATTACAATGAAAAATAAATCTGTGCCATTAATATTGGAAAATGAAAGGCTCCAAAATAAACTTAAAATTTGAAACTTTTAAAATTTCGTTCTAACGAAATTGAAAATACACCGTCTTTATTAAAGCATGTTTTATATTCCAAATAACAATTACAGTCATTTTCAAGAAATGTTTGAAAATGTCATGCAAAAGTCAGGTAAAGTATCATCATTTTAAAACATTATTTACGATCCCCTAAAATGCACAAGATCATACTTGAGACATATTCAACAAGATTCAAATCACATTCATGTAATCTGATAGAGATATGCGTGGCACATACTTTCCACAGACAGGCGACCTGATCTGCAGGGAACAAAAGTGTATGAATTTTCTCACTACTTGCGCAAATCTTAACCATCTTTAAAGCAATTTGAATAGACATTAATTCTGACGAATTTGCCATATTACAGCTCAATTTACAGCTACTACTTATTTGCATATTCAATTGAAACGAAAGAAGTATAAAAACAGGATTATCGGATTTATCCAGAGCAGTGGTGTTTCTTATTTTACTTAATTACTACCTGATTTAATACTAAAACGAGATCGCCAGGAGACTGACAGACAAATATCAATCACAAAGGAATTAAGAACTCGTTCATCAATAAATATTTTGAAATTAGCATAGGTGATAACCATGTTGTAATGTACTTACTTTTTTTTATTCGTTTTATGTAAAAATTATTAGCACGAAAGCAAGTAAGCGTGGTAATGCAGTGAAATGAAATTCATGCGCATTCATCTATTGACAGTGGGACGTATTCTCTGCCAGCACTTCGCCTTGTGCAAACTGGTGCCTTACCTGGTACGAGCAGCGACGTGCGTGATGCGTTCGAGCGGACGGCCAGAAGCGCGAGCGGCATCTGCCCATCTGCTGTCACGCTTATCGCCCGCCTCTGCCGCCGCCGCCGTCTGCGACGTGACCACCCCCACTGCCCCGCCACGCCACGGCCCCTTCCCGCCCCGCCTCACGCCCCCGCGCACCTTCCGCGAAACCTATTAGCTTAACCCAGCCGGGCGGTGCGGTGCGGTGCAGTTTTGGTGCGGTGCCAGTGAATGGACCGCGGACACGTGCTCCCCACCGTCCTCTCTCTCTCTCTTTTCTCTCTCTCTCTCTCTCTCACACACACACTCTCTTTCTCTTTCTCTCTTTCTCTTCCTCTTTCTCTCTCCCTTTCTCTCTCCCTTTCTCTCTCTCTTTCTCTCTCTCTTTCTCCCTCTCTTTCTCTCCTCTTTCTCTCTCTCTTCTCTCTCTCTTTCTCTCTCTCTTTCTCTCTCTCTTTTTCTCTCTCTTTCTCCCTCTCTTTCTCTCTCTTTCTCTCTCTCTTTCCTCCCTCCTCTTTCTCTCTTCTTTCTCTCTCTCTCTTTCTCTCTCTTTTTCTCTCTCTTTTCTCCCTCTCTTTCTCCCTCTCTTTCTCCCTCTCTTTCTCTCTCTTTCTCTCTCTCTCTTTTTCTCTCTCTCTCATCTCTCTCTTTGCTCGGTGGCGCTCCCTGCTGGGCTCATTGCTCCTGCACCCGCTTCGCCTTTGAAGGTCTTGCTTTCCCTCGTTGGCACTCGTGTTACAAGTCACTCGTTCTTCGTGGGCGTCATTGTTTCTCCACACTTCAGTTTGTACTTCATTTCCTTCCGTTCTCTCTTTCTAAACTTTTCTTCTTTCGTTTTATTCTAAATTAATCCATTTGTATGTCTCCCCACTCTCTCTTGTCTCGAATTTGTGTGTCAGTCCGTCATTTTTCATCTTGTCCTTATATTCACAACTATAGCCTTCCTGCACTATATTAGTATCCAACTTTGTAATTCTTTGCAACAAATTTGTTCATTACAAACACTTTGGTCTTTTCTACAACCACTATGTTCTTCTTTACAACAACTTGTTTTCTTCACAACAATTTTGTTCTTCTTTATAACAACTTTGTTCTTCTTTACAATAACTTTATTCATCTTCACAACAAACACTGTTCCTCTTTATAAAAACATTTGTTCTTCTTTATGATTTGTTTTCTATAATCAACTTCTATCTTATTGATAACTTCATTAATCTCAACAATTTCTTTCTTCTCTCGGTTTCTCACACCTCACTTTATTTTCTTTCAGATAAACCTCTTTTCAATTTTTGTCAGTTCATAATTCATAGTTCATAATTCATATGTATGTATGAAGGTGTGCATGTGTATGTATATGTATGTGTGTATGTATGTATATATGTATGTATATACATGTATGTATGTGTATATATATGTTACATTATGTGCCATAGACTGTATACAGGTCTGTGTATGTTTATATATTGAGAGTATATGCTCGAAAGGAGTGTATTGTAAATTGTTTTTCAATTATAAATGGCTCATATATTGTAAAACTGTAGGGTTATGGCTACCACCTGGCAATCAGCCAATTGTAGCCAAATAAAAATATTATTATTATTATTATTAATTAGCTGAAATTTGATGGATATAATAATTGTGGTTGTAGGAAGACGTCAAAAACATTTTGAATCTTTGCAGTTTTCGAAAAATCGGGATTTTTAAGGAACATGAGACGTGCACTATTCTCTGATAGTCTTTCGCACTATCCAACAACACAACTTAATAAAAAGCGGGGAATTAATTTTTTTTGAAAATTTGGGAAATGTCCCAGGAGTTTAATGTAAAGTACCTCCCCAAATTAAATATCGGTTTCAAATTTAAGGAACGGCGACATCTGTAGATTTAATTGGGGAATATCAGTATTGGAAAAAAAATTCGCAGAAACGATTTAGCCGCTAGCGTTGTACACAGACGGACGGACAGGCAGGCGTTTGGCCGTCATTCGATTTTTTGGTACGGATTCTGACTAAACCACGTGTTAGAGGATATTTGTTTTAAATTTTTAGCACCTGAATACACTTTTACGTAAGCAGGGCCCTGTTATATGTTTTTCTGACGAAACTTTGCCATTTTTTCATGTAGCATTGCATAATTTTCTCTCTACTGCATAAGCCGATCATGTGAAAGTAAAATGTCATTGACTTATGTACTATTAAAACCCTTGAAACACTATTTTCGAAAATGATATTATTTTCAAAGTATTATATTTTTATCTCTATTCAGGTTAACGATCTCTATTTTAAATTATACTTATCCTCTATTGTAGTTCTAACATATGCGTCACATGGATTCACAATATTCTCTCAACGGGGAACAGTGTTTTACAGCTGTGGAAATTTATCTCTGTTTCACATTCATTTACATTTGCAGGGCGTGTTCCCAGTAGTTATTACATTTGGAGAAAGATTATCTGCGTTAAATTTCTTGTGATAATACCTTTTTATGAGACAGACATTTTCTGTGTTTCATAATCATACTCTAATGTGAAAACGCACCATTTTTCGAATTAATATTAGGTTCTTCACTTTTATTTTGTTTCATGCATTTACACCCTTATGAATATCTTATTGATGTAACAGGAATTTTTTTGTGAGCCGTCATTAGTCATTCGAGAATGATTAGAAAAGAAAATAGAGTATTTGAAAGAGTGCTGAAACAGAGAGATAAAGTCACAATAGATGATTAAAAACGTATGTCGACGGTAGGACAGTGTTTTATTTGTCATTTTTACTTAGTTTTTTAAAATATCACAGACATTTTAGTACTTTGTTAAGGTATCCATAAGGTACTAATAATTATATTGCAACTTGTACTTTGAACCCCCTGGTAGAATGAGAGTAACTATATTTACTTTTCTTAAGATATAAAACCCATGTCAAAAAGAAAAGTTACCTTACATTGTGAACAAAAGTCAAATTAATTAAAACACCATTCAAGGATAACGGTTTCTGGAAGAATTTTTATTCATAATCCATTACACAAATTTCATACACAAATTAAACTCGCAATATACATTGAACCATAACATATTGTATTAAAATATCATTTTTTTCTTAAAATAAATTAGAGAAACTTGAAAACAATTTGCAGAACGGGGATGTAGAAATACAATATTGGTATGTTCATTCACACAGAAACACATTATTGAATTTTCCTTGTATTCGTTTTGACATATTATTTACAACAGAATAGACTTCAGAAGAATTGGCAATAATAATAATAATAATAATAATAATAATAATAATAATAATAATAATAATAATAATAATAATAATAATAATAATAATAATACCGAGCGAAGTGGCTCAGTGCGTAGCGCACTGACCTTCGTAATCGGGAGGTCCGGGTTCGATTCCCGGGCCGACCATCCTGACCGGGGGTTTTCGTGGTTTCCCTCGGTCATAAAGGCGAATGCTGGGGATGGGTTCCATAAGTCCACGATCACCTATCGCCTCCTAATCCATTCCTATCATCTTTCATCTTCCATACCCCCGGGCTAACAACCATGGGGGATAAAAATCGGATCCATGCTAAATGCTGGTCCCCCCTAAGAATTGTTGCAAGCACCTGCTACCGGCGATAATAAATAAAAACTGAGCCACGGTAAATGCAGGATGCTTGCTTGCGTGGTCCTAGTCAGCCGATTAACAAAAAAATTTATAATAATAATAATAATAATAATAATAATAATAATAATAATAATAATAATAATAATAATAATAATAATAATAATAATAATAATAATAAACACTCTCCTTGCTCTGGACTGAAAGAGGTTTGTAGATACAGTGCAGAACGATTATGAGAATTCGATTGATTGATTAATTATTAGTGATTCCGGGCGTATCAACTACCATAACCATTAGTTCAGTAAATGTTTTTGCTTGGGTGGTGGTGGTGGTAGCAGTAATCTTGCTCGGCTGTATGGCGAGATCCGGCGTCGACCTACCGTCTGCTAGCGAGGTATTCCCCAACCAGGTATCTCCCACCAGCGAGGCACCGCCCTTACAAAGAATTTGTAAGCTCCCGACCGGTCTCTTGGCTTGTGTGCATTGTGTAGTGCGTGTAAGTGTAAGTGTGTGGTGTAAGGGGAGAGGATAGGACAAGGAGGAGGTAGGAAAAATCGCGCGCGGTCCGCGGTCCGTTTGTTAGGGGTACTGCTCCGGCTTTCGCCTTGTGTTGGAGAAACCGCGGAAAAGTTCTGATCCGAGCAGCCGGTCGCTAGAATTCTCCTCCAGCCACTGAATGCGACCTAGCTGTCAAGCTAGTGTCGCAAATCCTGCCACCATCGGGACTCGAACCTAGGCCTCCCAGAGGTGAGGATACAAACGTCAGCTAGGTTTGCAGGAACTATTCCTGGAGCCTAACCATCTCAACATCGTTTGGTAAAATTTGCTATCATATTAACAATGGCCCATGTTATTCAACTCCAGTTCTACACAATGTATATATATTTTCTTTAAGAATCAGAAACGTTTCACAAAATCTAAGAAACTAAAGTTGTAATCAGGGAAGTACCTACCTTTCTAACCTTTTCGACTTTTTCAAATATCACTGCTTACGTGACTGTGTACACTTTCTTCGGTCTGTTGAGACTGACGAAACTCCAGGTGCCCCCATGACACTTATCATGGTTCCCCCGCTCTGACACCGGAAGGGCACACCGCCCCGCATTTTTTGCACGTACTAATTTCGCAAAAGCGTAAGGGCACAAACACACAGAAGCAGGCACGCCGCCGCCTGCATCCGCTGCCGATAAGCAGTGCTTCGCGACGCTTCTTCCTCATGCGGCCTGCGGACCCCGCATTTGTCGGGCTTATTTCCAGCGACAGTCAATAAGAAAATGCACTGTTTTTATGAAAAACACTAAACGAACATGTAAACAGAGAATATAAGTGCTACTTAATGCGTTTTTAGAACAATGTATTCAAAATAGAGAATATTAACCAAGAAGATATGGAATGATGTTAATTTACGGGAATTATGAAAGGCGCGCGTGTTATTGATAAATAAGAATTTGACAGACCTCGCAATAAAGCAATTCAATTGGATTCACATATCGTTACTAGGCAATGTAGTGAACGACCGCCCACTATATCAATTTTGAGTGAACGGTGGAAACCTGTTCTTAAAATATAATTTCAACTTTCTATGAAAAAATATTGTTTTCTGTGAACCCTGTGACGTCTGTAGAGTGCCCCTTCAACTATTAATGTTAAGAAAAAATCGATGTTCGGAACTTAGAACCTTTTTGCTTACTCTTCAAAATTTAAAACTCCTGGACATCGAATGGTTTGTTTTCTCCGATTCAATTACGAGAGATACTTTTCTTATTTTCGTGTGTAATAATTCAATTTTATACACTCACATAATTGGTAAATGCTTTTGAAAATGTATTGCTCTTTAGCTTCCCGTGGTTTGATTCATTGTAACTTTTAATATTAAATACATTTTTAAAATCTACATTACAATCATTTATCTACATGTCCCCACACATACGTATGTAATCATGCCTAAGCAAATATCAAACCCGCGATTCACTAATCCGAGCTCGCTACTGCACTAGTGTGTCTCAGAAACCTCAGTATTTTTTAAATACCTCGCGTGGCCAGGTATTTAAAAAATATATACGATTATTTATTTTTCGTTATATTGTTATTGATATTTTATGTGCTTTTAGATAAAAAATACCTACCCTTTTTAATTTTTCTTCATATTTTGAACTTCCTAATAATTTAATCTAAATGGAGCAAGTTAGAGCAGGGCAAGACTGGATGTATATCAAAGTCATATCTGGGACAAGATCACATATCCGTAACCGTTCGAGATATAACGCAGAAACAAACACCACGTTCGTATTATGGTTATTATTTATAACAAGTGTAAATTTAATATGATAGATTGATGAGATGTACTAACTGAGAGAAAATGAAAGGAAGTCATTTAATGGCTTATGATCACTCCGAGAACTTTTACTGCAATTGGCAGCATAAATGGCATCGCTCGGCCAACGCGGAAGGTAGCACTTCAGTTCGTGGAAGCGGCTCGGTGCGAGAGCCCCACAAACAAGAGCTATTTGCCCTTTGGCGCAAGGCCCTCGGCGCCTCGTCCGGCCCGCCCCCGCCCCCGCGCGACGGCCCACAGTGGGCGATGGCGGGGTCACAAAATACATGAAGCGGACCGGGCAATTTCAGTACGGCCCCAATAAATATTTTTGAAGTATTATTTTCTCATGTAACTCTACCTTCGTTAGATGGACGCGTTCAAAATGTTGTGTAGCACACTTATTTAAGCTTATATGTATTTACTAATGTTTTAATAATTTGCTAATTACAGCCGGCGCTCGAAGAATGTATTTGTAATAAATTTTTCTTATGGTTTTAAGAGGCAAGTTGGAATTTCAAATAATAAATAAGTAAATATAATGTGCTTCATTTTTTAAATTATTCCATACATAACTTTCAGAGTGGCGTCCATTTTGAAGTGTGTTTTGAAATCTAAACCTCTAGAAATCAGAAATATAGTAAGCTTTTTGAAAGATGACCAATGTATTGGTGATATTGTTTTGAGCTAACGTTGATTCTGCTAATTTTCCAGATCTGAGGATCTGATGAACATGGGATTTTCTGAGCAATTGGAAAACTGCAGAAACAGAGTATTCTTTTCTATTAAAAATTTCGATATTTTTGAAATATGGCAACTCATTAATATTATAATTTAATGTGTTTTGAATGAAATAATATTGGTGATCAATTTAAATGTTGATATATTTAATATTAAGTGGCCGTCAAACAAGATAGCTAGAGAAGGTGGTGTGAATGAATGTGTGTATGCTTTCAATCCTGGAACGTGAAAATTAGAATTTCGGCCATTTTTAACTGTTTTCATAGTCTCAAGGGCTCGTAGCTGCTACTATAATTAATATTTAGCTATCTATTTATTTATATTTAATCCTGCGTAGCAGTCCGAAGCACACGAAAGTTACATCCTTCTTAACTTTCCATTGTCATTTCACGTTAAATAAATTTATTTAGTTTCGTGCTCCGTTGAGTATACTTTTTGCTTACAAAACAATGATCAATAGGCAACATAGAACTTTAATTTGGATTAAAAAAGTTGTAAAAAACATAAATAAACGAATACTCTGTCCTTACAGCGAATTTGCTTTTTTCTTCTTAAGAGCGCCTTTCGGCCCGTTTCAGTCCAGTGTGCGGTCGCTGCGTTGCAAAAGAGGCGGCGGCCCATCTGCCCTGCGTGACGCCCCTCACCCGGCACACGGCACAGGCACTCCGGGCACTGCTTCCGGGAAATGCGCAGCTCCCCGTTCATTTGTTAATTACTCACCCACCACTCCTCCCCTCTCGCCGCTCGCTTCGACCCCCTTTCCTTTCATTCACTTTTGTCTTCGCGCTCTCTCCACTCCTTGTTTTCTTTTCCGATCTCTGATATTTACCGCTTTTAGTTATCTCCAAACTTCGTTGTCATGAACGTAACTAGGAATCAAACTTAGGCGGAAGGGTAGGGCAAAGCCATTCAATCCAATCAACAAGAATTGTTTCAAAGTTCGTATGACGTAATATTAAAAGTATTATTATTATTAGCCTTGTTATTGTCCAATGGGCGCGGAAATTGAAAGAAAACTGTTCAACCTCCTGCCATGTGAGAGATGTCTATGTTTTGCTTGATACCAAGGAACTCGGGAAAAATTCAACAACAATTAAACAATTTGGATTTTGACCGACAAATACAAATATTTATTTCTAATTTTCCGCCTATTAGAGTGCGTTTCATCTGAATTATCATACTCTGTGCGTCGTTGCTTATGATTAGCTCACGTGATGCAGCAGCAATGCTCCATGGAATAGGCCGCCGGTAATTAAATATTTGTTATTTACGGATTACCTTTAGACAAAGTTTATATTCTTGATATTTAAAGAACTATTGCACTATATAAATTAATCTTTAGAATAAAAAGGGCGCGAGTTACTTGTTTTCACAAATTTATTTCTGTGTATCCTAGTTTGCATCTTCTCATGTAAATTTATATTATGTGCGAGAATGGAATGAGTTAGACTAAGCGCTATGGTATGCTTCAAAACAGCAAATTAAGAGTTACGCATAGATAAGTTATTCGTCACCGATTTATGACTATTTCATTATTTTATTTTATGATATACTTTTAAAAAATTCCCAAGATATTTATCTGCAAGTCCTCATTGGTTGTCACAAACTATGCATTAGACGACATCATAGTGAAGCACTACGATGTAGAAAACAGAATTGTACTTCTTATGTGAGATCATCTAGTAATGAAAGTAATAAAGAAAAATATTCCAATTTTTTTAGAAACAGATATATTGGTACCACTGCAATTATTAATCATTCTATAACCAAAACGTCATAACTTACAGTTACAAAATGCCTCTCAATCCATATTGAATGCATTTGAAATTCCAAAGAGAATCAAAACGCACCTTGTCCTCAACACAGAAACAATCGTGGGTGTCTCTAATAAGAAGAGTTAGTAAAGAAACAAAAGTAACCTTGTCCAATCCGAAATTCATGAAGAATATTGATTCTTATTTTCAAAAGTACTCTTGTCCATTTGTCACTCTAGTTTTAGAACTTTACTGTACAAATACTAAACATATTGTATGCAATAATTTTCATATTGTATGGTTGATTGTACTTTATTACAGATGGTGCATGAGCAAAAATGAATTTTGAACGATCAGTAAATCTAAGAAACATTCCTTTAAGTTACCCTATTTTTTTAGGTAAGTCTTAAATTGATTTTAGTTTCTTATTTCCGTGTTTAATTTTACTTATTCATGTCATAACTGACCTTCATGAATAAGTTTTGCAAAACTAGTGTTTTAATTCGTCAGAGTTAAATCAGCTATGGACAGAGGACAGCAGCCGTCTATAAGTGATCACTTTCGGAGAGGGGCAGCGTAGCATCGCACACTTCTTGGTCGTGATAACTCAGCGAGAAAGCTATTGCCTCCACAGCACCGTTTGCCCTGGAGAGCGTAGGGCTCGAGACTCGACGGTGGGGGATTTTCCACACTAGCTACGTAGTTGGGTGAAATTTAACAATATTCTTCTGAAGAATTCTAGCAGACAGATGCTCTGCTTTGTAGTTTGCCTTGTTTTCTCCAATCAACACCGGGCAAATGTCGGGGCCGTAACCTAACGAACGGACTACACGTGATGTTTCCTTCATCTTTAACTTGACGTTACTTTCCCTCCTCTCCTTTAAACAAACACACACTCACTACACAACCACTCATGCAAGAAGACCTGTCAGGAGCTTGCCCGGAGACATCTAGAGGGGGTAAGAGGAGGCGCAGGTTGGCGCACGATCTCACATTCCACCGAGGCAAGAACCCCGCCTCCTCGGAATACAACTTGCACTGCACTTATGGGAATAAAGAACCTCGCAGTTGAGGCGCCCGGATACCCGCTCTGACTCGCCCGCCCCCACTCGCTCTGAACCGCGCTCGCCAAAGGAGAGCTGGCCTTCCTAGGCCGCACGCAGCTCGGTTCATTTAGCCGACTCCCATCCAGCCCAAGTTACCGCAATGGAGTCGTCTCCGGGACAATCAACTTCAAGCCGTGACGAACTCGCCGCCGCCGCCGCCGCCGCCGCCGCCGCCATACGGCCGCCGCCACCGCCGCCACCGCGGCCACCGCGCCTGCCGACGGGGTTATAAATTGCGACGCAACTCCGCAACAACAACTGTAGTGCGGGGGCCTACCGCTGCCGCTGGAGGGCGGGCCGGGCGGCGGGGGTGCGTGACGCGGAGCCGAAATGCGCTGGTGGCGCTGCGCATGTGGCAGACGCGGATCCCCAGATATATTTTGTTTGGAGCGGACGCTGCTGTGCTAGACTCAAATTAGAAGAAATATACAAACTTAATTATACACAGTCCATTTCAATTTATTGACACATATTATACACAACTACACATGTTTACTTGGCGTTCTCTAAAAAGAAACAAATAATGTTTAAATTATTAGAACATTCCTCAGTTTCGGAACTATTGCGTCGTTTTGCTTTCTTTAAAGAAGTTGTAAATTTTAAAATTTATCTCCTCACCCCACTGCAGCCATGGATTCAGGATTTTAGGAGTGTTTTGCAAATGTGTTACATCTGAAATAATTATTTTTTTTAATGAATAAGAATTATCATAATTTTTTTTAAAAAGTAAGAACGTTCTTTTCGGTTGACTTAAAAACAGATTCGTAACTACTTTTTCGAAAAAAATAGGCTATGTGTAAGCAAATGCAGGAATGTGAAATTAAATCAATCAGAAAAACTATTTACCGAGCGGAAAAATTAAGAATAATCAGATACACCAATACAGAATTCTTCGAGATTCTTTTCAGTTTTTCTAAATACTGATTAAACCTGACAGTTGGAGATTAAAAATCAATGAGTTGCCCCAACAGCACATAGTTTCTACCATTACTTCTAGCTTTTGCAATTTTCAAAACTTCAGAAAGTTTGTACGAAAATGAGACGAGCTATTTTGCAAGCGTCCTTTACTAAATTGAATTAACAATAAACAGAATTAGTTATCTTCACAATTTTCTATAACGATGCCTACGTATATCTTCTTTACTTTTCAAATAAAAGTTCTTCCTTTAGGTTCAATATATATATATATATATATATATATATATATATATATATATATATATATATATATATATATATATAATGTGATGTGATGTAACATGTTTTGCGGATACTTTCTGGAGTATATACGTTAGAATCAATTATTTTTCAAATGTTTCTGTAACGTGTTATTATCGTTACATAATGTCATTTGCAACAAAAGGGTGAACACGGTGCTGTCACGTTTCTTCTGCAATTGAAGATTTATAGACCGAAAGCTGACTGCAGCGCATGGAAAATGCCACTGATTACTTCGCTCGTCCACTTGGGCACTAATCGGAAGTTGACAGGCATGATCGATTGGCGCCTGGGAAACGCACCGCTGCCTGCCCCCCCCTCTCCCCCACCCCTCTTGAGCACCCGGTCCGGCGCGCTGGAGGCGACAATCACGAAAAGCTTTCGGGGTGGCCATGTAGATTAACTTAAGAGGGGCACCGCTCGGCCGGCATCGCTGCCCACTCGAGCCGTCCTCGTTCGCAGGCATAATGGAAGCCAACGCTTCGGCCCCGCCAGCCTGCTAGTGGCACTATCATCCCAGGGGTGCGGTGCAAGAGCAGAGCAGGCCTTTAACACTGCGCTCGGCAATAACGAATCAGATTGTATTTTAGATTTTGTACGTTTATTACACTATGTATCTACGATTTATCTTCGTCTATTTTTATACACGTATGTGTAGTGACTTCAGATTGCATTATAACCTTCAAAAGTATACATTTATAATCTTTAATGTACGATATACTTGAATGTGAGTTTGCGGTTAAACCACGCATATACGAGTATAATTATTTACATGGAAGTTTAATTTTATATTCTAGCTGAACTCATGCGATTATATCGCACGTGAGGAAGAGCTGTAGAAATATTACTCGTACATATGCACTATGCAGAAAATTGAAAACCTCAAAAATGTTATTTCATGCCGTCCAGTATTTCTTCTCCAAAACTACGTATGAGAGAGGTTTACAAATTCTAGAAAAATACAATTCATTGTAAACACAGAGTTAAATATTTTTTTGAAAATAAAATTGAAATCTTATATTTATCAAGATGTTTACGTGTATGTTGTATTGAACTTATCCAGCAATACACTTTCGATTATTCGTAATGGATTTAAATCATCAGTCGACATTTTTAAATTTGTGTGTTTTTAATTTTATTTATTATAATCCAATATTCCTTATCGTAACTGATGATTTTTGTGAGCCTAAAGTCGGTTCTCCATTACTAAACGTGTCCAAAAACGTAGGTCTTTATCGGTTAAAGTTTCACTTTCGTTAGAGGCGATTTACGAACAATTTTTTGCAACTGTTGAATTCCTTTCATTATTTTTTAGCTTTTCTAAACAAAATGTTTTGTAATTTTATGTGCGGCATTTTTTGAATAAATACCATTTTCTTCACAAACTTTGATAGTTACAGGAGCTATTGATAGCTTTTCTTCACAAACTTTGATAGTTATTTTTTACTGCGTCTTTTATTATTAACTTCATTGATTGAGCAATGTTGCAATATAAAATCCACGTGGTGGGTCCCCGAAGATGGTAGCTACTGCAGGCGGCTACTGCCACACGTCAAAGACGGACTCCGAGACAACCCTGAACTCAGCCTTGTTTAGCTGTGTGTGCGCGCAGGGACATAGTTTCTGTTCGAACCTCGCCACGAGCTCAACATTTTGAACAAGCGGGTTGGCGCATACGGGATCGCATCATATGTAAAACGCCAACTCTTGCCATTATACAGAACTTTTGAAATTTAAATTCATTGAGGTTGGTTTTTTCCATCTTAAATTAAATTTCAAACTGTGCCTGATCGTCGGCTAAAAATTGTAATTTTTTAAAAAAGTAATTGTTGAAATTTATCTGTGGGTTTTTTACTTATTCATTTGTAATTTGTTTTTTGTACAATCTTTGACTCACATTCGTTCCTCAAGTCTTTCGACGGTTTTTGTAATTAAATGTTTTAAATTGTATTTACTGTGGTTACTTGGGACTCAAAAATCGTTAAACGTAAAATTTGTTGGCCAAGACGAGAGTATTTGCTGGATCGTTCATTAGATCCCAACTCATCGCCATTATTATTTAAACTTCGACAAGTCATCAATGAAATTTTAGTTACATTTTGTGGCTGGGAACACAGCTACAAGTTGTATGTTTTTATTTTGAAGTTAAAATATTTGCTATTTGAACAAAGTCGTTTATGAGCGGAAAGTTATTCAGAAAGGTTTAATGTGATTGAGACTGAGATGCTTTGTTTTACATGTTCAAGTTCTAACTCATATTTCAAAACTGTTCTAAATGTAATACAGTTGTATTGTTATTGTTCTATGTTTATAATTTAAATATACCCTTTGCTTTGTAGGCAGCCTCGCGTTGCCTTCTTGGCACTGTGAGAAGACATTTATTGTCAAATTAGCAAGTTAGCACGTTCGCAGACTGAGGTAAGGGTTAATGAATTTTGGTGAGTTTCGGATACAGCAAATCACCTTACGTTTTGGAATCTCAGCTTTCTAGAGACCATAGACTTTCGTTCTATCATGTTGAAATTTTTGAACTACAATAAAGTTAGCCGTTCGCATATTGATTTCAAACAAATATCTATGTATGAATAGTATAGATTCGTTAGAATGTAACAAAGATGGTTACAAAAGGAAAGAAATCTTATATTAATATTTACTTAAAGAAATCCGTTAATTCCTTCTGCGTTTCTGTTTTTGCATTTTGTATATGTTTTTCTTGTTCATAAATCTTATCAAATACTGTTTCATTAACAACCGCCGTATATTCAAAATACTGGTTTTGGAATGTTCTTTACTTCTATATCCAAAATCTGTGATCGGGCGGGTTCATCTTCACAGTCATTTCCGTAAGTACACGCACTCACACAATTCTTAAGAATATTGTCAGAGGCTTGTTTTAGGAGTGAGGATATTTTGTATGAAGTAACAGAACCGGGACAGTCGGCTGTACTTCCACGCCGAGGGAAGGCGTACAAAGGACTTTTTCGCCCTTGATAATCTACGGCTTCGATAAGGTTTGAATCCGCAAAATTGGGGTACAACAGTTCGATACACTTATCGTTATACCACCGAAACTTGGCGTTACCAAACGTAATGAAACACAAGCTTGGTCTATTCCTCATTTGCTCAAAAGAGGGAATGGCGGGAAAGAGAGGGAAAAGAGAGAAATGGAAAACATACAGGGAAAAGGGAGAGAGGGAAAGGGAGAGAGGGAAAGAGAGAGGGAAAGAGAGAGAGGGAAAGAGAGAGAGGGAAAGAGAGAGAGGGAAAGGAATAGAAGGGAAAATGGAGAGGGAAAAGGCTACAGGAAGAACGGGAGAGAGGGGGATATGTAGAGGAAAAAGGAGAGAGGGAAAGGGAGCGGGAAAAGACAGAGGAGAGAAACGGAGGAAAAAAGAGACGGGGAAGAAAGAGAGGAAAAAATAATCGGAAAAAAAGAGGGAAAAGAGAAAGGGTAAAAGAGAAGTAAAATAATCCGAAGGGGGAAGGGAGAGAGAGAGTTGGATAAATGGGAGAGGAGTAAAAGAGAGAGGAATAAAAGAGATGGTAGGAAAAATATATAGTAGGAAAATAAGAAGTAGGGAGAAGAGATTGTTGAAAAAGTGGGGAAAGAGAGAGAGGGAAATGGAGAGGAAATGAAAAAGAGAGGGTGGGAGAAGAGAGAGGAGAAATACAGTGAGGGAATAAAGGGAGAGAGAAAGAGGGAAAGAGAGATGGAATAAAAGGAGAGAGAGTTAGAGAAAGAGAGAGTAGGACGTCTGGCAAGTTCTGCTAGTTGAAAATAAAAGCTAATTGCCTGAGTAACATATATTAGCTACCTTTTATTAATTGTGTTGGTGCACCACCTGGTCCAGGATATCTTCCATTTTTTCCTCAATCTTACAACTTCTTTCACTGATTTCATCAATGTTTTCACCACTATCTATGTCAGTTTGTGTTACATTCAAAATTCCTTCCGATCTTCACTGAACAATTTTTCATAATATTCCTTCTATTCTTTAGCCTGCATAATTTGTAAGTGATGCTTTTCATTACAGTTGTTCTTCGTGGTTTTGTGTCTTTTCCATGCTTCTTTTGATCGAGAGGCGCCTAAGTACTTTTCTATTCTTTGACATTGGTTTTTCTATGCATCATTGTTCGCTTTTGCTACTCTTGTTTTTTCCTCTCTGTTTATTTCCCTATATTGTTCCTCATCATCTTGTAGTTTTTTGAAATTCATTTGTGGTACAGTTTTTTCTTAATATCCACTAGTTTTTAAACATCTCTTTATCCACTAGTTTTACATTAAACATTATCAAATTTCTTTGAGAATAATTATAAGTTACTATAACTAATTTAAAATAAATAATGGTAATAATAATGGTTTTCTTAAGTAAACATTAATGTATATTAAGTATCACTTTGTCTATTTAAATGGTACAAATAGCTGCTATATCAAAATAAAAATCAATACATTATATTTCATTTAACTAGCGTACCCATGTGAGAGCTCTCGCATGTTAAACTTCACCCTCTGCTCTGTTAATGAAACGTGTTTATTTTCTTAAAAAATGTATAAAGGTAACTTCTAATGTACTTACATAATATCAAATAAAAATAAACAGCAATGCAATTGGAATTTGAAACAAATTTTCAACAACGTTTTATTCAATATTATAGACAGATGTTCTTAGAATAATTCACAACACTTTCTCAAAAACATTTGAAATACAATTTGTCTTGATAGCTTTTCACTTTTCTTGGTAGTCACATAAATATTAAAGAACCTTTTTTTCACTTGAGAAAGCTATGTGAAGTAGTCTCTGCGATAATACAGGATTGGGCTATTACAACCCTACTCTTGGCATTTATTATTTTATACCAAACAGAGAGGTACACCCGTGCAATTCCATCGCTTAGAATACCAAATAATTATTCTAATTTCACCTACAGTTGCTCATTCTGCATGTCTCTGAAAAGATGGGTTAGTGTCACTCTATATGTATCAAACAGAAGCCCAGCTCTGTCCGTGTCTCAGCTAGTTAGGAATGCGTGCGCATACATCGAGCGATCCTGATAGATGCGAAGTACTAAAATAGCCATCAAGAAGTCAACGCCATCTGGAATTGACGCCCACGCCGACCACTCCACCGATCGCTGTTTTGCTTCCCGGGCCTTGCTGCAGCTCACTAGCTGCTAAAGCGCACTGAATTGTTTGTGAAGTTGCATTTTTAAGAACTGGTTTAGCTTTTAAAAATAATTTCGTGTTGTTTCTTTATGCCTTTATCTGAATATTCTCAAAACTCCTCAAAATAAAATGTTAGCCTGACATTTGGTGAAAAAATACGCTTCACCTTTAGCTCTAGCAGAAATATGTTTGAGGGAATTAAATGTGGAGTTAGCAGAAATGAATGCCAAGTGATATGTTTTTGGTTTTGTATTTAATATATTATCGAGTTACATCTTTGAGAAAATTGCAAAAACAAAATTGTTGAATAGGAGCCTAGATGATTACACGACAAGAAAGATTATTGCTTCAAAATGTTCAATATAACTTCAATCCTATATGTGTGTTATATTTATTTATTTTTTACCCTTTCTAGTATAGGATTACCTGCTTAGGGTTACAGGAGTTTGGCACTCATTTCACCACTCCCGTGCCCTCTGTGTATTAATGGGTCATAGAAGATCCTACAAAGATGGCGTGGCAAGCGCCATGCTTCTATGTTCTGCCAATTTTAATAAATGTCTGTCAAAGTGTGAAGCAGTTCAAATGATGGAATTTGAAGAATTAATTCCTGATCAAAATATTGCTACTCAGCTGTTACACCAACTGTCAGAAATCAATTTTGTGAATGGTTGCTGTAAAGTGAACAAAATAATACTGAAAACTTTTTGTGAGAGCAAGAATTTACCCTTTATTGAAATTCACCATTAGAGAATTACTTCAACAAGGAAAAGGAACGCAAATATTTATATTACAGCATTTGATATGTTAATATTTTATTAGTAAGAAAAATGAAAATATTTTAGATGTAGTTTTGAAAATAATTTTTAATAATTACTTATTAGCGATATAAGTGTTGTAAAGCATCTGATTGCAATACGAGGTTGGCAAATTGCCAAACGAGGCCGCTTCGTCAAGTGTGTTAACCATTTGAGTAGTGTAATCAGAGGTTGCCACAAAAATATCGTACAAGGTTTTATCCACTTTGTAAAAATTTGTTAGATTTAATGTGAAATTTCGCCCTACGTCTTCATTTAGTATTCATGTTTGTTTCTCTTAAAAGTGGCGACATTGTTCTCGACAAGGAGAATAATTGAAATACACTTAGTGTATACGTTTCGACGTTAGTGAATACAGATACTGTGTAGTAGATTTGATTCGGAAATAGAAGTAATAAATGCTGCTATAGTGCAACCTTTACCTATCTGTGGTTGACGGATATACCAACACTACATTCAAATCGCGCGGGCAGTACCCTCTGCAAGAGGTTGGCAACCCCTATTTATATATATTCTTAGATAATTGAATTGTAGTGTCCGTGCCGACCGACGCGGTGGGGAGCAACGGAAGGAGAAGGCTCTGAGACGCGGGAGACGAAGGTCGAAAAGTGTGCTATTGGGAGTGGTGGTGAGCGTGGTGAAAACGAAGAAGAAAAACGAATACTGAAGCAGCTGCGCCTAGGTGTGCGGGCGTCCGTTTCTTGCACTACATTGCCGTGTAAGAACCCGGATCTGCGCGGAGACGTCACCAGCCCACTGACCGTTGCAAGCTTGGCGCCGTTGGGTGGGGGCAAGGCCCTGAAAAAAGGTCGGTAATGATCGTCTTTCCTATTTTTTCCTCCTTATCTTTCGCCACAAACTTACCATGACTGCAGCATCAAGCATCCACTTCGCCCAGTTCGCTAAGACTTAGGAAGATCTTGACAGTATTCCCTTAGAGCCAAAAGTCACCCCTTTAATGAGAATGTGCAGTGGTTGCGTGTCATGACTTCCTCCTGTGTAAATAGCGGTCATTAGACCCTGCATAAATAAGAAGTAAATGCAGAGAGCAATAAGCCCCCATTTACGTGAATGTTGTAATGATAGCAGTAACTTCGGTTTGGTTTCCAGTTTCTAAACACAATAAATAGCGGTCATCCGGAATTAACAGAATTCCATTACTTCAAGGCATACATTCAGGCCAGGCCGCCGGTACTCAGTTCCCACTTGCTGTACTTGTCAAAACAAGGTGTGTGCTCATCAGTGCTCAGAAAGTGCATGTAACTTGTGCTTTACAAACTGTGCTTCCTGCTCCCTTTATATTGTTGTCAAAGTGTTAAAGATTGTATCATTGTATTTTAATTTGTTATTTTATCAATTTTTTTCTTCACGAGAGTAGAGAAACTTTATTCTACATCGATTTTGTTATTGTACAAAGGGTAATTTTTGTTTTGTTGTTGAAGAATATATGTATTTTGGCTTGGAACTTTTCTTGATATATAATTACTTTTCTAAGACGAAAAAAGGTATTCACAATCCCGTATTCTAAAAAACAAATTTCGTTGGTTTTTTGGCTGTGATGATGAACAGGTGGCAGTTGTGAATTTCTAACATTTACAAGTAAAGTAAACAAAGTTAGAAGCGGTTTCAATAGAAACATTGCTACCCAACAAATCAAGAAAGAAATATAAGCGTGAGTATTCAATTTTTAGAGACTGGTGTGAAAAAAGTTCATTCCATATCGGAAAATGTTTTGATTGCTTACTTTCCTGTCAAGTCATGGAAGGAAAAACCAAGTAGTATTTGGTCCCGGTACTCTATGTTAAAGAGTACAATATAACTTAATGACAATATTGATATTACTAAGTTTACTCAGTTATTTGCGTTTTTAAAGAGAAAAAGAGAAGGTTACGAAACAAAGAAGCGCAAAATATTTTCAAAAGAAGAGTGGCAAAGTACGCCATTACTTTACCGCTCACATAGGGCGGGTAAGTATTTCATTACGATACTGACATAATGTTTGACGTGACCTAACCAAATTGGAAACAAAATATGAACAATCAGCATCACCCTGTTTTATTTGCCCTTCTGTACATTTTTTCTCTCTCCAAAAAAACTTCCGCTTGCATTCAGAATCTCGTTATTAATTTGTGTAATCTTTTTCTGATTCAAATTAGCATTTTCTAGAAATTTTCAAGAAAAGTACAGATATAGTTGTTATTATTTATCACATTATTCAGTTTCAAAGCAACATTTATTAGATTAAAATACGATACGATTAGATTATAATACACAATAGTTATTTTCTTAAAATTATTTTAAAAATCTCTTTCCCCTGTTATATCTTTATATATTTTAATTTCCTCTCGAATATAACTAAACACTTCCTTTTTGGTCATATTTATAGCAGAATGAAGTTGTATTACGAATGTAGTATCGAATGTAATTAGCGAATTGTTTTTTCTTGTGAGAAACGTTTTAATCGCTGACAAACACATCGTCATATTGCATTTAACACAGAGCTACACTACTGTATGATAGATATATTGAGGTAGTATCGAGAAGCACCGTAACGGCAAACATTTAATGGAATGTCTACGAATATCACATATTTTTGACTACGATGTAAGCAGCGTTTCTTTCAGGAATTTGGCCTCAAAATTTAAATTTTAAGGCCCTAGAACGCTTTGTTTTAGTTAACCTTAGTTGTGTTAAAATGCTGACCTATAGTCGCGGGTTGCATTTGACATGAATATTTAGATGCGTTTTTGAACAAAACCTTCATATTTTTAATGTCAAAGTGCAATTCATCACGTCTCCGTGAAATTATCTTTCTTTAGAGACATAATTTATAAAGATTTGTTGCGTCTGAGAGCCGCAAAAGGTATCTGTTCTACCTGAAATAATATAGGAGGCGATATCGCTCAAGTAATGCTAGTTTGACGGGAAGCCATACGTTAATCTTGGAGAAACAATTGACTTTATATTACAAAAATATTAAACATAAGATTTTCAAATAGATATGGTGTTCACGCAGCAGTTGTCACAATTAGCATTTATACTTCCTTGTCTGATTAGCTAGAGCAATTGTATGCATCGTGCCATAACTTCTAATTGTTTACTGTGTTTGCTCTTGAAATAACTCATTACTAAAACATGTATTTTAAGTTTACCTAGCTGTGCAAACCCAGTTTTTGGCATATATTTTACTATTGTTTTAGTATTTTTTCAATAGTGTTTTAGATTACATAGATTTTCCACGGAGTTGAACTCTTTGTTAACATTTGTGAAGGACATATTTACCGCACGATTGAATTCTCGTGCTTTTTGTGATTTTTGATTCATGACGTACTTGATTGACAATTGAGAAGCTTGAACGGAGCATTGTAGTATAATCTCTCTTTTCAAAGTTCGGAGTTTATAATATTCTATTTATACTTATGTTTCTTCACGCTCTCTTGCACTTACTACCTCTATGGTCAAAACATTTGAAATTTTGTGTTTGTGCGCCAATAGTGCTATTTTCAGTGACTTCCATTCATATTACATATATTTTTTTGATAAAGGAACTCTTTTTAAACAAATATAAACTATTTCTTTCCTCCATGAATGTCCTAATCCAATGTATTCATTGCAAGATATCTTTAGAAGCTTTCGACGCCTTTACAGCTAATATCAGTCGTGCAAACAAGTGGTGAGAGTCTACAATTCTGACCCCTGCACGTACAACTAGTCAAAAAAACGTCATCAAAATTCCCACAATAGTTAATTCTTTGGGAGTGTACATTTTATACTTGAAAATGATGAACATGCTACACTATCCTCAGTCATGTGTTTTATTTTTACGCGCACACATCCAACATGCTATTTTACTTAAATTTTCCAATGATAGACGTATCTCGCTGTCTCTTCTCTTTTCGTGTGTCATGCCCCTTAGCCACCTCCGTGCCCCTGAAGCTTTCGCTTTGCTTCTTGTGCTGCTCCAGCCCTCGGACTTTGCCGCGTTCACCGCCGCGCAGCTCCAGTCGTCGGCGCCGCCCCCACGCCGCCCGGCGCGTTGACTTGCTAATGTGCAAAATTTGACAATGCCGCTCAGAGCCCCAGTTTCATCTCGGACGCTAATCACCAGTGCCCGAGTTCCCAAAACCAGCTCGCGTGCGCACCGGGCAGCCTAATGAAGACCCTGCCCCTTCTGCACAAGGAACAGGCTGGTCGACGAGAAGGAACCGGAACGGAGTCTACTACAAACAAACCCACGACACTTTTTATTAAATAACCAATAAAATCTAGTTTTAAAATATTTTCTTATCAGACGAGTGGTATTAAAAAATTATTATTCTGGGTTGACCTGAAATGTGTTCAAACGATACCTAAGTTTATACGTGCTAATGATTACCCAATGATTAATGCGTAAAAGCATTTTTTAAATATTTTTTTACAAATGTAATCTTACATATAAAAGACAATGTTCGTTTGTTTTGTTTGTTTGTTTGTTTGTTTGCTGGTTGGTTCATGACTAATGTGCTGCCGTACCGTTCATCTGATTGGGATAAAACTTTGTCAACTTATTGCTTGCACTTGAGGGAAGAATATAGATATAATACAATGGGAATGTGCATATGCCTGCACATGTGGACGAGCATTGACGATTTTATGCTGTCCCAACCGCCCCTGTTCAGGCTATCTGCGTAACGGCGCTCTAACGCATCCCGAAGCACCCTGAAGTATTAAGAGTGCGTGACCCTGCGAGAGACAGGTACAGGTACAGGACAGGTGCGTGCGCCCGGGAGAGACAGGTACAGAGACAGAGGCAGACATAGACGCAGAGAAAGAAACAAACAGAAAGACAAAGTGAGAGCGACGAAGATTGACACACAAAGAGAGACGGAGAGAGAGAGAAGGAGAAACAGAGAGGGAGAGAGAGAAGGAGAAACAGAGAGGGAGAGAGAGAAGGAGAAACAGAGAGGGAGAGAGAGAAGGAGAAACAGAGAGGGAGAGAGAGAAGGAGAAACAGAGAGGGAGAGAGAGAAGGAGAAACAGAGAGGGAGAGAGAGAAGGAGAAACAGAGAGGGAGAGAGAGAAGGAGAAACAGAGAGGGAGAGAGAGAAGGAGAAACAGAGAGGGGGAGAGAGAGAAGGAGAAACAGAGAGGGGGAGAGAGAGAAGGAGAAACAGAGAGGGGGAGAGAGAGAAGGAGAAACAGAGAGGGGGAGAGAGAGAAGGAGAAACAGAGAGGGGGAGAGAGAGAAGGAGAAACAGAGAGGGGGAGAGAGAGAAGGAGAAACAGAGAGGGGGAGAGAGAGAAGGAGAAACAGAGAGGGGGAGAGAGAGAAGGAGAAACAGAGAGGGGGAGAGAGAGAAGGAGAAACAGAGAGGGGGAGAGAGAGAAGGAGAAACAGAGAGGGGGAGAGAGAGAAGGAGAAACAGAGAGGGGGAGAGAGAGAAGGAGAAACAGAGAGGGGGAGAGAGAGAAGGAGAAACAGAGAGGGGGAGAGAGAGAAGGAGAAACAGAGAGGGGGAGAGAGAGAAGGAGTAACAAAGAGGGAGAGAGAGAATGAGAGACGGCAAGAGAAAGGGAGAGGGAAGGAGAAAGAGATGGAGGGCTGGAAAACGTCTGCCGAGTTTCGCTAGTTAAAAATAACAAAAATGTTTCTCATAGAAATTAATACACCAAGAAATTCCTCTAAAATCTGAAAACAAAAAACATTCTTCTATTATCTTCCTTTTACTTTTCCATTTACCAATTACCTGTATACAAAATGGATACTATGACTAACCTCTTACATGGCTGATATTCTTTTAATAGTGGTGTAATAAAAATAGTTGTGTAATAAAATGTCTGTACCTTTCTTAATTCCCAATAGTAGTCTGTTCTGGTGATGCTGTACATGATATGCTTAGCCCACGAGTATTGTTTTGAGTATCCTCAAATTATTCTATCATTGTCATAAAATGGGCTAACGAAAAATAAATATATGAAATAGTCTAACAAAAAATATGTGATTTAAAGAAGGAGAAATGAGGATTTAAATAAGGAGTCATTGAGAGTATTCACTCTATCACCGTACTGTGTTGAAAGTGTATATAAACACCATATGTTTATAACGTGACAAAAATTTTCTTATATATTTACTCCAAATATAGTGCAATTTGGAGACACTTCGGTAGTCATTTATTGCATAAGACTGATGAATGGTGATGCGCGATCTTCTGTTAATCCTCTCATGTTGCTAAAATGACGTAACACTTCTATTACGAATCTACTGAACCCAGTGTTCCCGCAACAGCGAATGCACACATGAAGTGTCCGCGATCTTTTGTTCCGATAACAACTAAATCAGCTGCAGCTGCATTGCCACTCGCCAAACGTCACTGACCGTTGTCCTCTCTCTTGAGGTAATTTAAATAATTGCACGTAAAGTTCAAACACAATACCAAATATATTGTTTGTGAAATCATATAAGCAGAATCAATCTGAAAATATTACCTTCTGCGCTTTTGCGGATATCGAGTTCCTAACTTTAGAACCACCAATCAACTTACCTTCTCCGAGGTTTCACCAAACTTCCAATATCCTGAAGTCGCTACTAATTGGATTTTAAATGAGAATTTCACATTAATAATTAACCGCCCTACTTTCCGACGTCCATACGCTCGCAAACTCAACTCAGTCTCCCTCAACAATCTTGCATCCCCGGTAACCGACTCTTTATCCCTTAATTGTTCTTTGCCACGAGTTAATACACTTCGTACAAAATTTATATTTTAATATCGTAACAATTACATTACTTGGGGCATCATACCAGTTTACAAAATTGCATCAGTAGATATGCAATGTTGTCAGTATGTGTCTACCCTCTCACTCTTGCTGAAGGTCGTACTAGCCATCCACTCAGGTTCATTCACTGCTTTCAAACGCGAATTAGAAATCTCAAAAAGGGGCACCCCCATTTTCTTCGGCAGCGTTAAGTTCATTTACGGAGACACGTTTTTACAAACCGGAGAATAATAATTCATCAGATTATTGGGAATCGGGGCATGAGAAGATTCTGACTCTGGACAATTTTAGAACTACTGGTGCTACAGAATGGCACAGACTTTCACGTATTAGTTTTCCATTTCCAGCAATTCGGACTTGCCACATACTCTTACTAGCGGACATCAAAAGCCGCCGAAAGTACATTTTTTTGAAATTTTCTTAATTTTTTTCGTTTCCAAATACTGGAATGGAAATATTATTTTAAGAATATTAATTAACAGTAAAACGTCGCCTAAGTGGCAATTGTCTTTGAGAAATTGAGAGCCGTTTTTAAGAAAATGGCGTTTTATCGCTACTGTAAATTCGAAATTTGAAGTTAGTTTTTACAGAATATTTTTGAATTTTCGAAAACTTCATTTGAAGTTTGTCACACGAAATGTAGACAGTGCTTGACTTTTCACACAAGTGTTAGGTTTCATTAAACAGACATCATCAAGTAAGGAACAAATGTATCTTATGTTAGAAGAAGAATGTTTCTATTCAATTCACGTTTATAAAATTGTGTGAAATACATTGTTATTCTCGGTATTTCTTACATATTCCGATGAAAGACATTTTGCTTCATAAACATGTTACAATACTACTGTTCCGCACTGTTTTCTACCGATGTCGTTTTCATTGCCCCATGTTGTGATCATTGCCTTGTGTTCGTGGGTTTAATACGTGGAACCTGCTGCATCATTCATCATCTTCATTCATGACTGTTCTAACCTGTAATGAAGATGGATGCACATAGTCGACGTGACATCATATTACCCATGAACAAGCAAACAATCCCCAGGTGAGCATTATGTATCAGCATTAGGTAACCCTCAACCGTCCAAAATAAAGCAGTAGAATGTAATAATATTCTCATTGAGATAAACGAACGGTTTAATTCAAGTAACAAATACGGGAACTTACAGGACAATATTGATTGTTAACCATAATTTCAAATTTCATTGCTCTTTTAAAAGGAAACGATGTAGTGTAATAATACCATTGTTTTATGTAATTGTTTTTAGTTTCTCGCTTAAGGAGTAGAGTTATGAAATGTTGCCCAAAAACGGCGAATGTTCGGCCCAAAAACTGTTATGTGGTAACGAAAAAGTAAATAAATCTAGTTAATGTATAAAAAAGCGTGGTGTCATCGTAATTAATGTTTTGTGAATCCTGTCTGCATGTGTGCAACGCTAGCAGCTAAACCGTTCAGCCAATTTTCTCCAAAATTAATATTCTCTAATCCATCAGGTTGATGTCGCGACCCTTTGAATTTGAAACCGATATTTCAGTTTTGGGGGGTACTTTACATGAATTCTCCGGCACATTTTCCAAATTTTCAAAAAAATGGCTCCAACGTTTTTGATTAAATTTTTGTTGCATTGTGTGAAGGACGTTTAAGAGAATAGTGCAAGTCTCATGATCGTTGAAAACCTTTTTCGAAAATTGCAAAAGTTCAAAATGTTTGTTCCTACAACAAAAATATTAAAGACATTTTTTGCGTAAAAATACGCGTAATTTTGCGTGCAAATACGGGCGAGAAAGTACGAGCTGTTTTAGTACCATTAGTTATAGATTATATCATTTTCATTTTCTCACAGTGTTTATACCAGTGTATGCTGCTTTTTATGTTTTTTATTGTAATTGTAATGTATTTATATTTTCTATTTGGACAACTATTTAAAATATATCTACAAAGAACCGTTTCTGGATGATTTCTTCGCACGACAGAAATGTGTGCGCAATTGTATTTCCGGAATGTTCAGAAGATTTCCCAGAAGAACAAATTGCAAATAAAGCAGATGTTATATAAAATGTTCCCAACTTTCGACGACAATGAAGCTGCTTTGAAAGGCTGAAATAAGTAAACCCGCAGAGAGTAAGATAGCGCAAATAGGCGAACTCGCTCTCCTCCAAAACATCAAAGAATCAAATTCCGGAAGGCGCGACGTCAAGTAGGTCGATTGCAAATATTTATTTTGATAAAAATTCTAATTACAGTTTAAGTGATGGTGTAGTTTGCAAACGGACAGACAGACACACAGATGATCTGAAAATATACTTTTTCAAAATCAGGAAATTCCAAAACGTTTATTTCTGTGAAAATCTCAACGTCGATTGTCTGCAGTATTAAAACATATATTTCTTTGGATTGGGAAATTTGCGAAAGTGAAACATATCTTCCTATATAGAGGGAGAAATCGAGACCAAGCCTTCTATTCGGACCCCAAATCTTTTAAAGCTACAGCATCTCTTTTGCACGCATTCACTCCAAAGCACATAACCTCCCTAATACTCTCTTCTGGGCGCACATCTGCCCGGATCGCCTCTTTGTAGGCGCATATATTTTTAAGCAGTCACAAAGAAACCTTTGCGAATCGGCGATGCGCCGGTTCACACGAATATTTTATGCCGGCGCGCTATTTGGCGTATTGGGGACCGGGAGAGGCGCGGGGCGGGGAGGGGCACCCGTCCATTCGGAGTGTGAGGGGCGCTCTAATCTAATCTGTGCAGCCGCGCCAGCGACGTCAGCGCCATTGGCGGCGCGAGCGGCGCGCAGCGGGACGCGGCAAGTGAGCGCCACTCGGCGGGCTCTCGAAACTGGCGCACACACACACACACACACACACACACACACACACACTCACACACTCACACACTCACACACTCACACACTCACACACTCACACACTCACACACTCACACACTCTCTCTCTCTCTCTCTCTCTCTCTCTCTCTCTCTCGCTTAGAGCTCGTCGTACAGATCAGTGCACTGTTCAGTCATGTGAATGATTATATTGACACATTTCACGTTGCAACCTAATCACGTTGAGAGGGAAGTGGGGTCGGCGTGTTACATGTGGAAATGATTCGCATTTTTCACAAATGTTGGTTAACTTGTTCTGGGTATGTGCTACTCTGCATCAGTATAGTCATTTTAGAGAACTAATGTATTTCTAGAATACAAGAAAATGTATGTTACTAATAGTAGATGTAGTAGAAGTAGAAGTAGAAGTAGCAGTAGCAGTAGTTATGTAGCAGTAGTTGTGCTAGTTGTGGTAGTGATGGTAGTGGTGAGAGTAATGGTAATAGGAGGAGCATTAGCAATAGTAGTCGTTGCAGGAGTAGTACCTGGAATAAGTAGCAATAGCAGTAGCAGCAATATAGAAGTAGTAGTTGCAGTAGTAGTAGTTGTAGTAGTAGTGGTAGTATTAGTGATAGTGATTGTGGTGGTGGTAGTAATAGTTTTATTTTAACCGCCAAT
Organism: Gryllus longicercus; assembly: GCA_038098605.1. Lineage (NCBI taxonomy): Eukaryota > Metazoa > Arthropoda > Insecta > Orthoptera > Gryllidae > Gryllus > Gryllus longicercus. The sequence goes on along the minus strand of JAZDUA010000620.1, from coordinate 405,862 downwards.
TCCCTCTCGGTAGTATATACAATAGAATAATACAATATACATAAAAATACAATAGAATAAATACAATATATACATAACAATACAATAGAATAATTACAAACAATACATAAGAAACAATACATCTCAATTATATAGAAAAATAATATATCACAATCTCATAATTAATAAGCAAAATGCCTCTAATGCGCATTACACTAGTTGGATGATGTATTAGTGACTTCACGGACGCTGTAAACTGTTTTAAAAGTATTTTCATGTGTTGGACATTTTTTCATACTTCATTTCATCTGTAGCTTTGATCAAACATGTTCTTTCAGTATCTGGCATTGGACTTACCAATGGATTGTAGAAGCAGATAATGTTATACTCCTCTTCAAGAATTCCCAACATCCAATGGTCTAGCATGTTACATCCATACGGGGTATGAACTGTAAATATTGCAATTTCAAAATTATAATCTCACAATAAAAAAAATACATGATGGTATTGATGATGCGAATAGTTAGAGTTTAGTACAGCTACATTTGTTACTTTTTTTGCCAATATTCACAATAATGCACAAAGATCACGTGTAAGCTGATCTCCTGATTTATTTTCTAATCATACTATAAGATCATTCTTAACTAGTTCCGAAAATTCTGTTGCAAAATCGTCTCCAACTACATTTGATTCTGTCGCATTTTTATTCATCTCTCTTTCCAACTGATGATTCCAAACTCTACAATAAATATAACATGTAACTATAGAAATAAGTATAATAAACTATACAAATGGTACTTCTATTACTTTTGAATTTAAGACACAGAAAGTCGTTTTAGATTAATGTTGCCGATGTTCACTTATTCAGATAAAATGGCCAACAATAAGCAAATGAAGGAAACAAGTTATTAATTCAGGATATTAATAACCTTCTCGGCTATTTGAAAGAAGAACTGCCGTGCACCTACCCCGCACTTGTACTATACCGTAGGGAATTCACCCCGGGGTGGGCCCCTGGGCGTTAGACTTTATTCGCACCAACCGCTGGCGTTAAAGTACGCCTTCGAGTTGGTATCAGGGCCCGCCAGAACGCAGTTGACCCTTTTGGTAACCTCCCCATACAGTGCCTAGGGCCTCCCGAACTATGGTCCGGGTGAGTCGGGGCCCCCTTCCCGTCTCCTCACTGCCAGCTATCCACGTGAGTACCGCCGCAATCTAGGCAACCTGACAGTGAGGTCGCGTCTGGACATATATATATGTGGGGTCCGGAGCATTCCGAAGAACGTTCTTGTCCCATACAATCCTCAAAAGGTCGACGCGCCAGAGGCCCAACTGGTGGGTTGCCGGACATAGCCCGACAACACAGAGCTTAGCATCGTCCAATCACTGCCTCCACTTTGAAGCTAACGACGTGAGTGCCGCTGCGAAACTCAGGGTCCAGGTGGTCGTCTACAACTCTCCACCAGAACGTGACAGCCTAATCATGCTCCCTCCCTCTGCGGAAATTTGAAAAGAGAACAGGTAGCTTGTCCAGCAGTCATGGTTCAGAGGATCTTGGTGGCTGTGTGTGGAAGAAAAGTGGTGGGGGTCTGCGGATTAAAGACACCTAACATTCATCGGCTCGCAGTCAGTTCGCGCCATCGTGATGTAAATTATTTACCAGTTTTACATACGAAACTTAAATTAAATAATTGTCGAATTCCTTCTTAGTAATTTAAATGACTAAGTTTTGATTTCAACTTTAGAGAGCTCACAATTAATTTCTCTAATGTTTATTTTCTATTTCATATGTGACACACTAATGTATTGTATTTCAATGTAAGAATTTGACAAGACAATTATTTAATTTCATATATATATATATATATATATATATATATATATATATATATATATGAAATTAAATAATATAATTTTCCTCAGTCTTAAAGAAATTATTATTTACATAAATACGAAAAATTAGAAAATACGTGGAGAAATTTTATAACGGAAACGATTACTTCATTGGAAAAAAACATGCATTTGGAAAGTTCGTTGTCTGATTCTAGGACACTAATCTCCATATAGCTTTGTTAACTTCCCCGTTCATATCGCAAAAACCTTAGTTTCTAAATACTTAAAGTAAAAGAAACGTAATTACTCTAGTTCAATTTAGTTCAATTCTAGTTTAATTGACATTATCATGTCAATTAATGGATGATAATTTATATGATAATTTAGTTATGGCCATAAACACATCTACACTTTTAGGCATGCAGCACGATGTTATTGCTCTGCGCAGAATAACTGCTAGTATTTCCTCTTTAATGCACTTAAACTAATAAACAGATCAATTTCATTAAACAATGCATTCATAGGGTGTGTGTTCTGCAGATGCGTTTGAAAGCACGTTATTTTGAGTTTATGATAAAGAAAAAAATAATGTCGTTCGATAACTATCAATGGTTATGACCATTTTATGTCGTTAGTTATCAATAAAATGAATGACCTGCGTTGCATGGCATAATATTTTATTTTGCTAACTGCATATCTTTTTGCTTCTGGATGTTATTTCTTAATGTTGCGCATCAAATCTTTTTTATCTAACATTCTTAGTTCTCGAAAATGTTCTACTTTCACGGCAACTACACAAGTGTGGTATATCTAGGACTATAACGAAACGTGCAAACTACTAGGACTATAACTAAACGTGCAAACAGAAAAAAGACCTCCCAAATCCCAATTTGGCCCACAGTTGGGGGGCGGCGTGCCGCGTGGGCATCGCGACAGCGCTGGGGCGGGGTTGGACGGAGCGGGGAGGGGCGGGGCGACAGCGGGGGCGGAGTGGGGGCTGGAGCTGGGGCGGGGCGGGGGCAGGAGAGGGGGCGGGAGCGGGAGTGGGGATGAGAGCGGTGGTGAGGGCGGGGGCGGGGTTGGGGGCGGAGCGGCAGCCCCGAGGGCCGAGCGCGGACGTGCCGGGGGCCGTACCAATATTTCATAGCGCGCGCAGCCGGCCGCGAGTGCCAACCCCCGCGGCCATCAATATGTGAGCAGCTATGGGGCGTTTGGCGTATTCCGTTTCTTGGTGCAACCTCGCGACCGCCGACTTCATCCCTCCCACCGGAATTCGGGTTGGCGTCCTCTCCGCCCTCTGCACCGCTGCGCCCGCGCTGGACTCGGCCGTCACGCGCCTCATCGCGCTGCACTGCCCGACTCGCACCGCACTCTCGCAACATTCTTCGTTCTCACAACCCGGCGCACACGCATCTCATGTCCAGCGGAGTTGATCCCAAACAGTCCTCGTCTTTTATTCCCCGTTTCAAATTATCTCCCGTTTTGCTTAGCTCGTAACTTTTCACTTTCTCGACGACTACGTAAGTAGTCAAGAGAAAGTATTGTAATCGTATGGCGAAAAGCGGCACTTTTTTGACAGAAAAACTCTTATTGATGGGCCCTGGTAACACAAAAAGCGTTGTATGGGTCCTCGACATCAAAACATCGATTGACGTAAAAATGTGTCTGTGTGTCCGTCCACCCGTGATCAACGCTAGCGCCTAAATTGTTCAGCCAATTTTCTCCAAAATTGATATTCTGTGATACATTTGAACAAACCTGAGGCGCTGCGAGTTTGCAACGGTTATTTTAATTTTTGAGGGTACACTGCATGAGGCCTTAACATTTTCAAAATTTCCTCCAATTTTGTTTGCTAAATATTGTCTACGGTCTTATTGCACCAAAAGCGCCAACTGTATAGAATAAAAACGCCAAAAAAAGGGTCCGCTGCAGGACGTTGCAAAAGTTGATAGAAATGATTTTCCTTAATAAAGTGTGTTCTAAAAAAATATATTCATTTTGGGTCATGTATTTTCCTTTAAAAACGAGTAATTTCTATTTCAAGTTAATGCAATTTAAAATGTTATTTTTCAAAAAACTGCTCCAACTTTTTTCTTTAATTTTTTTCACGCACAGATTAAAAAACTTACAAAATGGGGCAGGTCTAATTTTCGTTAATCTCTCTGATTTTTAAATTAAAAAGTTATAGACATTTCGAGTGGCTGTGAGCTGTTGTAGAACGACTAGTTTTTTATTCACCCAGTCGTTTAGTGCATCAAATTGGTACTATGATTTGTCAATCTTTCAGAAATTCCCTGAAATATCCACATTTACAGGGGAGAAAACATCTTTGTTTTGAAGTCTGTGCCATTTGTTTGCCTAACCCTTCGCTTCCTAGTTATTCTTCGGTTCATGACTATCTGCAGCCTCCCTATTCAGAGTCGCCCTACATCAGACTGCTCAGAACACTCCTCTCGCCCCACTTGCCTTCCCCATTCCGTCTGTCCAGCGCAAATCGCCACCTCCGTCCCGCAGCATTTTGTTCCGCGCACTTCCGAAAAAGGATTCGTCAATATGCCAACAATGGAAAACGCCATTTACCGGACATACGTCTTGAAACCAGGTAATGTAAAATGACACAATAATTGTTGTTCACAAATAAAAGTATTTATTTTCTACTGATATGTTATAGCTTGTTATTGCCTTCGATACTGAGCTTCATATACACTGCATAACGTACGTGTTTCGAGAGGGTCGTGGTTACGAGTGGAAAATGAAAACGGTTAAATGATGCTACATGTTCTCTTATGGGGGGAATTATGAGAGGAAATCCTGAAAGAGAATTATAGGAGAGAAATGTAACCGAGTCAAGTTAACGTCCAGTTAATTAGTAAATAAATAAATCTGAATCAATAAAATTTGGCAAAAAATAAAATTATGTAAGTACCACAGGCGTTAACTGGTTCTAATGATCCCGGGAAATAAAAAGCCCTCTGCCAAAGGCGCTGGGGCATTTTGTCACCGCCCGATCATTAGAATTCTTATAACACCCTAGATGTAGAGATAACTATTTTTCTGTATCTTTCTTTGTTTGTTTCTAACTGCTTTTTGAAATACAGTAGGTATTTTTGCCGGATCCTGTGTCTCGTCTTCCAGTCTCATTATATCCTTAACCAATTTATCATATCCCATCCCATCCCATCCCATCCCATCCCATCCCTGCCCATTCCATCCCATCCCTGCCCATCCCATCCCTGCCCATCCCATCCCTGCCCATTCCATCCCTGCCCATCCCATCCCATCCCATCCCATCCCATCCCATCCCATCGCACCCCATCCCACCCCATCGCATCCCTGCCCATCCCCGCCCGCAGCACCCGCCCCGCCTCGCTCTACCCAGCTCCGCCCGCCCCCCTCGGCCTGCCCTCGCGCTGTCGCGCGCCGTGACGCTCGAGGGAGCGCGGTGCGTCGCCGGGCGCGACGCGCGCCGCCTGAAGCGTGAAACGAAAGTTAAACGCAACTGCTCGCTCCGCGCTCTGTGTCGCGTTTGAAAGTTGAGGACGCGTGGACGCTTGTGATACGTTTTGCCCTCTGGGGGTCGGGGATTAAATTTGAAATACTGCCGAGAGGAGTCGTGTCAGCTTCATGGTTGAAGCGGTAGGACGAAAATGTTCTCGGACGGTTCACCTGGCGGAAAATTTTCGCTGCTGGAGCGAAGCCAGATGCGAGATTCATGGGATGGAGAGCGTGAAGCGTGAAGGGAAGTATGGGCATAATTTACTCCTAACGACGGTTTGGAATCGAGTAATATGGAGTTTTATCACAACTACTTCGTTCGTTATTCCTTAATTTGAACATTCAGTACAATCTGTTTCGAACCAGAAAGTTTTACAAGATGACTATAACTTATTTTTAACTATTCCGTTTTGTTTCTTCGGTTTCAAGTTCATTCATGAATGCTTCTCATAAATGGTATTTGAAATACCTTCAGGTCTATTGAGTTGATTGTGCAGTTGCCATACTTATTTAGTAAATTCCAATAAGATGTTGATGTGAATATCATACTTTTTATCCAGTTTCTAAAACTCGCAATGTAATATAATTTTCATAAACTAATTTTCTTTTGATTACTCACCCTGGAAAATTAAACAGACTGATTTTGTAGGAATCTAGTGTGTAGGAGATAAGTTAATACAAAACCAGGAATTATTGTAGCACGTGTCTCCAAATAATTCTTTATTGTGTTCTAATAATACTTATTAAGAAACTGACCTCAATTTTGTAAAAGTTCACTCAAAGTTGATAAATTTGTTATTAAATCCATTCATAATTAATTACTCTTTACAAATTTCTCTATCAGAATAACGTAAATCGTACGAAATTCGTGCTATTTTACTGGTTCTTCGAGGTCGCAGTGACTGTAGTTTCTTAAAATGTATCTTCACTGGCGACTCCTCTGCGACCAGCGCTCGTGCGGCAGCACAACGAAGTTCGTTCGTGCGCCTCCGCTCCCCGACACGAAGCTCGTTGGACCTCCGCTCGCTGGAGCCCCCACTCGCGCAAGTAATGCCAACTCCCTCGGTGAATCGCTGATGATTCTGTCCTTCGTACCATCAGACAGATATTACCCGTGCTTCCCACGCCCACAATGGCCTCGTGACTACGCAATTCACTGGCTTCCGCTATATTTTTACCGTCGGTCTGTAACTGGCGGAGGTGGTATAAGCAGCGGACAGTATAACTGGCGGGGGTGGTATAAGCAGCGGGCAGTACAACTGGCGGAGGTGGTATAAGCAGCGGACTGTAGATTGAGAGTTGTTTAATTTAAATACATACCAATTCTCGGTCACTCCTTCCATAACTCTGAGGTACCGCCGTAGATTAAGGCCCATGGATCCTGATGCTAGCTGTAAAAACCAATTGATTGGTATCTAGTCACCATCACACAGAATTAAACCCAAGAAATGAGAGTTACGATGTATAATTAAACTGATTTAATAGTTATAAATAAAAGATGAGTTCAATATACTGCATATTTCAATGAATTTAAAAATGAAAGAACCATTTAAAGATTATGAGTGCCATGATTGATAAGCATGTAAATAAGAGTTAAATACAATTAAATGAATACAACTGAGGGGAAGTTATATAAAATAAACGTGTAGTGCTGAAAGAGAAATACAGTTTTGAAACACAATTTTGTGTGTGTCGTCCAGTAGATCTGGCAGATGGTGACGTTCCAGGCCTGACGCTTGGAGTGTCCTAGACGAGGAAATGTTGCCGGCGCAGTTGAGAGGCAGGTTGGCCGTCCGCAGACATTGCGAGCGCGTGCGTTGGAGGATTACGTGTTCTCATTGAAAGCTTGATCACAGTCTACTTTACTGAGAACATGAAAAGCGGTATGCCTATCCATCGGGCCCTGATAAACTGGTTGTTACAACAATACAATTGGCGGTTCACACATTGAGTGATGTAATTCAGATAATAGCTGGTTCAATATTAAATAACACGTCACACCACGCTGGCAGTAACACAGTTCAAGATTGATAACCATAACACAGTTAAGATGTCAGTAATACAATTCAGAAGATTGAAGTTGCAATGTTCAAAAAATAAGTTACGCAGCAGAGGCAGTAACACACAGTCTTACACTCGTGTATAAATACAGCAATGTGAAGTCAGTTAAATGAATGTAATTGGCAATATACAGAATGTGCAACTTCTTGTGCTTTAACATACCACAATTAACAAAAGGTGCATTTATAAGTTGTTGCACAGAAATTACGAACGCTTGCTGGTACGATCGCACATTGCGAAAGTAAAAAGAAAATGTGCTCGGTGCCAACGCGACAGATCCTCACACGACGAAGGTTTGCAGCGAACTGACTGAGCGAGCGACAGCCTGCTGATGCAGGTTTTTCGCTTCGTGAGATTTTTAGTTAGCAATGAAATCAGCCGTTTCAAATTGTTATGATTGAAAACTTAGGACAATGGTTACATTAGAATTAAAATGAAATACAGCATTAATTTACTTTTTGAATTACCAAAATTATGGTAATTATGGTGTTAGTTTTGTGTTTAATAAACGACGCAATGAAATTGCATCATCTCGCGCAGCCGTTGCGACTAACACGTGCCATGGACCGGCGTTTCTGCGAAAAGGAAGTGGGGTGAGGAATCCCTAGAATTCTCCGTCCTTCGACGTCTTATGGCCAACTTCTTTCTCCTCTGAGTCGAATGAGATGTTTCCGTTCAACTTCCGCAATCGATTATGAGATTGACAGCGCCACCTGTTTCACTTCATCAACCAATTTACCAGTACATTATATGAAAGTCGAGCATTCAACGTTATTACATTTACGCGTTTTTTGATACGAACATTAGTGAAACATCATAGTACGGACGAATATTCGAGAGAGTAAAAATGACTATGATGCATTCAGTATGTAACATACTGAATTATCTATTTTTTAAATATTTCATTCCTCTGACACATTTTATTGTGAAAATAGTTGCTCCAAGAATCCTGTTTTGTTTTCCAATTTTATATTATTTTAAAATGCGAATTTTTATTTTTGTAGAACCATTTAATCTCAACTCTAATGTATTAAGTGAGAGTTCTTTTGTATTGTAAAATTACAAATTCAGTGAGTCAGGGGCTCTAACGGAGTGCGCTGAGAGAGAGAACGGTGCTAAAAAACCACGCACTATAAGGAACTATAAAAACCACGCTCAATCGCTTGAGGAAAAGCCGGGAAGCAATTCCTCGAACAAGAAGTATTTCTCGCAATTAACATAAACCCATAAATGGACAATATTTCACAGTAATAGTTATGCTTATAGCAAGGGGTAGTGTTGGCTTTATTCACGAAGGAGATTTAATATGTCTGCGATAGCAGTAGTCAGTTAAACTCCGTGTCACAAACAAACCATTCATTGTAAACCACATTTCTTTCATTTTTTGTTTCAAACTGTTTATACGCCTTTGATATGCCTCATGACATGACAACCTTCAGTACTGAAGATGACTGTTTTTGATATATTGTCTGATGTTTCCAGGCACGCTAACTGTTATGGTCTATAGTGTTGTGAAGGTTATATCCGAGGAGGTAGGTGTGTTCATTCTCCGCTAGTACGTAAGATTCAGTGTCAACCGACATGATTTGAAAGATATTTCCCCTCCAGATATCTTCCCCCGGACACAGCCTCACAAGGGACTAGTTCTATGCTCCAGTTTTGTGTGGTAGTGTAGAACATGAAAGTGTGTGTGTGTGTGTGTGTGTATGTGTGTGTGTGTGTGTGTGTGTGTGTGTGTGTGTGTGTGTGTGTGTCTGGAAGGAGAGACGAAAGGAAGGAGGCAACAAAGATGACTCGTGCGGGCCGTGCTCCGTTTGTTAGACTACAGTTCAGGCATTCGGCTGTTATTGATCGGAGAAACCACCTAAAACTACAGATTACAGCACCCGGCTGCAAGAATTCTCGTACAGTGAGCGATTGAATTCGACCTATCGTTATGAAAATAGTGTCGGAGATACGTCACCGTCAAGGCTCGGACTCTGCACAATGCAGTAGCTGCACAATGGCGGATAGAAGTGGCTCTGAGCAAACTCAGCCGATAAAACAGGCCTCGGGTATAGTTGGTTTGTATTGTGTATTGAAGAATGGAGGCATTTTAAAATACAGAATATGAAATGTATTTTTTTAGGTTCCGATCATGTTTTTAAAAAAAAGTGATGCAGAAATTATTAGCTGAAAAATAAAAGGCGAGGTCAGGATAATAAGTATACGAAAATGTCTGAACATGGTGGAATGACGGGGAAGTGAGAGGTAACCCAGAAGAATTACGCATCCATATTTTAAAAATAAATCAAAATGTACAAGTTTCCACCACTTTAGAGAATCTTTCTCCAATGAGGGCAACTTCAAATGTTAAGGAAATTATCAATAGTAATCAAGTAAGTCCGATCGTATTTAAGACTAAAATTTTATTCACAACAAGTGTTTCATGATTGACAATACATTAATTTTTACAATATAATACATTGACCGCAATTTCGAAAGAACAGAATGTAAGCTAGAAGAAATCAAAAACCTTTACAAAACCTGAATTCTATGTACAATTGTATAAAAGGATATTGTGATAAATTTTTATTATTGAAGGTTAGAGTTCTTAAATTTTCATACATTATTCACCTAGGCGTGTCTTTATACTCGCTTTTTTCCGCATGTTGTAATGTAATGGGTGTCGCCTGTGGTTCAAAATGGATGAATTGTTGTCGGTTCCGAATGGATGACTCAAAATTGCTATTGAGAATGTGCAGGAGAAAGGTTTCCTTTTTGCATTTGAAATTCTTGACACCAAAACATATACAAAGTGAATGTTTACTATTGTTGACGAAGAAAATGGACTTGAATTCAAAATGCGAGGAGCTGAAATTAATGTCATATAAATTTTGTATGAAAACTGTTAATCACGTTCCAAATTTAACAGAAATGTGAAAGTGATTAATGGTTTGTCTTACTTGAATTACAGCAGATAAAAATGTACTATATCATTACTTCCACCTACCACATCATAAGCATATACGTTAGTTTTCGGAACCAAAACTGTACCGCTCAACCAGTTGGAAAATAATAATTTACGTAACATGTGTGTATGTTTCGCACACGCCTCGCAATATTTCGCGCGCTTCTAATATTTTGCGCACTATTAAAATGAACACGTATGTTTCGCAGACGGAAAAAATAAGTACAAGACTGCGTTTTGTGTGCGGCGTGTTAAAAAATTATTTTGGAAAGGCATATAGCCTTTGCTCATGATGATAGCGACATTTTTAAACCTGCAAAATAAGAATAAGTTTGCTGCTGTCGACGCTTGTCTGCTTATATCCCAGCAGAAACAGGGATTGATTTCTTAACATTAAGAAGCCATGGTGGATAGACTCGGTTGCAGAAGGGTACTTTTATGAATCTCTTGTAAATAAAATTGGAGTTTCCAAGAAAACAATCCTCAAATATTCGTAAGCAAATGAGGATTGAAATAAGGACACCTTCTGTACTGATAAACCTCCTCGGCAAATCCGTTCAGCAAGGAACTCAGTTTCCAAACTTCTGACGCACAGTAAATCAATTTGCACAATGTGAGCTTGCGGCAAGTGTTTTACGGATCTTTTTTTTCTTTTTTTTTTTTTCAAAACAATCCTGCGTTTCCAATCACGCACCTCCTAAGCGACTTATCTTCGTAAACTGCTGCTTGAAACTTATCCCTGAGCCAAGGATATTTCTCATTCAGTGGCAACGCTTGTTTGATAGTGTTATTCTACGGAGTTTACCATCTACCATTACTGTTGGTTTTAGTTTTCAGAACTTATTTTGAAACTGTTGTGTGCGCAGCCAGCTTTCAAATTCGAGCGCCTAAACGACGGCGCGCGCCCTATATTGATGTGTCAGTTAGGCTCTATATTGATAGTTCAGCGTAACAGTATTTGCTCCACCAAACAGCAAGTCGTCGGAGTGAGTCTGGGCCAGAGAGACGGCCTGGTGCCATGAAAAGAAGATAAGATTTGGACTGTGAGCAAGTGCGATATAGTTATTGTTACCGATTCCGTTACGCGGACTACGCTAAGAACTTTGTTTATTCTGTTAAAACTGTTGGTGACCAGGCTCAGAACTTGTACATAACTGGTGCAACTGTGAACGGCTAAGAACTTGGTATTTTCTCTTCTGACTAGATGGCCCACCCGGCTTTGTTTATTGTACGATTTAGAGTGTGACATTAAAAAAGCAGAAAGCCCAATAAACTGTGTTATTTAGTTCTCCAGTCTTCCTGTTTTTTTATACATTTTACTTATGATTAAAAACGTTCTTCCCATTATTCACGAAATAATTATTGAACATTATAAATCTAATAGACATTTTTCAGTGGAGAAAACGATTATTCTCGGGTCCATGTCATCAAAGTAGTAAATTTCCTACATCAGCGCGGATCCCATAAGCTTCCTGCCCCCCTGCCCCCGCCGCTCACCTGTCGTCGCGAGCGACGCGTCTCCGTTTCAGCGCCAAACGCGACAAAGGGAGACATGAAGGGGGGCCCTGTCCCCCACCGCCGGCTGCCCCATGTGCGCGACGCGCGCTAACCTCGTTACGCACCGCGGACGCGCATTACGCCGCGGCCGGCGCGTAACACTGTTAATCAGCGCACTTAAAATTCGTCTTAATTACATCATCCGCGACATAATGCCACCCAGCGCGGGCGACGTGAACAGCCAGCAAATGCGGACGCCCGCGAACAGGCCGTGCGTGAATGTGCGTGGACGTGCGTGGCCAAACAGCATATGCAGCGTTGCAGGGGTGCGGGAAGCGGAATGCATAAGAGAACGCCTAGGGGAAACATTTTTTTCTATTTCGGTTCTTTGCAAGCGCGAAGTCCGAACTAAAGGTGAAGGCACGCACTGACTAGCTCAGACTAAATAAATGGGGACTCGTAAGCCCTATAACTGTTGAAATATTTTGTTTGTAAAACCCTATCTTTCTAAAAAATATCATATAAGGAACAATATTGGAATAAGTAGATACCAATTATGGTTAAAACGTATCATTAAGGCAATTAAAGATGAAATATGCTTTTTTTAGCCGTATTCGACAGCTACACACCCCAACATAACCCTGTATTTTACCTACCATTTTGTACTAATAATTAAACAATAAAACAACTTTTGTAAATTATTGGCTACCTCACAACTAATGATAATGAGAATAATATGAAGTTTAATATTCACATGTGTTGTTTCGGTATTTCAGAACTTAACTAACTTCCCAATCTGACTTAGGTTTGGCACTTGTTTATGAAGTTCTTTATCTCGTTCACGCCATGATGAAACAGATATTTCCAAACATGGCGTCGTCCGACGGAAATGAGATTTTTCGTGACAAGACAAGCCGTAAAGCGCAGAGTAAAGCGTTACATGCCATTGACCAGAACTCAACCATCAGAAAATGTCTGCCGCCCGCAGCGCAAAACAGTTTTAGAGAACTCGAGGAAGCCCACAACACTGGGGGCATTAAAGTACCCCAGTTTGTCGGCGCAACTTCTCTCCTTTCTCACTCACTTCATGCTCAATATCTATCATCCTATATCAATGATTAATACACTGAATCCACTACCTGATAGCTCTGTCGTCGCCTTCTTCTTTCCCTCTAGTTCACCCCCACGACTTACGCAGGATATCAGCGGTGCCCACTAGCGTCTTTTGTATTTGGTTTCTTCAACTCACATCAGGTCAATGCTCAGAAACTTTGACAGGTCTCTGGGTACAGCCCCACGGACCTCAATTACTGCTGCAACTACTGTGACCCTCTGTTTCCAAAGTCTACCTAGTTGTACCTGAATACCACGTTTATTGATTATTTTTCTTCTGGTCCATCTGCTAGAGTAGCCGTGCCCATTACCCATGCCTGTGTTTCTTCAAGAAGCGGTGGTCTGACATTTAATGATTCAATCGTAGTTATGTTTAGTTTAGTAAATCAGAGCGTATTTTCATATTGGTATATTCGGCCATCTAGTATGAGTTGTGCTTCTACCATTGATCAACTGGGGTGCACGTCATACTGTCTGCACCGATTGTTGTGAAGCACGGTGAGAACTCTGTCATGGCTATGTCTGTGCAAGACCTGATTAGTTGCTTGAGTATTTTCCTTGCTTGATTCCTCAGTCTACACTGCCCCCCTCTTATTTAAATTGTCTTTAATGACCTTGTAAATTTATACCGTTCTTGGATTTCAAGAATCAGACCGGTTTCTTTCTTAAGGAAGCCATTCCGCGGGCCAGAGTGAGTGTTCTGCCTCATTCCATTCCATGGCCCGGAAATATTCCCTACGAAGCGACAGGGCACGTAATCTCGTTGGGCGTATTCTCCCTTTGTCTCCTTTACCTGCTAATAAAGCAGGCGCTTCTCGCCTGAAGGACACCTTCGTTACGTACGTATTATTCGAGACGCAATTCCCTAAACTGCGGAAGCGTGGTTATTGTTTGTTGCATTTTTGAATGGTTTCGTTTATCTGATAAAGTATAGGGTCTTTTGATCCGCGGAAGATATCTGATGGAGTCTGGCGACATCCCTGCCTTGGTGACGAACTGTAGTTATATCTTACTTTCTCACTTTCTCTCCCAAAACAGAGAACGTATTGCAACCGTTCGCCGGGAAACGGCAAATTTTAGACATAAAACGTTTATTAGTATTCTCTTATTATTCTTGGTACTCACATACTCTCATTATTCTTGGTAACGAAGAAGTGAATAAATAATGTTCCTATATAGAGTAAGTTATTTCTTCTAACACATGGGTGTAGTCAGGATCCATATTTTATGGTTACTTGATAACGAAAACGGTGGGGGAGGGTGGTGGGGAATCGATGGACGGCAAAAAGTCAGCCTATTTGTCTGTCTGCCAGTCTGTTACTCTGTGATTAATGCTAGCGCCTGAACCGTCCAGCCTATTTTCTCCAACATTGATATTTGCCGATCGGACTGGACGACCTTAAGATCCTGCGAGTTTGAAAAGCATATTTTGATACTCTCGTGCGATATATTTAAATTAGTTGACTGAATGGTGGCTATTAGAAATCAAAATTGATCCTTTTTAAATGTGGAATATTGTAAGAATATTAAATTTTGTTTAGAAGAGGAAGAAACAGAATGGGTAAACGGTGGCACAAATAATTATGAAAATTGAACATGTAAAAAAATTAAAAACTATATACCTTAAAAATTAAAGTAGTATGTTGGTTCACCGTTACTTACGTTTAGCAAGTTCTAAATACTTTAAAAATAGTTATTTGTTTCTGAATCACAATGATTTATTGGCAGTTTATAGCAATAATTGCGTGTGAAGTACAGTAAGTGAATTTCCGTCGTTCGAATGCACGGGGCGAGAGCACTCAATACGCACGCGCAGGAGCACGCGTGGCCGTTGCAATTGCACTTTGCGGGAGCGTGAAAGCGCACGAACGTGCACACGCGCTGGCCATCTGAGGGCAGCGAACGTTATCTCGCCGTGTCCCTGCGGAAGCTGCTCCCATCCGTTGTCCTGTAATGATGCAATAACACTAATTACTGTTTAGTAAGGTAATGTTAGTTAATAATGTAAAAGCTTTTCTGGCATGGATAATGTATGCTAATGTAAATTGGCTTGGGGCGTGAATGCTTGAATTCAAGATTTGATGATATGCTTTGCTAAAGTATCCAAGAACTTTGATGAGTAAAAAATGTGGGAATTGTTGAAGTGCAAATAAACTACGAGATTCTTATTTATACTCGTTAAAAAAACATCGCAATGACGTCCATATTATATGGTAATGCAGAACAGTGCTCATTTCTCAAGAGACTGTGCAAATGTATAAACTTCTGAAAACGTAGGTTTAATAAAAATGTCAGAACAAATAATCAAATAAATAAAAGTGTAAATCTTCCAGGAATATCACAATGTTTCGCGATCAACGTAAATAATTTTGAAAGCACATATTTACAGTGCATAATATAAAATTCAAAGTGATTCATATTGGATGAAAAGCACTCCACATCATCTGACAACTCTGTAAATGGCTCAACATCAAATCAGTTGTTGTTTTCTTCAATTGTATTACTGAATTTACAAACTTATTCTCCCCGTTTGTTTTAATTATGTAGTGGTAAAATATGTCATGTGTAAATAAACAATTTAATGGAAAAAGGGGCTCAGATGAGACCAAAAGACGAGAAAAATTCCGTAAAAATATTCATCTCAACGTTGCAGGAGCGCCAACGATTGCTTCACACTTGAGTAGTACTCCCGCAAGCTGTGTACAGCCCGCAATAAATACAGGCCTACGAAACTAGTAGCGGCAATGCATGCCTACCATTACACTACCATTACATAAAACTACATGCCTACCATTACACAACATATTTATTTGCTCGCATAACACCGTATTAAGTTCAGGCATACATTCCAGATCTTCCTCTCATTTAAAGTTTTTCTGGTGCTGCATGATTTCAAGGCTATTTTATCATTCGTATTTTTATCGTATGAATCCGTGGTTAACTTGGATGGCGAATGGATTGGTTAACTTGGATGGTTAATTTAGAGGATGGGAAGGACTTCTGGATTTGATCGATTGAGAGCGCCACAAGCGACCAGTGTCACGCAGCGCCGGTGCCAAGCGCGACGCGACAGATGGCTTTAAGTTATTTCGAGAATCACAGTAGCTGTGCGCACAGGCTGAGGTGGCTTAGGGCATCGATTGATGTTCCTGTAGTACCTCTGGCGGGAGGTTTTAGGGCTCGAAGCCGGACAGTAGTAGGATTTTTGACAGTATCTTGATAACTCTGTCGAATTCACCCGCAGACTGAAAGACAATTCTCGCGGCCTGCTGCCGTGGTCTCTCCAATAAATGCCAGGCGAATGGCGGAGCAGTACCCTAACAAATGGGGTCCTTCCTCTTTCCTGTACTATTCACAGCTCTTGCTGACACACAGTTACACGTCGTACACTAGCACATATGTCAGGACACCACTTGGGGGCGTAGTACAGTTACACGTCGTACACTAGCACATATGTCAGGACACCACTTGGGTGCGTAGTACAGTTACACGTCGTACACTAGCACATATGTCAGGACACCACTTGGGGGCGTAGTACAGTTACACGTCGTGCACTAGCACATATGTCAGGACACCACTTGGGGGCGTAGTACAGTTACACGTCGTACACTAGCACATATGTCAGGACACCACTTGGGGGCGTAGTACAGTTACACGTCGTACACTAGCACATATGTCAGGACACCACTTGGGGGCGTAGTACAGTTACACGTCGTGCACTAGCACATATGTCAGGACACCACTTGGGGGCGTAGTACAGTTACACGTCGTACACTAGCACATATGTCAGGACACCACTTGGGGGCGTAGTACAGTTACACGTCGTGCACTAGCACATATGTCAGGACACCACTTGGGGGCGTAGTACAGTTACACGTCGTGCACTAGCACATATGTCAGGACACCACTTGGGGGCGTAGTACAGTTACACGTCGTGCACTAGCACATATGTCAGGACACCACTTGGGGGCGTAGTACAGTTACACGTCGTACACTAGCACATATGTCAGGACACCACTTGGGGGCGTAGTACAGTTACACGTCGTACACTAGCACATATGTCAGGACACCACTTGGGTGCGTAGTACAGTTACACGTCGTACACTAGCACATATGTCAGGACACCACTTGGGGGCGTAGTACAGTTACACGTCGTGCACTAGCACATATGTCAGGACACCACTTGGGGGCGTAGTACAGTTACACGTCGTGCACTAGCACATATGTCAGGACACCACTTGGGGGCGTAGTACAGTTACACGTCGTACACTAGCACATATGTCAGGACACCACTTGGGGGGCGTAGTACAGTTACACGTCGTGCACTAGCACATATGTCAGGACACCACTTGGGGGCGTAGTACAGTTACACGTCGTGCACTAGCACATATGTCAGGACACCACTTGGGGGCGTAGTACAGTTACACGTCGTGCACTAGCACATATGTCAGGACACCACTTGGGGGCGTAGTACAGTTACACGTCGTACACTAGCACATATGTCAGGACACCACTTGGGGGCGTAGTACAGTTACACGTCGTGCACTAGCACATATGTCAGGACACCACTTGGGGGCGTAGTACAGTTACACGTCGTACACTAGCACATATGTCAGGACACCACTTGGGGGCGTAGTACAGTTACACGTCGTGCACTAGCACATATGTCAGGACACCACTTGGGGGCGTAGTACAGTTACACGTCGTACACTAGCACATATGTCAGGACACCACTTGGGGGCGTAGTACAGTTACACGTCGTGCACTAGCACATATGTCAGGACACCACTTGGGGGCGTAGTACAGTTACACGTCGTACACTAGCACATATGTCAGGACACCACTTGGGGGCGTAGTACAGTTACACGTCGTACACTAGCACATATGTCAGAACACCACTGGGGGGCGTAGAGCGGGCTGCTTCCCGGCGGGGGCGGTGCCCCACTGATACCTGAGAGAGATACCTGGATAAGGAAAATTTCAAGCCAATGTGTAGATCGGCACCGTATCTCGCCATCTGTGGGTTAAGAAAATCCCCGACGTCTGTGATAAAAAGGATGCACTGCACCGACGATACCGATGACCTCCGCTATTGACCCGCTCGAAATACGAACGCGAAAGAAACAATTAAAAGCGGCGCGCGCGGTAAGTGAAGGACTTGTTTAGAGCAATCGCCAGGCAGGCCGTCTTCCCCGACGGCAGTAGGCTGTTTTCACACAATGCCACAGACAGCCAAAGGACTGCATACACTTTTTCCGAAATTACTTCAGCACGCGTTGTGAGATATTATAGTTTACCAGTTCCATTGCATTCATATTGTATCACATTTTTTCTTTTCCATATTTTATTCAAATACTGAATTGTTGCATATTTTATAGATGTTTGATATTATTATATTGCTTATTAATTTCCACACATATGAATATTACTACGAATACAAATCCTGTATAATCAATGCACACAGGACGACGTGCGATGCGAATGTTTGGAATTATTACTAAAAGACTGATGCGAACTGAATAAAATGATTGGAATTTTTAGTGCTTTACTGATGTATTTTTCTTCGATGTAATGACAACAGTTATTTTATTAAGATTATTTTCAGGTGATTTGCAATGACAGTATGAATAGCGACTGTTTGTACAAAAAATGATTAATTGGCGAGGAAAGATACGGCGAAAATGAAGTTAGCTATAAAAATGGAAAACGTGCAGTTTGAGACAAATGAATCAAGTGAAATTCAGTTCTAAAGCGATGAAACGCAGAAACTGGAATGAACTATGTTCGACAATGACACGGCAAATTTACGCGTTTACAGCTACTCGCCATGCACATAATCTTTCATAAAATATCTAAGAGCATTTACCCAGCACAGCCCATCTCGTATATCTACACTGAAATAACATACCCCGACAACCTGCCACTAGATTTCCATGAAACTCTGAATCAGCGCACGCCCTTTGTTGGAACGCGCGCATTGAGATTAAACGCGCACGAAACGGCGGAGCGCGTAAAACAGAATATAATCTACGGGGAGGCGACTGAGCAGTAGCGTTAATGTAGCGCTCGTCACGAGGCGCTGTAGCGCGCGGCGGGGCGCGGGGCGCGGGGCGCGGGGGGCGGGGCGCGGGGCGCGGGGCGGGGCGCGGGGCGCGGGGCGCGGGGCGCGGGGCGCGGGGCCCGGGGCGGGGGGCGGGGCGCGGGGCGCGGGGGCGGGGCGCGGGGCGGGGCGCGGGGCGGGGCGCGGGGCGGGGCGCGGGGCGGGGCGCGGGGCGGGGCGCGGGGCGGGGCGCGGGGCGGGGCGCGGGGCGGGGCGCGGGGCGGGGCGCGGGACGCGGGGCGCGGGGCGCGGGGCGCGGGGCGCGGGGCGGGGCAGCTCGTGGGGTCGCCGGTGCGACGGCTTCCGAAGGCCGGCGATTTAGATGCGCGAGCGGGTTGGGTGACGCAGGCGGGGAGGGCTTAGCGAGAGAGAGGAGGCGATGAACGCCATAGAGTGAGGTGTTGGTGATGTAGCGACGGGAGGGGGTGGGCAGCGGGAGTGCTGGGGCGACGCGAGCGCTACAGGCGGCGCGTGCGTGTAAACGCTGGCTGGAGGTAGTGGGGCGGTGTGGACAAGGAGGGCGACGGGGATGGATTTGACAGAGGGAGAGCTGGGACTAGACGGCTGAATGGGCGGTGTGGGTGGCTTAGTGTGGTAGACGGCGGTGTGGAAGGTGGGACACATTGGGCGGTGTGGATGGATTCGGCTGAGGGAGAGTTGCGACTGCGCGTGTTGTGTGGGCGGCACGGTGTGGTAGAGGGTGGGGTGGAAGGTGTGTTCACAGTGGTCGGTGGGCATGGGTTCGGCAGAGGGAGTGTTGAAACTGGGCGCTTTGTGGGTGGTGTGGGCGGTGTGGAAGATGTGGACATTGTGGGCTGTGGAGATGGATTTGACGGAAGGCGAGCTGGGGTGTATGGGCGGTGTGGCGCGGGTGGCACGGGGTGTGGGTGCGCACGCAGAGGGGCGTCGGCCGGCGGGAGGGATGGTCGTTGGCTCAGAGCGCGCCGGGTGCGCGCGGCTCATCCGCGGCCCGCCGTCGCGTCGCGTGGCGCGCGATTCGCTGCGTCCCCGGGCGCACCCGCGCGCTCCGCTGCCTCGCACCCGCCCGCGCTTCCAAATGTGGGCAGCGGGGCGCCCGCCACGCCAACGACTTTGCAGCCGTTACTAGCCGGAACGTACGCCAACTTTCCAAGCGGGGTCGTGAGAAGGTGTAGGGGAATACTCGAACATGAAAAAAAAGATCGCGTATACTGAACCAGAGCAGGTTTAGAAGAGGAATAGAATTAATGCCTTATCGTCTTTCTGAGATATTTTTTGAAGTAGAATAAATAAATCTACTGCAAGAAGAAAAAAACGCTTTAAATGACTTTACCAATTCCAAAAAAACTGCAGCAACTTCACAAAACGTTTAAAATATGAAAAAATATTCATTTTGATTAAAATGCATCTTCTTAAAGTATATGTACAGTATCTGGTCGATTGCTCCTATGCAGTAATGACCGCACTAAAAATTAGCAATGATTTTACAGGAGTATGAGTTCCATGTTCTTTACGTCATTATTAGCAATTAATGCGCGCTGAGTGCACACTCCGAGAATTTGAGCTTCAAATCCCCAGTGCGGAGGAACACCGAGTGGCACAAGGGTTGGATAAAAAGTAATGAGATTTTTTTCTGAAATGACTTTATTGGCGGAGGTATTTACATTTACACACGTTCAATATAATCACTACAGAATGAGTAATTTCCTCGCTGATATTGTACCTGGTTCTTCGCAGTGGTTCTTTCATTTAGCTGAAGAGATCATAATCACAGGGACTCATTACGTGAGGTATTACTCTCCTACAATATTATGAAAGTACGAAAGAATATTAAGTACACGAAATATTTCAGTTCTACCCGTAGGAAACAGAGAAATTGAATTTTTTTAAAAATGTACTTTGGGTGGGAGGTGCTTTAAGGTACTTTAGGTGGCAGCTGACAAGAGGACAGAGCAAAACCGAAAGACTAGCCCAGACAGAAGAAATTAGAAAACTAACTTTATGAGAAAGTATTGTTCTGTAGCACAACTAGTTTTCGTATAAGCTCATAGTCAACTTACACAATATTTTAATGCAGTGGACTTTAAAAAAAATTAATTCTGTGTGTTTGTGTTTCATCCTCAACCCTTCATCGCTGCCCAGGTTTTCCCTCGAGTGGCTCGCGCACGGCTCCCGAGATCAGTGAAAGCGCAAAATGTTGAAAGGGCCCTGTGTAGGAGGTTCGAGGCTGACCGAAGGAAAACGGAGAGGAACTCGCGGTGTCACGGCTCACGGAGGCTTTGCGCGGCTCATCCGCTGTCGACCCCTTCCCCCTCCACGTCACACCCTCCACGTCACACCCTTTACGTCACACCCTTCACGTCACACCCTTCACGTCACACCCTTCACGTCACACCCTTCACGTCACACCCTTCACGTCACACCCTTCACGTCACACCCCTCACGCCAGCTCCGCGCGTGATTCGCGCAGCAGGCTGCGCTCGCCCGTCCGCGTGAGGAGCAGCTTTCGTTTCTGCTTATGTGAAACGATTACTTCGTCCTCTAGCTGGCTCCGGCGAGGACTTGTTTCAGAAAATAAATAATTTTACGCTGAAAATTTCATAGTTTTGTTAGAAATTTGAATATGATTTGAAACGAATTATTATTATTGTTGACAACACTACTGTGTGTTTCCATTTGTAAAGTTTACAGATGTAGATCATACAATTGGAGAATATTATTGAAAATAAACGAATCGAACGATGTTGGTTGGATGAAAAATTGCCACTTTTCACCCAGAATTACGTATAGCCTCAATGTTCGCCAACTAGGTACCTATACACAAGTGAAGAGAAAGTTCTGTAATGTCGCTGCAGAAACTGGGGATTTAGACACAAAAACTGGTATTATGGGGCCCTAATATCGAAAAAGTGAGAAATTTGTATTTCCATATGTTGTATATTACTTTTCAAACACGTTGTGTAACAGAACTCTTTTTTGTGGGTCCTTGATACAGAAAAAAAATTAAAGAAAAATATCTACCAGTCCGTTACACTGTAACACTGTACAATGAAAATGTTGAACACTGAAACAAATGAAAACGTTGCGGTCTGAAAAACTCATAATTCTTAAGTATTTCAATCTGCTGAATTCAAAAATCACCACGAAAATGACATGAAAATGACATATGAAAATGATATGACCTTGCTTTGGAGATACTGTGACTTTAAAAGTCTATATTTTCAGTTTGGGGGAAATTTTGTTTTTGACAGTTGTTACTCTTGTCAATTGACGAAACACAATTTTCTGGCTCTTTGTAGGTTATACACACAATTACTACTACAGTGGCTGAGAGTTTGATATCATTTCTGTGGTGCATGATTTCTGATTTTGGAGTGTTACGGCGATCTCGTGTAGCAACCACATAACTCTCTCCATACCCAGCAATCGGGCATTGTCCTAGAAATTTAGAACTCTCTAGACGTAACTGTTATTTAAAGATATTCAAATCAACTTTTAATTTGTTGGCATCTACTATGAAAATGTAGTTTTCACGTAATATGTTAAAATAAAATATTTCCATATATTGTCTATCATGAAAACAAGAATTAACAAAACATTTTCTTTGTCATATTTGTTTCTATCAACTCACAATTAGTAATATTTGGTGTATGAAGTAAAGGAAATTCAATTTCTTTTCAATTCTCAATTTTTTTGTTGGTCAGTGTAACCAACGCTAGGGTCTATACCGTTCAGGCGATTTTCTCCAGAACTGTCATTGCTCGTTCTCTCTGACCGAACTTGAGGCCTCCGAACTGGAGAGGGTATTTTAAGTTTTTCGAGTTACTTTACATGAAGCTTTAACCTTTTCATTTTTTGCTCCATATTTTTGGATTAGTTTTTTCTTGGATAGAGCAGAAGGATTCCTAACATCCTGAAAACCTTTTGACCGTATTGTATTATTGCATAATGCAATATTTTCGTGAACTATAAATGAAAGAAAAAAAATCTTCAATGATACCAAACTATTGAAATTTCAAAGTCCTGCATTCGTCATAACACATATAAAGTTTTCCGTTAAGACAACTATCTTCCGCCCCTCAAGGCGATTTCGCAAAGAATAAATGACCCAGTGAGAAGAACGGAGAAAACTTCTTTCCGGGCTGGCTTCCTCAAATGGCCGGAGAGTCGGGCCGTAATTTACGGCGCGTGGGAAGCGCCCGAGCCGCCATCTGAAGCGGCGCGCGGCGCAACGCAGGTGTTTTTCGGGGCGCCGCGCGCGACCTCCGCGAGACGGCGCCACGCGCGCTGATTAGCTTCACAAATCCACGCAGTTAGCGCCCTCCCCGCAAGAAGCGCGCGCGGCGCCCGGACCTCGAACATGTGGTTCCTTATTAGCTTCACAAATTGCCGCTGCGGAGGGGGCCGGGGGCGCTGACATCGCCCGCACGCCTCGCCCCACGCCCCGCACCTTCCTCCCCCTCATTACGCCGCGCCCCAGCCCTTGACCTCAGCGCCTGCCGCCCTCCCACGCCCCCGCTCCGCTCCCCTCCCCGCCATGCTCCATCACTGCTCTCGCAACTTCTCTCTATACGACGTAACCTGCATCTCCAAGCTCTCACAGTTTAAAATGTTTAAAGAAAATCAATCGTATATTATTCTAGAAATCAAGAAACTAAGTGCTTATGCAAGACGGTTCAACCTCAAAATCTGTTCAACTTTTGCCCATGTTGGAATAAATGAAATGAGAATGCCGATAGAGAACGTAAATCAACCATAAAATTTGGCATGGTTTACCCATTCATAATCTGATGTTGTTGCTATAAACAAGGAGGTTTGTAATAAAATTATTTTTCAAATATTGAAAATCGTGGCCGCTCTAAAGGAAGGCAAAGTATATCTTACGTTATTTTAGAACATCATTAGTACCATTGTTTCAGAACTTCAAATTTAGAAAAGAAACAGTTTCACAACTTCAAAAAAAATTGTTAATATTAATACAATGAGGTCAAATCATTCATCATTAAATCACAATTTTTAAATATTCAAAACTGTTAAATCAGGTTTGTTTGAATGTGGTGTGGAGAATGACACCGCTGATCATTTATTGTGGTATTATTTGATAATTTATGAAATATTATTATGGTAAAACTCAACCACCTTAATATTACCTTATTCCAAAATATGGTGGACGTTCGAAAAAAAAAGTATATACACGTGTTATTCCAATTAAATGTGCATTCTTTGTGAAATAAAAAAACAAATTTAATACTTAAGATAATATTCTGTTAAGTTGTACACATGTGTGAATTTTATAAACGTAATAGTTTTAAATTGTAAATCCTATTTGTTATATCGCTATATACCTTATGTCTGCCAAAATAAATAAATTTTAAAAAATGTTTGAAGTGTTGCCATGTCTGGTCTGTGATAAGTTGGGAACGTTTTTTTATGCAAATGCGAAACACATACCCAGAAAGTATCCTCACTGGATATGTGCGTGAAATACTCAATTTTCAGTTATTTAAACATGATTTTGTGATGTATATTTTGCGCATTTGCCTGCTTTCGGAATAAGCCTGATATTTCTTCAACTCGCTAATTATTTTCCTTACGCTAATTACTTGACTTGAAATTTTTTATTGTTGCTTTGATTTATTTATTTACAATATTTATTTTTAATACGTTTAACGTTTAATTTTGTAATACACTGTATCTGCTATAAGCATGATATTTAACAAGAAAATCATAATTTTTCGTAAATTACATGCGTTGAGTCCACCTTAAAAATCGGTAATGCCACAGAGTAGGCTTCTTCTAAAAGTGACTGAAAGAATATGTGAATAAGGAAGGAACTTCCCAATTTCTTGCAACAAAGCTGGCAGCTAAGGGGTTTTCGAAACTATTCAGAAGTGTTTCTAAAATGTATTTAGCGGTAAATTCCGTCGTGTAAACTTACTCATCCTATTTTTCAAAATTACATAAGGTGGTAAAGCGCATGATGAGTGAACTGTACGTAAAACGTACAAAAAACTGTTGTTCAGGTTTAATATACGTTATGTTATTTTTAGTGCATATATTATCGATAATTTTACTATACAAATGAATACACATCTCACACATTATTAATGCATACAAGTCCGGTCACTGGTGATTAGCTACTGAAAAACAGCTACACGCGCTCTTTTACTCTGGTTCTGTACCTTGCCCGTTGCGTTCAAATTCTTTCCACTATTTAAATAATTTTATCATATTTTCTTGTTGTTTACATTTATATTTATTTTATCTTGACTTTAAAAATATTCGCTCTCCTCCATTTGTGTTTCTCAAAAAGTCTCATTCATCATTATTGTAATTCACATTTTATCAATTTTGCTCATCTAGGAGTTTGCGTTTATCAGTAGCAAGGCGTTTGTGGAATTAGTTATCAATCGTTCTTACTGGTTTGCACCATTGTCACTTCCCTTTCAAAGTTCTTTCTCGATTGAGGAAAACCTTTGCAGTGAAAGCATGGTAAAGGTTTGTGAAAACAACAAAATAAGAAATGACGGGCTCTTAAGTTAATAATATTTACTACGTTTTCTTTTTTCGATTATTCTTCCGTTCACATTTTTTTTGTCGATAAAATTCCTCTGAAAACATTGAACTTATCAAAGCGTCACCGTAGCACTCTCTGCTCGTATGTAACACTGAGTCATTTGATCTGAAAATTTTTTGGGGTTACGTATATCTGTTGTACTCTTTGTATGGTTTCTTTTAGTCAGCACAAGAATTATTGCAAACATTTAGAAGTCCTTATAACTTCTTATCGTCTGGTTTCGCCTTCTTTATTCTACTTGAATTTCTTTAGCTTAATTCTTTTCTCATTTGTCTCACAATAATTTCATTTCCTGAAATTTTATCATTAATATTATCAATGCAAGTTAAGTTCTTGTCATTATTTGCTGTTGGCACGCAGATGATTTTCATTTTCTATTCACACAATTGATTTTATTTCTTAATATATTACGTTAACTGGCTGAACTTCTAGGAAGAACACAAAAGAAAGAACTGTTGACAAGTTACAATAAAAAAACAAACTCAGTATATTGAAAATTGTAAACCTCAAAATGTTGTTTCATGTAGTACAGGCCTTTGTCTTCGTTTTGGTAAATAAAACAACGTGAAACGTCATCTGCTTTCCATAGATCAATAACAACTCGCACAAAAAAATAACCGAAACGAAATGTAGTTAGTTCTACTACACAATGTAGGTGGTACTTTCAGTCAATCCCCTAGACCAAACTTTCATTGAATGCTTCGTGCTCCACGAGACAACAAGCTAGTATTTATAAATTTGTACCCGAAATATTCTCCCTTACGGTCTTAAATTCGTGTAATCTACTTATTCGCATTCAATTACTTAAATTTCCAACGGTTATTCTGATGAAAGAGAGATTTTTCAAGTAAATGATGAAAAACTAAGTCGTGTTTTACGAGAAAAGTAAACCACAAAGCATATACTATATGATCATGAATGCAGAATCATGCTTCTTACAGATAAAATAAGAGATTTTATGCTTCAGATATGTATCACAATAGTTCAGAAAGTGAGGTACGATGACGAGATACAGGAAAGATCGATTCCTGTGGTCTAGAATTTGTCCGTTCGCTGTATCATTTGGTGCTGAGCCTTTGATACGTCTGTGTTTGAAACGGTGCAAAAGCCCTTTCTCAGTTTCCGATGAACTCTCGCGGCATGGCACTCAGCCCTCGGTCACGCACCGCATGGCGCGAGGCGTCTGTTTTCACCCGAGACTTCTCCAACTTCACCGCGCGACTACCTTTACTAACACCTCCTCTTCATTCAAACCAATGCGTTCAAGCGCGCCTGAAAAGGGTCAGAAGTTTCCTTCGAAATTTCAGAACTTGTTGTGTGAAAAATATTACAGAATTGCATGCTAAATATAGTTGGAAGTTCTCGTTTTCCCCTCCACTTGAATTCAGTTTTTGAAATTAATAACAAAGTAGGTAGAAGTTGGTCTGCAGCAACATCCTCGCCCCAGCCGACGCCCCCTTCCGAGGAGTTTACCTCGTGAGAGCGGCGGAGCGGCGGCGACGGGGGTGGGACGCGAAAGGGACCAGGGCGGGCACATGGAACGGTGTGGAGGAGACTTCAGAACGGGAAAGATTCGATGAAGGTAGAAATGAGATACATAACAGAAGGACAAGAAGAGTTTCGAATTTAATGGCGTAACTGGTGAGAAGATAACCGGGAGAAAAGATACCGAAAGAGAAACGGCAGAAGGTGGAAAAAGGTCACGATAAAAGAGAGAAAAGATACCGAAAGAGAAACGGCAGAAGGTGGAAAAAGGTCACGATAAAAGAGAGAAATGGTATGAATGTATGAGTAAAGATGAGTAGTCAAGCATCAGTGAAGCACTTGAAAGGAGGTGGAGTCATTTATTTAAAAGATATAAACCAAGAAGAAATTAAGGGCCTATAACTCGGGTTAGGTAGAAATGATGATAATTATCAAAAAGGAGCAGTATTTCTTTGGAGGTGAAGATAAAATGCAAGTAGTAATGGTAAAGTGTAACGATTGGTTGAAATGTGTAGACCGCGAAAGGGAGTGAACAAGAGAGGAAGAGTGGGAGGAGACGGAGGGAGTCTGGAACGAGCGAGTGAGGCGAGCAGGGAGGGCGCTTGTGAGCCTGCCCTAAGACGCAAATGAACTTGCCGCAAGTTCTTTGTGATATCCACACCGTCGCTGAGCCGCTTTGCCGCTTCTCCGCCGTTGCAGGCGCTTCCGCGGCGGCGGCGCTGGCGGTTCGGTGTGAAGTTACGTACGCGTGCGATATCGACTTTTCCTCCCTTCCGTTCTCCCCCCTTCACCGCTGATACCGCGAAGCCCTTCTCGACTTTCCGTGCACCAGCCGCATCAGCCTCCGAGCGATACCTCTCTTTCCTTCTTCATCCCATCGAATACGTGTGTTAATTTACGGAATATTTTCGGTTGTTCTTCAATATTACTCTTCATTTCTTCTGATCTTTCAAAATAGGTGATAAAATGTTTGATGAATGAAGGCACATGCATTTGTTCGTCAAACATTTTATCTATTTTTATCTTTCAAATTAGGTGATAAAATGTTTGGCGAACAAATGCATGTGCCTTTATTCATCTACTGGTACAAAGCATATTTTTTTCAAATTTGAAGGAAAAAACCGTGGCGGTGTTTATGTTGCATTTCTACAACCATTTGCTCAAAGATAAGATTATCTAAAGGAAGCAATACAGCAATACAGTAATACGTTTCAAGCCTTTCAGATCGTATACTAAATTCTTTAAGTGAAATTATAAGCTATTATTTATACATATTTGTCTAAATATGAAAGTCGACAAATCATCTCTCTGTGTAACGTAAAACTTGAATTTCTTTGTTATTATTTAGTAATTGTAAAATTCGTTAGAATTACAGTGCTACTCCCAGATAATGCTCCGTTGTGATTGCTGATCTCTTAAATAACACCGAAAGACAGTTAATTTACTTTTTGTTTATTTTAGTTGACGATTTGGAAAAATAATGTAAAACGTAAGCAAACGTATGATAACTGTTAAAGATAATAATTTTGGTTATGTGTGACACTATTTCAATTATTTGTAACACTAACATTTCATTTGCATTATTATTTTACTAAAGACGTAAGTTTAGAAATCCGTGCCAACTATAGTGCCTTTTCTGACCATCTCAACGACGTTGCCCAGATACCAAAGAGTAATCAGTTTATTAAAAACAAAAGAATTGATTTGTTTTTGTTTGGAATATTATTTATTTAACCTCCACATAAAATTATTCCAGTGCAAAATACGTCCGTAAACCATGATGAATTCGGAACACCAATACGATGCCGACGACGAAAGGGACTGGGACGACTGCCCGGAAGAGATGGAGCTCATCGAGAGCTCGAAGGAGCACGAGGAGTCGTACACCGTCAGCGACACGGACGCCGACGACAAGCCGAAGGTCAGTGCGAGCGACGACAAGCCGAAGGTCAGTGCGAGCGACGACCACTGTGAAATCATCGCGGTGGTGCCCGCGCCGCCCCGCAGCGAGTCGCGGGCGACGGCGGGGGCGGAGGCGGAGGCGGAGGCGGCCGCGGCGGAGGGGCGGCCGCCCGGGGCGCGGCGGCGGGCGGGGGCGGGGGCGGGCCGCGTGCGGCGCGGGCGGGTGGCGGCGATGCGCGGGGACAAGTACGGCGTGACGCCGCTGCACATCGCCGTGGAGCGGCGCTCGCTGGAGCTGGTGCGGCTGCTGGTGCGCGCGGGGGCGGACGTGGACGCGCAGGACAGCTCGGGGCGGTCGCCGCTGCACATCGCGTGCGAGATGGACCGCATGGACCTGGTGCAGGTGCTGCTGGGCATGCGCCGGCGCAGCATCCGACAGATCTACCCGCCCGCCGCCCGCGCCGCCCCCCGCGCGGCCCGCCCCCGCAGGCGCAGGCCCCGCGCGGCCTGCTCCGACTCCTCCGTTTCGACGGGCGCTTAGCCACCCTCCACCTCGCCCCGTTGGCATTTTGTTAACAAATTCACGACAAAATAAAAAACACGTACTGTGCACGAAGTGTCTGAGAAGTTCAATCTAACATACTAAAGCAAATAATGAAATTGAGACCAAAAACGTACTATATAAACCATTATTATAATATCTCAAAAAGTAACTTTTTTTATAAAATTGAGGTTTTGCATTTTTGCAGAAAAATCACTATCCAAAATACTGCATCAACGTCGTTTTGTACTCTTAAATATGCATAATTTGACAGTAAAATAGTATATTTACGGCAGAGTTATGTAGAAAAACAATCGCCCGAGACCGGCCGGCTCGCTATTGCCCAATAGAAGGCGCTCGAGCCCTTTCTACACGCGATTGCATCTGCTCTAAACGTCGTGGTGAGCATCCGCTCTCTCTTTCTCCACCACGAGAAGCAACTTCCCTCTTTTGGATGAAAGATTCAGCGAATTCTTTCACAAATTCTGCCTTTCGTGGTATAGAAAGGGGGTTTCTCTTTATTAAATAGAATGCTAAAAGTAAATTATATTTCTTTTCCTATCCTTGTACCTCTAATTGTAAGTTATGTACCACATTTTCTAGAATTCTTTATTGTAATTTATTCGTTTCTTTTCATAATTTATTTTTTCAAATACAAGTTTTTTTTGTTTAAGTAAATATTCGAACTGCATTATCATAAACTTTTATAAATTATATAAACTCTAATAATCGTAGTTTAATAATTTCTAGCACATCAATCATCCATTTTTTTACACATGTTTATCTGTAAATGTAACGAGAATTTGCATATGCATAAAGTTCGTAAAACAAATTCAGAACTGTAATGAACAAATATAATAAGTGTTAAATATTTGTTCCTTTATGAAAGTGTTCGGAGTCGACCAGAAGTCTAAACGTTTCTTGTGCATCACTTTTCAGACTGTTGACAAAACTGACCCTTTCTTTTCAATATGATCTCCTTTCTTTGCCTGTGCAAGTACTTACCTTTTCTTTTTTTCATTTAAGTAAATAATCATTTATTTATCATTAACAATGGGACAGATGTAGACACACCGCAGAGCGTGAATAAATGGAATTCCACTTCCTGGCTAGTAACTATATAATAAATTCCTGGATAACGCAATTTCTTTTAAAACGGGATGCAATTCTCATTATATTCTTACAACTGCTTTTGCATTTTCTTTTAAAAAGGGATGTTTTCCGCAACATCAACTCTTCTAATATTCTGTTTATATGTAATAACTCATTATTTGTGAACATTCCTATTACCCTTTCAAGTCTTTTCTTCAGTATATTATTTATGTTCTCTC
This sequence comes from Gryllus longicercus, assembly GCA_038098605.1. Classification (NCBI taxonomy): domain Eukaryota; kingdom Metazoa; phylum Arthropoda; class Insecta; order Orthoptera; family Gryllidae; genus Gryllus; species Gryllus longicercus. The sequence continues at coordinate 375,019 of JAZDUA010000620.1, read as the reverse complement.
TACATTTAACATAATTTTCTTCACATCATGGGAATCTCATTTTTTCACTTATCATTTCAATTTTTATCTTCCCCGTTTCTCATTGCACTTAACAACTAACCAGAACGAGAACTTATGTGCCATTTTGTAGCAAAACTAACTTAATGTTCTCTGAACAAACATAAACATTTTGCAATTTATTCCAAATTTTAAGTTGCTACCTTCGCCATTATCTATTCTACCATTACAATTATAAACATTTAAAAATGTATTCATGTTGTTAAACAATATTGTATTCAGACCGATTGCCTTATACTAGTACAGTACTTATTGTGATTTTTCCGATCATGTCAAGGCGATTGTTGTATTAGTTCTCTATAACACCAGCCACGGACCGCTCACAAACATTCCTCTCCATCCCATCCTCGAGACTTAGCAGTGGGTCGATCTCTCATCGTCATAGAATCCACGCCATTGACTCATAAAATCTCCCACAAGCGGCGGAGTTCCGGAACAGTATCGACAAGCGATGAAATCTCCAACGCGCTAGATGTGTCTGGCAATGGGAAAAGACGGTAAATACGAATCGATAAATCTGACAGTTTTGTCGGTTCGTTTAGTTTATTGAATTCGCGAAGTATCAATGTATTTTATTCATCATTCCCATTTTTGAACGTTGAAGATATTTGTGTCTTAAGAATAAAAAGGTTCTAACTACAATCTTTGGTGAAAATGAGATACGCGTACTAGTTGATCGAGCGAGGCGAACTTCTATTTGAACTTTCGTGATTGGGACGAACGTATGAGCTTGGATTCGTCTCTAAAGAGGTGTTACTTCAATTCCCTCCGCTCTCTACCTCGCTACTCGACCCAGCGAAGCCTTCCCTTCCGGCGAGGTAGACCGTCGGTTCAGAGGTCAGCTGCGTGCAGCAAACCAGTTGGACAGTAGAATCACAACCGTCTGCTGGTAGCTATCCCACCACATTTGCCCGAGTACAATTACATTTATAGCCCAAAAGGATGTAACCTAATAAGACGGGGGAAAGTGCCACCAAATCGAATGGATAATCGTAATGCTCATATGAAAGATATTACAAAATACCGTAGATTCCCTAAAAGCAGCCTCCTAAGGCAATGTTGCAGAGATGAGAGAAACGTATTTCTAAGTTTTATTCTTTTCTCAACTTCTATTGCATGTATCAGGTTAAAAAAAATGTGCAGGGATTTGAGAACAATAGTTAAATTTGAAGACATTTTTAACAACCAGTTTTAACGCCAAATTTAAATAAAAAACAATGAATAAATTTTTAAAATTGATTTTCGACCTGATAGCGTAGGAGAACAGTCCCTCCCCCAGAATAGAATAGAAATAAAAGTATTTCTTTTTGCTCTCTCGCCCTTACCCAGTAAGAAGAGGAAGAATTGTAATCGAGCTCCGGAAAACGGTGACCGAAAAACTCTTTTCGCCGGGCCCTGAAAAATAGAGAAAATGTGAGGAAATGTAGATTGAGTGGTGATAGATGGCAGTTGGGAATAGTGCGTGGGAAGTCCTAAAAGGTAACCCAGACCAAATAAAATAGGAAACTAAGCAGTACGAGAAATTCTGTGACATTCTGTGCACCACTAGTTACTTGTATAATTTAATGAAGGTACTTTACGATAACTTTTGTATTCTTGGATTTTCATACGATTCCTTAAAAATTAACCTGTATAGTACGAACACGTGAAAGGAGGAAGTTTAAGAGTTTCTGCCGCTCTGAGGTGGAGGAAATGACAGACCCTTCTCTTCCATATCGAGGAGTCCTCGTGGCCTTTCCTCTCCCTCTCACAATGGACACCAATGAAAGATTCACCGCTGCGAGGAGAGTCTGGCCAGCGGTGCAGGGGCTCGGGCGCGCAGCATTCTGTTATTTTTTCTCGAAGACCTTGGGGCAATATTATCTCACAGAAGAGGAGGGTCAGAAAAGACAATACAAACAAAAGAGAAAAAATGGAACACCGGTTCGCAATGAAAAAGGCGACTTGCCCTCTCCGCATCGGACGTTGCCCACTTCGTTACATCCCCTTGGGCACGAGAAAGACATCTCATCGAAATACAGGTGGCCCTCTTAATGTGGCAGTTTTGAAAATTACGAACGAGCAAAATAACATTTTGTAGAGCTCACGGTAGAAATTAACTTCTGAACAAACTGCGCAAGTACGTCTGCTCGTCCATTTAAAACGAAGACAGCAGAATTTTCGGAGATAAAACAATATTTCGTTTTATGAGCATTCGTTTGTTATAATTTCAAATACAAACCTTTTATACAATTCAGAACGAGCTAATATGCTTTAATACTGATGTGGCGCTTTCTATTTATCTGAAAGACGTTGTTTTATATCATGAAAACCATTGACAGAATTTATTTTCGTTTTCCTTTCTTTGAGTCACTACAAATACAAAGAACCTGAAGAACGACCTCCTTCATTTAGCGGCCGTGTACATTAACCACAATTATCCCAAACTCGTAAATTAGCCGTGTTTTTATGAAAGTTTCTTGCACTAATGGTAATCAGGTGTCCAGACCCACACGAAATTGAAACCATCAGTTGTGATGAACAGCAACAACGTTACCAAATATTTTAAAATTCGACACGCTACTTAAGGATGTACACATTTTTGCAATTGACTGTAGATAAGAGTTCCACGCAAAGTTGAGAAAATGCATTTCACAGAAGGAAGACATTCTCCGATTAGTACGCCTTATTGTTCTTGAAAGCGTTGGTGATTTAGAGGAATATTTGCCGCAGGCTGCACAGGGTAGAAATGGTTGCCTTGTCTCGTGTTGCCGTCTGTACAATTGGTTGCAGACCTAGCAATGGTTGCTCTACATGTCTTTTCATAATTCGCGAAAATGCAATTTTTTGCAGAGGCCGCCAAAGGTTTGCAACGACAAATGCTCAATGACAAGTGTGGAGGACGCGCTTTATTGCGTTACAGCATGAACCAATTAACTAAGTGCCAAGTAAAGAATGTATGGGAGAATTATGCGCTATGTTTTGGGAAAAAATGCTGTTTCCTGTGATATATTTAACTCTTGGGCAAACATTTTATAGACTGATCATTCGATAACACATACGGAGTTATCTTATGTTGCGGATAAGGGCTCCTGAGATGTAAGAATATATTATATAAGATATATTTATTGGTCTATTTCTTTGAAGATGTTGCAGATCAGGCTAATTTACAAAGAACATTCACATTTAATAGTTTTCAAAAATAATTTCCGAACGATAAAATTGGGGCGTATGAACATTCTCATGAATCATGACAAGTGCTATATATCCTCATCACGCAGGTCGTAGATCTGAAGATGTTCAAATAATGTATTATCGACGGTAAAAATAAACATCCACTAAAAGTACATGTTACCATTACATTACCAAGTGGAAATTTGTTAACTTACGAAAAAAAAATATTTGCATACAACTATTGTTCACCGGCTGAAGTGGCTTAGCACAATAAATGTTGTCTCCACAGCGCTCTCATCAGGAAATAGCTAGGTTGAATTGAGCCGCTATCTACAGAAGATCTAGCAGTCAGCTGCTCTGATCGGTAGTTTTCCATCTTAGCCAAGAATGTGGTATGTTTTATTTTTTCTTTAATATTCTTAAAATAATATTTCCGTTATATATAAATATTAGAAACCCCAAAAATTAAGAAAATTTGAAAAAAATGTACTTTGGGCGGCGATAGTTGACAGCTGGCAAAAATATGTGGCAAGTTCGTATAGCTAGCCGAGACCAAAGGAAATAGAAAACTAATACGAGACAGTCCGTGCCATTCTGTAGCACCACTACTTTCTTAATAAAATATGTTATTTAAAACTAAATCCTGAAATGCTGTCATTGAAAATCTCTGAATTAAAAAATGTAAAATTAAATGATCAACTTTGTTTTTAAAGCATTGGAAAGATTTTTTTACCTGAGAGGCTTGTGCTGAACGGCGTGCTAAATCTAAGAATCTGAGTTCGAATTGCAGAGTAAAAAAAAACATTTTTGCTGGTTGGAAATACAAGGTATGTTAAAAACAGACCGAACTGTGCCAATAACAAGTTTATATTGAAATATATATCTCAATCGTGTTTGTCGACTCCAAAGAACATTCCTTGGCTATCGACATACCGCTTCCAGCGTTTATTTTAGTTTCGTAGCGAAGGTCCGGCGCCGAACGCAGCAGCAAACGCAAGGCGCAAACCCGCCGCACGTGGGAAGATCTCCATTCAAACCAATGCTCTGCTACGAGCCGAGGCGTTCGGAACCGCGCAGCGGTGGCGACGAGAGAACGGGACCCTAGCGGCCTTAAGGCCGCTTGCCCACGCCGCCACAGAAGCGCGCGAACGTCAATCATCAGGGCTCTTCGCTGACCCTCCGGCGACGACGGACAACGGGACCGCAGCAGGTACCTGCTTCGGTCCCTTTGTCCGTCGTCGGCGAAGAGCCCTAATGATTGACGTTCGAGCGCTTCTGTGGCGGCGTGGGCAAGCGGCCTAAGAGAAGAAGAGGAGAGCGTATGCGCCACCGCCAGCAGAACACAGCTTTAAATGTCGGTATTCCCACTGCGCCGCCTGTCGCGGCTTTTTACCTGCTGCGGCCCCTTTGTTGTCGTCGCCGGAGGGTGGGCGAAACCCACCCCCTTCCATGACGGACGGCGGTCCGGCGGTGGCGTGCTGCGGAGCGGCGTGGGAAGGGCCTTGCAGCTTATCGAAAGCGCGCCGCTGTGGCGACGTGCATAGGTGCCCTTAATGTTCAGGTGTGGTTTATGAGAAGCCACAACATTCTTAACTTCAGTTCAAGCTTTTCTTAAAACTAAAATTCAAACTTTTCTTAAAACGGCTCCAATTTATTCCTTCTTTTGCAAAATTAGAGCAATTACTCTAATAAATATGGACCGGGTGCGATGATGAAATTTTCTGTGAATTTTTGAAAGCTAGAAAAGGACATGTTTTTGAACACCCTCCTACAATTATATTACGCATTTAAGGTATTTTTTTTTTACTTTTTCGCCATACTACGTAGGTAGCAAAGTGAATGCCTTGAAATGTTGCGGCAGAAATCTCGGATTTTCTCACCCAAAAAATCGAGTTGTGTAGACTCTTGTGTAAACAAAAGTGGTTAAATTACATATATGTTTATATTAATTAGTGTACGACAAAATACACGCGTTGTGACACCGTGATACCGAAAAATTGATTGACAGGAAAGTCTCTGCCTGCCTTTACATTTGTCTGTGTTTCCCTCTCTTGTCAAAGCTAGCGCATAAATCGTTCAGGCAATTTCCTCCCACAATCGATCGGAACAATGCGATTTTGAAACGAATAGTATAATTCTTGAGGGTTCTCAGTTGATTCGTGACATCTCCAACTCCATTTCGCGTAATGGCTGACAGTAGCAACGTTAACGCTGAAAACCTTTCTCGAGCAAGCAGCAGAAGGAAATGAAGTCGAACTATCCGTGAACTGCACTCGCGTCCCCTCCGTACCTCTCACTGCCCCGCTACTCTAACGCGCGCTCTGTTGCCGGTCTACCTCTCCTCTCTTCCCCGCTGGACTTTCCGTGACGCGCTTATACTCTTCTATTCGGGGGTGCGAATCTAAATAGCCTCACGGGCGTAAATGTGATCCACAATATCTTTCCCTGACTGTTATCAGTGTGTAAGATGAGTGGATAATTGAGGAACAGGATTCCTATACCTGAAACACTGAGATGAGCCCACCGGCCCCCATGGTTATATTATGTAACTCCACAGAGCCGAGGTGTACCTATCTGAGCATAGTTTGGGGACCTAGAGGGAGATTTCGAGCTGATAAATGCCAGCTGATGAAGCAGGTGAAGAAATACCGAAATGCAAACACTGACTCAAAACAATAATACTCTACCTACTACGATAAATGCTGTGCCTTTTTAGCACCACCAGATTAATATTTCCCAATATACTTGTTCGAGATTGATGTCTAACATTGATAGATTTACCACACGAGACTCTCTAAAGCCTTTTTGGGGTGATTGTTACTTCTTAAACACGGATTTTCGTTAAAATAAGCTTTTTAATATCTTTTTCAATTTTCGGCACAATTTTGGCAAAATTTAGCTTTACTAACATTTCTATGAAATATTTTCTTCATAAATATCGTTTCTTTTTTAATACAATTTAAAAAAAATCAGTTGTGCCTTAAAATCTGAGTATGTGAATCATCTCAATGGGACTCGAAAGAGGCAGCGTTCAAATATCTGATTCTTTTTTTCATTTAGCGGCCTTGAAAGCTTCAGCTCGCGTCACCCACGCTCCGCCGGCGCGGTCCTCGCCGCAGCATCGCCTTGCGTAGCGCGACAGGGACGCGCGGATATTGACTGCTCGTCCGTCCGACGATGCGTCGGCGCGGGCGACCGCCTCATAAAAGCGAGACGTCCGGGCGCGGGCGCGGGCGGCCGGGCCGTCGCCGCCTTATCGCGAGGAGCGCAGCGCCACCGCCGGCCACCACAAAGACGACGTCGCCACCCTCTCCCCCCCCACACACACACGCGCGCGCCTTCCCCTCCCGTAAATTACCATAGGCTTCTCCCCTCCCGCCGCCGCGCCCCGCCCCCCCGCCCCCCCGCCCCGCCCCGCCCCCCCCGCCCCGCCCCGCCCCGCCCCGCCCGGCGCCACACTGGCACCACCCGAGCCCATCCGTTATGCATTCAATAAACTTCGACTTCCTATTCTCGGGAAAATCTTCCGAGCAATATGAGTGAACGACCCCCGCCCAGCGAGAAGGGCGGGGTTTATAATTTAATGTAGTTAAGAGGCACAATGCGAAGCTACGAGGATGTAGAAGCAAGTGAGAGAAAATCTGCCGAAAGGCTTAATGCGAAGTTTACGCTTCAACTGTAAGAAAATAAAAATATGTGGGAAACGTATTGAATTTTGCACGTTACACAGTTGTACAGCAAATATTTTCTCTATCTTTACAGTCGTTCTCTCACAATCTCTGTGCAATTGACTTGCCCTTGACAATTTTTCGCCAGAGAAAAAAACATTCAAATTTCATTCCTTATTGTACCCTACATAAATCATCTTGCTGCACCGAAAAACCGAGAAGATTTCTTATAATCTAATACTTGTAAGAGCTGAGTTGACGCTTCTTTATACATGTGCAAGGTGGCGAAGAGCCTCGAGCCTTCGGCATCCTCTATTAACATAATACAACCGTCAGTCTGCACAAGGCATAATTTCCGACGCATTCAATTACTTACAAATTTGTACTCCAATATCTGCTCTGTATTACGTTCTCCTATCTCGTGGCGTACAGAGTAGATTTGTTCGTGGAATACGTTAAGGAATTAGATCTGAACATTATTTTTGGAACAGAGTATATAGCAAAAAACATCGCATTTTATTGATTCATTGCTTTTACAATAACCGTATTTCTGAATGGAGATTTGTATGTGCAACTCAAATAAGTCCGTAGACAACAAAGTTCCAACGTGACGTCTTAAATTTGAACCTTCACATAATATACTGATAAAAAAGAGACTTCACAGATATAGCGTACGGCACCACGATTATCATTAACTACGTTCAAAAACAGTGAAATGGGCTACAAAAATTCACAAATATCTTCCTTTAAAAGGTACGTGTTTGGATTTACCCTTTTTCATGAAAAATATTAAGTGCGAGAAAGTAGCATAATAAATTCTCTACGTGTCGCACCATGGAGGCGCTGGAAGGGGGAATGGTTGCTGGTGGGTTCGGTTGCAGGGAAGTGAAGCGGGGGGGGGGGTCGCCCCCCCCCTCCCGAATGAAACTTCCGCGGCATGCGCATAGCCCCTAGTTGCGCCGGCCGAATTGTTTGCCAAGAGCTCCGCGCAGAAACAATTTTAAACGCGTGCGTTGGTATTCCCTGAATTTCGTTTAGTTTAGAATCCTGCGAATACCAACGGTCCAATCGTTTCACTTGTGCTGAAGTGTATTCAGTATTTCAGTACTTTTTATTACATGATCGTGAGCACGCATTTGCTTGAGTGATGCAGAGGGTGCATGCAAATAAATGTCTGATGCCAAGAGGTACTTGTTATTTACTTTCTTCAAGTATTTAAATGTTATTTATTTTCTTGGAGCAGACCACAATTTACCGAGAGTTTCGAAATATTACTTAGGAGTTACATTCAAATCGATTTTTTTCATATCGTTCAGATGAACTGACGACGAAAAAATGGGGATTTTTCGCACAAATTGTTAAAGACCACATTTCCCCTTCTTTATGTCGCAGGATGTAACTCTCGGAGATTAACGTTTCCGGTATCAGGATGTTGTAAAAGGTCTTTTATTCCCGTGTTACAAGAGGAATACGTGTTCGAACCTTCAGTTTAATTACAGTCATATATTTCCGGGTGTCATAGGAAAAAGTTTGAGAATAGGAGTAACTTTCAGAACGTTTTTATCACAATCCTAAATCAGGAGAGACGGATTAATATAATAGTCACATTTTCAGGAAAGTTGGGAACAAAAAGAAAGTCGTTCTTTTTTCTAAAATTCTTCCTTTTAAGTGCAAGTTTCAGAGGCTTTTTCAGCTATTAACCGTTTTATACAGAATTCCTCTTCCATGTATTAAGCTTCAGAGGTCGTAAAAAGCGACCTGCAGAGTTGAAAGAGAGGGGAAAGGAGAGTATTAGCTAATTGTGAGCTTAAAGGAGAACATTAATAGTTTTTATTAAGAGCAGGAGCATCAGCAGAAGTGTAAGGCTTTTGTGAACGAACGCTTTAGAGCAGATACTTAATAACAACTTGAGCGGCGCGGTGCAAGAGTCGGGGGCAGGGGAGGGGGCGGCGTGAGCTCGTGCCAAAGGCCTCGGGGTGAAGGCAGAACGGGGGCAGGGTGGAGCGGGGGGGGGGGGGGACAGCGACGTGGCGGAAGCCGGCCGGCCGTGGGCGGAGGAGAGCGGGCAGAAGCAGCTGTGTGGGCTGAGATGCGGAGCCGAGCGGTTGACCTTTCGGATGCCACACAGCTTGATCAGATCTTGCAATACAAGACCTTTCGAGATAGTCTTCCTTAGTTTCGCTGTTACACGTAAACTTACATTTTCTTCTATTATCTTCTACTAGTTAGTTTCATTCTTTAATGTATTCTAACACCATTTTACAATCTACTTGTTCCAGTGAGAGGTATCATCTACTTTCTTCTTTGAGGATCTCTTCCCAAATGATGTTGACGCAAATAAGTAATAATACACTGTACCTAAGTCGACTGAACTTATTCGAAATAACGCTGAAGTAAATTCAGCTTTTGGGTGAAGTTAGGAAGAACTAACGAGACTGAAAATGCTATTTGCATAACAGTTATGTTGTAGAGTACATTTTTAACATTGCATTTTATAACATTTCGTTTAATTTGCAAGAACATAAATACAAAGAGGTAATTAATGGTTTAGAGTATCGAGAATATGCAATTTTATTTTATTATAGACAAAATACATTTTCTAATCGACCAGTTACATGAAAATTATCAATGACGGGTGATGGATTCAATCTTCCTAAAATGGGAGAATTATTGGAGCAAACAATTGAAACAAATACAAGAAAATTTTAATATAATTCAAGAAAACCCAGTATTCACTCAAGGAGAATGAATTTAATTACTTGAATTTGCGCAGTACACTGCCAGAAAACGTTACTTGCTTTTCTATTAAACTATTACTGCTGGTCTCTGATAGTGAAAAAAAGAAAAATCTTATACATATATACAGTAAATTTCTTCCACTAAAACGTTGTATAGTATCCATATTTCGTGGGTCCTTGAAACCAGAAAATTAATTGACGGGCAAAATATTCGTTGTCGTCCGTCTGACTATCCGACAGTCCGCGATCAACGCAAGCGCCTAATCCATTCAGCGGATCTTGCTCGAAATTCATATTTGCAAATCAATTTAAAGGATTTCGAAGCAGCGTTTGAAGTAGATATTTTTATTTTCAGGAGTACTTTGCATAAAGCCTCAACAACATATTCATGGTTTCCTTAAAAATGGCTTCAAATGTTTGGATTAAACTTCGTCATGGGATAGTGTAAAGGGCACTTAAGGAAATAGTGAAGTTGAAATCCTTGATTTTTTTAATCAAGAAAACCATATCTCGGCAAACAAAAATACTTTAAAATTATTATAGGTACTTTTAATGTACAGTATTTTTTAATAATCCTTATCTTTTTTGGAAATCACGGAGGTAACGATTCCAGCTTTTCATAACTCTTAACTAAATTTCGTCGTTTTCCTGCACTCATAACTAGTGCAAAATGTTATTCAGTAAGCAAATGTCTAACAGCACTTAATTAATATTCCTAAAGAACACAATCTGATTAGAGAAGGTAAGCTTTGAGTCGCAATGCAACAGAATTTCTCAGATCTGTTTCAACAGAAGTGTTCCTGGAAGTAAAGCTTGCCTCCTGGGCTTTCCTAGGAGGTCTCCAGCGCCGGCAGAGCGCAGTGCAATGCAGGCAGATCCACTTCCCCGCCCCTGCCACCGCTCAGCCAGCGATCCCTCCCTCTGTCCTCCCCCCACCACCGCTGCACTCGTAATCGCCTCAGGCTTCTCCTCCGGGCCCCGCAGACGCTGCCGCCGCCGCCGCCGCCGACTGCCAGCCCCAAGCTGCGCCCGATGTGAGTGGGCGTCTCGGACGGCGGTGATCGCTGGTACCTCGCGTTAACAGTGGGCGAAACAGAGTACAGAATCGATGGGGAAGAGGCGAGACGTTGCAGGAAGAGAAAAAAGGGGATTTATCGCCCGAGCTTACGTCTATGTTATAAAGCGCTTGAATTGAGATTATAATGACTTAATAATAATAATAATAATAATAATAATATAATAATAATAATAATAATAATAATAATCTCTCTGAGATTATAACTCGTACAACAACAGAGATGTGTTCATTACAGATTTCAATTTGAAAACTACGGAAACTGTAATATTCATTAACTGAATTACAAGGTAAATTTATTACACATTTTTGTATTCGTCACAGTAGGCACTACCTACCTTACCCACCTCAAAGAGCCTCCACTTAAGGTGATTTGGTTGAAATGATTCATTACAAATCTTTGAATGTGGGAAGTCGGGACCACTGAGCTACGCAGTCATACAGAAAACTGTTCAAATTCAAGGGAAATGGGGCAGCCATCAAATATAATACTATTGAAGATTACATAATGACTAGTGTCGGATGGAACTATTTGTGGCATTAAAATCATCACGAAGGGGCCCCAACTTCTTCAATGAGACTCGTTGTAGTACAACAGCATTGAATTGACTCAGGTGAGATGAACAGGAAATCCTTTAGCCGGATAAACGTTTATATTGAATTTTCTGTAAATATTATTTTTAATTTATCGTTACATCCTTCAAAACCATACTTCTTTGTTGCTTATTGCTCTAATCAGTGTTCACCACCATCTCTTAGTCTTCTCAAGACGAACATAATTCCTGGGATTTTACTCTTTCTTGGGACGTTTTGCTCATGATTGCAACCATGGAAAAGATATTTATGGAGAAAATAAAAAAAGTTCGTAGGATCATCGCCTGCATTATTGTTTCGACCTTGCATTTACAAGCACTTGGGAGGAATCCACGAAAAATCGAAAATTGGCCACCACCATTGTCCTTTAATGATGATCAGTATGTCACTTTCCTTCTCTTCACGCCTCCTATAGCTTTGCTACGGGTCTTCAATACTGTAGGTTGTGAATCGGACACACTGAAAAACGGACAATATGGTTTTCTAACTATCACCATCGCTTACCTTGAAATGGCTATAATTGTATTTAGGGGAAAAATTGAAAATAAAATAACACTCAAATGACTCACACGAAAATGAGTTTTGATGGTGTCCTGGCAGCATGGTGTTAGTTAAAATTGACCGTGAAATGTTTCAAGAATTGTAGGAGTATAAAAAGAAAAAATATTGCATATTATATATTTTCATAATCAGTACAATCTAAGATACTCAAGAATGTAAACAAGCATGCTATTAGTATAATAACGTGGGCGTAATTTTATAACTTCGCGTATGCAATGTAAAACAATATTGTCGCCATGATCACTATAATTTAATATCACGAGTGATGTGTGTATCTTTTCTTATGAACAAAGGACTCAAATTAGCTTCTAACATAATGTTTAATATTCAATCATTGTTAATGATAAATGTTGTAAAATATTAAATAAATTAAATAACGTGTCTTCCTATTAAGCAATCACCATGCACTAATATTTAACATAATCGTGGTACAAAGGAGGCTAGAATTGTAAGAATTCGCAAGAAACGGTTTTAAATGACTACCATTTACATGAACTATTCAAATTGAAAGTCAGGTTGTAGACAATTTTCAGCCTTTCACTTCCATGCTCTTGAGAGATCCCTGGCGACTATTAACCTCGGTGGGAAGTGACATGTCGCTCCAGAGCAGGTAAATTGTGATGCTTCGCTCGGGTCGTCGCGCCTTGGACGAGTGTATTCGCAGGGACCCCCACACCCCCACCCCCACCCCACGCCGCGCGCTCTCCAAGGACGAGTTAGCGCCGACAAACTTACGTCTCTCGAAGGGACGTGACGCGAATGCGAGGTGAGGACTATTGATTCCGCAGCCAGCGTCCGCCGACCTACCCGACCACTCCCCGCCCCGCCCCGCCCACGCTTCCACCCCCGCCCCACAATTACCTCGCCCCCGCCCCGCTCCCACCCCGCCTCGCCTCTCCCCGCCTCGCCTCTCCCCGCCCCGGCCCTCTCCCCGCTCCTACCCCTGCCCCTATCCGCGTCCCTACCCCCGCAACGCCCCTACCCGGCCCCGCCAGGCCCCGCGCCGCCCCGCCCCGCCCCGCCCCGCCCCGTCCCCGGCCCGGTTCGCCCCTCCCCCACCTCCAACACGCCCACGCCCCGCCCCGCTCATGCCCTATTTCACTCACCGCTCTGTCCCCGCCCCGCCCCCGCGCAGACCTGCTACGCCCCCGCCCCCCACCCACACCACTGTCCACGCCCCCGCCCCAGCTCCAGTGCACGCCCCCACTCCCACCCCCACCCTTACCCACGCCGTCATCCTGCCCCTGCCCCGCCCCCTCCCCGCCCCCACCCCCGCCCCTACCCCCGCCCCCACTCCCGCCCCCGGCCGGGCGGCACGTCGCTGCGCGACCCGCCTCGACCCGGACGCCGTGACCCGCGCGGCCGCGCATCGGAGGGCGCGAGACAGCTGCGCGTCGACTCCCCCCCCCCCCCCGCGTGGGGTCGTCTGGCTGCGCGCTTCACTTGCGCTGCAATGCTTGCTCAGCGAGGTCTCCAAGAAAGCGTATTAGTCTGTTCCTGGAAAGAGATCAACGGCATTTTAACCAAATGAACCCACTTGACTCTTCCTAGAAGTGACTAAATTAATTATTTCGTAATTAACATCGCTATTATTAATAGTTAATTAAATATTGAACATTTTCTTGTAATATATTGATAAATGCTCCTGAATATCGAACTTTCTTTCAAGACACCTTTGAAATTCTTCAAAACCATTTAAGAATTAAAGTAAATTAATGATTTTTAAATACTGACAAAATGTAAAGAATATTTTAAAAAGTTATTTCCTTTAATGTGGATGTAGAGAGACAGACAGAAGGAAGGAAGAAATAGAAAATTATTAAGCAAGTGAATAAATTTTCCACATGCAGAGAATCATGCGAAAAAATAACGACATTCCTGGAACTATCCCTAGCATTTATATCATCGGAATTTGGAGGGTGGGGGCGGAATAAGTGAGAGTTACATTCGTATCCATCGTAGTTAAATTTACGAGTGGATATTTAGCTTGCACGTGAGGGAGTAGGAACACTCGGAGTGTGAATTGCATCGCATCGGGGCGGATGCGGGGGCGGGGGTGGGGGAGGGGGAGGGGGGGGCGGAGTCCGCGGACGGTGAAACGCAGCGAAGCGCGCGGCCGCGCTCGTCTCGCGCAGCAAGTCACTCACTCGCGCGCGCGATGCTCACGTCCCGGGCTCGACGCCCGCCGCGTGCACGCAGCCACTCGCGCGCCCCACTCGCGCGCTCTCAAAACGCACGTGCAATATTCATACGCGCCTTTGAAGCGCAGCGCCTCGCCACGGGCCGGGGGTAACGGCGCAGCCAACGAGGAGGAGGGAAACAGCAACACATGCGCCGCTTTCATGCTCTTTGACCAGCCATCGTTGACTGCGCTTCCAACGCGGCCGGAGCGCTGTCGTTTGCTGTGTGCGCTTCTTTCAGTTCCGTGCGGTGGCTCAGACATGGGTTTTTCACTTTTGTTTTTCTTAAAAGCGTTTGGGAAAATTGTGCTTTTTTCACAAACATTGTGGCTGAAATGGATTTTTGGTTTAGTGAATTCAAAATATGTTCATTCATATGGTCTCTAGTTTTATAGCTGTGTAACATGGTTATTAGTTTGCGGAAGTCTAAACAGAAATGTTACTTATTTTTGAATCATAATATGACAATGACGACAATATCTTAAAAGCTTATTTTTTAACACTCGTTTGTAACCTTCAGGTGCCTGGAAGTAGGCCAGAGAAACCTGTAGAGTAAAATCAGAGTAGTTTGGCAAAAATACGCTAATGTAATTCGCGAAAAAACGCAGAACACTTTAAGTCTTCCAGACAACTAGTTTTTGTGATAAATTAATATCATAACAATGACTGTGCGACTACCAGCTTTTAGATTTCGTATTCAAAATTAGTCGTAATTGCGGTGGTAGAAAGCAGTTTGTCATTGCTGGACAGAAATGGCTTCTTTCAAAAATAAATTTGAAATGTATTAAAGAGCATATATCACATCGTTCCTGCAAATGTCATAAAAGGGAATTTTATAGAAACTATTGCGTACTTTAATGGCATTACAGTACTCAACGTAATGCAACAATGTTTGCATTATGTAAGCCAATGATAGTTAGTGGTGCTCAGTGCTGCCCAGAATAGTACAGAATTTCACGATCGAGTTATTTTCTATTTTCTTTAGTCGAGTTTCTTAGGTGGGGTGTTGCCCCACCATCTTCCAAGCTCTTTCTATCGGTGCCCAAAATATAATTTTTAATTTTTTTCTCAATATTTAATTTTCAATACCGTGCAGTAGAATCGAAAAAATAAGACTTCTTGAATATTATACAAGGGTATAACTTGGTATAATATGCAAACTTACAACATTTAAAGTCATTCTTGAGAAAATGTTGTTTCGGGGTTTCTGACAATGGGCAATTTCGAACTCATTTTCACTAAACACATTTACGTTTTCGAGAAATTTCAGCAAAAATATTTGAAGCACTTATATTAACAAACTCAATCCTGTATAAACATCACTTTTATTGTAAATATTAAAGACAGAATTACATAATTTCTCGCATTATTTGCAACGGCTTCGCAATTTTACCCTGCTACATAAAACCCGCAGAGTATTGCCAATTATCAAAAAAGATTTTTCCACGGCCATATTCGAATATGGGCCCTTTGTGTCGCCACACGCCAACCAGCTTCCTCTACACTACCAGTCGCTGAACTAGGCTTTCCCAATGCTTAAAACAACTCACATGGTTTCTGATTTATGCAAATTTTCAAATTAACTTTTGGAAGTGGCCAGGCGAAAGAGCAGGTCTAATGTCTCGAGTCTCGTCACCAATAAAGACTTTTTTTGTTCACGAAAAGGCTGACGGGCCATGCGCTCATGCACCCTGCATTTACCGGGGCCCAGAACCATTATCTCGGTGGAAGGTACAAGTAACTTTATCTGGGGATCAGCATTTAGATGGATACGAGATGAGCCTATGATCTAAGCAGTGCTGTTCCCTGAGTGCGATCTGACTCCCTCCCATTATCTCGTTGATAAGCAAGACGACTCCAGAGGCTTCGCAAGACGAATCTGACCACACACTAGATAATAGAGACCGCGAGATGCATCCATGTGGAGAAATGGGGAATCGTGCAAGTGCCGGGAAATCGTCACGAGAGACGTGCACCAACATGATCCGAAAGGGAGGAAATGTTACATCAACTAGTGGTTTCGACTAACTGAAAGGTAGATATATGACTATAAATAGCTGAATAACAATATATGTATGTGGATATTTCACAGAACTAGCGGAACCTGTACGAGCACTGTAAATCATTTTCTTGACGGCGAAAATAGCTGCATTCTAAGTACGAATTTTTAACGGACATCCCTCACCCCTTCACGGTACGTTAAAGCATTACAGACCGAACAAGATGGCCTTATTGTAGCCTCAATTTTATAGAGTTCGTTTCTGACCACCATTACACGCTACTACATTATACATGGGGTATGGGTATCTAGAAGAGCTAAATTATTAAAAATGAAACACTGTTAAAACGTATATCATTTTGGAGAATTATACTTCAGAATGATGCATTTTAATAGATTTGCGCTGAAGAATTCTGTTGTTTTAAAGGCGAGAATACTTCCAAAAAAGGGACCCGAGTTTTGGTTTTCAGGCCTTAGGATACCTAGGTATCCAAATGCAAGATGGAAGAGTGTGTTTCACGGTAATATGTTGTGTGTTTTGTGCCGTGGCCGAACAGACACCCTTAAAGTTGCCGCCAGATGACGGTACCAATACCGCCCAAGAGAGTGCGCTGTCCGACAGCGCGGCAGCGCCGTCACGCTCGGGCAGACATGGGCGCGCGAGAACTCACCCGTATCACCGGGTTGGCCAGCGGACCTTCGCCTCGAGTGGGCTATAAAAGAGCCGCTCGGGCAAGCAGGAGCCAGTCGATAAGCGAGCGCCAGCGAGAGTATAGTGAGTGACATTGTGATAAAGTGATACGTCGAAGTGCTAACGGATTCTGGACTGCCCCACGGTTGATTGGTGAACAAGCGACGTACACGGACTCTCCTCAGGAATTTTGTTTGAACTTGGCTATTGTTATTGGATTTGCTCTTTTGGATTGTGAAATAAAAACACGTTTTAAGAAACCGTGTTATTCTTTGTTGTTTCTGGTCACAACAAATTGGCGACGAGGAAAAGTAAAATGGAGGCCGGCGACCCGATAGTGCAAATGTTAGCACTCATGCAGCAGCAGATGCAGTTGCAACAGGAGGCGTTTGCGCAGCAGCAACGGCAGCAAGCTGAGGCGCAGCGGCAGCAAGCAGAGGCGCATGCGCAGCAGCTGGCGATTCTATTGGAGGCAATCAATAGACGCCCCCCGCCTCAATTCCACTGTTTCCAGCCCGACTCCGAGGAGTGGTCGGAGTACTGGGAGAGGTTCGAACAGCATTTATTATGTCACCAGGTAGGAGACGCAAAAACAAAAAAAGCGTTTTTCCTAAGCTGCGTAGGAAGCAAAGTGACTAGTTTGTTAGGAAAACTACTCCCAGAAAAAGACTCAGCAGAGTGGAGTTGGGAAGAGATTAAACACAAATTAGACGCATACTTTAACAAAACGCCACATGTACTGGCGGCCAGGTATAAGTTCTTCCAGTGCAGGAAAAGTGAAGGACAGACGCACAGCGAGTGGATTACAGAGTTAGCTGGCCTGGCGCGGCAGTGTCAATTCAGATGCCCGCCATCAGAGGGAGAGACATCATACGCCGAAACACTGATCAGGGATATGGTAGTCTTGCACACGCCGGAAGACAAAATTAGGTTTTTAGCTTTGCAGAACGGAGATCCTTCATTAGAAGAAGTAAAAACCTTGTGCAAGACGTACGAGACCACGCGTGAGACGGCCCGCCAAATCACGGCCGGATCATGCGTGTGTAGTGTTAGCACTAAAGATTCAGTGAGAGACAGTAGCTCGGACAGTGTCAACAGTTTAAGTAGTAGTGTCAGCATGAGAGCTGTGCGAGAGAGAAGAGGCAAAGTGAGAAAAGATAGGCAGAATAACCAGATAGGGGCAAGGTCGGCAAAGTGGGGCAACAATTCAAAGGAAAGAAAAAGTACGAACATTTTCGAGAGAAAGAAATCTTGTAGAGGTTGCGGAAAGTATCACAATAGAGCCGAGTGCAGGTTCAGGGAAGCACAATGCTTCTACTGCAAGAGAGTGGGTCACATCCAAGAAGTTTGTGAACAAAAACGACAGGCGGCGCGAAGCGCAAGACACGAAGAAGAGATGGAGGTAGCCATGGTTAGTGAGGTCATTTGTGGAGAAGGACAGAAAAAGTTAACGGTGCGAGTTAAGTTAGGCAGTCAACCAGTAGACTTCCTATTAGATACGGGAGCACCGGTCACGCTAATCAATCTAAACACGTACCACCGATTAGGGTCTCCCAGTTACACAAAAGTGCAAAAAAGATTGACCAGTTTCGGGAAGACGCCCATTAAGGTGCTAGGAAGCGTGCGCGTGCAAGCATCATACAAGAGCAAGCAGGCAGTCATAGAAATATTAGTGGTCGACCGGTATGACGTGACGAATATCCTGGGGCTGGACTCATTCGATAAACTGGGGTTCGGAGTTATAGACGAGATAAATCAAGTATCAGACCAGGATGAAGTTCAGGTCATCAAGGATTTGGTTTCTGAGTTCGCGGAGGTGTTTTCGCCCGGGCTAGGAGAGTGCACGAACTTCCAGGCAAAGATCCAGCTTAAGGAGGGCCATAGACCACGGTTTTACAAAGCGAGACCGGTGCCGTGGGCACTTAGGGACAAAGTGAAAGAAGAACTGACACGGCTGCAGAAAGAAGGGGTGATTACGCCGGTAACAGTGAGTCAGTGGGCCACGCCTTTAGTTCTGGTGAAAAAATCGAACGGGAAGATCAGGTTGTGTGGCGACTTCAAAAGCACTGTGAATCAACAAGTGGAAGTTGAGCAATATCCGATACCCAAACCAGAAGACCTTTTCTACAAACTGTCAGGCGGACAACAGTTTTCCAAAATAGACCTCAGAGATGCTTACCTGCAAATACCTTTGGATCCCGCGGCCAAGGAAGTATTGGTAATCAACACACCGCTCGGTCTGTTTAGCTACAATAGATTGCCTTTTGGGGTAAACTCAGCGGCAGCAATCTTCCAGCGCTGCCTGGAGCAAATTACCTCGACCCTGGATGGTTGCTGCAATTATCTGGATGATATCATCGTCACGGGACGCAGTTTAGAAGACCATAAGCAAAACCTGAGAAAGTTGTTCACAGTTTTACGAGACAATGGTTTTAAGGTTAACCAAGAGAAATGTGAGTTCTTTAAAGAAAGAGTAGTTTTTCTGGGACACGTGTTAGACCGCACGGGGATAGCCCCAACCCAGCAGCACGTGCAAGCTATTATTCAGATGCCCCCGCCAACAGATCTAAAACAACTGCAAGCGCTTTTAGGCAAAGTGAACTATTATAATAAATTCATTAGAAACTTTTCGTCGATAGCAGCTCCTTTAAACCAACTGAGAAAGAAGGGGGTCAAATTTGTATGGTCAGAGGAATGCAACAAAGCTTGGAACAGTTTAAAAAAAGAATTACTGCGCACAGTAAGACTAAACCATTTTGTCCCAGGAAGGATCACAACTGTGGCGGCAGATGCCTCAGATTACGGTCTGGGGGCGGTGTTATCCCAAAAAGATGAAAAAGGGGTCGAGAGACCGATCGCCTTTATGTCAAAAACTCTAAACAAACACCAGAGAAACTACTCGCAGATCGAGAAGGAAGCATTGGCGATCATCTTTGCGGTGAGAAAATTCAACGATTTCCTTTACGGGACCAAATTTCACATCATCACTGACCACAAACCGTTGGTGCAACTCTTTCACCCAGGGAAGAAGATCCCGGAATGCACAGCCAAGAAGCTGCAGAGGTGGGCTTTGTTTCTAGCAGATTACGACTACCAGATTCATTATAGGAGCACGTCGCAACACGCGAACGCGGACGCGTTGTCTAGACTACCCGCCGGCCCAGACCCAGATTTCGACGCGTCTGAGGAAGAATGTTTCCAGTTGGACCTGGAGGAGCTGGGAAATCTAGCGGATTTCCCGTTAGAGGCAAGAACTATAGCAAGGGAGACGGACAAAGACCCGGAACTAAACCAGGTACGGCGCTTCATCAGAGAAGGTTGGCCAACAAGAAGATTAAGAAGCAACGCCGGGTGGTTTAACAAACAAGACAGATTGTCATGTAAAGCTGGAGTACTATTGTTAGAGGGCGAAGAGTTTACAAAGGTAATCATACCCAAGAGCCTCAGACAGACGGTGCTTAAATTGCTGCATCAAGGGCACTGGGGGGTAGTACGTACGAAGCAGCTGGCGCGACGGCACTGTACGTGGGCAGGTATGAACAACGACATTGAACAAATGCTAAGAAGATGCGAGGCTTGCCAGCTTAACCAAAGCGCCCCCCCCCAAAGACTTGACACCTTGGCCGGAACCGGCGGAACCGTGGGAAAGGGTCCACGTAGACTTCGCCGGCCCCTTTTGGGGGTCCATGTGCTTAGTGGTAGTGGACGCGAAGTCCAACTACCCCTATGTGGTTGAGATGGGAAGCACCACCTCTACACAGACCATAGAGATGCTGGAGAGGATTTTTGTTACAGAGGGTCTACCTGTGGTATTGGTTTCAGACAATGGTCCGCAGTTTTCGTCCCAAGAGTTCGCAAGATTTTGTGCGAGCAACGGCATCCAGCACATCTGTGCTCCGCCTTTCCACCCACAGTCGAATGGAGAGGCGGAGAGGTTCGTCCGAACCTTCAAAACTGCTATGGGGAAAGCGCGGGCAGCGGGGACACCAAAGTCCCGAGCACTCTTAAGGGTCCTGGCAACGTACAGGGTCCTGCCAGGCTCAACGGGCAGAAGCCCAGCTGAAGTGCTCCACGGCAGGCAGCCCCGGACCCTGCTATCACTGCTGAGCCCTAGCGACCCACATAGAGCTGGAGGTATTAACCCAAAATACAAGGTAGGTGACAAGGTATATATACAGTCACTTAAAAAAGAGCCAGCATGGGTGCCCGGGGTAATACAAGAGATTCGATTTAGCAGGGTTTATGCGGTACGAACCTTAGAAAGACTGGTCACACGCCACCAGGGGCAGATCAGACCTCGAATTAACGAGAGTCAAGTAGACAACAGGCCATGGATATCTCCCGAGGAGTTTCGCAGGAAAGTGATGAGAGAAATAATTTATGCCCCACAGGAGCGCACGACCGTAGGAGCACCAGCAGTTGCAGCGGACACGCGGGAGGAAACAGCCACCAGCAGCAGCAGAGAATCCGCCTGTTCGACCAGGACGGAACTCCGGCCCAGGAGGGCTACCCGTTCAGTGCGTTTTGCGCCATACGCAACGCATTTGGGCGCGGAGGGTGCCGTGGCCGAACAGACACCCTTAAAGTTGCCGCCAGATGACGGTACCAATACCGCCCAAGAGAGTGCGCTGTCCGACAGCGCGGCAGCGCCGTCACGCTCGGGCAGACATCGGCGCGCGAGAACTCACCCGTATCACCGTGTTGGCCAGCGGACCTTCGCCTCGAGTGGGCTATAAAAGAGCCGCTCGGGCAAGCAGGAGCCAGTCGATAAGCGAGCGCCAGCGAGAGTATAGTGAGTGACATTGTGATAAAGTGATACGTCGAAGTGCTAACGGATTCTGGACTGCCCCACGGTTGATTGGTGAACAAGCGACGTACACGGACTCTCCTCAGGAATTTTGTTTGAACTTGGCTATTGTTATTGGATTTGCTCTTTTGGATTGTGAAATAAAAACACGTTTTAAGAAACCGTGTTATTCTTTGTTGTTTCTGGTCACAACATTTTGCATATTCATATTATAATTTTTAAAGATTAATGTTTAAAAATGAGTGGTCTGTAGCACAATTTTAGACATCGCCGGCCGTAGTCTTCATAAATACAGTTCAGAATATTCATTACTTTTCTTAAACAACTCAGCACCTTGTTTGTAAAAGGTTGTGATCCAAACTCACACATCAATGGTTAATAAAACAATTTTTTATTATCATGATCTACAATACATAATCTTACCAGTAACCCCACTTCCAGGGGATGTACCTTAAATTTTCCGTGTTCCAGGTAGATGTCCAATATTCAGTCCAAATCGTTAATCGCCAGAAACAAACACAAGTTGTGCACAGTTCACAAACTAAGACCACAATAGCCAACTCACTCATAGCACCGCACTAGTCTCCCGAAGAACTCCATAAGTCTTCCTCTATCGCAGAGCCTCCCTTGTGAAATCCCAAGTATTTAACAAAATTTCACGTTTGCGACAATGTTCCTCTGGAACAGCTATCAGGAAATGTTACGTAGGATCATTGACTTTTCAAATTCTCTATTTCTACTAACACTTTGCGACAATTTATTTATTATGGCATTGCTTACCGACTATGTATCTGTTTATATATTTTCTCTCAGACGCTCATTTTGAGGACCTGCCATCCACCCACTTCCTCTTCAGCCGCCGACTTCTGCTATGCCCTGCCACTGCAGCCAGTCGTCGCGCCTTCGGCCCGCTCCTCGTTTCTTATGCATTATGCCGCGAGAGCGCGCCACGGTGGCCGTGACACGAATTCGCTCCCCGCCCGCAGCCTCCGCCCCCCCCTGGACCCCCCTTCCCTCCCTCCCCCGGCGGCTCACGACTCGGATGAATTACTCGCGGAAAGGAGATAAGAAAATTAAAGATTTGCCGAGTGGGGACAGCCCGAAGCCAACTTCAAACAAAAGGCGCTTCCTTTCAAGAAGGAGAGGAGAGGTTTTAATACAGATAAAGCAAAAATTAAGTGGATTCTGGAATGAAAATCAAACATGACTGATGTAAAATTCGTCTGTAGCCGCCCTCTGGGCCTTGTTCTCGAGCTGCTTTAACATGAGTAAACGTATGACGCGCTGAAAAGAGAAATTTCTCCTGCACATGAATATACTGCAGCTACTCTTGTATGAATAGCCTACGAAATTGTCTCTCAGAGGACACCAGTAGAGAATGCGCGCTCCATGAAACGAAATAATTCCCGCTTCGTGTGTCAACTGAACTTCGCCTTATGTGTGGGGAAACCTGGAAACTAGCGCATCGTGATAACAATAATGAAAATATTATTGCTATTATTATATGCTAATATTATTGCTGGAAAACGCTTTAATGCGGTGTATATTTTACAGTATACAATATACAAGTGTATAAATATTCAAAAGATTCTTTTAGGGATGTGAATTTACATTTCCAAGGAGATCACAATACAATATAGTCGAATTGCCGTGATCTCTATTAATCGGTGAACGTAGTAATTCATGAAACGTTGTTAAAATTATTTTCTAAAAATTTTATCCGAATGTATAATGAGTTTGTATACCATGATACTATTTAATAACTCTTTTGAACGTGCTTACCAAAATTAGATGTGTCAATACAAAAACCACTTCACCCTTAACTAAAGTGTCAATGGCAATTGTTGCATTTTAATTTAAGGTGTTTTTAAGACGAAAATCTGCATATAAATAGAAAATATTCAGACAATCGTGTGTAAAATATATTTTGGAGACACCGATAAAATAATTTAAAAACGTGTTCAGTGCCCATAAATGTATTAGGGGAAGGCATTCACTCGCAGCCTCGTCGCCCCTGGTTACACATAAATTCACAAATAACAGATTGGTTTCAGGCACAATTTCCAGATGGATAAAAATTATGTATTTATATTTAGTATGAAATCCGGTTATTTTGAGTGTGTGTTCCTTCCAATACAACTTGTGACATATTTTACATTGATATCTCTCTCTGCGAATCTTCAAAAACTAAAACCCTTGTAAAAATGGGCAGACGAGAGAGAAGACGATTTTCCTGCCTCCAACACGTCGTGCGCGTTAACGAGAACGAATATCCCGTTTCGCCCGGCATCGATCTCGAAACGGATCTGGTGGTTTGACGAGCGCGACGGCCCGTCACGCGTCCGCTCGGAGGAATTCTCCACGCGATATCTGATCCGTTCGCGCTCGGTCGTTACGCGCGCGCGTTAGCGTAATGAAGCAAAGAGCCGACGAAGAAACGCTTCCCATCCGATATCGCCCGAGAATCCGATCGCTCGCGCCGCGACCGCAGCGCGCCGCGCGGCCGTCACGCGAAACGCTCTAGCGGCACGCGCGCCCGGCGGGCACTGTGGGACGGGCGTGCGGCGGTGCCCACAGTGGGTCCGCGCGGAAGGGGAACGCGCGGGGTGGGCAGATCGGCGGATTTTATCCCCCAAATAGAAATTTGTTTCGTTGTGGGGAAAAGAGAGGGATCATAAAATGACGTGGAAATGTTTGGGGATCTTTTTGGAGGGAAATTATTTTCATCCGGAATCGAAGTAGAAATATTATTTTCTCAATTATTTTAAATAAAAAAGAATACGGGAGGTTATTCTCTCTCATGTTCATGTATTAAAAAGAGGAAATTAAACGACAGGCATAGAGCAAAAACTAAGGTAGTATAAGGTAGACCATTGAAGTTGGAGATTAAGCTCGGGCCTACAACCTTAGCGATTAACATAAAACATTCTTCAGCCTTCTCAATGCAGTTAACTCCAATTTTTTTTCAGTTTCTTAGAAAAAAGAAAATAATCTCTCTCTTCTTCTCCGCTTAAAACAATTAATTGTGCACACTGTTGAGGTTTTATCGAATATCACGAAATCGGTGAAAAAATCAGACAAAGCGAAACTCACTTATCTGAAAGTTTACGTAATAACGCACAATGCTAGCAAATAATTACTCATAATTTTAGAAAATAATTGTAGCTCAGAAACTTGTGACCATTACTTACAAATTTTAATTCATTTAACAGTTTCAACGATGTTTATAATTTATTATTTACAGCTTTCGGCACTTCGCATTTATGTGTACCTTCTCACATCTCACATACGTGTTTCAAAACATCCAATATCGAAGTTTTGATGGTGATACAGGTTTTCAGGATCACTGAAAAAATGTTTTTCAAGAAGGTCAAAGAGCGAGTTTATCACCTTTTCCTGTTGTACGTCCGCCAGCCCGCCCCTCTACCCGTCCATTCCTCCGTCAGTGAAAAACCCTACCGCCTATACAGTTCGCAGGAAATTCTCCAAAAAGCTCTCTGGAGGTCCTGCGAATTTGAAAGGGTTATTTGAATTTACTTGAAGTGCACTTTCTCTATTTTAAAAGTATAAAAAAATTGTTTGACACATTTTTTTTAAATATATCATGAAGGATACACGCAAAGACTATCTTAAAATTAAATTACTCATTTCAAATTCGCGAGTGTTAGATTTCGGCAAGATCAATTGGCAATCCATTACTGAGAAAATCCTGTGTACAGTTTGAGAGCTGAAGTTGTTCACACGGTCAGCCACACCGACGCCAGAACAGTCGGGCAGACAGAGGGACGGATAGAGGAAAGGACAGACAGATGGGAAAACGAACTGACTGGCGGAGGCATAGACGGACGGACCTCCAGACGAACAGTGGGACGATCATATGGGCGGGCAGACGTTAAAATTGACTTTTTCAAAGGCACGATGTACGTACATTCGTATTCATACATAGCCTCGAAGGAAAGCCCAATATTAAAGACAAAGACGTAGAGAGGAAACATCAATAGCTCAATCTGATGCGTTATCCAATTCCTAAAACTCTTAGCGTACAGGCATTTGTCAAAGTAACGGCCAAATTCCAAATAATGCATTAAAGTTAAATGTAGATAAAAATATTTATAAAATTTCCAAGATTTGAAAGTAAAATCCAATTTTCGTTAAAAAACATTATTTTAGGAGTGAAAATATATGCATCTTAGAACTTTAATTCGAACAGCCATTATCACCCTGAAATTTGCGTTAGAGTACTACAGGCCCGGAAGAGAGCCTGAGCAAACATCGCGCAGTTGAATTTCACTGGTTTGGAGTATTACGGAGTATCAAATATTCAATTTATTTTTGCAAAGATTTTTTACACTTTGAAGTTTTTCACAACTTGCTTTATGGCAAGGAAAATGGATTCTTTTATAAGTCATTCAAATACCATTTAGTCACTTTCAAGAAAATCGTATTCTTTTTTAAAATTTATTTCTATTTCACTCAACATTACCATAAAACTAATGATATTTACCCAAAACTGTATAAGAAATTAATTAATTATCCAATATTGAATGACAGATTTCATTGCGAAAAATAATATCAATCTACAATATTGTAAATATATGAATGGCTACAAAGAAATTTTACTTTTTAAATTTTCAAAAAATGCAGAAATCAATATGAAAGTCGGATCTGTTCTATATTTCCAAGCGTACTTTCCTCTATTTTAGCAAGTAAATTAAAGAAAAAAGTTTAAGTCAATTTTAGGAAAATGTTGAAACTCTCTCGTGTGAAGTACCCCCAAAACTTAGATTCATTTCAAATTTGCCTCGTGTCAGACTTCGAGACCACGGATCGGGTAATATGTGTTTTGAATAAAAACATAAATATTCTTAGGCAGTCGAACTGACCGACGTTCCACCGGAAACCAATTTCCAAACCAACCGAGGACCTAAATGTGGATTCTGAACACACAACGTTTTGCAGAAAGTAATTTACTAAGTAAAGAAGCCAGAAAAAAAATAATATTGTGGTACAGAAACTACAAAAATAGTTTTTTGCACCCTTACGTAACTTTCTCAATTCTACATATATTAATCCGTATATACGTAGTAAAAGAGGATTTAAAACATACAGCTTCCTTAAATTCTGGCGTTAAGAGTCTATAAAGTCGTTTTCGAATTGTGCCTGATAATAATGTATCAAAAATGTATTCTATCTCTGTTTTAATAGGAAAATCTACAAAATGTCTACATTTTTATCTTAAATGTGTTTGGTGTAGAGTTTTTTCCACTCCAGGAGTACCACTTTTACGAAAGATTGGGTCGAATGCTTCTTAAAAACTCGCGCAAAATCGTTATCTTTCCTTATCTTATTGCGTGAGATGTCCAGGGAGGAAACGTCGAAACGTTTTTTTTTTCGAGTTATCATTAGTATGATTATTTTTCTCGAGTGTGTAAATGAGACGGTTGATACTTTGAATAGCGTCGAACCCTTTATTAAAGTGAGTGGCAGATATGAAAGTTGCTCCCTCTCCGACGCATCAACCCCGCTTCTTTTAAAAAATAACGAAACTAAATGTCGTCTATGAGCTTCTTGTCATCTACAAAAAACTTCCGACAATTTGTTTGAATAACAGAACTTAAAATAATACTGATGCTTCCATTTCTATAAGTTATGTTTATTACGAAAACAATATTCATAAAACATCGCCACAAAATAAAGTCAAATGATCTAGTTCGAGAAATGATGTGTCCTTCTCTGCCAACCTTCAAAATACGAAACTCCCCAAACGGTTGAGTTCGCTTCGCGGATGTCCACATCTCTCCTTGAAGGGCGAACGTGTCGGGCGGGTGGGCGGTGGCGGATCGAACCGACATCCTCCCGCTCCGAGGACTCGTGGGGGCTGAGGGGGCGGGGAGGGGGCGGGGAGGGGGCGGGAAGGGGGCGGGGAGGGAGCGGAGGGGCCCTTCCGCTAATAGGCGACGGCCGGCGGCGCCTGTGTCCCGCGCGCTGCGCCAGAGAAGCCGATACCGCTCGTTTCCGCCCCCGCCCCCGCCCCCGCCCCCCTCACGCGTCGACCCTTTCTTCTGGAAATCGTGCGAAGGAGGAGCGCGCCGGATGGCACCAGGTGGCGCTGGCGAGGCGGCCAGTGGAGCACGACATCCCGACCAACTCATGCTGAACGCACTGTAGTAAAAATACACTGCTCTTAATTAATAGTACTATTGATCAATTATTGTTCATCAAAAATAGCGAACACAAAATGGTATATTTGAGTAGGATATGGAAAAAATGGTTAAGTGTTAATTAAAGAGAACGAATAAAATATGGTAATACAATACACCTCTAAATGAAATTGTATGAATTTAGACTCTTCAGCGAAAGGCTTCTTCGCAAAGACTGCGAAGTGGAAAAAGAAGAGATGAACATCACTGCCGAAAGGGAATCTTGATAAATCTCAAGTGTATATATATATATATATATATATATATATATATATATATATATATATATATTGTGGCGTCACCGATTAATTAAATATAATTTTATTATGGCATCGCCAATAACAAATGAGTTTCTGCATCTGGAAATAGCTCGCGTCGAGAAGTAAGTGGGTCAGAGAGGACGCGGCCACCACCGAGAGGGTTCTTTCGTCATGCCGCCCACCCCCCGACCGCGCATCGGGCCAGCCCCGAACGCACCCAGCCCCCCTGTCTTCAGAGGCGGAATGTTTATTACCCCCTCATAAAAATACTTGCTGCCCCCTCGCCGGCCCTCTCCTGGGACAGAACGCGCCCCCGCGTCCTTTCTCCAGCCGCGCGACCGAGGGGTGCAAACCCCAAAGAAAGGATTGGCCGGGTGTCAATTAAAGACGACGACGCATTTACGACACGTCGTGAGCGAAACCTTTCTTGGCCATCAAACTGATCCCTCCACCGGACAATGCTAACTCGTCACATTCGTTCTGGCTCGCGTCTCGGCACGCGCCTGGGTAGGCACCCGAATCCCTGCACGGGCCATTAACAAATTAAATACAGTAGGCAGTCAAGTAGCCCATGACGGTCCGGGAATCGGGAATCCGTGAAATGCGCTTTTTTCGCGCGCACGTGTCCACACAGCTGCGATCAGCTCCCGGAGTAACTAACAAAAGGGAAGCAAGAGAGAGAGCGAAGACAGCGACAGACAGAGAGCATTTACGGAAAACTACAGAAAAATCGACACGAGATTGGTTAATCAGATTTCTGCGACGCAGCCACCCTCGGCCAATGGGAAGCTTCGCCATGAGGGAAGGGAGAAATTTGGTGCCAGGAACAATTTGGGAAGGGGAAAGGAACTTCTTTTATAAACGCGATGCAGAGTAGGAATAAGACACTTGTTAAAATTTCTTCGACAACACTTGTTAAAATTTCTTCAGTCTCACTTTGTAAAATTTCTTCGGAGGAACAGTTCTAAAAATTTCCTCGAAACGAGACTTCTTCTTAGATTTGTTTGAAGAGACTACTTCTAGGATTTTCCGGCGAACTTCACTTGTAAATTCCTTCGACAGTCTCGACTTGTAAAATTTCTTCGTGGAACTTCGAAATTTTCGTTACTTGAGAACTTCACTTCTAAAAGTTATCCAGTCATTCACGACCGGGACGCGAGTTTGGGAAAAGACTTTCCCACAGCCGAATTAGTCAGGACGCGACCCGTAGACTTGTTGCGGAGAGAACTCGGGCAGCGACCTGGGATCCCGCGCCGTTTTCGCTCCGGCCCGCCAGCCTTGCCGCCTCTCGTCCCGGGCTAAGTGACAGCCCTTTTCGCAACGTCAACGCCCGTGGCCACTCGCCTCCTCTGAGCCTGCTCGAGCTGACAATCTGGAATCGCCGCTACCTGAGCGAGAGAAGACGCGCCGCAGAAGATCAGCAACCCGGAGCCGCCAGCCTTGCCGCCTCGGCCCGCCCATGAAGACCAGCAGCCATTGGTGATAACTATGGGACGTTGCCGTCTCACTGAACAATTATAACAGCGAAAAACTGCAAGTGGCCGCGCTCAGGCCCAGCAGAATTAACCACTTGTAATTAATTCATAGAGTAGTTTTAGTAAGAGAACTTGCGTCGCCCATTGCGACATTGTAAATTCCCCTGGCAGCTTTTGGTGCCAGGAATAAACAGTTGTTTGTCACAAATGACTCAATTGCTCATTCTTGACCTCCCAACTCTTCCACTCAGTTACATTTCAGGAGCTGAACCTGGCGCCCTCCCCCGAGCAGTCTTATAAATATTAAATTTGGCTTTCCCAAGTGGGGCTCGATTAGTATTGTTAAATACCCCAGTAAGCGACCCCGAGATTAGGAAGTCAGATTGCTCATAAAATATTCTGTTATTAACTTTTTTGGTTCAGCTCCTTCAAAATTCTATTGCGACAGCTTAAATCACAAGTTACCGCAATAAATGGATGGAAGAAAGTTGTAGGAGGGTCAATAATTTGTGGACTCTGATTGATGTATTTGTTGTTTGTGTTTTTGTGTTTATTGTTTTTGTACTGTGTTGCGTGTGTCGGTGTTTGCGTGTGCGGTATAATAGTAAACTAAGTGAACAAGAGAACTCAGTAAAAATGCTCGACGAATCAGGTGTCGATCTAGCAGGCTCAGACAGTTCGAGTGACCCACCGGCGCAAGACGACAGTAAAACCGATATAGCAGAAATTTTAAAACAATTTATGCAAAGTCAGAAGGAGCAATGGGAAAAAGATAGGAAAATTTGGGAGGCGCAACGGGAGGAAGATAGGAAAATTCGGGAAAAACATTTTAGGGAATTAAAAGAGAGTATTGAGGAAACTAAAATTGAACTTATTGAAACCATTGTTAGCCTAACCACGGAAAATGCTAGGGAAATTCAGGAGACGCGACTGGAGGAAAGTAGGAAAGTTCTTAGGGAGCTACAAGAAGATGGGGAAACTCGGGAGGCGCAACAGGAAAATAGGGAAATTTGGGAGGCGCGTTTTAAAGAATTAAAAGAGAGTACTCAGGAAACAAAAAAAGAGCTTAATGAAAACGTTAATAAGATTGATAAGGAATTAAGCTCGGAAGTCAATCAAACACAGGAAGAAGTAAATTCTATGGGAAATGCGCAAGAGGAATACGCGATGGGAAACAAATCTGAGATTAGGGAGGAAACAGACCGGAATGTCAAAATTTTAGTGCAAGAGCCTTTAAATTGGGACGGAGAAAACAGCGTAGGAAGCTCTCCCACGGCTGAGGCAGGCTTGCAATTTTCGTGGACACTCCCACAAAACCTTTGTTTTTCGGGATCTCCGGACGAGAACCCCAAAATTTTATTAGAACGAGCCGAAAATTCTATGGCTCTAACCAAATCGGTTCCCTCCTCGCTCAAACCCAGGTTCATGCCGGAGTTGCTACGTGGCAACGCCGCCCACTGGTTGACAGCAATCAATCCGTTCACGAGCAGTTATGAGGGGTCTCGACATCGGTTCGTGGACAAATTCTGGGGGGACCAAGCCCGCTACGAATTCGAAAAGAAAATTTCGGAAGGTAGATGGGACAAGCGTGGCAAGTTAAGAATGAGAGGCGACCGCCTTCAGAACCGCCCGTGGCGAGACCGGAAAATTCGACAGAGGGAAACGGCTCCAGTACTAGTGTCAATAATAATGTAAGATCAAATTCGTCAAACTAGAACCGTTTGGGTCATCTGGGTCCCAAACGAATTGTGGCAGAGATACCATTCGATGAAACGATATCTGTAGATTACGCCTTCCACGATTTTGGCAATGGGGAGGCTAATCAAGTCAAAGAGCGTGTCCGGAAATGCCCTGTTTTAGAATTTAAATTGAGTAGAATTCCTGTCCGTGCATTGGTCGACACAGGCAGTGAAATCAGTGCCATTTCGTTAAAATTATTTTCTCGCCTTATAAGTGAACGTAAGCCCGTGCCAACACTGCCCACTGCTAAATGTTAAGTTATCGGAGTAGGTAATAAACGAAGTAAGCCTATTAATGAGCAGGCCCTTATCTCGTTTCAGGTACAAGAGCACTTATTTGACGTCCCTTGTCTAGTAGTTGAGGATTTAAAACACGATATAATTTTGGGGGGGTTAATTTCTTAAAGGAGAATGATGGGGTGATTGACTTTTCCAGAGATATTATGAGTTTTGGTGGGGGTAAGGAAATTGCACTTACGGATGAAGTTGACGGCGAAATAGAACCAAATACACTGTGTGCGTCCTAGAGTCAGGGGGATGACGCGAGTGGGGTCATAAGCCCAATGAGAGCAAAGAAAATGACTTAATTATTGACCACGAGCGCTCCTAGCTAGAGCAGGTACTTTTTTAATTTTCGAATGTGTTCGCGCGTCCAACTCCTCTTGTTATAGAATTTTGTTTCGGATTAACGTCACTGACGATACCCCTTGCCGACCATAATTATCCTGCACAGTAATCACTTAGGGGACAAGTCAATGAAACTACTGGGGGAATAATTAATGAGGGAACGAGTTAATGAAACTACTGGGGGGGAATGATTAATGAGGGAATAAGAGAGAGAAGTGTTACGGTGTAATTAAATCCTATTGTTGTAAAAGAAAGACGGGAGTCAGAATTTGCCTAGATGCGAGCCACTGTACCTGAGAACGAGGCGCCGCAAAACGTAGATGAGATGTTAGGAAACTTGATTAAAACAAAATATTTACGGCACTAGATTTTTTTTCACTTGTACAGGCAGATAATCACCCATCCGGACGACAGAGAATTGATTGAATTTGGTTATGACGGGTTGAAGACTTTTTCAGGGATTATGACGGGATTATGACGGGAACGGGGTTATGACAGGTTGAAGATTTTTTTAACTTACGGCCTTTCAAAGAATAAGTAAAATATCACGTTTCAGAGGACTCTGCCCACAATTCGCCAGAACCTGCGACTCATACGACACTAGTTGTCACGATTAGAAGTAAACATCGTAATAATAAGGGTTTTAATCATAGAAAATTAGTAATGTAGACAGAGAGGCGCAGCATCTTAAGCCTCCAATGAAAAATTAAA
The DNA here is from genome assembly GCA_038098605.1 of Gryllus longicercus. NCBI lineage: Eukaryota > Metazoa > Arthropoda > Insecta > Orthoptera > Gryllidae > Gryllus > Gryllus longicercus. The sequence continues at coordinate 342,484 of JAZDUA010000620.1, read as the reverse complement.
TTAAGCATTTCTTTATCTTAGGTGACACCACTGTTATTTTTTTCGACGATTGAGAATTCTCGCCCTTTATTAGAAATTAACAAAGAAACTCGAATTATCAATCTAGTGGGAGGGGGATGCTAATGTGGCGTCACCGATTAATTAAATATAATTTTATTATGGCATCGCCAATAACAAATGAGTTTCTGCATCTGGAAATAGCTCGCGTCGAGAAGTAAGTGGGTCAGAGAGGACGCGGCCACCACCGAGAGGGTTCTTTCGTCATGCCGCCCACCTCCCGACCGCGCATCGGGCCAGCCCCGAACGCACCCAGCCCCCCTGTCTTCAGAGGCGGAATGTTTATTACCCCCTCATAAAAATACTTGCTGCCCCCTCGCCGGCCCTCTCCTGGGACAGAACGCGCCCCCGCGTCCTTTCTCCAGCCGCGCGACCGAGGGGTGCAAACCCCAAAGAAAGGATTGGCCGGGTGTCAATTAAAGACGACGACACATTTACGACACGTCGTGAGCGAAACCTTTCTTGGCCATCAAAGTGATCCCTCCACCGGACAATGCTAACTCGTCACATTCGTTCTGGCTCGCGTCTCGGCACGCGCCTGGGTAGGCACCCGAATCCCTGCACGGGCCATTAACAAATTAAATACAGTAGGCAGTCAAGTAGCCCATGACGGTCCGGGAATCGGGAATCCGTGAAATGCGCTTTTTTCGCGCGCACGTGTCCACACAGCTGCGATCAGCTCCCGGAGTAACTAACAAAAGGGAAGCAAGAGAGAGAGAGCGAAGACAGCGACAGACAGAGAGCATTTACGGAAAACTACAGAAAAATCGACACGAGATTGGTTAATCAGATTTCTGCGACGCAGCCACCCTCGGCCAATGGGAAGCTTCGCCATGAGGGAAGGGAGAAATTTGGTGCCAGGAACAATTTGGGAAGGGGAAAGGAACTTCTTTTATAAACGCGATGCAGAGTAGGAATAAGACACTTGTTAAAATTTCTTCGACAACACTTGTTAAAATTTCTTCAGTCTCACTTTGTAAAATTTCTTCGGAGGAACAGTTCTAAAAATTTCCTCGAAACGAGACTTCTTCTTAGATTTGTTTGAAGAGACTACTTCTAGGATTTTCCGGCGAACTTCACTTGTAAATTCCTTCGACAGTCTCGACTTGTAAAATTTCTTCGTGGAACTTCGAAATTTTCGTTACTTGAGAACTTCACTTCTAAAAGTTATCCAGTCATTCACGACCGGGACGCGAGTTTGGGAAAAGACTTTCCCACAGCCGAATTAGTCAGGACGCGACCCGTAGACTTGTTGCGGAGAGAACTCGGGCAGCGACCTGGGATCCCGCGCCGTTTTCGCTCCGGCCCGCCAGCCTTGCCGCCTCTCGTCCCGGGCTAAGTGACAGCCCTTTTCGCAACGTCAACGCCCGTGGCCACTCGCCTCCTCTGAGCCTGCTCGAGCTGACAATCTGGAATCGCCGCTACCTGAGCGAGAGAAGACGCGCCGCAGAAGATCAGCAACCCGGAGCCGCCAGCCTTGCCGCCTCGGCCCGCCCATGAAGACCAGCAGCCATTGGTGATAACTATGGGACGTTGCCGTCTCACTGAACAATTATAACAGCGAAAAACTGCAAGTGGCCGCGCTCAGGCCCAGCAGAATTAACCACTTGTAATTAATTCATAGAGTAGTTTTAGTAAGAGAACTTGCGTCGCCCATTGCGACATTGTAAATTCCCCTGGCAGCTTTTGGTGCCAGGAATAAACAGTTGTTTGTCACAAATGACTCAATTGCTCATTCTTGACCTCCCAACTCTTCCACTCAGTTACATTTCAGGAGCTGAACCTGGCGCCCTCCCCCGAGCAGTCTTATAAATATTACAATATATATATATATATATATATATATATATATATATATATATATATATATATATATATATGACCTATAGCAACATGGGAAGATATAGCGACAAGGCTAACGCATTCCGCCATCACCGCAGGCGACCACGTTCGATAACTGTCCCAATTATTTGGAATTTTCTGCATACAAAGCGAATTCCTACTCGATTTTAACGGGTAATCTATACGATGAATCATTCTTCTTTGTTTTTGACATGTGGATCTCAGCACAGACAGCATTGCCGCACTTTACTGTCATTACGTTTTGTAGAAGTTTTCGCGGGCAATCTGAAGCCAATACCAGATTTTGGTACAATGTGTTTCATATTTTCCAATCCGATACGCATGTGTTCTGGATAGTTTTAATGAGGTGATATTTTGATGTATGAAGTCAAAAATGCGTTTCAGAATATCTCAGCAAATTTGACGCTGTATTCTCTTCATATATCCCTCCAGAATGTATGTCAATCAAAGCTAGATTGCACCACTAGAAACGCTGCTGCTATTGTATGCCACTAGAAATCTACTGTCAAACGTCATTCTCTAACGTCATGCACAGAGATGTTCGGTATTACGTAAAAATAATCCTGCATCCTAGTCCACTATTGCTGCGTTATCATTATTGCTATTAATTATCATCATTGTTATTGCTACGGACATCATAATCATTATTGCTACAGACTGGAATAAGTTGCCTGCAGCAGCCATGGAAGCCTTTCCTCCGAGTGTACAAAGTTTTAAAAGTAGATAAACTAAGGACATTTGTACAATGTATTAGTTAATAAGTTAGGTTTATTAAAATACTTATTATATTAGTTAAAATTTTATTATAATTGTTATTTTATTTTTTATTATTAGTATTGTGATAATCACTATTAAATGCATTGGTTTATTAAATATACAATTATTTTTCAAGTAATAGTTGAATTGTAGTGCCGTGACATGTTGTGAAGTGTAGTGCAATACAGAAGTAGGGAGAGAAGTGAAGTGCAAGTGTAGTGAAGTGAAGTGCAGTGTATTTATTAGTTAAAAATTCCGTGCAATAGAATCATAAAGTGTAGTGGTAATGCTGTTATTGTTATTATTGTCTTAAAATGCTTTAAAATTACAGTGTATTACTATTTTTATTTGTAATATGTAAATTCTAATAGAGATGATTTCAGATTCATTGTAAAGAAATGTTTATATTTCTGGTTAACATTTGTTCGCAACGTTCCACAGATGGCTGGCGTTGCCAAGTGTTGGAGGCAAAAAGTGCCGAATGCCAGATCGTTTTGCTGCGATGAAATGTGTCCAAAACCGCCCACGCACGGCACGATCCTGCCAGAGAATCGCTGAAGGTGAGTCCCGCTCCTTTCGAATTTCATTTAAGTATTTTTTTCTATAGTTTGTCATTGTCATATTTTATCAGTACTGTATCATTTGTTTCAACATAAAACATCCACGAGTTTGTTCCACACATAATTTCTAACGCGCTTTATTCCAAAACTCTATTTTAGAGCAGAGTGTTAGTAGAAAAAATGAAAACTAATTCAAAACAATTTATTCAAGAAAATGAATTCTCATCTGTATTACAAAAAACCTGTAATGAGCAATTGTTCTTAAAGTAGCTTGGATACAAGTCTTTGAATTATTGTGATGTGTTCTACCCACAAGAACTCACATCACAACGCCTTAACTACGAAATAGTACTCCCCCTTCCAACGAGTCCCGATATCTGGTTCTTCGTTTTCGTTCACAATCTTGCGGCGTCGAATTGAACGTGAAACGTGCAGAAATTCGTGAACGATAGACTGATTGGCGATAATACCTTACCATATTGTTCCGTACTCTCCTTCGTCTTATATTGCATATACTGCAGGTGTCTACTCACCACTATTGTTGGTGTAGACTTCTCTCGCCAAACCGTTGATTTGATGAACATTCTTTTCATTTTTCCCAACCTCTGCTTAACAATTCAAACCATCACAGTGTCTTTCAATTTGACTTTGAATAACTGAGTTTTGCTTCATTTCTTTGACACATTACACATACCACTCGCCCCCGTTCACACCACCCACGCACCCTTCTCTTCTTCTACCACCTCGTTAATTCTTGCGACAAAACGCGTTCCACATCTCCTCTCCCATCGGGTACCAGTGAGTGAAGGAGAATAATGCATAAGATGATTATTGTTCATTGTGTGATGATTATTATCTTACAATTAAAGAGGGAGTCATATCGTTCCTAAACTAAAAAAAATATTGTAATAGAAGTTACAAGTGTGTCATAGAAATATCTTATATTCTCCAAAGTAATCGTGCCACAGTTGCTGCAATTGACGTTCCAGGGCTCGTTGAGATTAGAGTCGCCCAAGTGGGCGGTCCACGTGGCGTGCCCTGTCCCCGGTAGTGGCCCGCTGCTTGTCGAGGCAGCCCGGCGGAAGGACAAGGGAGGCGCTCGGGCGCGATCGGCTCCTGCCTAATGAAAGGCGAGCGGCTCGCACGTCACAACAGCGGAACGCCCTGGGCACGCAGGCCACAAATGCTTGCATTTAAATAGCGCATGTTTAGATGACGCTGGCCATGGTTGCCTCCCTGTCCTTCCATCATCTTTAGAACCACCTCGGTCGCATCCCTAGAAGCATCCTGACTCCTCCGCCCCCAGCGCTGCTGGCCCCGCCCCTTTGAGCTCCGGTTCCCCTCCGCCGCTGTGCCTTGCGCTCGCCCGCCTGAACTGTTGCATTATTTATTGGCCGTTATCGGTGCAGCCCGGGCGGCCGACTCGCTTTCCATGTGAATGGCGGTATTGCAAAACTCGGCACCTCTCGCTCCGTTGCCGCCCCATCCCGCAGCCGCGACTGCGCGGCGCCGCCCCCGCCTCCACCCCCACCCCCGCCTCCGCCCCCGCCCCCGCCCCCGCCTCCGCCTCCGCCTCCGCCTCCGCCTCTACCTTCGCCCCCGCCTTCCACGCCGCCGCGCAGCCTATATCCGCAAGAGGCTTCGCTCGCCTCGCCCTCGATCGCCCTTGGGCGCGAAGATCGCACATCCGAAGTGAAGCTGTTTTTAGCCAAGCACAATTTTACGACTTAGATTAATCAACTCTGCAGCTTTCTATTTCATTTGTGAAAACTTCAATTTATCCTTTTTCATCAATTTTGTTTTTAATTCTGTGGACCATGTACTAAAGAGTAATGTGGAATTGATTAGTAACAGCTTAATGCACTGAGGCAATATATTGTTTTTCCAGGAGGGAACTAATTTTTCAGTTCACTAAAGACGAGGTTCAGTGTTCACTATAACCGAATCTTCTGATCCTTATTTGTAATGTAAGTGAAAGGGGACCAGAGACTTAGGTTCACTATAACCGAGAGTTCACTATATCCAAGTTCACTGTACTTGAACCTTATTGTTAGCCGGGGAGCCGCTGGAAGTTCCATTTAGGTCAAGGGAGTGGTGGACGAAAAAATTAGAAAACCCCTTCCTTAAAGGTTCTATCTTCACCAGCGGGCACCGACTCAACCGGAAAAAAATCGAGGTTTCAGACTGGTCTTCCAATATGGTTGGAGATGTTATGCATGTAACTATGTGTATGTGTGTATAAGATAGAGGATAGAACACGGAAGAGGAAGAGGTCTCGCGCGGTCTATGGCTGTTTGTTCGGGTATAGGATGACCGTTTGTCTGGGCTCTGCTACCAGCAGAACTACACAAAGTTCAAAAGCATTAGCAGGGTCTACACAAATTAGAGTCGGATAGAACTATTTCCTAGTTTGAAGCCTTAATTTTCCTAAAATATGAACGTAGTACCTCTGGAATCAATTGCGAACGCTTCAGGTGGCGTCCTTGTGAAGCGCCGAATTCCTTTGTTTGCGCCGCGCGCTCAGGCGTAATTTCGCTGCATTCCCCAACCGCTTCAAGTGGCGCTCTCTGGAGAACTTTGGTTACGTTGTGACAGTCGAAGGGGCGGCTTCCTGCTGCTCGTGCTCACCCTTCAGTGCAACGTCTGGCTAATCAGGGTCACCTCCCATCGTACAACAATTACATTAATTTTTAACGAGTTTTAAAATAGAAAATGAATTAAGACTACTAAAGAACTTGTATTTTATAACTTTTTTCTTCGATCTCTCTTTTCTTAAGAAAAATTAACATAAGAGAATTATTGCATTATTTCACTCACAAGTAAACGCAAACACTACATTAAGATCGTTTCGATTCACAATGTTTGATTTGACTCTTAAACGATAAGTACAAGCAGACCCTATGTATTTCATTATAATGAATAACTTTTTTGCTTTGGTAAAGGAAATGGGAATTCATATCCCTAAATTTGGGGCAATCACTGTCAACTGACGTCTCCAAAAGACTACCATTGGCCAGGTATCCAGTGACTTATCGCCACCCGGGAGCACTTTGAGCCACCCTAGAAAAGTAGTTACCTTGCACGCGTCCGTGACTTACCTGGTCTAAAAGGACTAGAAACGTATTCATATTAAGTTATCTCGTGATTTGAAAGTGTGATAATATTAAAATAGCTTTTGCAGCATCACTTACCAGCGTTCCAGGTGCCTGCGTCGTGCAACACATCAACAATCAATCATCGCGCATTAGTTTATAACGTATCAAAGAAAAAAATATCTGTAATTAAAATTGTAGTTTTCAGATTTACATTTTTACAAGTGTCAAAAGAGTCACCAAAAATTGAACTTGTGCTGAGATTGTGTGAAAATTGGATTGAGTGTTCTTTGCACTAATTACGAAAATTTTCGCATTTCATGCGCTACAATTGCTTATGAGTTTTGAAAGTGATGTCTGAGACGTGTTGTAATGGACAGAAATTGCGGTTTTACAATATTACGTAACCATTACTAATGAGAGGAACTTCATCCTATGTAGCACTATAGTTTTACTTAACAGGGAATGAAGGTGCAGTTATTTATATTAATCTGAAGCTTCTTTACGTACAATGTGGGTAACGCCATGTACGCGAGAAATTTAATACATATTTTTGATAAATATATGCTTGAGCAATATCGGGGTCCTTAAAATAGTTATTTGTTAATAACTACTTCGGAATAATTCGACAAAATCCAATCCAATCCAAAAACTATAGCGTACTAGTATTACGTTTACAATTGAAATATTATAATGCCAATTTTATGGCGCCAAAATTCTGTAATCTTAAACAGATTTGAAATAGAAGGTTTCAGGATTAGACATGGAGCATTTGACATGAAGATCTTGGCAACACCTGTAATTAATTTACTTCCATTGAGCGTATGCTGAATTGTAAGAGTAAGAATGAGTAAATGATTTTTGTTAATAAGAAAATCTTAAATCGCCGATGCTCTAGCTATCTTCTGAGAGGAGGTATGCAGCAGTAGTATTTTAAATTACCGTTATTTTACAATAAATACAGCACCAATCTCTGCCTTTCAATATATCGCAAACTCGTTACGCCAGTGGTTTTCATCCCAGTTTGTGCCCGCACGCGAAGAGCCCGGGGCGGGCGCTTGGGAAGCGCTACGAATTTAGACCGCCGAGGGCGCGCGCGGCCAAATGAATCACGGCAGAGCGAGCGCGTGAAATTAACGCTGTGAACGCGCGCGACGGCGAAATATTTTAGGCTAATAGACGAACATGCCCCCCCTACCCGCTGCATAGCTTCCCACTCATCAATATTTGATGGGCGACTGCCAGAGATGATTGATTGCAAATGAACTATTAGAGAGCAAGGAAATATTGAAATACGTAATGGAGTGTGAAATGAATATCTCGTTATGTTGTCCTCGTTCATTGGGAAGGTTTCTAAGCAACATTTGATTTTCCTGATTATTGCTTGCTGAGAAAAGGCTTTCTTGAATTAAACAATATTCTATAATTAATCCAAATTACTCATAAAACTCTATACAGCAGTCTACAAAAGGCCCTTTTCAATTATACACAAAACTTGTTTGTTCATTTTCTAATATTGATTCTTGACTTCCTTTGGGTTTTCAATACTCCTTTTATCGAATGTCCTGTAAGCAAAGTTATCCTCTTAGAAGGTATCCGTAAAGTAAAATAAGTACAATAAAATAGAATACATACGGTTTTGTGAGTTTGCCCCATGTAATTCATCATTGACCCATTTAATTCAAGTAGGTATTTTCTATATCTTCCATACAAATATTCAAAATCAAGCTCCTCTTCATTAAAAAATGTTTAACTTCCTCCATTACAAAATTGTCGTGGGCTGACGGTCTTTCTCCACATTACATGACTAACGTGACAGTGCCCCATAATTCAACTATTTTTTTTAACAGCTTCAAAGCCAGATCGATTTGGAAACATCATTTTTGAAACAAAATCCTCAAATAGTTTAGGCACTGTTGTTCTTCATAGACAGAGGCAGGTAGAGAGACTAATGGACAGACGTTTTAAAGACATTCCTCTTTTTCGGTATCAGGGGATTCCAAAACATATATTTTCGTTTAAATCTGAATATTTATTTTACGCGACGTTACGTAATCTTGTAAGTGTAGAGATACAATATATATATATATATATATATATATATATATATATATATATATATATATATATATATATATATATATATATATTACTCTGTATACAAGGTCTGCCCCGAGAGTAATGTGCCCTATTCTTTTCTGCCACGGCTATCCGTCGCAGAGCGTTGCCACTTGCAAGGAAGGATGGGGAGTTTAAGAAACCCAGCGCGACCTGCGCCAATCGGCTCCGAGCTCCTGGAGCGTCGCAGTGCCGTTTTCAGTGAATTCTTGTTGAGATAGCGGCCGAAATGAAGATGGAAGAAAACTCTCGAGATGCGGTTCGCAATGAAGTTGAAACTGAGACGCGACGATCAGGTTGAGACTTTCATCTCACGGCGTTGAGGGGCGATTTGATTGTTGTTTATCGGCGACCTCCTGCCGACTCTCCTTGGATATTTTATGCCACCTTTTGCTCTATTAATACGACATGCAGTCCTCATCAAAAGCCTCCTAAAGCAACTCAAACGTCTCCGACGGCGTCTTCCCAAGTCTGAAATAAAACTTTGTTGCTTATCGCTGTTCGAGCTTTTTCCATCTTCATTTCGACCGAGGATTTACTGAAACAGGCTCTATGACGCTCCAAGAGTACGGAGCCTATTGACGTAGGTCGCTCTGTGTTTCTAAGACTCTCCCCATCGTGTCGTGCAAGCGGCAACGCTGCGCCACGGATCGTCGTGGCATAAAGAAAATAGAGCGCATTACTTTCGGTACATACCTTGTATAAGAATCTACGTATATGCTAAATAAAAATTTCGTAATATTTTAAATTATCAGATTTGTAAACCAAATTCCAGTGATTGAGATTTAGTGCATTTAACAGCATCCGTACAAAATGTTTTACGTAAAAAAATGGCGCGAGAAGAAGCACTCAAAGACCTTAAGTTTGCCCTCCTGAAACAAATTCGTACATTGATGTCTCTCAAAAGAATCTGTCCATTTCCTCGTTGTTTACACCTTTCCTCGTCCGGAGGGCCGTGTCGGGATAGCAAACAGCCGAGCAGTGTCGCGGGGCGCAAGAACGCTCTCCCCTCCGCCGTGAGCCCGGGCTGCGCGGCGCCTTCGGGTGCTGCGTGGCGCGGCCGCGTGCGGACGTGCGGATCGCGGTGGCAGGCGGCTCGCGGCGCGATCGGCAGGGAGCAGGGCGGCCGCACGTCCCCCGGCTTATCTGCAGAGGGCAGCCGCCCCCGCCCCCGCCCCCGCCCCCGCCCCCCTCCCTGCATGCGCTGTCCGCTGCTGGAAATCCACCCCAAGACGTGTGGACAAACATTCTCGAGCGAATGTAGGTACTTTAAAAAAATAAAATGCACCGAACGCTACATTCAACTTATCCTCGTAATCGTAAAGTGTTAGTTTAAAAAGTGTCAAAAATATGTCAACATATACGTATGTTTACCATTACTTTTTATCGAATCTATCAGAGGTTAGAGCAGATAGTCTGTGAGGAGATGAATTAGTGGAAGAGTTTTCGAGGTAGGAGGAAGATTGAAAATAAAGGCAGAGGGAAGAAGCAGGTATAAGGTAGAGGATAAAGTAAATACACGTAAGTAAACAATATAAGTGGGGGGACGACAAAAATGGCTGGTAAAGGTAATAAAAAAACAGAACATTATGGTAATAGAGGAAAAATACAAGGACATCAATGGCGTAAAGAGAGAAGACTGAATTAAGACATATTTTATGTAACTTCACAGAAATTGAGTTTTGCTGAGGAAGTAATTGAAGAGGATGAGAAGGATATGTGCAGAAAAGTTTGAGAAAAGTAGGATTGGTGAGGAGCTATGAAAAGGGAAGAAAGTGGTCAAATAGAGATTGAAAAATGCAGAAAGGTGGTGAGGTATATGGTGAGAGAAAAATAGAAAGAAAAGGGGTGAGAATTGTCAGGATTGTAAGTTCTTATGACATTGACTACTGGAAGCAAGTAGAGAGGAAAGGTGATGGCAAGATAAAGCCTGAAGAAACCACAATTTTGTAGGACTTAAAATGAAAAGAGATTATTCACAAAGAAACTATTTGCAAGAAGAAAAATAAACTGTATCAGCCATTGTTTATCCACTAAACATCAGTACATCATCGTTTATACAGTTTTCATCAGTACTGGTATGGGAAAAGGTTCATCCCATCACAGACTACAAGACACTACATGTTGAAATATGACGATTTTCGTCAATGATTTTTTTATTTTGGCATAAAAATACTACTTCTTGTATACTTTAATTTTGTATAATTAGCTTTTCAATTCGGCCATTTGTAAAGGCTAGGCGAGAGTTTTTAAATTTATCGTGCGCAGTGTTTAAATAACGTAGGAAGAGCAACGCTCTCTACACCTCGAATAGTAACGTTTTGTTATTTCTGAATTCTTGTTCGAGAAAACGCAATTTGAACTTCAAGGCAATGTGGGTTCGCTTTTCGATGCTCATTCATTTACTACGTATTCATATTAGCAGCTAAAATTTAATTTATATTTGTGTTATTCCATCGTTCTCGTAATTGTCTTTTCCAAAACTTATTTCGATTTATTAGTTGCATTTTACATAGAAATATCTTAGCATTTCTGTCACAATTTTACTTTATTTAGTTCTTCATTTTGTGTTAGTAGTTTCGCAGCTGTTTGTATACAAATATCACATTGTGCAGTTTACAGCAGATTATAGGCGTTCCTCGCAGCTCCTTGTGACTTAAAGGAAAGTGTGTAAGTATGTACTGAACAGTGGTTAGTGATTTTTTTTGTGTTATTTAGGGCCTGAAATTAAATATTACAATGAGATCTAGATACGGTATTTCCACGAAGAGACCCTCGAAAAGGATCAGATCTGGTATACCAAATATTGCTAAATGGTAGTACGTGTCAGTCAGTGCAATCATTCCTAGAAGATATTTTAAATGAGACACTGATTAATTTTCCAGCGAAGAGTTTGTCTAGTAAGAATTATTGCAACTCACGAAGAGAAGCTGAGACAACAGTTCTGAAAGAAAGCAAAATTTATATTCATCTCCTGTGTCAGAAAACGTTCAAAACAGTCCTACTGAAACATTATACGAATATTTTAGTACACAGGAGTGTTTGGAATGAACTTGTTAGAGACCTTCCAGAGCCTTCCTAGAGAGGCCTTTCTAGAGAGAAGGCGCGTGGCACTAGGAAGGGGGAGTACAGAACGATGCTCGGGAGAGCGACGGAGGAGAGGAACAGAATGGGTTGTACGGAGCTCGCACCTGAAGTATACTTCGCAAGAATTGTGCTGTTGTACGTGTTAGAAGATGGCTGATTGGGAGAGAGACGGATTATAAGAGATTTCGAAAGCTCACAAAGGTAAATATGGAATTATTTATAGAACAGGTTAAGAAGAAGAAGAAGACAACTTTATTTCTGTAAGCTTTATGCCGCTAATGAGCATAATTCAGTTGCAGATCTTCTTATATAAGAGTTCCGAGCAAACCGAATAAGTTTCTGTGGTGAGGGGGTTTCTGTGGTGAGGTAGTTCCTCGTCTTCCTTGGGGGCGAATTTCCTGGCGCTTGGTCGCAAGATCTCAGCGACGCTCGGAGACGTTTTTGCAGAACGGAGATTCTACAGCGAGGGATCCCGAATAAGGTTGTTGCTTCCAGTTTTATTATTTATTCAGTGAAAGAATTAGGACAGACTCCATTTGATGAAATTTCCTAAATTTATATGGGGTAGTTATTCAAATAATAGGTGTAAGTGTTAAATGAATAATATAAAAATTATAATTATAAGTCTAATGAAAAACCGTTAGAAAAGGTTTTCATTTATTGAGCTTTTACCTCTCTGGCCTATATTGTGGTTGCATGAAACTTCAAGCAAAAGGAAATAGTTTTTTCTTGTAAACAAGTAAAGTTAATGATTTTGGTGAATCCAGCAAAAGGGAAATTAAACTGAGTTTTGAGTAAATGTCTAACTTAGAACAATTTTATAATTCTATTAAATGTGGATATGAGGAAAAGTAGGATATTGTAATTCAGAGGGATGTCATAACATACGTATTTTGCTATTAATGCAGATACATTTAAATTGCACCTCTACGATCTCTAGAATCAATATGTATAAAATCTACTTAGAAATAAAATATTTGGTCAGTTCAGCTATGCCACTTTTATGAGATTAATTTCACAAACCTAGGCTTTCGAGTTTTTTTTTGGTTTGTTTCTTTTACTGATACAACGTGACTGCACGCGACCAGAGCTTAATTCGTACTGGAGTGCCGGCGCCACGGAGCGGTACAGAGAGCGGGCTACGCGCGCGTTCTGGCTTGTAACCAATAGAATCCGTTGTGATAGTTAATTTACAAATAGAATAAATTGCAATGTTTCATGGCATTTTTAATTACTGGTACTGTGATGCTAGTTTTGAGTTTAAGAATATTGATGCAGCATGTTACGTGATATGGCGCAACTGCCTGTCACTGGCCCGCCATGGGAAACTGTTGGGTTTACGAAAGGCGAGGGGAGCGGAGGGCTATTCTAAGAACTGCACATCCTGCCCGCGCTTGCAAGACAGTTGTGAAATGCTTTACAGAATGGTTTGTATTGAACCTGGCTGTTTTGATGTGCGTGCCGAAAAGTAATCATCATCATCGACAGCAAGGATTAGACCTCTTGGTCTGTTCCGTCTCAGAATTGTTCATGCCGTATCTTCAAGGGACGTCCTACACTTCTTTTTTCCTTTAGGTACATATTGAAGAATAGTTTTACTTATTCTATGTTCTGGCATTCTCAGGACATGACCTTTCCAGTTTTCTCGATATTTCTTTATGGTATCTATAACCGGCTCAACATTTAGTTCTTCTCTGATATCTACACTTTTTTTGTGGTCTAATAGTGAATATCCTGCCACAAAACGAAGAAATCTCATTTCTGCATATTCAATTCGGCGCAGCTGATCTGATGTTTATGTCCAGCTCTCACTATTCCATAAAGTAATAATGGCAAAGCAATAACTTTGTAAAATCTGAAAAGAGTTTCCTTTTGCGCATTATGATGTAGAGTTCGCTGTAACGTTACACAGAAATATGTGAAGTTGTTCAGCTTTATTTCCATATCCCTTGATTTTATATAATTAAAATGATATCCAAGATATTTAAATTCATTAACTTGTTCAATTATTTGGTCATATATAACTATCTTTGCTCTTAGGGTTCAAGTCCTTTAAATGCCATCACTTTTGTTTTACTTGGTGAGATTTTCATACCATACTCATTAGCAATCTGACTTAACTTGTGGACTGCTATTTGAATTTCATATTCAGATTTTCCTATGATAAGCTGGTCGTCGGCAAAAAGTAATGTTGGGATCTCGACATTATTAATCTTAAAAACATCATTTAAAGTCTTCAACCATTTTTTAATGATCACGTCCATATATATATATATATATATATATATATATATATATATATATATATATATATATATATATAAAAAGCGTTGGCGAGAGCGGGCATCCCTGTCTTACTCCATGGTTTATATATGCTGATTAAGTTCCATTTCTTAGCATTCGGATCATGATTTTATTATTTCTGTATAATGATTGAATTGCTGTAAGATGGGAAGGGAGTGCAATATTTTTCAATGTTTCCCATAATAATCTTCTTTTAAGGCTATCAAATGCTTTTACGTAGTCAATAAAGACATAGTAAGTCGGTAGTTTAAATTCCCTTCGCTTTTCAGTAAGTTGTGTCAGTACAAAAATACAGTCTGAGAATGATCTACCTTTTCTGAAACCATGTTGTGTTTCAGATATTTGAATTTCAACGAGAGGCACTAATCTTTGAGTGATAATTTTTGCATAGATTTTATAACAGGAATTTAGAAGACTTATACCTCTATAATTTGAACATTCAGATTTGTCGTCTTTTTTATATAGTGGGTAAATTAGGGCTTCATTCCATTCTTCTGGCACATATCCAGTGGACCATAAGATATTAATAAAGTTTTGCACATTGTAATTTAACGAAAGGTTTGCACATTGTAAGAGATTTGCTGGAATCCAATTTTGTTCACATAAGACGCGACGAGATCGCATTGTTTGAGAATCTGGAGACGCGAGCAGTTTCGTAACAATGAAACAAAACCGTGAAATTCGTAAGGAGAACGTTTGTTTTCGTCCTGACAAAGGTAACCATGACAATCTCTTCAATACTTAATGCTTCTTACGGCAAAGTGTTAATCTTTGTCAAATATGTGCTGAATTTTCTCCCCTGACGAGAACACAGTAAGGCCATGCACAAAACTTCTCTGGTCGTAGTTTCTGCAATAATCTCCTAGTCATCTAAGCAATATTTCGCAGCTTCAACTCAACTGAAACCAATTAGATAATTAAATGTATATTCATCCTAAAATGAAATATATTAATGATTCCGTGTATTAAAAAATATTGTTCAAATCTGAATCATAGTTGTCCAACCATGGCAGATATTCAAAATCGATAATACAGAACCACCGAGCACAACAAAAAACAAGAACATATTTAATCACACATAGAATACTAATTTATTACTCTAAAGAGAAATGTATTACTCTTGCCGTTTATGAAATAAATATTGATAAATACCGCATAGTTATGCAACCACGCACGATATTCGAATATTAAATTAGAGAGAATGGACGAGCAACGGAAACCTATTAGATAATTAACCTCTAATTAATTCTAATTTATTATTCCAGAGATAAATGCATTAACATTTCCGTGTGTGAAATAAATATTGTTAAAAACTGAACCATATTTATCCAACCAATACAAAACTTCAAATACAATTATAGAGATAACCAACGATTACAATCAAATAAAACTTAAAACATAACTGGTTACACATAAAATAATAATTTAATATTATAAACAGAAATTTATCCTCTTGCCGTTTATGAAATAAATATTGTTAAAATTGGCAGATATGCAACATCTCACGATATTTGAGTGTTGAAGTTGACATAATGAACGGGAAGAAACAACTAAAACATATCATGTAATTAAATAAACATTCAATACTAATTTACTGCTCCACAGTGAAATTTATTAATGTTTTCGTGTATTAAATAAATATTGTTAAAAATTGAATCATTGTTATCCAACCATGCCATATATTCAAATTCGATAATAAAGAGAACTAACGAAAACAATCAAATAAAACAGAGAACATAATCGAACGTACATAGAGTTCTAATTTAACACTAAACATTAACTTATTACTGTTGCCGTTTATGAAATAAATATTGTTATATACTGCGTAGATATGCAACCACGCCCAACATTGGAATATTAAAGAGTATGAACAGGCGCGAACAACAATAATCTATTAGATAATTAAATACACATTCAATACTAATTTATTTATCCAAAGAGAAATGTATTAATGTTTCCGTGTATTAAATAAATATTGTTAAACACTGAATCTTAGTTTTCTAACCATGACATAATTCCAAATACGATTGTAGTGAGAACCAACGAGCACAACAAAATAAAACCCAAACCCTGGGATCAATGGCTTTATTATTATTATTATTATTATTATTATTATTATTATTATTATTATTATTATTATTATTATTATTATTATTATTATTATTATTATTATTATTATTATTATTATTATTATTATTATTATTATTATTATTATTATTATTTTTTATTATTACTATTTATTTCAGTAATGCCATTGTCATCTTCAAATCCCTATCTTCAAATTTGTAGGTTTGTAATGTTTTTGCCAGTTTCATGAAAAAGAGCTATTCTCAAAAGTGGGACTAGCACCAAATTTCTTACCGTCCCTCATTGCATAGGTGGAGGAAATTTAAAGAAACGATTTGGAGCAGTTTTTGGGAAAAAATGTCAAGCTCATATTACGCAAAAACGACTAACTTTTACAAACATTTGTACATGTCCCATTTTAAAGATCTAATTTTGTACAACAGTCATTGTCTGATCCAAAAATTGAATATAAATTCAATTTTGTAGTTTTAATTAATTCGTTGTCAGTTTTCGAAAAATAGGGGATATCACCGAATATATGACCTGCACCATTCTCTAAAGCGTCTTTCGCACTATTAAAGAATAACATTTAATAACAAAATTTGGAGAAATTTGTTTGAAAATTTAGAAAATGACCGAGGAGCTTTATGTAAAGTACCCACCAAAATAAAAATACCAGTTTCAAATTCCAGGGTTCGCGACATCAACCAGATCGATTGGGGATTATGAAATTTAGAGAAAATTGGCTGAACAGTGTAGCCACTAGCGTTGAACACAGGCAGAGACGTTTTGCCGTCAATCGATTTTTCGGTATCAAGAACCAACAAAACATGGATTCTGGCTACATCGCTAGTTAAGAGGATTTTTTCTAAATTTTGCAACAGTATTTATCCGCGCTTTCTTTACCAGAACGTTACAATAAGGTTTTTTCTAGTGAAATTTCGGCGTTTCTGTCGCACGATTACATAACTTTCTCTTCTTACGAAGAATTCGTAAGGCAAGAAAGTAAAAAAAAGATATCATAAAATGATATATTATTTCAAAATTTTTCATTCAGGGTTTACAAAATATCCATACATTCATCTATTAAATATTTGAACTTCCTAAGTTGCGCAGTTTCTGAATAAATGTTCTTTAAACATTACCCACTTTAACATTAGTGGAATAAGGCATTCTTAAACTTGTATGCTGCAAAGTTGTAAATGTTTTTTGAAGTTTTGTAAGAAGAAAGTGATAGATTATCAAAGAAATCACAGAAAATTGGATATTTCCCAGTGAATTCATTAGTTATATTGTCAATAAATAGGTTTAATATTCTTATTAAAAAGTAATGTTTATTAAAAAATTGTTCTAAAAACTACTGTGACATGCATTGCTCTTTTTTAATACAAAAGGAGTGAAAACGGGTTTCCCGGCTAATGCGTCGTGGAAAGAGAGAGAGAGGAGTGACCGACGCGCCCCAGACGACCTACGGTGACGACGCGAAACGGTGAGCAGGCTTTGAAACTCTAGGATGCGTAGGTCCTCATTACTCCCTCGGCGGAGGTCTACGCGTCGCCTGCACTGTCCTGCGGGACGCTCCACGCCAGGGACACTTTAGGTCTCCTCGGGGCCTCTCCACACGCGGCCACGCCTCGACGCTTACTCGGCGCGCTCACCAGCCCCGCTTCACACGGGGTCCTCGTTACGCTTTCAAGACGGATGGCCACTTTGTGTGGTAATACCTTTCGTGGTACAAGCGCTGTTCTTCGCGTATTGTACAGCCGACCAAGCAATGCACATTCCTTACACTTTCACCCGCAACTTTGCAGATGCAACGCTACGCACAGAAAAGCAAACCCTTTATTTATACGTAATTTTTTAGGAAAAAAATTGACTACACATTACGAAGATGCGGTTTGAGGATTTCTAAAATGCGTAATTTTGAGATTATTTACACTGGTACTGAGCTTCTTACTATTTATACAATGAAGTGAAAGTGTTGTATTTTTGCAGCAAAAATGGCGAATTTTCTACAGAGAAACTCGTTTTATGTGACTCTGAAATCAAAGAAGAGGAAAATTCTTGTTCCTATGATTAGTAAATTAAAACTAATTCGTTGTGTAGTCCGAATCGACCTTTTTTGGATCCTTGGTACTTTAAAATCGGTTTAAGTCAAAACGTCTGTCTGACCATCAGAGTCCTTCTAGGGGATTCTCACCAAATTAGATAATCTTCAATCGATATAGTTGATGTCTCGATCCCTTAAATTTACAGATATTATTTCTTGTGATTACTATACAAGACATCTCAACGAAATTTTCAAATGGCCCCATCTTTCTTCTTATTTCTCTAATATAACAAAATACAATTATAAAAATAGTGCACGTTCTATTTTGCTGGTATCTCTATTTTTTTAAAAATTACAAAAGTGAAAATTTTTTTGGGCCGCCTGCAACAACTTCGTTTTTAAGTTAGAATTTTTTATTCTTAATGAAGTGAATTTCTCAAAATTAGACATCTAAATGATGTCATCACATCACAATATTTGAACCTACGAGTTTTTTTGTAATATCCAGTGAAATAGTGACTATTTCAAAATTATTTTCAGTCGATTTTTGTTAAAAACTTTGAACTTTTTAAAATTGCAAAATGTATTTTTAAAGGGTCAGGAAAGTGCCGACTCATGACGATATGAGTAGTAATAATGCTAATAATTATATTTCTTCCAATATACTTTACATTTCCATCTGTTGCGTAGTTTTTTTGGTGTTTATCTCTGATAGACATACACGTAAAGGAAATCCTTACTACCACGAGAACACGGCGTACAACGCGAAAGGTATTGCAACTTAACATTTTAGAGTGTAATTTGACGCTTGGGTGCACGTATAACTAGACCCCAGTCCTGAAGAGGACCACGATAGGATGGTCGAAACGTCGACACCAATTCCCTCGACGCCGCGTCACCCGGACAGCCGAGAGCTTTCACAAGACGCCATGTTTGTTTCCATATCGAGGTCTGTGGAATGTAGTCGATCTTGTTCGTACCCAGCGCTGCCATCGAAGCCGATGGCTGTGTTAGCTGTGCCCTGCGGTGAACCTGGTTAAAAGAAGAACTTGCCAGATCCTCAGGTCTCCACCACATGGATTATAGTGATTACAGCGGTGGCTAAGCTACTTTCGGAAGTCAGGAGAAGGGCTCTTTCCTATTGCGCCACAGCCATATATACTACCGTTCTGGCCAGCAGAATCTCAAAGCACTGGAGTTGGATTTAGTGAATGGACGGGTATAGGCTTTTCAACTGAATGGTTGTTTAACTGTAGGTTTGGATGATTCTGTTTTACCTAAAACATTAGATGGCGTTGCTTATTACAAACACAGAACCGACATTTACTATTTATTTTTATTGTTAAATGGTTGTGTTTGAAATGAATATTCACAGAACAGCTGTTGCGCTGGGGGTATTGTCTAATTGCAAGGGGCATCTACTCCAAACTAGTGTCCATATGCAATTTAGAGGCTTGCGTCCTCTAGCTGCTCCGTCGCCATCCCCTACTTTCATCCTCCGCCCCCTTCCGGCGCCGGCGCCGCGCCGCCCCGCCCCAACTCCTTCGCGGAAACGTAATTTGCAGAGTCCGGAGTGGGCCGGCTTCTTCGCCGGGCAGCCGAACGGAGAAGCCCCTCGACTTAGGTCCCCCGCCACCGCGCGCCCCGCCTCTTCATCCCTCCCCCAGTCCCACCCCCCCCGTTTCACGCCCCCTGCCCCTCGCAGCCCCGCGCCCCCGCGTCTGGTTTAGATGCGTCCCCGACCCCCGCGCAATTAGTTTAACCCCGGACACGTCTGGGGCTCGTTCCCCCCTCATCAGAGCCCGCTAAATGGAAGAAATTGAAGGCGGTAACTCGGGCCCCCAAGGTAGCCGCGGCCCGCTCCCAATACTAATTTGTTTTCGTTTTCGTCCGTTAACTCGCACCGGCTGACCGGGCTGCCGCGTGGGCGGCGCGCCGCTCCCGGCGCCGCTGCGCTCGAGGCCGCCGCGGCCCGAAGGGGCCTTCCCAGAAGATTTCCTCTGATTCCTCTCGAGCCGGGAACGCACCGGCGCGGCGCGGCGCGGGCGCGGGGGTGGGGAAGCCCGGAGGCGGCGCGGCGCGCTCCAAAGAAGAAAAAGAAGTCCGCGGCCAAATGGGAGCTTGTCCAGCGAAATTTCCTCTCGGCCAGAAGTCAATACAAGAGAAAACAAACACGGAGAGCGAGTGGCTGAGGGGCGGCGGCGGCGAAGTCTGGCGCGAGCGGGCGGGGCTTCCAAGTACGAAAAAGCGCCGCTGACAAATTGCGTCGGATGAGTCTGCGAACGAGAGTCGAATGCAGATGGAGGGCGCGAGGGCGTTCGCCGTGGCCTCCAATGAAGATCCGAGCTGTCAAGTGTGGTTTTATGAAGGGTGGCATTGATCGGATAAAACGTTATAAAAATAAACTATCTAGAGAGAATATATTTGAAAAGAAGAGACGAACCTTCTCGGAAGACACACCAAATAAAATGATTCTGTGTGAAGTCAGACGCTAGGTGATCAAACTCCCTGTCACATTTTTTTTTTTGCTTTTTTACTTTTGTTTCGTGAATCAACTATCATGTAGCCACGCGATACATGTATCTCACCGGGGCTCTGTCATGATTATTAGGGTAGATTCACGTTACTTTTTTCTATTGGAGGATCAGCGTTTAATACTGATTCCTCTGTTTTTGCATCCCAAGGTTGTAAACCCTGATGAAATAGGCACACACACAAACATTCAGATACACAATATTATTATTACTATTATTATTACTACTACTATTATTATTATTATTATTATTTTATTATTATTATTATTTTATTATTATTATTTTATTATTATTATTATTTTATTATTATTATCATTATTATTATTATTATTATTATTATTATTAGGATTGAAGTGATAGGGTATTGAGGGATGAAAGGACTAGGATGATGGTGGGAGGTGGGATTTTTGGAACCATCCCAGCATTTTCCTTATTACATAGGGAAACCTCGAAAAACCCCGGTCAGGATGGCAGGTCTGGGGATCGAAACCGGACCTTCTGATCGCGAATGCAGCGCGCTACACATTGAGCCACTTCGCTTGGTCGCGCTAACATTTTAGTTTTTTAAAAATAATTTTTATAGTTTGCTTTAACAATATCAACTGCAGATACTTCTATTTTGTAAAGAGAAACTTGTAATGAAACACATTTCTTTAATATTGTCGATAATGGCAATCATAACATTCTTTTTTAAGAAAAAGCATGTTTGGATAATGCTTTATTTCAATTTTAAAGGTTTCTCTATGAAATACGCAAACCCTACCGGCTTCTTTACAGTGATTTGTGTTATTAATGTTTACAGTTCTAATTCCATTTTCATGTTTAATTGCAGTACTGTCTTTCCCTTTTCTTTGGGACCAAAAAGGATTCTTTAGGGGAAATTATGCAAAATTAAAGATGCCTTGAAGTTGAAACGCACAAACAAGTACAGGTTTTGTGAAGAATGGCGAGCGACAAGTGGAGTGTACTTAAGATTGACGTAAATAGCGACAATATTTTTTTTATTCTTGTTTCAAATTCAATAAGAAAATTAAACTTCAATGCAACTGGTGAACATATTTTTAAAGAGCAACATTGATTCGGAAAGAATCAATGTTATACTTTTGATCCACAGCGTCGAAAATACATGTGGGCAACTTTTATCAGTTACTTGCTTTTACATATATATTTATTTCCCTTACATGGAGTAAATGTATCTATAATGAATATAATATTAGTCTGAATGGTTTCATATGATTATTGCCTACGCAGTTCCACAAAACTCTCCTACATGCCATGTCACGTGTTCCTTCCTCACGAGGCGAAGCGAAAACGTTAGAGCAATTTCCCACTGCGCGCGAACGCAGAACGTTCACACTTACGGCACTCGCCGATGAAGCGCTCAAGCGGGTGTGAGAGAGAAAATAACTGCATTGTAGCTCGCTACTACATAGCAATGGCAAACCACCTTTGTGGTCACATAAATGAGATTTTCTTTCGAGCAGTAATGACTGTATTAGATTCCTCAGTTTTACTAATTTCGTGCTTTTTTTGTCACTTGAACTCTAGCAGTTCTTTCGAAACAAATCATTATGCTACACTATCATTCAACTCACTTTGTTGCATTTGAGTTCGATGATTTTCATCTACCACATTTTACACTTCATACTTGTTTTATTTTTCCTGTATGTAACAGTTTTCTAAGGTAATTTGTATCGAACGTGTAGAACTTTTCTTTACTTTACATATATATTTTAAAAGGCAAGGAGAGATTTTGCTAGAGTAATGAGTTTAAAATTTGTGTGTGTGTGTTTCTTGTGTAAATCGAGAAGCTAAATTAATACTCTTCAGTGTGCCATTAAAATATAATTGTTTTTGTGAGCTGTCACCGGCGCAGGGAACATGCTCACGCCGTGATGGTGGTGAAGGGCTAAAGCGCTTCTTGCGCAGTCACTGCCTGCTGAGGGGTCAGGCCGAGCGCAGGGCAAGGGCGAGGGTGAGGGCGAGGCGCCGAAGGGTGCGACCGCAAAAAGCTTGGAAATCCCAACCGGCTCGGCTCGGCGGGGCGGGGAAGGGGTGAGCAGGGCGGGACGGAGCGAGGGGAGGTGGGGCGGAGCGGGGCGGAGCGGGGCGGAGCGGGGCGGAGCGGGGCGGAGCGGGGCGGAGCGGGGCGGAGCGGGGCGGAGCGGGGCGGAGCGGGGCGGAGCGGGGCGGAGCGGGGCGGAGCGGGGCGGAGCGGGGCGGAGCGGGGCGGAGCGGGGCGGAGCGGGGCGGAGCGGGGCGGAGCGGGGCGGAGCGGGGCGGAGCGGGGCGGAGCGGGGCGGAGCGGGGCGGAGCGGGGCGGAGCGGGGCGGAGCGGGGCGGAGCGGGGCGGGGCGGGGCGGGGCGGAGCGGGGCGGAGCGGGGCGGAGCGGGGCGGAGCGGGGCGGAGCGGGGCGGAGCGGGGCGGAGCGGGGCGGAGCGGGGCGGAGCGGGGCGGAGCGGGGCGGAGCGGGGCGGAGCGGGGCGGAGCGGGGCGGAGCGGGGCGAGGCGAGACGTGGCGTGGGTAGGGCGCGACAGACAGCAGAGGAGCACGCTGCGCCGCGCGCCGCCTGGGGAGGCGCAGTGGAGGAGATGTGGCTTCGGGGCATGGAAGACGCCAAAGCGCCGGTCTGCGAGAAGGTTGCTCGAGTGGGCGGCCCACATGATGTGCCTGGGCAGCCGGTGAGGCCCGCTGCTTGTCGGCCCGCCGAGAAACTGGTCAAAGGGGGTGAAAAAGACATGAAATTTTCAAATTGTTGGAACTTTATCGTAGTTGCGACTTTTTAAGACTTCGATTACCACTAAATTTAATTTTTGTTTTTAACTTCAAAGGGCAACGTTTCTGCACGTTTGGATGAAATCTAGTAAAAGATGAGTGGAGCGCAAGCAAGCACAGCGGGTCTCCGCGAATTCTTGTATTTGAGCTGTCGCTTTTAGGGAATTCTAGCTATAAGTTGCAAGATGAACTATAACTAGGTTATAAGAATACTCTCTCCAACTTTCCGTCGCAAAATCCAAGTAGAGTTGTGGTAAGCACGCGAAGTATTGTATTGCCCCTAAAGAAAATAAATTAACGCCTTACCAGGAATATTGGCGGGGGAAATTTGTGGAAGATGCACGTGGCCATGAAAAGGGCGGGAATGGCATCTTTAGACGTTGCGTAGTGCTCACAAACGTGAGAGCTATACTGGTGAGTGTGAGAAAGTGCTAGCCGCAAACATTGAGCAATGACATTCATCACTAGATATAGATGCTTCACTAAATGCACGATTATTTGGACATTCATTAAACCCTGTGAAAATAATCAACCGCTGGCTCAAACAGATGAATAGAGACGAGAGATAGATGAAGACGAGAAAACTGAGGACTAAACAGTAGTTTGAAAAAAATGGACATGAAAGAATTCACGGGGAGAAAATAGGTGTCAGATATGCAACTTAATAGGTAAACCAGGAGACGAGTGGAGTGACGAAGAATGAAGAGAATAACAGCGGGGGCACAAGAACGACGAACACAAAAAGAGAGAGGAGAGACCGATGGAAATAATGCCGATCTTCATCTGCGAGCTCGAAAGTGCCGGGGTTGGAGACGACAGGGGTGAGTGAGAAGCCTTGAGAACAAATGGACCGGGAATAATCTCGTCTCGGCCAACGACAATATCTGAAATGGAATTGAGAGTGACGGGGTTAAAAGAGAGAAACAGTAGGATCTAAGATAACAAAGAGGAAGGAACGCGAGAGTATGAGCGCGGCAGGAGGCGTATGAAAGAGAGGAGAGCGCTCAGAGTAAGAGAATCGCAACGGAGGGAGCATACGCGCATGCGCGCACCGGGACGCCCTGAGGAGCGGTTGGGGACGACGTGTTGCTCGCATCCTCTCACGCCATCTTCTGCGTAGCCTGAGAAAACATCAAGGATAGAAGTGGAAGAAGAACAATTTTTCGAAACCACATTCATTTGTTAATTAAGGTCGCATCAACATTAGCGATCACTATTGCGTTTACCGGAATGGTAACTGTGAAGATGACATGGTAGGATGATGATAGGAGGTGAAAGGACGAACACAAATACAACTATACCCGAGGCGAGACGCGAACCCGCGATTCTTCGGACCGAAATCGCTACGGCACTACTTCCTTAACAAACTCGGCCACCCGGACCGGCAACCCATTTTTGTACTCCCATTGCATAATTTTCTTATTAGATGGCTGCAGCTCGTCGTATAGAGATACTCATTATAATGCAGCTAAATGGTAGTATAAATGTTTGCGCCTATCCAAAATTACCGCGTAAACGAATCAGCTGGTTTTCTGCATGATTGATATTCCTCGATCAATTCAAAGGAACTGCATCTCCTCTGAGTTTGAAATGAATATCTTTATTTATGAGCATCACCAACATTTTCAAATTTTCTCAAATTACACACTTTATTAAACTGTTCTTGGATAGCGTAAAGGACGCTTAAGAGAATGGTGCAAGTCTCTTTTTCTATGAAATCACTGATTTTTTGAACATTGCAAAAATTCTATTTTCCTTCCTAATACTACAATATTGAAGAAACATTTTTCCTCAATGAAATCTCTTTAAAGGTATATCTTGAAATTAGTTCATGTACAATGTTTTTGAAAATTGAATTGTTTTTGCGTAATTTTCTTGAAATATAAGCAATTAATTATTTTTAAATATTATTTTTCAAAAACTGGGCCCAATTTGTTTCTTTAATATTTTTCTGGTATCTATCAAATGGCGGTAAAAACGTGGTGCTAGTCTTATTAACGGCAAGCTCTCTATATTTTAGCCAATTTCAAAAATTGAACAATCGAAAACTACAAAATTGAAGGTACACAATTTTCAGTTTCGTGTTCAACAAAATCTGTGCTAAAAATCAGCTCTTAAAATCAGTACAATTTTTTTAAAAAAACTAGTCATTTTTGGTCATTACTGTTTGAAATTAATGTTTATTTATAAAAGTAACATTTTTTTAAAAATTCGCTCCAATTGTTGTTCAATTTGTTTCCAATGATAGAGCTCAGAACAGTTAAAACAATGGTGCAGGTCTCACTTTCGTTGAATCCTCTGAATTTTCGAAAATTGCATATTAGGAATTAGTTGAGAATGAACGCATTGTTTTAGCCACCTCTCTTTATTATGTTCTATTGTGTTACACTTTTGAGAGTGGTTAGGCGGTAGAGCAGGCCAAAAAGTCTGAACCTCGCCACCAAGGAAAATATTTCTTAATTGTTTACGAATGGTTGTGTGCTTGTGCGGTTCATAGACGCACTGGTGACGGATATTCTGACATGCACAATGATGCACAGACGGAAGAAAGGAGGGACAGAGGGCCGGGCATTTTGAAAAAAAGTACTTTTTCCTTTTAGAAGTCCCCGAAACGTGTATTTTCGATCAAATCGTGAAATTATTTTCCGCACCTCTCACCATACTTAATATACACTCCATATACGAGAAAGTAATAATGTAGGATAATATACAATTGATTTATGTTTGTAAAATTTAATTGAAATGTGCTTTGACGGATTCAAATTCGGGTATGGACTTGGTGTAAAGCGTGTGATTTAATAGTCCAGTTCGACTGTAGGTTATGAAGGATAGAGCACTTGTGTGGGGAGATGGGTGTGAGAACCTGCAGATTGGGGCTGCAGATTCTAATGATTGATGGCGTCGACTGTGGAAGCTTGCAATCACCAACTCCATTCCTCTCTCTCGGCTGTCAGAGTTGTGCCTTTGCCTATAACCTAATATACCACGACATTCCACATCCACCCATCACTCAAGCCACTCCCCTTTCTCAAACGTGCTTCTATTAAAATATCGGACTTCTCAGCTCCGGAACAGCCCGCGCTCTATTTCTCTCCCTATTTCTTCCGCCTCAACACTAACCACATTATCCACGTGTTGTTGGTTTCCATTCACTACGAGCATTTCACCTCCCACTACGCCCCTCCCGCCCCGTTACTGGGGATTTCTACGTCCACATCTCCTTCTCTGATCGTTCCTCTCCCGCTTCGCACATTCGTTACGTTCCGGCCCCGCCGCCGTCCCTGTCGCCGCCACGCCCCCTCCCGCCGCCGCGGCCGCCTCAATAATGCAGCGCGCTGCCCGGGGCGGCCGTGTCGCATTAACACGCGCGTCGCCCGCGGGCGCGCGCTCAATGTTGCACGCCGCCAATCGCCCGCACGCTCACTCACCGCCCACTTGTTCCCACTCCGCTCCCACTCGCCCCCCTCCCCCCTCTAATGACCTACCCAGCGCCTCACTCTTCATCTCTTTGTTGTCTCTTGCCCATTTTCCGCCCTTCGCTCGCCCCTCTTGCTCGTTCGGTTCATAAACCATCCCTCCAAAAAAATTATAAAGTGAACAGCCGAAGGGAAAAACTGATTCAGTTATCTAATACAAAGAATAAAAAAAGAAAAATGTGTTTCTTTGCAACAAAATTTATTTGCTATCCAGCATTATATTAATTAGTATACCAGTATTATATTAATTAGCATAGTTTTGTGTTGCAAGAAATCGTTCATAATCGGGCATTTTACGGCACAAATGATTTTACAGCCTGAATGATTGCGTCACCACATTTAGCCAGTCGCAGCGAGAGAAGCGTGGAGAGGTAGAGCTAAACGGAAGAGCCGATCAAAAGTCAAATACCCGAGACGTCACAAGAAAGTGGTTTCGAAAAATTAAATTTGAAGATCTAAATTTATAAAGCGTATGCAACTCGTTTATAATGTTGTTTTATTATATTTGTTCAAATTTGAAAACACGCGTCTAACGTCGCTCGTTTTCAAAAACATACACCCACACAATAAATATTAACATTATAAACTAATTGCATAAACTACTATTATCAGTGAATAAATTAATTTGAATCAAAAAAGAATAAAAAATACAACACATAATCTCATTTATTGTAAGATGATTTTCCTTCAATTTGTTATCAACTTTAAAGTAATGGATAATTCATGTCAATATTATTATACATATCATACCAATATTATTATATTTATTTGTTTGTAAAGC
This sequence comes from Gryllus longicercus, assembly GCA_038098605.1. NCBI lineage: Eukaryota > Metazoa > Arthropoda > Insecta > Orthoptera > Gryllidae > Gryllus > Gryllus longicercus. Next base: position 314,962 of record JAZDUA010000620.1, on the reverse strand, counting down.
TTATGTCGGTATTTACTAAGCACCTCCATTTGCATTGAATCAATAATTAAAAATAATCCAGAATTAAAAATTAAATGGCGTGGAATTCTGTTGGCGCCTAGGCTTACCACCGCTAGTGCCCGGGTTTGATCCCCAGCAAATCGACGTGGAATTGGTACTGGACAAAGAGAGCTGCTCAGTTGGTTTCGATGCCGTTTTCCCGTTTACCCTGCCTCTCATTACACTATTTCTGCGTTATCATTATAGTACCTATCATTTACTCATTAGATCACTTGTGGATCTTAGGTACCTTCTTTAAACGAAAGTAAATAAATATAGTTAATCTGTCTACACTATAATGAATCAGGACAAAAAATCTGGTTTAGAGAGGTTTCCGTTTTATGCAAGCTTGTCAATTTTACGACATTTGTGATAATGATAATTCCGTCCTTAAATTAGTAAATTACACGTCTTTATTATAATTTTTTAATAACTTACCACATAATATATTTATGGAAGCAAATAAATAAAAATTAAACATTCTTCATTGACAGTTTGAGAGTTTCTCTAGATTTTGTTAGTTTGTCCTTTTCATCCCAGGTTAGAGTTCAATGGTATTTTCCAACTATTGTTTAATTGGTTATGAAACATATAAAAATACACACCACTTCACTTGCTAACTTGCTGACTCTTTCAACGCACTATGCGTCACAGTCCAGAATATTTTCTAATACCTTCACTTGGCCTTGATCAATGAGTCTCTAGCCGAGGGTTTACGATTTTCAACGCGTAGCAGGAAGACGTCCGAAAAGCCGCCATGCCCGTGTACCTCCCCACGTTTGGAGTCGAGAGAGTGAATTCTCTTATGGCCTAAGCCTTCAGAGACAAGCAACCCCAAGATCAAATTCTACGCAGACAGCTATACTCCGATTTAAACACAGCTTCACTTTAAGGTCACGAGCTGAACGGAATGGGAGACACTCTCATCCAATCGGGAGCTTCGTTAGGACTTACATTTTTTGGTATTGGATCGCCCAGTTGGATGATAGTGTCCCCCTCTCCTTTAACTTCTGACCTTGAAGTGGAGCTGTATATAAATCATACTATAAAGCTCCTCTCGTTCACTATGCGGCTGCCAGAACTATACGTGCCACAGGGATAGAGCATTGAAAACAGACTTGCTGATGCATTCATTTCATTAAGAATATATCGCGTCTCTGCCAGGTAAATTCACAGATATTCCTTTTTATATAGTTTCCCTCCACCCAGAATGACATGAAAGTTCCATTTCAAGTTGTATTTAATGTTGTTTAAAATTACATTTAACTTCACGGTCCAAAGAATTTTTTGGTTAAGAGAGTTTTTCGGCATGTAGAGGTTCTGGTTTAAACAGATTTTACGGTGTATGTAAAATAATTTGCGTTAATAGAAAAATATTACATTGTTCCAAAAGAGCATTTCACCTGTATCTCACTTCCCATTTGATATTTTCTTTAAAACATTCATGATCTTCTTTTCCTCCTAAACCCCCTTCAAGTCAAACAACACCTACTTTTCTGCCATCTCAGTTTTGACAGCACTTCTTTCTTAAATTCGTGCTTCATGTAACTCCTTCTAAAAAGGAAATATCGCTCTCAACTCGAAGGACTCTTTGCAAGGAGAGTAAACTCGTTCCATTCCAAGACACGAGCATTTGCCTCTCTTTATTCGTTTCATCTGTAACTTGTTTCCTTCTAGAGCACTCGTCATTCAAAACGTGTCTCCTGAAGATCGCAGACATTGCCGCTTGCGTCTTAGGAAAGAACGCCCGAGAAATCTGGTTAAAACTCTGCAGAGGGGTCTTCCGTCGATGGCAAAACTTTTAACGAGCGGATGTGCGCCTCTGGGCTCATAATACCTCGCGCGCGGTGCCTGGTGGGGGGGGAGAAGCAGCGCGGAAGGGGAGCTGTCACGCAGCTACATCGCGTCGTCAGATGTGCGTACGACGGCAGGTCAATGAGTATCGTTTTAATCGTACGTAGGTCGACTGCGCAGCTTTGTGCACTTCCCAGGCTTAAGATGACATCGATCACCTTGCTGAGGATACGTTTCAGAAGTATCATCTGAGGTTTGCTTGAGTTGATGCAATCTAAACGACTGCACCACCCCGCAAGCAACAAGAGAGAAAATGATTTTGTGCCTTTTTGCGATATGCATGTATACCAAAAAGCTTAAATCCTTAAATACGGTTGATATTTCCTTTAAAAATTTATATTCCTTTTTCCTTCCAGAACTCCCTTCCAGTCAAATAACTCTTAATTTTCTGCCAGCTCAGTTTTGACAGCATTTTCCTCTTCAAATTTGTGCGCCATGTAACTACTCCTAAAAAGATATGTTTTCCCTTGTCGAAGAGTTTACCAATGCACTCAACTATTGGCATTTCATAACATAATATTATAGGGTATACGCAGTGTAATGGTTGCATACCAAGAATGTCAACAAGGTTGCTGTTCCATAATGCCACACGTGAAAGGCAAATATTTAATGGCGGGCGGCTACGTCTTTGGACCTTTGCTGTCGCATAAGTTCAGTTTTCTCGTAAACAGTGGCGCACTGACTAGGAGAATTTGCTCGGCATGACGGAAAGCAAGTAGAATAACACAAGAGGCATCAATAAGCCACTAAAGGCGGTAAAAATGAAAGATAGTTATGCATCCACGGCCATGCAAATACTGCCATTTTCAGTCAAAATCGAAACTTTCATTGTCTTTTATGTTTTTTTTCCCAATTCCTCAGTATCTAACCAAACCATAGACATCTCACACATGCCTGCAGGCAGCATGGTTATTTTTTTCAGTTTCTACGCACATTGGAAAATAGAAATATAAACATATTTAGACAGAATGCAGCTTTTGTCATTAGGCGACATTGTGTTCAATTAATATTTTGCGACGATTAATAACGACAAATTGCAACTAAATAAGGTAACAAGGTAAACTAAAATTCGAATATTTATTTTTTATTGCTTAATTGTAAATTGTTAATAAAACTGTCAATTCATTAAGCTTCTTTGCACAAGAAATACTTTATTAACGTAAAATTAAGACAATTTCAATTGAATATGAAATTAATACATAAAGTGTTGCTAATACTATTATAATTTGTATTATTTTATTATAACGTTCTTACGTCATATTTTCCGGTATATATATATATATATATATATATATATATATATATATATATATATATATATATATATATATATGCGTCGGTAATCCTACGTACTTTAGGAGGGGGCACAAGCACAAAATTCTGTTCAGATTACATACAACAGATGTTGGGGAATTATTCCTTAACAAATAGAACATTAACGGACAGGCGTAAGTTGTCTGCAACTTTTGAAACCATTTCCTCTAAGTGTTTAAAGATTTAAAACTATGCGAACTAAAGACATTTGTAAACGTTATCAATGAGTAGATTAGGCTTATTAAAATCATTATTATTATTATTATTATTTTATTACTATTATTATTAAATGCATTGCGTTATTAAATACACGATATAATTATATTTAATGTAGTATTTGTAATAAAGTGTGGTGACGTGTTGCGAAGTGTAGTGTAAATGAGAAGAAGAAGGAGAAGTGACGGATACTGTTTTAAAATAATTAAAAGTTACATTGATTAAATATTTTTAGTTGTAATATTTTTAAATTGTGACATTCTCCCACCAGGTTGCAAAAATCTCTCTGCAGAGAAAATAAATATGTATATGCATATTCTCTCATAAGAACGAATCTTACCTGCTTTCCTTCGTACAAGCCCGATTTGTAGAAATTTGGAAAGGAACATTTCCCCCTAGAACCGTTAGCTTCGGAAGTATCGTGAAACACCAATGATGTGAAGTTGTATTTTCCAGGTGGGTTCTGCTAACTTTCGACTTGAACTAGCGGCTCGCACTATTTTGAGAAATACTGAAAAGCCTAACAATTCAGGAATATGTCATTTAACTAGCCTTTAATTTTGCATGCGGGTTGGTTGAGTTTGGTTTTGGGGCGCTGCTCCCTTCAGATGGGTCGTGGGGGCGTGGCCGGGCCGCGCAGCGAGCGGCAGAGGGGCGGAGGGGCGGCGCGCAGGCAGCCGGCATTGTGCGTAGCATTAGCTCACCTGCGCCGAGCGCTTTGTGCGCCCGCTGGCGAAGACAGCTGCTGCACCTTTGCCTCTCATTGTGCGCCGCTCTGGGCCTGGCAGCACCCGCCCACCGCCGCGCCTGCCTGCTCGCCTGCCTCAGGCTTCTCGCGCCCGTCGTACTCCGCTGCGCTGCGGGTTGCGTTTCGCGGAATCAATGCGCTTCTCCAGGCGGAGGCGCAAGGCGTGGGAAACGTTTTTGATACGCGATACAGCGTTGCCGCCTATCTGACTCACACAGTCGATTAGGTTCAGCTATGGCGAAGGGTATGAACATGTCACCAAGACGGGGCATTACCTGTCGGTGGTGTTAATGCTTTGACATTTCATTTGTGTCTTGTAGGTGGTGCTTTTTGCTTATAGAGCGCATCCAACTGCCAGAGACGCGTATCCACTGCCGTTGCTTCACCTAGTGTCGAAAAATCCTGCCATCGTCGAGACTCGAACCCTTGGACCTCTCGGTCAGAAGCGCTGCTGTGACATCACTGAGTCACTAAGGGCGGTAGAAAATGAAATTATGCATTCACGGCATACGTTTCGTTAGAACGCCGGAAAACACAAAAACAAAATAATAGTTTCCATTTTCACTTCAAATGAAAATATTGGTTAACACACTTTCCACCGCCGGCAATTGAACTCAAATTCCTACTATGTGGGGCATTCCTAGGCGTTGCAGTGTATGATGGGCTAGATTATGAATTTCGCGCGCACTAGTTAATATTATTACCTTTTCCCTCTTGGGAAACGCGAAATTCGAGACGAGCGCTGCCGGCCGTCTCGAATTCGGAAGGCAGAAGGAGTTCCAGGCGCGCCGCTTGGTGGCGGCAGTCGCCGGGCGCCGCGCTGGAAGGGCTGGCCCTCTCCCTACATCCCCCTTTCCTACGCGGCGACACCACAACCTCCACCCTTTCCCGACACCGGCCTTACCTTGAGGGCTCGGCTGGTGGCCCTTGCGGAACAGCGAGCGAGGTTGTGGGATTCTAAGGGAGTGTCGCCATTTTTAAGACTGGAAGCTCTGGCGAAGACTTTGGAATGTGTGCTGAGAGCTCTGTATACCTCGCCACTTTTTCATTATGTTGCCATTTTAAGCAAATAATCCTACGCCGTCAATGGCAATTGGCGCTATGTAGTTAAAATTTGAGTGAGTTCTATGATGTTACACAAGTTCTGATGAATGGTATGGTGTATGAATATCTCGTGATAAATTTCCTTGATCGCTCAGAGCCTCTCACCTGGAGTTTCATAGTTAGGTAATTTTCAATGTGTTATACCAAACCTCTCGGATTTAATGCAATTTAACTTGCTCAGATTTACTAGGATTTATTTATTATTTTCTTGTAATACTATGTACAAATGTGTAGTATGATAATGCTGTGACTATACGTAAAATTATAGTTTCCTTTTGCCTTGCAAATTTTCCTTTGTGTAAAAAAATGGCTGTTTGTTCACACTAAAATCAATATTCATACGCCTTCTGACCCCCTTTCTGTAAGGTTTAGAGAAATTGTTCAAAAGTTTTATCCCTATTATTAACAATATTTGATATACGTTATTACGCCTATTATCACACCGCGCGTACCGACCAAATCCTCACAATGCAACAGCAAAGTTTCGAGGAATCGCGTGCTGCGATTTGACGTTACAGCAAGTGTCCCCCCAACTATAAGCCATAATTATAGAGAAATCTAAAATTGTTTTATTTTTCGATAAATTTAATCATCTTTGATTTTTTAAATGGAACTAGTATATACTTTTCTCGCCGGCACTGGATAGATCATGAAAAGAGGAATAAAATGATGTATTATATGTTCATATTTTAATAGTACTTTGAGTATAAAATGATACTTTATGACTTGTGATTTTGAATTAAACGGACAATATTTCGTGTAGAAGCCTTTGCAACTCTCGTCTTCGGGTAAGGTGGATTTCGCGGCGTCGAGACTGTTTTGCGTGGAGAGGGGGGAGACTGAGAGGGGTGGCAGTGAGGGATACGAGGCACAATTACAGCAATCCAAGGTCTTGACACAGAGGTCACACTAAGAAACACCAATTTTAACGATCAGAATGATACATTTTTTCCACTGATTCATTCATCTGAATTTAACTTCGTCTACTGAAATTCCAAAGCATTGATCATTCCAAAGAACGATAACGAATTGATAGTGATAGGAAGATAATCAAATTTGATTGGAAATGGTTATATGAACAAGCCAGCATTTAAGCGGATTTTAAACAAAAGAAGGAAATCCTCTCAAAATTAATAAGTGAAAGGTCTACCTATCTATTATTTAATTAATTAATTGATATATTATAATAAAAATCTTAACGAATTTATTCCCTTTCCAAGTTTTAAAATGCTGGCTTCTTTCTGCCATAACGTACAGAGCTCGATTCGTGTAAGTTTGAAAATTACTTTTATTATTATCATCGTCCTTCTTTGGGTCTACCGGTTGCTCAGCGTGCTCGTTGTTCACTGTGCGGCTGCGGGTTCGACTCCCGCTGAGGCAAGATTATAGTGTGCGTTTTCCTTGCAATGTCCCAGTATATGTTGCTGTGACAATGCGGAAATTCACTTCTCAGGTTGAGAAGACCCGAATACGGCGTGGGGATGTCTACGTACTGACCACTCGAACCCCCTTAACCCATGGTCGCGAGGCAGGGACGTCCCAGTAGGCATGAGCTCGTTCACAGGCCGTCACGCCAAGTACATACATACAAACATACATAATCGTTCTTATGTTAACAATTTTTTTATTTTGTTCTTTTCGATTATCGGAGCTTCGGAATTTCAGTAGAAGAAAAGTTCAATTTAGATGAATCAATGAGAAACGGCTGTTCCCGATTGTTCACATTCAACGTCCTCAACTCAGACACCTTCTATAACAGGTAGAGTTAGTTCGGAAGAAAGAGAGGGGCAGAAACAGCAAAAGGAAGAGGCCGCTTGTGGTCATTCCTTATCATTATGGAAGATCTCGGATTGATGTCACCTGTCGGATCAGGTGAGGTCCTAAGCTACAACTCTCCGTAAAGGAGCCAAATGGTACATGGAATTAATATGGAGAACTTTAGTTGTGAATGCATACGTCTCGCATAATGTTGTAATAAAGAAGAAAATACAAATTCATATATTTTGGGAGGAATTACTTGTGTAATTTTTCAAACTTGGAGACAGAAATACAAGCCCCTCTTGCGCATTACGTTCACGAAGTTGCAATGAGACCCACATTTTAGCAACCAGAAAAATACCAAGAAATGTTCACCCTGCTATGCAAAAGTTCAAAAAGCGAAAAATAGCGAGGAAGCTGGGAAACATGCAAAAATGGTATTCACTTTCTGTGATAACTGTCCATATAAGCCTCAATTGTGTCTGTAATGCTTCAATATTTTTCACAAGTGATTAATTTACTTTCTTTATTCTATAAATTTTAAGTATTTTTAACAAAAATCTTTAATTTCAGAAATTTTTCATTTTTTAAATTTAGGATTAATTTAATGTTTTTTAATGCTTACATTATCATGTTGGTCCTCGAGCAGCCACCTCGAGGACCATACATGGATAACTTATTAAACTAATGAATTTATAATTAACACTGTTAAACATGTTTCTTACTATTCTACTTAAAACAAATACATTCAATATTGAGAGTTTATTGTAACTTTCATTATACTACTTTTATTCACTTGTGACATATCTCATTTTTGTATCACTTTTCCATTATAGCATTTTCTAGTATAGCAAAGTAAAAATAAATATTTTAAATATGAAAATGCCCGTTGGAGACTGGGCATTGCCACGCTAATCGAGTTGTAAATAATGTTAGAGATTGCCTTCTTCGTCCACCTCCCATTGCACAAAATGGCCCCGGCAACGTTGCTTGTGGATAATAGCCACTAACTCATGTTAACTACATTAGTAGGGGTAAGTATTGTATGGCGATATATATATTCTAACCGAACGAATACTATCGTAGCCACCCAGTACCTATCTGTACACTCCAGGTGCTTTAAGCACGTCGATAAGATATTATGCTCGAGAAGCGAGCTTAGAATCTCAGGAAGCAGGATCTTTGGGGTACGAGAAAGGTCTGAACCCTCGACACAATAAAAGGCACACAAATAACACAAACGAGCATATAATTCTCTTAAAATTTGGTGGTATGAACTGATGATAATGGAAAACAAATCACACATATAATTACACTTCCAAAAGAATGATTGAATGAACACAAACAAGCAACTTTTTTACAGCCTATTCAGCACGTGAATATTTGATTTCGTTTGGAACTGATTTTCTGGATTAATTACTTTAAACCTAATCACACATAGAATTTACATTTCCAAATGATTGAGTAAACACAACTAAGCAACTTTCTACAGCTTATTCAACACATGAAATACTTAGTTTCGTTTATAACTCACTTTCTGAATTAATTACTTTAAACCAGTACTGGGATTCCCTTTGAAAATTTACCACGTCTAAATTGAACTTACTCTAATTACAATTGTTTGTGATACTAATTCTAATTTACAGTTTCTTGCCTTTTAAAATTTTACATTCAATAATTGACTTGTGGGCAAGCGCACTACTCTTAATTACTCCTTAAATTACAAATGCTGGTAACAGAATAATAACTGCTACTCTAGAACGGTTAAAGGCAAGCACTTTATGCATTAAATCTCCCACTCCAAGCTACAAATTATGAATATCCGTGTCCTCAAATTTTAACACGTTTGAAACTGTTCTATTTCCCTGCCGTCGTGAACTTGACCTAATTCAGCTTTACGGGTTACCTCGATATTGTCCGCCTTTCAACCTTGAACAGCGTGTTGCGCCCCGCACCACGATGCTCGAGTTCGATGTACTGCGTTGCTCTCGCCGTCCTTCTGCTCAATCGTCGTTTTCTCGGCTGATTCGCGTACTCTTGCGTCTTCACTAACCAATTTATTCTCCTCCCACGGCTGCTATCGCCTCCAATTACGCCCAATTTACAGAAATGTCCCTTGCACTTCCTAACTGCGAGTGCAAGTACGTCGCTCGTTCCTAACTTTATTCTAATAATTAAGAACTTTCAGAGCTTTCTGAGAAACGGGCACACTTTTACTTTCCGCGTTATTTAATAGCAGAATATTTCTCTAACTCCTGACTATTGCGCGGATGACTAGCTAGACGTTCCTCAACGCCGTACACTCCTATTCTATACAGTCGTTGCGGCAATCTCTAACTAATCTAATTCTCTAACAAAATCTTCACACTTGCCAAGCGGTGCCTTACGTGAAGACCTGCTGACCTGACGCGTGCTAGCAGAAGAGATGTTGACTCCAGGCGAGATGGCGACAAAAAAGAGGCTTTCCTTATGCGCGTCAGCCTATTTATTAGCGCCGCGCTGGGGAAATTCTGAGCAGATACAGAGAAGGGGGGGGTAATTTCTCCTACTTCACTCCTTTCAGGAAAAACGTGACTCGAAAGTTTGTGGCTGCTAGTGCGAGCAACGGATACCAGGCTGCGCGTTTTGCTACTCAGGTATTCGACTGCTCTTCTCGCCGTCTATGAGCGTTTACGCCGACGAAACTGTGGTGTGACGGGGTTGTATAATCCCGTCTCGGCACATTGCCCCCTCCTTTTCTTCTTAAGATTTTTTTTTCGTCGAAATAAAATCTTAAGTTGCTTCAGCCGCTTTCCTTACTTCTGCTGCTTCCCCTACTTCTTCTTCCGTTTTCCTTACTCCGGCTGCCACTTTCCTTACTACTTCTGCTTTCCTTACTTCTGCCATTTTCCTTGCTTCTTTTACCGTTTTCCTTGCTTCTACCGCTTTCCCTACTTCTTCTACCGCTTTTATTACTCCTTCTACAAAAATTGGATTGATGTGCACTGTAATCGCTTTCCAAATTATTCCTTCTCGGATCATCTCGTTCATTACTTCTCTCACTTCGTCATGGTAGGCTATGGGGATAGGATAATTCTTCGCTTTAAATGGTCGCAAGTCCGTTAACTTGATCTGAAGCTCATACCCCTTTATCGGTTCGTTGTGATTTTTGGAGACATCTTTGACGCTTATCAACATTTCGTACAATGCATTTTTCTGATCAACCCTCAATTTATTTTGCTCAATTATTTTCTTCCTTATTTCTTCCTTTATTTCATTCCCCTCCATTTCTACGCTACACATTTCGACTTCTGCGAATTCTTCTGATTCGACTCTCTCGTCTACCTGTGTATTTTGCGCCTTTTCATTTTCATCTTCCTCCATTTCTACGCGACACATTTCGATTTCTGCGAATTCTTCCGATTCGTCTCCCTCATCTGCATGTGTATTTCGCGCCTCTTCACTTTCATCTTCCTCCCAAATATTTTCACCGTTGATCAAAACTTGCATTTCTCCGATGTCGATAATAACGCCATGTTCCGCCAAGAAATCCATTCCGATAATCAATGGGTAAATTAATTTCTTCACCACCAAACAAATTATATCAAACTTTCTTCCTCTAATTGTTACTTCTACCATTACTTGTTTTCTTACTGGACAAGATTTCCGCCCCCATGCATCTACCATACGAGTATTATTGGTTGGTAATTCCAAGACGTTTATTTTCTTGCTTATTAATTCTTCATATAATTCCTCCGATATCACAGATTTGATTGATCCGGTGTCTACCAATACCTTGCTATGCACACCAGCGCAATTAATTTCTATTACGGGACATTTCTCCCCTTTTCTTGGCTTCCAGTTCTCCCATAAATTTTCTCCATTATTTGTTATTCGGTTCGCAGTTATAGGGATCGCGTGTTTGGCGTAAATTTTGTTCGATTTGGGACCCCTTTTCAACTCGAACTTGGCGAGTTTCCCGGTCCCGTTTGATTTCTAGTACCGTTTTCGACTCGCGGACTCCGCGACCTTGCCCGCTGAAAGCTGTGCGCATTTCTGCTCGTACTCGGTTGTTCGCCACCGTGACCTTGACCGCGCAGCTCTCCGTTCGCCGTTTCTCCGTTCCGCGGCTTCGCGTCCTGCCCATGTTGTCGAGAATCACCTTTATTCTTGCTTCCTCCTTTCTTCGACGACGAAACTATCGTGTCTTGGACAACTTGCATCGCGTTGATATTGGATTTGGTCGTCTTTGGTGTCTGGTTCATGTTTGCAAACGTCAAATCATAGTTGCCTAATAAAACTTGAAATTTATCCACGTCTTTTATATCAACGCTTCGCAATAGATTCTGGATGCTTAACGGGAAATGTCTCGTGAGAATGCAAATTATTTCTTCGTCCGGCACTGGAGGAGAGCACATTTTCAATGCTGCTATTTTTCGTGCCGCGTAGTCTCGCATGGTTCCGCTAGCATTACGGTAATACCCACTCATTAACGAAATTTTAAAATTCATCTGCTGTTCCTTTCCCCAGTAACGGTCTAGGAACCTAGCTACAAATTCGTCAAATGAATTTGGCAACGGGCATAACGTTTCTAGCCACGCCTTTGCATTGCCTTCTAATGCTTGATGCAATAACAAAGTTTTGTGTGCTTCGCGGACATTTGAAAGCACGAAAAAGCTCTGTAGCGCTTTAACAAACGCGTTCGGATTCTCGCTTGGATGCCCTGAGAATTTAAGCGATGCTGGTATGTTAATATTGCTTCCACGGCATGCTCCCCCTCCATCTACTTTACTTTCTGCTATTTCCCGCAATTCCTGAATCTTGCGTTCTTGTTCTACTAATTTCTGCATTACTTGTTCTTCGACCTGGCGCTTTGTATCCGCACTTATTTCCGTAACCTTGCCGCGTACTTCCTTGACTTCCTCTTGTATTTGCCCGAAACGCGCCCTATTCTCTTCGTCTTTCTTCTGAATTTCCGTGGATATTGACTCGATTCTGGCTCCGACTTCTGCATGCCTTTCCTCGATTAACTGAGTACATGTCGCTACCTGCACAGCGATTTCTTCCCGAAGCTCGTCGCATTTACCCACTACTTCAGACATTATGGATTGTTGGAACTGCTCGAATTTTTCATTGAAAACCGTGGTCTGGTCGTCAATTTTCTCGGCTAGTTTTTGCGACTGTTCTTTAGTTTCCGCCGCTAATTTTTGCATTTGCTCCTCAGTTTTTCGTGACTGTTCTTTGATTTCTTCCGCTAATTTTTCCCCTTGCTCCTCTGATTTTCGTGACTGTTCTTTAGTTTCCGCCGCTAATTTTTGCGACTCGTCCTTAATTTCAGCTAATTTCTGCGACTGTTCTTTAATGTCTCCGGATAAATCTCGCCTTAGATTTTCTACTTGTATTCCGATCTGTCGCGCAAAATTCCCTAATAACGCCTGCATTAATGTTGACATCGGATCTTCTCGCGTACGTTGCAACAGTTGTTCAGGCGTGGTTTCGGTTGATTCGGTGCGATCCGCGGTCGTCTCGCGTACTTCCTCTGCCTCGTGCAACCCTAAATTTTCCATTCTACGAAGTACCTCGTCCCCCGCGTCGCCCTCACTGTCCTCGTCACTCCTAATCTGCCTAGGTTCCCTATATTCTTGATTGCCTGCCATTCTAGTGCTTTGCGTTGCCTTTTACCTTTCTAACAATACAAAATGCACTTCCCTTCCAAAATCACAACACAATACACTATATAACACTTCACTGTACACAGAAAAACACTTGCTGAAAAAGAATACAGTACACAACCAAATAAATACCACAAAATGCTCGTTTATTGTGTCTAGGGTTCACCTTTGCTTGCTTGATTTCAATCGATCGCTGCCGCATGTAATGGGCACCAAAATATCTAACCGGCCCTCACTTGCACCCTTCGACGATTTCAATCGATCGCTGCCCCACGTTATGGGCGCCAAAATATCTAACCGAACGAATACTATCGTAGCCACCCAGTACCTATCTGTACACTCCAGGTGCTTTAAGCACGTCGATAAGATATTATGCTCGAGAAGCGAGCTTAGAATCTCAGGAAGCAGGATCTTTGGGGTACGAGAAAGGTCTGAACCCTCGACACAATAAAAGGCACACAAATAACACAAACGAGCATATAATTCTCTTAAAATTTGGTGGTATGAACTGATGATAATGGAAAACAAATCACACATATAATTACACTTCCAAAAGAATGATTGAATGAACACAAACAAGCAACTTTTTTACAGCCTATTCAGCACGTGAATATTTGATTTCGTTTGGAACTGATTTTCTGGATTAATTACTTTAAACCTAATCACACATAGAATTTACATTTCCAAATGATTGAGTAAACACAACTAAGCAACTTTCTACAGCTTATTCAACACATGAAATACTTAGTTTCGTTTATAACTCACTTTCTGAATTAATTACTTTAAACCAGTACTGGGATTCCCTTTGAAAATTTACCACGTCTAAATTGAACTTACTCTAATTACAATTGTTTGTGATACTAATTCTAATTTACAGTTTCTTGCCTTTTAAAATTTTACATTCAATAATTGACTTGTGGGCAAGCGCACTACTCTTAATTACTCCTTAAATTACAAATGCTGGTAACAGAATAATAACTGCTACTCTAGAACGGTTAAAGGCAAGCACTTTATGCATTAAATCTCCCACTCCAAGCTACAAATTATGAATATCCGTGTCCTCAAATTTTAACACGTTTGAAACTGTTCTATTTCCCTGCCGTCGTGAACTTGACCTAATTCAGCTTTACGGGTTACCTCGATATTGTCCGCCTTTCAACCTTGAACAGCGTGTTGCGCCCCGCACCACGATGCTCGAGTTCGATGTACTGCGTTGCTCTCGCCGTCCTTCTGCTCAATCGTCGTTTTCTCGGCTGATTCGCGTACTCTTGCGTCTTCACTAACCAATTTATTCTCCTCCCACGGCTGCTATCGCCTCCAATTACGCCCAATTTACAGAAATGTCCCTTGCACTTCCTAACTGCGAGTGCAAGTACGTCGCTCGTTCCTAACTTTATTCTAATAATTAAGAACTTTCAGAGCTTTCTGAGAAACGGGCACACTTTTACTTTCCGCGTTATTTAATAGCAGAATATTTCTCTAACTCCTGACTATTGCGCGGATGACTAGCTAGACGTTCCTCAACGCCGTACACTCCTATTCTATACAGTCGTTGCGGCAATCTCTAACTAATCTAATTCTCTAACAAAATCTTCAGACTTGCCAAGCGGTGCCTTACGTGAAGACCTGCTGACCTGACGCGTGCTAGCAGAAGAGATGTTGACTCCAGGCGAGATGGCGACAAAAAAGAGGCTTTCCTTATGCGCGTCAGCCTATTTATTAGCGCCGCGCTGGGGAAATTCTGAGCAGATACAGAGAAGGGGGGGTAATTTCTCCTACTTCACTCCTTTCAGGAAAAACGTGACTCGAAAGTTTGTGGCTGCTAGTGCGAGCAACGGATACCAGGCTGCGCGTTTTGCTACTCAGGTATTCGACTGCTCTTCTCGCCGTCTATGAGCGTTTACGCCGACGAAACTGTGGTGTGACGGGGTTGTATAATCCCGTCTCGGCACAATATATATATATATATATATATATATATATATATATATATATATATATATATATATATATATTGAAACCCATAATATGTGTTTCATTACACTAATTAAATCATTAGTGTAAGAAATCAATAGCTATTTTGAACTGCGCGGTGCGTGCGCCGGGCGCTGCGAGCAGCAGGCAGCCAGCGACGGTTGCCACCGCCACCGGTGCCACCACCGCGAGCAGCGTGAGAATTTCGGTTAGAAGCGGGGAGCGAGCACGTGTAAGCGGCCGTTTGGGACAGTCGAGCCGTGCCGCCCGTCGATGAAGGACGTGGCCGGCGTGCTCCCGGTCAGGAAAAAGTTCGTTAGGAGAATCGCGAAACAGACGTTAGCAGAGCGGCGACGAGTGCGGACGTGCGGCGAAAGATCTCCGCCGGTGTATGGACGCATATAACATTGCGACGTATTTTATGTGCTGTTAGGAACCGCAAAGTGATTGACGTGTAAATAGAACATTAGAAGTATCAGTATAGTGAAAGATTAGTGTTGGTAGAATAATTGATGTTGTTCTTATTAGTTGGCGCGGTGGAAACATTCTTGAAATTGCGCGGTACAGAACTGTGACCAGTATACAGAGTAGGCGCGGGTTATGTAATTAAACCCACTGACGGACAGTGATTCGAGGAAGGTGCGAAGCCGAGGTGTCAAGATCCTGGTCGGGGAAGAATTGCTGGAGCATCAGCCGTGGGCGATTACCACGCCATCCGCTGCTGACGGCCCGCGGCAGTAGCAGAGGTCGACAACCCTGTCGGCACGAGCGGCTCCACGAACATCATAGGTATTCAAACGGGGCCCCGAAGGTATGAAAGATGTATTTTACTCTAAATCTTTGTACCAAGGCGGAGTATAAGAAACGTTGTCTGATTATGTAAATAGCAACTTTGATTTAAAATAAATCCTATTATAATTGTATTTCCATTTATGATTAGTTTCCCCAACGTTGCACCGACTTATCCAGGGACCCATTCACGTAAAAGACACCCTCTCTTAGTGTTATATTGCAGTGAAGATACCCGGCACCACCAGGTATGTCACAGCTGGCGCCCGAACAAGTGGAAAACGTATAGTTAAGAAATGTGGCCTTAGGAACGTTGGTGAAATGTTGGAAAGTAATGTGCATGTAATTGTTGTATAGTAATGCAGGGTACAGATGAGAAGCAGGCAGTGTAAAGTGTATTATTATAGGGAACAAAAAGTAACAGTACATGCATTAACAAAGGATGCATAAGTCAAGTAAGCATAAGGAATATTTGATAATTACCACAATTCTGTTGTGTAATTAATTGTGGGCTGATATAGGAAATTATTTGAGAGCAACCAATATATAGTTACTATTGTAGTTAATGAGGTTATGAAGGCTACACATGTACATGTTACAAATAATGTAATGTAATAGAATTTCAAATTGTGTAGGACATATTAGTAATGTTTGAATTGCCTGGTAATTTTTAATAACATTGAAATTAAAGAAATGGGGAAGTAGTAATAATTCTTGTGAGAATATAAAGGTGGTTAATAGTGTGGTACAAATTGTGCACAAATTTTTTTTTGCTGGGAACGTTCACTCAGTAGTGCATTATCTATCGGTGATGATAAAGTTTGGGGAATTTAATAGAAAAGATACCAGGTTGGGAAATATATAGTAGCATTGTGAATGTATATTGTGAATATTTATATGATACTATTGAGGAAAATTCAGGGAGAAGATATGACATGTAAATGTGAGTGATGATTATGTACATAATATAGCAATAAGTGTGTTGAAAAGTAATTCCAATTAATAAGGGATTTACTAGAATTTGAAAGCATTTATGTAATAGTGTTAATAAGTTTATTAGCAGTGTATATGTGTAAATGGTAATAGTATATGTATTGTATGGAGTATGTTTATGCATTGGTAGGTGAGTGGAGATTTATATGATTACTGACCTAGTGTTATTGTGTTTTGGTGGTGAGTGAGGGTTGTCCGTCATTAGTTAGCAATTGAAATAGGTGTGAATTAATCCATTCACGAAGGATACAGTGTTGTGGCGGATATAGTTACTTCATAGGATAACTGTGATATCGTTGGTAGGTGAGGCAAGTGGAAAATTTGTGCGGTATTTTAGTGTAGTGAGAATCGATCGGACAGCTCAAAGCAACAGAATGGAGGCGCAAAATGTAGTGCTGGACCGGGAAGAAAAGGCGGATGAAGTAGGGGAAATAGATGTAGGAATCGATAACAGCAGGTCATCGGAAAGTAGGGATAGTGGTATTGGAAGTCGGTTGGATGATACGTTAGGGGACAGCTTCAATAAAGATGTACAAGTTGCGTCCACACCGATGATTCAGGTAGCAGGAAATTCAAATCGGGGGGGGGGGTGGAGAAGATATCCCTCCAAATGGAATGCAGATGATAATGAAGATGTTAGAAGAACAGAGTAGAAAGGCAGAAGAACAGAATAGGAAGATATTGGAAGGACAGAGCGAACAGAAAATATTCACAATGGAGCAGATTAGGAAGTCAGCTGAGGAACAGAAAATATTCACGGAGGAGCAGAACAGGAAGTTAGCTGAAGAACTGAATAGGAAAGTAGAGGAACAGATTGGGAAGTTGGCAGAAGAGCAGAACAGGAAATTAGACGAACAGAAATTATTCACAGAGGAACAGATTAGGAAGCTGGCAGAAGAACAGAATAGGAAATTAGATGCAATAGGGGGGCGAATAGGACGCGCTGAAGAACAAATGGAGTTAACGAAGAATGAGATGACTAAAATCACGGAGCGGGTAGAAATTCATGAGCAATGGACTGCCGAAGAATCAGGTAAACAGAAAAGATCCGAGGAGGAACAGAATAGGAAAGCGGAGGAACGGGATAGGAAAGATGAGGTGCTAAAATTTCAATCATGCCATCAAGTAGATGCTAGGGTAGCGGTAGCAGATAGAAACGAGGGGATGACGAACCAAATCCATGAAGAAGTCAAGACAGCGGAGGACAAAACGGTGGAGGTCCAAATCGAGGCCGGGGAGGATGTTTATAAAGTGAAAGCGAAAACGGAAGAATTGAAGTTAATAATGGAAGAAGAAGTGGAAATGAAAATAGAAGAAATGGAGCGTATAATAGAAGAAGAAATCGTGGAAAATATACAAGGGTGCGAAGAGAAAATAGTACAAGAGGAGTTTACACAGGAAGAAGACGGGAAAATGTCGCCAAGTGTCAAGGATGGGGTGACACCAATTATGCCTCCAAAGTCGATGAAATCTCTGGGAGATGGGACGGAAAACCCTAAGGTAGTTATGCGAGCAGAAGAACGGCACCTAGCATCAAACAACATATTGGAAGGATACAAGATCCAGTTATTACACCCAATGTTAGAAGAGAACGCCAGGACATGGGCAGAGAATTGTGGTATATTTCCGAAATTTTTGAAGGAATTTGAAAACAAGATTTCTGTACGAAAGCGGAATGAAGAAACCCAAATAAACATCAAGAGCGACCAGAGGAATAGCCATCACAACTACATCACGGGAAGTCGTAGTGAATACAGAACGAAGAGCGTTATGGCCAAACACATTATTTGCTCCTATAAAATATCAAGGAATCATTTGCATGTCAACGCGACAGTATCCTGTCACCGTGCAGAGCATACTGGGCAGAGCAGATCATACCGATTTAGGAAAGGGTTTGAAGATATTGGAGGGGTACGAATTCACCTTTGCAGATGCCCCAAAGTATGGGAATGAAGGAGATGTAGGCAGGTCAAGAATGGAGCGAAGTCAGGGGCGAGGGAAGAGTGATGGTATGGTCAACCATTGGTACAAACGTAGAAGAGGTCGTAGCTGGAAATGGGATGATACCTATCAAGATGTGTTCAACACGCTGGAAGCTATATCCTACAACTGTGAGTTAGGAAATCACTGTCAGCGAAATGGGGATGAACTGTCGCACAAGAGACAAGACATAGTAGGACATTACAAGCTTCAAATCGGAAACCTGGTTCAACATGGATGGAAAATAGTGAAGTGTAAATAAGTGTAATGTTAGGGTTAATAATAAGTAATCACATGTTAATTCGATTTTAAGTTATAAGTGCATATAGGGCGTCGGGCAATATGCAAGAGAGTGCAACCATCGGCAGTGACGATGTTACTAGTGTGAATTTTTCCAGAAGCGGGAAAAATTCAAAAAAGAAAAGGGGGGGGTGATGAAACCCATAATATGTGTTTCATTACACTAATTAAATCATTAGTGTAAGAAATCAATAGCTATTTTGAACTGCGCGGTGCGTGCGCCGGGCGCTGCGAGCAGCAGGCAGCCAGCGACGGTTGCCACCGCCACCGGTGCCACCACCGCGAGCAGCGTGAGAATTTCGGTTAGAAGCGGGGAGCGAGCACGTGTAAGCGGCCGTTTGGGACAGTCGAGCCGTGCCGCCCGTCGATGAAGGACGTGGCCGGCGTGCTCCCGGTCAGGAAAAAGTTCGTTAGGAGAATCGCGAAACAGACGTTAGCAGAGCGGCGACGAGTGCGGACGTGCGGCGAAAGATCTCCGCCGGTGTATGGACGCATATAACATTGCGACGTATTTTATGTGCTGTTAGGAACCGCAAAGTGATTGACGTGTAAATAGAACATTAGAAGTATCAGTATAGTGAAAGATTAGTGTTGGTAGAATAATTGATGTTGTTCTTATTAGTTGGCGCGGTGGAAACATTCTTGAAATTGCGCGGTACAGAACTGTGACCAGTATACAGAGTAGGCGCGGGTTATGTAATTAAACCCACTGACGGACAGTGATTCGAGGAAGGTGCGAAGCCGAGGTGTCAAGATCCTGGTCGGGGAAGAATTGCTGGAGCATCAGCCGTGGGCGATTACCACGCCATCCGCTGCTGACGGCCCGCGGCAGTAGCAGAGGTCGACAACCCTGTCGGCACGAGCGGCTCCACGAACATCATAGGTATTCAAACGGGGCCCCGAAGGTATGAAAGATGTATTTTACTCTAAATCTTTGTACCAAGGCGGAGTATAAGAAACGTTGTCTGATTATGTAAATAGCAACTTTGATTTAAAATAAATCCTATTATAATTGTATTTCCATTTATGATTAGTTTCCCCAACGTTGCACCGACTTATCCAGGGACCCATTCACGTAAAAGACACCCTCTCTTAGTGTTATATTGCAGTGAAGATACCCGGCACCACCAGGTATGTCACAATATATATATATTGTAATAATCATAAGACTGCTCGGGGGAGGGCGCCAGGTTCAGCTCCTGAAATATAACTGGATGGAAGAGTTGGGAGGTCAATGAATCAGTACAGAGTCATTTGTGAAAAATAACAATTTATTCCTGGCACCAAAAGCTGCCAGGGAACTTATATGTCGCAATGGGCGACGCAATTTTCAATTAAATTTACTTTGTGGACTGATTGTCCTAATTACTAGTTGCTAATTCTTTTACAGTTAACACATCATGCATACTTTTGATGAAGCGTGCTATTCATCACTTGAAGTTCGCAGGGCCTGAGCGCGGCCACTTATAATTTCTCGTCGTTACGGTCGTTCGGCGAGACGGATTCGTCTCATAGTTCTTTCACCAGTGGTTGTGCTGTCTCCACGGGCGGGCCGGGGTGGCGGCCACGGGCGGAGGCGTAGGCCGTCCCAAGTGCGGGCCGGGGTGGCGGCCTCGGGCGGAGGCGTCGGCTGTACCAGGTCGTTGAACTTCAGCGGCGCGTCTCTCTGCAGGTCGCCAAATCGAACAGGCTCAGCGGGTTGAATGGCCACGGGCGTTGATGTAACGCGGTGAGCAGTCACTGGGCTCGGCGCGTGAGGCGGCAAAGGCTACTGGGCCGATGCGGAAACAGCGCGGGATCAAGTAGTCTTCCGCCCGAATTTTCTCCGCGACAAGTCCGCAGTCTTGTCCTAATTATTCCGATTCTGGGAAAGTCTTTCCCAAACTCGCGTCCCGATCGTAAGTAACTGAAGTAGTTGAAGTGACTGACGTGACCGAAGTCTCTCAAAAGTAAGTGAAGTAAGCTTGAGAAGTCCTCTCAAGTGCTCTAGTGCTCAAGTCCCCCCGTGCTCTCGTCTCCCAGTCTAGTCTCTCAAAAATACTTAAGTGCCTTAGTTCTAAAAATCTTTAAGTGTCTGTCCCTGATTTCTACTGTGCATCACGTTTTATGAGAAATTCCCTTTCCCCTTCCCCAAAATGTTCCTAGCTCTGGGTTATCCCTTCCCCCCTGGTGAAGCTTCCCATTGGCTAAGGGTGGCTGCGTCGCAGAATTTTGATTAGCCAATCATGTGGCAACTTTCCCGTATTTTTCCGTCGATGTTCTCAGTCTAATACTGGATTCTTTCTCTCGCTCGCTCCTTTCTTTGTTAGTTGTTCCAGAAGCTGCTCGCAGCCGTCCGGACACGTGAGCTTGTAAAAGCGCATTTCACGGACCATCTCGTCCGGCATGGGCTAAACGACAGCCTACTGTATTTATTTGTACGCAGCCCTTTCGAGGATTCTGGTGTCTTCCCGGGCGCGTGTCACTTTCGTCAGGCTTTGTTCGGAAGGGGATGGCTGAGGCCGAGAAAGGGGTTTCGATTATGACGCGTCGTAAATGTGTCTTCCTCGCCTAATGGACACCCGGCCCAACCCATCGGGGCCCGGCGTTCCCTGGTCGCGCGGCGGGAGAACGGACGCGGGGGCGTTCTTTTGTCCCAGGAGAAGGCCGGCGAACGGCTCCGAAAACAAGAATGGCTTTTTTATGACTGCAGTAAACCAGCTGCCCTTTGTAGGACAGGCCGGCGCGCGGTCGGGTGAGGCTGGCGGCGTGACGAAAGGACCCTTTTCTGCGAGGGCCTCCCCTCTTGACCTAATTCTGTGCCGCGGCGCGAGCTATTCCCAGCTGCAGGAATTATCGGTTATTGGCGACGCCCTAATAAAATTATATTTAATTAATCGGTGACGCCACAATATATATATATATATATATATATATATATATATATATATATATATATATATATATACTTCTCTTGAGTTTAACCTTTTTTATCTTTCTCGTAATTTAATCATGTGTCATTTACTTTCTGAAAGATAAACAATGAAGATGACTTAACTCCTCTAAACGTGACAGATGAAGTATAATGTTCAAACGAGAATCGTACATGTAGACATACTATTATTTTGTAGAAGATAACTTCTTTTTCTCCTTACCCAATTAGTAGAACGGTAGCTTACTTCTCCCCTAACGTTACTCCTAAACCAAGCATTGTTTCTCAGCATCTACATTCCGTCCATTTCCTCCCCTTCTGCTCCTCCGCAACTTACGTATGTTCTGAGGAGATCTAATTTCCAGCAGCCTCGCTTCGCCTCGCCTCGCCTCGCCTCGCCTCGCTCTTGCCCTGGCCAGACACTCTGGGGGCCGAGGCGTCAGAGAGAGGCCGAGTGGGGCGGCGCGCACCGCCCTCCCTCGCCGCGTAATTGCATTGACTCGGAGAGGGCCCAAAGAAACAAACAGACGCATCCTGGAGAGGCCGTTTAATGAAGCGGTCATCGATTGGAAAGCAGAACCCGACCTCGCCTTCTTGGTAAGAGCTTCTTAAACTTGTTACCCTTCCGGAATAGCACGTGCCGCAGGCTGCGCTCGACTCTCGTCTTACCCACATTTTCTGCGGAAACTTGATCGTATAGCCTTGGCTCTTGACTGGTCGATTTATATGTTGTATCTTCGCCTGTCCATTCACTATTATGTTTCATGGGTGTATTCGGCGATTATATGTTCAAGACGATAAAGTTACAATTCACTCTTTGAAGATATACATTTCCTTTCATTATCTCAAAAATATATCAAAGATTCAAAATAAATACTCAAAAAAATATAGAAGTTGTGCATCGTAGGCGGAAGGGTCCACCGGATAAGGCTACTTCAGCTTATTATCTTGACACCCACGTGACATCTTTACACTCGCTCCCGTCTATTGAGACGGGTATAATGGCTGTCTCCCCGACAGGATACACTCGGTCAGGGCTTATTCCAACTGAATGGTTCGCGATAAGTCATCAATAGGGGTGGGTTTTCGTGACCTAAAACGTCGCTAAAAATGATCAATTAAATTCTCTTAAAGTGTTTTTAAAATGCCCTTAGAGCAAAGATTTTTTTTTAAAAAAAATCAAACCCAATTCAGATGAGCAACTCTAGCTGTTAGATATGTTACTGATGTAATCGAGGCTTCTTCCTTTCGTCCAAGTGTACTCAGCTTGCAAACTTTCGTTTAGACTGTTCTTTACCGAGAAATCTCTGCCTTTAGTTATCGCGAAATCGACTGAAGCGACAATGGAGGTAATAGGCGGTACAGAAACTTGAGATTACTTACACACAATGGCCAATTTATTTTTTAATAAATTCAAATTTGGCGCCACGCTTCAATAGCGCAGTTTCGCTGCTCTTTGAAAGATTTTAGAAGAAAAGATCATACGCACACACACACACCGACCCACCAGACTGAAATCTGATAAAATCTGTCTGTTATATCTAAATTCACCTGAAACGATTTCGTGAAATATTTGAATGACGATGTGTTAAAGTAAATAATATACTTTACAGAAAAAATAATTAGTTTTTACCTCGAAAATATTTTGAAATAAACATTGATTACATTAGCATCCAAAATTAGCATACCTCAATAGTCAAACTTTATATTTTAAACCATAGACTAGAGCAGGTTCTTACTTATTAAACCGCATCTCATAACCATCCGAAGCAAGTTCACAAATAATAATTGAATATTTATAAATAATAATATTTTCCCACCATTCTTTTTAAATATGATTTAAATAGACGCACCCTGTTCGTACCAAATCAAAATCTATAAAATTCTATTACTTGTTTATTTAATGCAAACATTATTTATAAACTATCTTACAGGTTATTTGAATTTTTGCTAAGGCTACATGAAAATTACTGAACTTAAAATAAATAACAAAAAACCTGAGAGATTGTCTACCGAGCAAAAATTTTGCGTTAATTTTATCTGAGTATGAATGGCTCAGCGGATGGCTAATTGCGAGAATGCGACGTGTTCCTGAGCTTCGTCTGTTCCATTCGCGCGCGCTGAGCGGCGGGGGGCGGGGCGGATGGCGCGACGCGGGGGAGGGGAGGGAGTGCAGGGCATGGCACCTCCGCAATGACGGCTCAGGCCATTGTGCCTCCGCGATAAGATACGATTCGCGCGGTGAACGCGCCCGCGCAGCGACAAAGGCCGCGCGCAAGTGTCGCTCCGCTTCCTCGCGCGCAATCAACGCCTGCTGCTGCGCGCCGCGCCGCTCGCGCAGTCTGCTGCGCGTCTGCCGCTGCGTGTGGGGCAGGTCCTCGACCCGCACTCACCCTCAAGCCCACCCTTAACACCAACCCCCACCACCTGACGAATCCCCCAGCCTGCCCTCGCCCCCAAGCCCACTGTCACCTGCGAGCCAGCTCTCCCTATCCAATCCCGCCCACGCTCACAATTTTCTCCCTTTACCAAGCTCTGCACATCACCTCTCACACCGAAACCTACCCTAACCCGTCCTCACCCCCAAGTCCGCCATCACTCCCATGACTGCTCTGCCCCCCTACCCGTTCTACCCCCAGAATTACTCTCACTCCCTGTCCCGTTCTCATCCCCAATTCCACACTCTCTCTCTCAAACCCGCCCTCAACTCTCATGCTATTCTATTATCACCCCCAAGACCGCTATCATCTCCTAGGCCGCTCCCACCGCAAATACCGGCTTCAACCCATTCCCACCCTTCCCCCAACTCGAGCCTCACCTCCAAAGCCCCTTTAACCCTCAACATAACTACTCATTACTGATCTCTTCCCCAAGCCCGGACCTCCCGGTCATAGACACTGCAGTGATATCAGTTGATACTCTAAGGCATCTAAGTCGGTTCACAGCTTGATATTAAAAAACTTCTCTTGGGCAGCTATTACAACTGCTTCCTATTCTGGCAACATTCTTCCCCATCTAATCCACATAAATGTTTGGTATTTATTGATCTGCGCCTTGTGCATTCTTTGTAGACATTGTCAATGGAGTGACTTGTCTCTCCACGATTTCTTTAACTTTGTCGTACATTACATATTGGAGACTCTCCTTTGACCTCTGGGAGCTCCACCGCTCTGCCTCGCGGCGCCCGTCATCCCTCCCGGCGCCCCGTCCGCCGCGCCGAGGCCGGCTCTCGGCGCAGAGCCGCAGCCCCGCGCCCCGCCCATAAACCTCCCACTAAGGAGGCGGGCGGCCGGGCACCCACCCATCGCCCCGCCCGCCCAGCCATTGCCTACACATGCGCCTACCCATTAACTATTTAAGCAACAGGGTTGCATGCGGACTATAATTTAGCAGATGTTGCAGTATAAATGTTTCCATCTTTTACATGATATTAAGACAGAGAGTGACTGACAGAGAGGGACAGAGATGGACAAAAACCGGGACAGAGAGAGAGAGACACACACAGACATACGTAGAGAGAGAAACAGAGAGAAATAGAGATAGGCAGAGAGAGAGACAGGAACAGAGACTGACAGAGAGAGATAGACAGAGACAGGGACAGAAAGAGACAGGGACAGAAAGAGACAGGGACAGAGAGACAGGGACAGAGAGACAGGGACAGAGAGACAGGGACAGAGAGACAGGAACAGAGAGACAGGGACAGAGAGACAGGGACAGAGAGACAGGGACAGAGAGAAATAGAGAGAGGCAGAGAGATAGGAACAGAGGGAAATAGAGAGAGGCAGAGAGAGATAGGAACAGAGAGTGACAGGCAGAGTCAGACAGACACGCAGAGAGAGATGGACAGACAGAGATGGACAGACAGAGATGGACAGACAGAGATGGACAGACAGAGATGGACAGACAGAGATGGACAGACAGAGATGGACAGACAGAGATGGACAGACAGAGATGGACAGACAGAGATGGACAGACAGAGATGGACAGACAGAGATGGACAGACAGAGATGGACAGACAGAGATGGACAGACAGAGATGGACAGACAGAGATGGACAGACAGAGATGGACAGACAGAGATGGACAGACAGAGATGGACAGACAGAGATGGACAGACAGAGATGGACAGACAGAGATGGACAGACAGAGATGGACAGACAGAGATGGACAGACAGAGATGGACAGACAGAGATGGACAGACAGAGATGGACAGACAGAGATGGACAGACAGAGATGGACAGACAGAGATGGACAGACAGAGATGGACAGACAGAGATGGACAGACAGAGATGGACAGACAGAGATGGACAGACAGAGATGGACAGACAGAGATGGACAGACAGAGATGGACAGACAGAGATGGACAGACAGAGATGGACAGACAGAGATGGACAGACAGAGATGGACAGACAGAGATGGACAGACAGAGATGGACAGACAGAGATGGACAGACAGAGATGGACAGACAGAGATGGACAGAGACAGACAGAGACAAGGACAGCACAAGGACAAGGACAGGAAGAAAGAGTCAAAGATGATACTCTGTTGCAAATAAACATATGGTGGGAATTTACATACACGTGTTGAATTTGCTCCTGATTACACGTATGTTAACGGAGGTTGCAGTCGTGGCAATTGCTCCTGATTATTAGATAAATCTTCGTACACTGTTATTCGACAGGTACACGACTCATGCAAAGAGATTTCGTGTAACCGCTGCATTAGCACAAATTTGTGGTTAAAAGCGGGGTAAAAGTGATAATCTTTATTTCCCCTAGTTTTGTTTCCTAAACGAAGACAACATATGAGTTACAATATTTCTCTAGTTGCTAACAGAAATTTATATTGCTTAAGAAATATATACATTTTTCATTAATAATATAATTAAATTGGGAAAATGTATTATTATAATTGTGTCATCTACAAAACTATGCTGAGTCCCCTATGCAATTTACAAGCAAATAGGTAAACCAATATCATACAAATTTAATGTTAAATATATGCAACAATTCAATGGCAATAAAAGTCTATAGAATATTGGGAGTGAGAAAAAGTGAGAAAGTGAGAAAAAAGTGATTCTTAAAGTTCAGTAAAAATTTCAACTTTTAGATATAACTCGAAGTCCTGTTTTATGAAATTGTAAATTTAAGCAAAAAAAGGCTTCATTGCCACATTGAGGATCCGTTGTGCCAATTAGTTATCATATTATTTTGAATCTATTTTAAACTGAACTCTACATTGATTTAAAATAATCGATTACACTTTATTATAAATAAATATAAAGGAGATTTAACATATAATTTTCACGTAAAATTTACTTTGAAACAAACTTACAATTTGACATCTTCGTTTGTAATTCAACATATGGTCACCTTGATGTTAAAAGATGAACCGGCTAATATAAAAATTGTTTATAAAATATAATAAATAAATAAATTCATCAATTTCGCATTCACTACAAAATCCGCTGTGGGGCTAGGAGTGGTTTGCGTTCACCTCTGGGCACTCCGACAGCACGAAATAATCGGGCAGGCCTTACATGCAGTAGAATTTCGCCCGGGTGTGATTGGAGCAGAATTTTCATCCCATTCCCTACAGGGAATTGAATATCCTTGGCCTCTAGATTCATAATACTCTTCATCTTAACATGCAATGACGTTTATTACAAAAAGAACGCATGTTCGTTACTGAACATGGGATCACAAATACTAAAAATTGTTTTAAAAAGTTTATAAAACGTAAATCCTACGTTTTAAAAAGACACCTTTCTATGGAGAGAACTCCACTGTTGGTGGGACCAATCCAAGCCTTTGCTAATGCAACGCATTTCCAGAACAAACTGCCTTATTCCGTGAGAATTTTGAAGTGCCGCATTAGCGCGGGCGCGTGCTGCAGGGACAGGAGCTGCAGCAGACGTCTGGCGGACGTTGCAACCGGGGCCTGTGGGATGGGGTGCAGTGGGGGTGGGGGATGTCCCTCCCGCCAATCGAGGCCCGTCATGTGCCGCGTCGCGTGTCACGTCCGGCGACCGCGGGCGGAAGGCAGACAGCGCTGGCAGACGTCCGCTCTGACGGCTTCATTTATGCAACGCCGCAAATAAATCATGGGCGGCCCTCCAATACTGCTGAAGGGACCTGATTTCTGACCGACAATTGTCGATAATTCGGTGACGCTTTTGTTAATCTCAGTATTTTTTTATGTACATGGTATATTAATTAGGAAAATTTGTGAGCAACCTTTCTAGTTAGAGTAAAATGCACGTTTTAAAGTAATTAAAATATTCCTGTTATGTTGCTAACTTGAGCTTCGATACACAAATAAATCATGAGCGACCCTCCAATACTGCTGAAGGGGCCTGACTTTGGCCAACAATTGTCGATAATTTGGTGATGTTATTGTTAACCCTAGTGACTTTTTTATGCACATCGTATTTCAATTAGGAAAATGTGTGAGCAACCTTTCTAGTTAGAGTAAAATGCACTTTTTTAAAGTAATTAAAATATTTCTGTTATGTTACTAACTTGAGCATCGGTTTTCATAAATTGATAGTCTCGTAAAGTAACCATCTCATTCAACCATATCTTCGACATTTTTTCTCTATTCCACATTTCTCAGCAATAAATAATAGAATACAATGGACAAAATAAGAAATGTCACATTCTAACGCAGTCAAGGAGATTACATGTACCTACCGAGATCCTGTGCATAAGCGATTGCCTAACTTTCAGGTGAAAATATCACAAGTGTATCTACGTTATATGAAATTACCCGATATTGCTCGAGCGTTTATTTCTCACAATCATACAAGTATATTAGATATATGGCCTACATGGTGTAGCTCGGATTTGTATAAAGATGCATAAAAAGAATAACTGTACTTTCTTTGTGTCTTTGGGTTGTGGGTGGGGGTGTCGATTAATTTGCTAATATCAAATTGAACTGCTTCACGTTGCTCTGATGTTCTATTTTCACAATATATTAGAAAGTAAATCTATCTATAATTTCTCTCTTCTAGGGTCTGTTCGCCCCACTCGACCACGACCCTTGGTTCACTTCACTCACTTTTTAAATTAAATAGCTGGAAAATTGTACAAAATTTTATTACATTTACTCATATCTATGATTTTTGTGGAGTTTTATAAACGGTGCAATAAATCACATTTTTCCTACAAAAAGCATCAAATATTTCACACTTTAGATATCAAAAGTGTTTACATATTCTTCATTCGTGACTTTCATTAATTTCATATCTCTTGAACATTTAATATATTCAAGGCTAAATGAAATAAGGATCAATTTGAAAATTACTTTTAGAAATTTCGAATATGTGTATAAAAATTGGCAAATATTATCATTCTCAAATAAAAACAGTTCACATTAAAGAATTGAATGTAAAATAAATTGTAATTTTCAATAGTTCTTTCAATGTCATTTGTAGTAATATTCTTCATTAATTGATTTTATTCCAGAATATATTCCTACAAAATGCCTCAGGACAACGCATAGACTGTTACAGTTCTCTGGTTTCGAATTTCTTGCAATTTTGATATTAACAATAGGAAAGATACCGTAGTTACACTGCATATATTCCAAAGCAAATTTGTAACATTCTCCTGTAAAAAAGTACATTCGGAGGTAAAATTTTGAATGGAAATACGCTATGTTTGATTCTTGGTTGCTCAAAAATATTTGTGTTAGTGCAATCAAAATTTACTTACCGCTTTCAAAAGTTCTCTTCTCTCCTCACCAAACCAATGGACCAAAATATTATCTTGTTTTGAACGTTTCATTAGCTTTTAATCCGCCTTACCGGTTCGTGCATCAAACACGGGTTGCCTCTTGATACCCGGTGCATATCGAGCTGGAGGGCACGTGTCTAGGCGCAGTGTTTTGCCCAGGGCGGGGCAGGGGCGGGGCAGGGGCGGGGCAGGGGCGGGGCAGGGGCGGGGCAGGGGCGGGGCAGGGGCGGGGGCGGGGCAGAGCGCAAGCAGGTAGGGTCGCCGCCGCCGGATGCGTCCAAACAATGCTCCCGGAAGGGCCCTCCCCCTCCCCCTCCCCACCCGCCCCGCCCTTCGCTCTACACTGCTACTACCATCGCTGTCCACGTTCCACTTCTCCCGCCACTCTGGCCGGTTCTCATCACAACTCCACAATATCTCGCCTTCTTGAGGACATCACCAGTCCAAGTTAAAGAATTGAGTTATTTAAGGTGGTTGGTTTGCAAAGCTATTGCAATCGTGGAACTGCGATTTTAAAATAAGAATCAAAATACATATTTAACTTATATTGGCTTTGAAAGGCCTTAATACAAATGAATTAGGTCGAAATAGATTTCTTTGTTACAGTGAAATACGTTTTTCTGTTAAAGGAAACGCAGGGTACTCGGTGCATCCTCCTTATTCACTGTCACTATCAGGCAATATATTATTTTCCCAAATTCCCGTCAATGTCACTTCTCCATTTCCACACTTTGTCGTCATGATCACCATCAATACTGGTACTCTTCCTGCCTCTAACAAACAACTGCCATAACTATTTTACGCATTCTCAGATAATCATCAAAGTAAGCACAGTTTTTCTACAAATTTTGCCTACTTGTTAAAGTAGACAGGGAAAAGTAACACACTTTTTGTCACTATTGGCATTTTTGTTTATATTTCCATTTTATTAATTTACTTTTCTATTTTGATAGTAAAGATGGTGAGTCACTGAATGGTGTAGAAATGTAATTTTAAATATTCAAAATGTCTGGAAGCTTTTGAAACTCGAAATGTTTCGCGAGATGCGTAAGTAAACAATCCTATCTTACACAGCTCTTACCCTTCCTTGCTTCTCAGAAACGTAATAGTGAATTGGTACATTTCGTAAAAGATTTCATTGGAGACACGATGAATGAACACCTACGAACTACATTTAGTCGTATGTTCTCTACGAGTTCGAAAGTAGAATATAAACCACATAGAGAAGACGAAGAGGTTGAAAGATTGTATTATACGTTTACCTATCACTCATTTCCTGTGCATTTAAACATCCAAACATCTAGGTAAAGAGTTGTTTTACGATGTGCATGAAGGTTTCAGTACTGTTAAGCGTTGTGGGGGTAGTGTATCATAAGTAATGACTATGATGAGATGTGTAGATGTATTTTGTTATGAAAGTCTGAGTAATTAGTGATAAATTATTTTCATCGAAAAACAACTTCATCAGAAAGGTGATGGGTTTCTTATGGGATATATATCAAGCTGCATTATTTTCTATCGAAACAACTTGTTTTGAATTTACTCGTCGTGAAGTACGTCCCTAGCAGGTTTTACTTTTCGCCTCCCCGCAGCCCTCAGCAACCCTCCCAGAGCGGCCCCTCCAGCACCCGCCTCGTGCCTCCTCCCCTCTGGAGCCGTGGCCGAGGCACCCTCGCCACGCCCAGTGCGCGCATTGTCGTCCACTAACCCCTTCCCACCCCCCACCCCACCCCTTCCCCTTCCCCGCCGGCGCCCACGCGTCGTCCTCGGCTCATTAGCGTGGGCGTGTCGGCACGGCCCGCCCCGAGCGCGCCTCCGGAAGCCCCAGCCCTGCCCCGTGGGCGACACGGCCGCTGCCCGCGCCGGGGGGGGGGAGGGGCTGAGCGAGGGGCGGCCGCTCCAAATCGCGCTCGGAGCAGCAACTCGCGCCCAGCTCGAGGCGGCGGGCGCCACTACGGCCTGGTCCCGCATTTCTTTGCCGGCGGAGCGCAACGGTCAATGAACATGGCGTGGGAACATCCACTCGGCGGTTCTGAATGCGCCTCTAGCGCATAAGCTTTGGGGGAGGAGACATCAAAGAAAGTGATTCAAATTTCATTATCTCTGCGGAATGTTGGTATAAGCCAGGTCAACTTTTTAATTGAGATGTACTCACCAATTAAGGACATTCTTCCAAACTTACATTACAACGTATGTGTTTATATATATTTTACTATTGAAGGCCAGAAAACCATTGTTTACATAGTATTTATCATGTAACAGTTTTATATGAGTAACTATCATCGACATATAATATCGAAATCGTATTTAATAAAAATCAAATTAGAAAAAGTATTTGATACGATTTATTAGTGTTAGTACCATTATTTGTTGAAATTGAATATTGTGGGAGGGGCGAAGTCCCCACCGTTGCTCTACAAGATATCGGAATTTTAATGAACGCGGGCTTTGGCATCATGGCCACTCCGAAATCGTTCGTTAAACGTAACCGAGTAAAAAAGTTACTTTTTTGGTTTATCTTCTTTAGAGAGCCTGCCCGGGAACACTCGCATGTGGACACTCAAACCACCTCCATCTCATCCGTATGAAAGGAACAACTACGTTATCTGGAAACAGTAAATTTGTACCCAAAATTATATCAATTTTCAAAATGGATCTTCACGACAGAAATAAATTATACCATTGTGATGTTTATTATTAACAAACACATAGACACAGCTGCGCAGTAATCTCGCTTAGAGATTAATTTCACAAATAGATTAATTTCACAAAAAGTTCGAGATTCGGCACGTCTCTCACTACCGTTATCACAGAGTGAGGGTACTCAGAAATACGCAATCTAGAAATGTAACACAAGGTTCCTAATGATATGATTTTGCTGATTACAGTGTGAATCACATTTTTGTGGTATTCATGATTAATGTATCAGGAAGCAGATAAGTGGGCTGTATGTAGTAGGGATGTGACATCGACGTTTTTGTAGAAACATCGATGAATTAACGCCGATGTTTCCTTTTCGATGTTTTGTGTTCGATGTTCTTTTTTTTTCTTTTCCGATGTTTTGTTTCTGAATTAAAAATTCCCATCATCACAATATGGTATTTCTAAATTGCCATTTAGGACGAGGTTTTACTGTTCTTTAATAATCTTAAAATAATATTTCCGTTCTACTATTAGGAGGCCAAAAAATAAAGAAAAAATGTACTTTGAGCGGCGATAGATGGCAGCTGGCAAGAGTATGTGGCAAGTCGGAATGACTAGCCTAGACCAAAGGAAATAGAAAACTTATATGGGAAAGTCTGTGCCATTCTGTAGTAAACTAGTTCTTTGTTACGTTTGGTTAAACTGCAGTGGGACACCAGAGTACTACTATGATTTTAAAGATAAAATAGTATTAAAATTGATGTGACTTTACGTGAGTCGTATTTTCATTTGAGTCATTTGTTACTCGAAACTCTATTGTCTGTAGTACAATCGCAGAAAGAGCTACTGTTCTTCACATCAGTTAAATAGTTCATTCTACTAAATTTTGAAAATTACTTAGAAAATTAATTTGTCAAGAGATTGCATCAAAAGTAAATGTGATGATGTCTTCATTTTTCTTCAGGGAGCTTTTTCCAGCGTTCAGAGGATGCCGATCTCAACTAACCACGCCGGGTACCCATTATGTATCTCATGGGGACACACATTAACCATTAACCTAGACCCATATACGAACTTCTCGGTCTGTGGTCAGCAGACTCACAGGGTCTTCCGCGACAACACACTTTACATGAAAGTCAAGGGACAAACCACCATGCCCATGAGGGGCTAGAGCACGTGACCCTTCTGAGCAAGGCCCTGAGTCTGCAGACGCTCTAGCCACCTCGTCCATCCAGGTCTCAAATGTGAAGAAATGTCTTAAATATACTAAAACATAACTTTCCTAGAACATTTTTGAACTCCATTCTAAAGACAACACGAAATGAAGAAAAATATATTGTTTTATAATTATTTTTCAGACGTATTTTCACTGTTCGTTGGCGAGAAAATATACCTGATGAAGGTCAAATATGTCATTTACTTTCTCGATAGATGACTTTTTAACTCCGTGAATTCATAAAATATTTAGCAATAATTTTAAGTTTTTGATAAGTTACAAGTATAAAAAATATATTTTTAATGTGTTTACACATCAAGGTAAAAACAATATCATGCCGTAAAATTTAAAGAATTTTAGTATAAATGTAATCAGTAAACGAATATATAAGCTACCTCATTACTCTAGGATGGCAAACACACTGCACAAAAAACCGAACGCGCAGCTAATGTAGCTCCGGCGCGGCGAGCTGAAGCCAGATGAAGGTGAGTGACGGCGTCCGGTGCATTCAGTCGGCGCATTTCAATAACAATGTCCCAACGCCACGATGCCGCGCGCGGTGGTTTCCCGGGGCAGCGCTCTCCGCCGCTCGGCGCCGTCAGCTATCGTTGCACAATGAGCCCGCAATATTAGTCACCGGCGCGGCGCGCGCCCGGGCGCGGCGAGGCGACAGCTGACGGTCGCGCCACGTTGTCAAGGTGCGCGCCCTTGGCTCTGCTCGCCCCTTCGCGCGAGTGCTCTGCGAACAAAGAAGTGAGTGCGATGCTCTCAAGGGAATATTGATTTCGAGCGTGTTAACTACTAAGGTCATTAGTCCCGTCCATGTAGTGAACGGGACTACATTATCGCGGGAACCGGGAGAGATGGTGCAGGGTCTCAACTGATGTCCCTGCAGTGCCTCTGTCCGGAAGGTCCTATGGTTTATGACCCGACTGTGGAAGGAATTTCGGCAGTAGCTTGTCAGCTAAGTCTCATTCAGCCACTGCCTAGAGGAGAATTCTAGCAGACGACTACTCTGCTAGTTTTCCGTGATTTCTCCGATTAATATAAGGGGGTGCCGTCCGTAACTGCGCTTGCACCCTTTACTGGTAGAGAGATTTGCAAGATACTTCATGTCATCTTTACTAACATGTTTCGATTGCTCGGTTCAAAATTTTAATATACCAAATGCTTATTTTTTTAATAAATGAAAGAATAAGCATTTCAGAATTTGCCAGTGCATCATCTGGTCGTGGATGAGATTCACTATAACAACTTTCAATAGAAATTTCTGCTATACAAGAAAATCGAAGATCAGTAGAAAACTGTGGCTCATGATCAGCGCCCTTTTACTTTTACTTTATCGCCCTTACTTCATAACGAGATAAAATATTGTAATAATTCACGGGAACACGGCAAATTTCCGGCAGAAGAACCGTAATTGCTGAGCTCTGATACGTACGTCTTTCTGTCCGTCTTTCAAAGACCAAAGCTAGCACCAAAACGAATCAGGCGATTTTCTCCAAAGTTGCTGTTACTCAATTAATTTAAAGAAACTCAAGGCTCTCTGAGTTTAAAACGGATATTTTTATTTGTAGGGTACTTTACATGAAGCCTCAATTACATTTTACAAATTTTCTCAAAAATGGGCGCAATTTTGTTACTAAGCTCTCATCTCGGATAGCGTAAAGAAATATTAAAAGAATGGTGTAGGTTTGATTGTAATTGAATCCTCCCATTTTTCGAAAATTTTAAATGTCCAAAATCGTTTTAGGCGTCATTTTTAACGATAATATTGAAAATAGAGATTTTTTTATTCATATTTTTTGCTGAATAATATATTTTGAAATAAGATCATGCAACATTTTTCGGGAATGTGAGTAATTTGTGTGTACTTTTGCGTGAAATATAGGGACTTTTTAACATTTTTTCTCCATAATGTTCAATTAATACCGCAGATTTTTCCTCGAATCTTTCAAAAGTCGTTGAAAGAAGGGTGCTAGTCTCATTTTCTGCAAAATATGTATTTTCGAAAATTGCAAAAACTTAATATTTCGAAACTACAAAATTCAAGAGTTTTTTTCTTTCCTTAACCAAAATATGTTCTTTAGGAAATGTCATGAACAATGGAGAGAGGAAGACACACACTTGCAGACACACACTTGAGTCACGTGAATTCAATTATGTACGTAACAACCAAGGCTGTGGATTATAAACCCGCGTAAAACATGAATTTTAGTTGAATGAATAAGCGTTATTAACGTAAGCTTTATTCACTGACGGGGGTATCTCACTTGCAATTTGACCTTTGTCCCTCAAAAATGCATATCAAATCGAATACCTTGCAAATAACAATTAAGATACTCTCGAAATTAAAAATTCGAAAACCATTACAACATAATCCGACCATTTTTATGAAATTGTAACAAAACCATAAAACACTCCAAGCAGAAAATGGACACACTCATCACTCTAGTATTTCGGTTGTTATCCATACACTGGTCACGCTCGTTTTGTATTGCAAGGTCGTCCAAGCCACTAAAGTTGACATGTTTACAACCGGGTTGTTTGGAAAAACGACGACGTAAAAATTAATGATGCAGTCTTAAAAATATAACGCCTTAATCCGCAAAAGTTTCACGTGCGCTATAAAAGATTCTTTAATGGCGCGACGGACGCGTTTCTAGAGATGCGGCCTTTTGTCTCGCGTGAGGCCGTGACGTCGAAGGCCGGCGCCGCGCAGGTGCGATAGGCAGGGCACGTCGCGCGCGCGCCCAACAACAGCCTCATTGCAATATTCAGCGGTCCGATGGGGCGCTCGCCCTCCAATCCTTTTAAGGGAGCCGGAGGCAGAAGAGGAGGCGGGAAACGAAGGTCTGGGAATGGCAGAAAACGCGATGAGTGCGAAGGCACAAAGTTGAATAAAAAGTGAGGGTTTGCTTTGCAAAAGGAGTTGACGTCGCTTCAATGGCTTGGCGAGTCAAAGCCACCTAAATTTATATTTCAATAAATGAAATACAAGGAAAGGGTGATTCACGCGTAGAGTTAGAGAGATGAAAGCTGTACAATGACATTAGCAGGTAAGCGATTTGCGAAGAAGGCTGCCCTAAGAGGTTCGAAGCAAATCTCAGAAACCCGTAAGAAATCTACGCGCATGAATTCAATGCATTTTTGCCAGCGATGTATTGTATTACCCCCACCCCTCTTTGATGAAGAAGGAGGAGAATTATTAATCAAGTTTGCCTCGCTTTTCTGCCTTTGTGGGATGCGGGGAAGGAACAAGGTATCACACACATGCATTAAAAAGAAATATTAAGACCTTTTTAATTCTAATGAAAATAATATTGAACAAATGTGCGATGTTTACATAGTGACAAACGCGCGACTTGCCCTGCAAGAACTATCACTACAGTGATGGGCGCCGTCGCCGCCACTGCTGCAGCTGCTGCTGCTGCTGCTGCTGCTGCAGTTGCTGTACCGCCGCACGGCACCAGCAGGGGCGGTGGCATCGGCATCGGCATTGGCGGCGGCTGACTAGTCACAGCTCGCAGTTTATCGATGGATTAGCTCCATCAGATGCTGGCAAATGACGTCCAATGCAATCACCCGTCACCATGCGACACTAGCCTATATACAATCCGGAGATCAAGGACGTGTAAATGTTCTGCCACCCCGTGACCCGACAATGGCCACTGGTAATAAAGTGCAAGTCTTGCACTTCGAGACTGTGGAAGGAGCCGCGCTCTCCCTGAAGAGCCAGAGTGAGTGGCTACTCGAAACTCGCCAGACGGAAAGTTTGATTTGAATCTTTCTGCGAAGTCCTTTCCTCCTACTCCTTCATCGGCGAGGTAGCCTTCTATTCGTTCTATTTGAACGAATGGTGTCGGAGTGCGGACTAACTTTTGTCAATTAAACATCAGCGCACATCCATTAAAATTATACGTGAATGTGACTAGAATTCCGAAAATATTAAATATAATTTCTTTCTAGGAAGGATCTAAGCCCCAGCATACGGTAA
The DNA here is from genome assembly GCA_038098605.1 of Gryllus longicercus. Classification (NCBI taxonomy): domain Eukaryota; kingdom Metazoa; phylum Arthropoda; class Insecta; order Orthoptera; family Gryllidae; genus Gryllus; species Gryllus longicercus. Next base: position 277,738 of record JAZDUA010000620.1, on the reverse strand, counting down.
CGTATGCTGGGCCTAGCGGTTCAATTGGTATTGTGAGTTTTCGTTGGCATTTCCAATGAAATAATTATAGTTTTTTAATAATTAGTCGTTTTTGTGGCTTCCATACAGCAGAAAACTGATGATGATGGGTAAGCCATCGAAATCTGCTATTTTAATAAATAATATTTTTGACAAAGACGACACTTATAATTATTTCATTTCAAGCGGTTTAAGCTGTCGAGACGGCCAGGCTCCTTTCCAAATTCCCCTCTGTGAAAAGATCCCGCAATCGCGCACCTGAGGGGTGATAGGCGTTTCCTTCCTAGAAAGGAGTCACGAAGCGGGCGACAAAAGAAGCTCGCAACGCGGGAGCGGGCGTGGGGCGGGGGCGGTGAGGGGCGGCTCTTCTTGCACCGAATACATGTCGAATTCGTTTATACCGCGTTTAATCACAGCGCGAATCGATGGATTGTTACAATATTTGTGTTGTTTAAAATCTGAACCAAAAACCAACTCAAAATTTCCTTTAAATATGCAAACCCCGTTTAACACTTTCGTTCAGAACTTTATTCTCAATATTGAAAAATGTAATACAAGCGTTATCAGGAAATTGTTTCACTAGCAAATAATAACACTGCTCTGAAAAATATGTTGTTTTCGAATTAATGCGTGTTCATAAACGGAATTTTTGCGCTGAGTTAAACAGTGTATACCTTTTTCTTTCTGTCATGACAGGTTTTCAAAAAATTTTGAATATGTTTTTTTTCATAAAAGTCCCGTTCATATACCACTAGCAAAATACCCGACGTTCCCCGAGTTTTCTTCACATCTAATCCTTGAGAAAAAAATATCATTTTTTATATACTACATGCTAATGATTATTATTTTTAATGTAAATTGCTTTAAATTTTAAAAAATACTATAATTTTTATTTTATTTTACAGATTATTTTAGCTATTAGATTAACAATTTTACTTTTTCGGTACTGCTTACTCAGTATAGAGAAAGTCTTGTAGTGCTACGGGAAAAACGGGGAATTTTCGACACAAAAACTCATATTGCTGGGCCTTGGTAACGAAAAATTGGATAAATCTTGTCCCTAAACGTGTAGAATGTTATAGTAGTAGAATGTTACAATATATTTGTGCAGAATCTTATACTGGCAAGATGTGTTTTCTGAATAAACAACCTTTTCTTTTACAAAGTATTATGTATGTGCTATTTTGGGAATGAAATTCCTTTAATCCTAATATAAGCTGTTGAATTGAAAACCCATTACTACCAATTGTGTTTACGCATTGAACATGTTGGAGGATCTGTATTTTTCTAAACACTCGGTCAATTGACCGAAACGCGGTTCATCCCGGATAGCCAATAATGTATTGACTCCGGCCGCGGAAGCCTACGAACGCATGTATTTTTCTAAGGTTTTAAATGACTGATGAATAAATTAAACTAAAAAATTAGTTTTATATTACGTTACTTGCATGTAGGTCCTTAAACATATGTGTCTGTCGTATTTAAGATTATTATAAAAGCCGGCAATTACGTTTCAGCACAGAGTTATGAATCCTTTTATCTAGGTGGCAATGGCTCAATGCGAGCCTAGCGCAACGCCGCGGAGGAACAAGTGTACTTAGCCGTGAGGAGAAGCGACAGTGTTTTGTTAAGACCTTCACGACATAAGTTTACATTGTCGATGTGAAACACAATACAATTTCTGCTTAGTATCTTTCGTGGGAGGAGAGGCACGTCGAGTAGAGGCGATGGCAAAAGCTCTGGTTTCGGAAGAACTAAGCAATACCAACGGAGAACTTGACAAGGACGAAACATCCGACATAGATGCTCCAAGTTTCCCAAGCTCAAATGCTTCAGTGTCCGGTATAGGAAAAGATGCTTTAAAGAAGTTGGGTCTTGAATTTCTCTCAGAAGATGACGATTTAAGTGACTCGGAAAAGGATGGAAGTGATTGTACAGACGGTTGTTCGAAAGATTTTGATTCATTAATGTCAGGTTTGTCTCTAGAGAAAAAGAGATTTCGTAGAAAAATTAGTGAAAAAAATATGGACATGTTTAAAAGTGAAATCAAAGAAATATTTGACATACTCGACGTGGATGGAGTTGGAAAGATCAGAACTAAAGAAGTGTCATTTGCCATGCAAGCATTAGGCTACGATCCTGGGAGAGAAGAAATTAAAGAAATTAAAAGTAACCTTGACCCCAAAAACACGGGAATGGTCCCATACGCCGATTTTTCTAAATTATTAATCTACAAAATGACTGCAAACGACTCCCAAGTGACAACGAAAGGCGATGCTAAAGGAGAAAGCGAGAAACAGAGAGTGCCATCCAATTTTGAAGACTTCAAAAACTTTGCGAAAGAGTGGGGAGAATATTGGACAGATGACGAAATCAGAGTCATGGTGGAAGAAGACAATAACACTGAAATTAGTCTTGAAGATTTCAAGAAGTTCATGGCCGAACGCAGTTCGTCCTGAGAGAAGAGTAAACCTTTGAGTGATGTCCATGTATGTAATATCGGTGAGCAAAATTCAAATTGGTTGAAATCTCAGTATCTATTATACATTATGAGTGCTGATAGATGTAATAAAAATAATACTGAATGAAGTATATTTATTCCTACAGAAACAATCTGTTTTTAACAATATGAAAGACCGTTTTCCCAAAATATATTTAATACAACATTTTATTCCTTTGGGTTCGTATTTACTAAATATCCATGACAAATAACATTTGACTTTGTGCTTCCTAGCTATTGTATAAATTAATTATTGTATGTAATTACCAATAGTCAAAATGCATTAATTCGGCCAGACTTTAACATCATTTCTTGTAGCATTGGTTTAAGTTTCAATATTTTTCTCCATTTTTTTCCGTTTGAGCAATCAGCACGTTTAAAATTTTTGTAAATATAATTTCTTTAGGTTTCTTTTTGCTTTGTTTATTTGTGTAATTGAGGCTTGTTTTGTTGAATACTTTCATGGATAACCTATTAGAAATATTTATCACACCATCACGGGGAAAAATTTGTTTCCGAACAGTATGTTTCGTTTTGGTCTGTTGGCTTCGTATTACAAGCAACGTAATCCAAATATATTAAATAAACAACTAATTTGCTAACTTTACTTCTAGGCTCTAGCAATCGTTTTCTTAAGAGTCAAATTTACACAATGTTAATTTTTATTTTATATATAGTTAATGAGTAGGTGTCAATATTTTCATAAAAATGTTAAGATTACAGAAGATTGAATTAAGCCTCCGGATAAATGTCTTTGTATACAAAAATTACTACCTTCCTTAAGATGACACCGTTTGTTATTTAAAAAATTGTATACATAATTATAGATTTCTACATTAAAGCATGAAGTATGATTTCTGCACAAGTGGCACATAGCTAAAATTCCTTCATTGCATAATGAACTAGTTTATTTAAACTGTATCTGTACAAAACTATTCTGTAATATTTACATTAAAATATATAATAAAAACCATACCATAGATTTAAAATAAGTCTGAAGATATTTGACATCTTTTAGTCAGTAGGATTCTAATCTTCAAGTAAGTAACAGCTTTAAATGCATTACAGAAATAAAATAAAATTTCTAAAGTTCTAAATGACTATCTACTTCACAACATTGTTTTCAAAAATACGTTGCTTACTATGATAACAGTAGGGAAAGGCGTTGTATCTTGGACATATGTTTATCTATAGTGATTTACGCTTCACCTGTTGGGGTGGTTTTTAAAATCACATCATTTGTTGACTTGCTAGTTCATAAACAAACTAACATGAATTTGATGAGAGCCTCAGAGTGTTTGAAATGATGCTAATTTTGTTTGTTTATTTTTCTTCTCTAACCATCCCATTTTGTTTATATTATGTAATGATAGCACAGTGATTGAAGACATTTTCAGCTACAAATGCATGCATTTAAATTCAACCTAAAAAGGTATGATAGTATTTTTTGTGAAATATGAACAAGAGTTTTACCTTGAACCTAGGTGTGTTCGTCGAACCTTGGACCAGTTCAATGCACATCTCTGATAAAAGTAGTATAATCAAATAGGTTTTCATTATTTGCAATTATATATTTTATCTTATCGATAAAAATTCTTGTATAAATGTATAAACTCAAAAACTACTCTTCTTCTGGGTACCTCCACTTTATAGCATGAGAACTTGTATTCTGTATTGTCAATATGTTTCTAAGTCTTTCTGTTTGTGAGTTGACTCTAAGCAATAATCTAATGTTTATCCAAGCAGGGTACAGATCCCATAATGCTATAATACATTGTTCAGAGGCAGACAGTTGAACGTTGGGTTTCAGTACGGAGCTAATTTCAATTTTAAAGCGATGATTTTCAAAGTGAGCAATGCTCCAAATACTAATGTTTGTTACTAATGAACAGTTTCGACTTGGGAGTGTCCTTCATATAAATGTCTACTTACATTAGTTACTTTCTCTTTACTACGTACGTAGTAAATCGAGATGTAGTCAGAACCCACATTTTGTGGGTCTTCTCACCGCAAAATTGATTTCCGGCAAAACGCCTGTAAGTCTGTCTGTTTGCCTGTCAATCCATCTCTCCTATTGTCACGTCAAGCCCCTAAACCGTTCACAGAATTTTTACGAAATTTTATATTCTAAATCAATCTGGCGGGTATCATGACTTCTTGAAATTGAAAAGGATAGATTGATTTCAGGGAGGATTTATCATTTACTCAACAAAACTTTCAAAATGTTCTCGACAATGGTGCACATTTTGGGATTGAATTTATTTCTTATAGAGAGCAAATTTGTACGCTCGTGAAACGGCCCCATTTTCTTTAAATCTCTCATTTATTTTTGAACAAAAGCAATATTTTAATATTTAGCACCTTTTTAGAACTAAAACATTGAAGATAATAATTTTGTCTTAATGAAACCCTTTCTTCACAATTAGATATTTAAGTAAGGTCATAAACAAAATTTTAAAATATATTTCCCCGTAATTTCAAGTAAATAGTTACTTTTAAAAACCAAGTAAACAAAATTTTCTAAATTTTTTAAACTTTTTTCTTCATTTTCTTCTCAACTCCGTCCGATCTTGATTAAAACGTCTGAATTTTTGAAAACTGCAAATGTTCAAAACTCTTTTTAAAGCATCGGTTTGCACTTTGACTCCGGTTTCCGGTCAAGTCAGTACATTTAATTCTTACTAAACCTACGGAGCTGAGTTTGGTACCGAGCGTGCAATCATTTTTGCGGGTTGAAACCCTTTTGTGTTTTCTTATAGTATTATGACATCACAAAACCATTACAAATGATGATAACGATATAACGTGTTGTTATATCACTAGTTAATACTGCGAAGGTAAATACGCCAGAAATGTTCCATAGGCCTACACTGACCTATATTATGAAGAACTCTGTTGTTTGTGATGTCCGCCTCCCTCGCTCGTGAACACACGAGAGCATGCAGGTCGACTAGAAGAGCGGCGTCCACGCACGGTTGGTTGTAGCGGCGCGCGGTCCGTGTCCCGCCTCGGGGCTCGATCCCGGATCCGCGGTAACCTGCTGCATTATGAGTACAATCTGACCCCGGCCCCCGCCACACACACACACACACACACACACACACACACACACACCGCCGTGGTCGGTCATCGGGAGGATTTATCCATTCATTAACATGTTAATTCAAAGCAGGGCGGGCGGGGAACGGGCGGGGCGGAGGCGAGCATGAATAAACATAGCGGGCGCCGGGCGACGTGGAGAGTGCGTGGGGCGGGGGCGGGGGCGGGGAGAGCGGGCGACTGGGCGGCGGCAGGCCGCTGTGTAATACATCACGTTTAGCGCTCGACCTGGTCGCCAATTAGGCGTGACCGGCAGCCGGTTTGTTTCTATTGTGCTTGGGGCGACATCGGCCACGACGACCGCCCAAGGCGAGCGACAAGGGCCTTAGAGAAGGCTTGTTGTGTCAGGGCGTCCGGCTAATCCAAGAGGATCTCTTCGGCTAAGCAGGATCTTCAGTCAAATGGTCGGAAATCATGTCAAGGAGGTAAGTACTGTGGGGACCTTCCGAATTCAGGGTGCGTTGCTTCTCTTTTGCAAAGTCGTTTCTCAAAAAAGTACAAAAGTTACATAAGAAAGAGATAGTTCTGAAGTGAAGTAGAAAAAGCAGAACATAATAGCCATATTCTGCCTTTGGAGTTAAAAAGGTTAAATTCGCAAAATATGATAGTCTTAATGAGTACAAAGCAATTTTTTATGTTTTAAATATTGGGTTCTAAAGTACTACATTGTGTTATTTTCCAGCTGAAGTTCTGAGTCGCTTAAGAAATTTTATACATCGTTTTAAAGGTGTGTATACGGATTACAGTCGATGATAACTGAATTTGGATGACATATCACCCACATTTAAAATATTATTATTTATAAATTAGTAAATTATAAATAAAAGATTAAAATTATCAAGTGCATGGTCTACGACGCACAAAGCCATCTTAATGGTGGGAAGAAGACGTACAACTAGGTCTTCACATTCTTTGCAATATGCCCATCTTTTAATGTCGGATAGATGATAGCTTCCTGCCGTAATGATACCAGGTACAAATGTTGAAGCCTTGTTTAGTCGAAAATTGCACATTTAGAAATACGAAAAAACACGTCCTCTAATAGGAGCACTCGGTCTTTCACCGTCTTCCTCCTTGAAACAACCAACATCACAATAATGGGTCACGCGTCCGTGTTCCAACGACCTTTGCAATCGTAATGCTACATTAATATTCGCTGCAACGCTGAGTAAAAAAACGGAGGAAAAGAAGTACAACACAGAGTAAAACTAAAAACATGAGGAAACCAGGGCCCGGCAATCATAGTTTTCATGCCGAAAATTCGCCGTTTTCCAGCTAAGAAAAGGCAAAGCAAAGGCTAAAAAGTAAATCGAAGAAAACAGAATGAAAATAATATGAAAAATGGATGAAGGAGAAGAAAGAAAAGAAGTAACAGACGAAATAAATACAAAAAGAACATTTGACTTGGTTAGCCTCATACGGAGGGTTCTGTATTCATATTACGATTCGTACATTATCGACGTCGATGTCCAGGAAACCGCGTATTGCTCCTCCTTACGAAAGCCGGGGATTTATCGACAATTTCCAAAGTACTCCAGTTATTACCTATGATAAGATCAGATGTTTACTTTCAGGCTATAACGGCCTCAGAAAGCCGTTACCTGAAAACACTTGTACGCACTTAATACAAATATTTTACCGCGAGAACAACATTCACATTTGTGAAATTATTTGTGATAAGTATTCACTTTACTGTTAAATATGAAGATAATTGTGGGTGAAAACCAGAACGGTATACGTGACATTTTTAAATTCTAAGGGAAAATGTTCATTTTAGGCCAAATGTCAGTGGCAATGTATTTTCGTGGCATTAATGAACAATTGGAATGCGATGGTTTTAATGATGACACAAAGCACCACTACTTTATAGTGTTTTTACAGTTACTTTACTTTACATATATCTCAGAATTTATATAATGTCACTTATATCGTTGTTTTTCACCCATTTTTATTTAAATAACGAAACTATTTCGTGTTATTATTATACATATATCTTTGATAAAATAGTAAAATTGCATACAAATATTAAGGTAACCGTAAATAACCATAGTATGTGCGTGCGAGAACAAGAAGCGGCAGCGGGTGGTACGGCGGCGGGGGAAGGCGGCTAGGGTCGGAGCGACATAGCAAGAGGGAGTGGAACGGCAGGAAGCAACGCGGCGGGGGCGGGGCGGCGGGATGGTGGAGTTGCGGGGCTGTGGGGGCGGAGAGACGTGGCAGCGGGGAGGGGAGTGGCAGGTGCGAGGCGACGGGGAGGCGAGGTGACGGGGGCGGGACGGCACGGGCGGACCGGCGAGGCGACGGGGGAGGAGCGGCGGGGACGGGAGAGCGTGGCAGCGCGGAGCTGGCGCGGCGGGGAGACGAGACGGCAGTTGCGAGGCGGGGGCTGGATGGCAGGGGCGGGAGGGCTGCGCCACTGCGGGTCAGCGGGGGGCGGCGGACAGCAGGGTGGTGGAGAGGGGCGGAGGGCGGCGGAGGGGCGGGCGCGGGCGCTTGTCGCCGGGCGCCGGACGCGCGCCTGCGCCGGAAGCGGATGCGCGTGATGGAGGGCCGCGCGCGGAATGACGTGCGCCGCGCGCTGCCTTTGTGCGGGCGCGCCGCGCTGTCAAAAACGCCCCTGGCCTGTCCTGTCCTGTCCTGTCCTGCCCTGGCCCGTCCTGTCTGCCGACGCTAGAGTGCGCTCGCTCGTCAGACCGACCGACCGGCCGCGCCGCTAGCTGCGATTCCGCCCATTCAGAGCGATCTCCACCTCATTCCGCGCGGCTCCGCTCCGACGATCGACAGTCTGCCGTCTCCCAGCGGCTGCGGTAGCTCGGTGGCAACCCGCCGCACATTAACGAAGGCTTTGCATTTTCCACACTAGCTAAAAGCTGGGTCGAATTCAACCAGTCTAGAGAACATCCGGCTTCTCTGATTGCCATTTTCCTTAGTTTCTCCTAATAATACGAATGCGTACAACCTTTCCTGCCTCCTTCTTGTGCCCACGTTTCCCTTTTTACCCACGTACGCATTACCTTACCACACACACCAAGAGACCAGCCGGAAGCTGAAGCTTGTGCCCGTTGGCGCGGTGTCCCGTTGCAGGATATACGAGGTCGGGGAATCCCCGTAAGGCGATGTGTAGGTCGGAGTCGAATCTCACGTTGCAGTGGGGGAGGAACATCGCCACGCCTTTGCATATAACATGCTCAACACTTACATCGTGGGCTCAAAACCACTAATTAAATTAATCAAATATTATACCCACGCCTCGCCGTCCTTTTGCCATTTCGCCGCCAGCCCGAAGTCTCATCGTGTACCATGCCCCTCGCTGCATTCCCGCCACGCCGTTCTCTCGCAGAGTTCACATCACGGCGTTTACATACTTTTCGCCGACGCGCTAACCTTCTGCCTTTTTATTAGCCAACTGAGATTACATTTAGGGCAAGCGTCTCTTGCCTTTATGCAGGGAATACCCGTACTCAATGAAGTGTTAAGTTTATGATGAGGGGTCAAAGGGCGACCACAAATAGTAGAACCATGCGCGAGGCGGGACTCGAACTCGGAATCCTTCGGCCCGAGATCGCTACGACACTGCTACCTTCGCGTTCTCGGCCACCCCGCTTGGCTTTGCCGTATTACGGCCCGGCTATTCTCTCATCGTGTTCTAGACATGCCGCTGGCTTCTTGATGTGTTCTCGCCAAGTGCTTGTGTCGTTTTCTGGCCACGTCGTACCTCACCATTCAAATATTCTTGATCTGGAAAACTTTTAAAACAAAAAATATGCATGAATATGTAGCAATTGTTTTCTATATATGCAAATATCACATTGAAATTATATTCTGAGACTTCTGCGACAGTTTCTTGTTTTGTAAATAAGAATGCAAATTAAAAATTTCGCTTTAAATCGAACACTAAAATGAATATTTAATAGATATGTTTACATACTTTAGTTAGGTAAACTAATTGAAGGTATAGAAAAATTTCGAAATAAATCTAACATTGTTTTCAAAGTGGATACAACGCACGATATTCGTATCGCAACATCCGATTACAATACTCAATTGGCTACCTAACTCGGCCCAGCGGAACTATTTTGCCAATATTCCAATCTCGCATTGCAATTAAATGCTTTACGACGCTAACATCGTAAATAACTATTTAATTTTAAAATTTTATTTACATTCCCTCAGATATTATTCATTATCAACATATAACTTTTTAACATTTTTGCTTACACTATTTCTTATATATAAAATGTCGTGCCATACCAAAGACCGACTTTGCAATATATTTTCTCTACTCCCTTCCTCCTCTATTATCTGGTTACGCAGCATCGGAAGGTGTTATTTCGAGTCGACCACCGTGCAAGCCAGGCTTGTTTCCAATTACCTTCTGCCAGTTAGAGTGCTTATCCGATTTGCCACTATGAACAATGTTCAGAATTGGAAGAGACATTGTGAATTCACATCGTTAGGGAAAATCCCACAGAAATGAAACGCTGTAAATTAACTGAATTCAATATAAATTTGACATCAATTAAAATAAATTCTGATTAACGACTTTTAGGACCAACCAGAACTCTTCTCTTTTGAAGAGATAAACATTTACCTTTAAGAGAATTGATTATCTCACAAATTCTAAGATTTGTAAAACCGTATAGAAACCTATAGAAGTAATTTTCACTGTGAATTTCAAGATGAATTTTTACAAATTGTAAAACAATTTATTGCATTATTTATTATCACTTCATAATAATAACATGAATAATAGAAGGTTACGAAGTTGAAACCTGAAATTAACGTCATGACTTAACAATTTAAAGGAACCTTGTATTTATTTTCAAACCATGTAATTACTAACAATAATAGGGCGAATTGCAACCTTAATTCAAAAATACATTTTGTTTCACCATACAAACTTGCGAAAACAGATCATATCATCTACAAAATTGAATGTCTGTTCAAATAAGCGGGACTATCAAAATTCACACAGCAAATCTAATACACGTACACATTAATACAAGTTTGCTTTTTTCATAACTTTCATGAAGTCATCGAAGTTCACTTCACCATCGCCATCTCGGTCCGCTTCTTCAATCATCTCTTGAAGTTCCTCATCATTTATATCTTCTCCTAACTCCTTAGCTACACGCTTTAAATTCCTAAATGAAATAGTACCCGTGTCGTCATCATCAAACAATTTAAATGCTTTCGCAATTTCTTCTTTTGGATCTCTCGCTGCAATCATTACACTCATAAGTTTTGTAAATTCATCAAGATTAACAGTGCCTGTATGGTCTTTGTCAACCTCTGCAATAATTCTCACCAATTCCTCCTTACTTGGCTCGAATCCTAATGCTAGCATAGCATATCGTAGTTCTTTAGTTTCAATGCTACCGGTCTCATCGCAATCTAGCAGCTCAAATGCGTCTTTTATGTCTTGTTTCATAGTCTCTGTGATCAAAACCTTTTTTGTTTGACATTTTCTCCAAGCAGCAGCCATATCAAAATGTGTTACATTCAGACACGGACAGTTCTTGTCATCAGCAGACTACTAATTCAATATTCACAGCACACACGTAAACAACAGAAATAATATAAATAACACCACAGAACCAAAGAGTGAAAACACAGAGATCTCCTTTCATTTGTTGCGCAATTGTTGGATTTAAATTGTATTTCCTCTTTAGAGCCTTTTTGGAAGAGGTTTTAGTCAATAAACAATTTAAAAAGGTATTTTATTTCAGTAATATATTTTTTTTCTAATCGCTTGGCATTTCTGCTTTTCAAAATTGTTGATATAAGGTTTGTATAACATAATAGGATCAATCGTCCTCAGTTCTATCAGCACGCTTCCGGTATAGGCAGTTAGATTGACAGGTAAAATGAGCTTTACAAGTAATAGTTGGCACTGCTGTGTGTGTGTAAATGTGTTTTGCGACTCTCACACTCAACCAACCTTTATAAATGAGGTATCTAAAGAAGAAGAATTTCACACATATGTGACCAATTGCACTTAAACTTCAATAATATGAAGTACTTAAACAACAAAAATTAAATATTCATGTCAAATGCAAACCGCAACATTGGGGCAGCATTGTTAAAGTATTATTATTATTATTATTATTATTATTATTATTATTATGATGATGATGATGATGATGATGATGATTATTATTATGATGATGATGATGATGATTATTATGATGATGATGATTATTATTATTATGATGATGATGATGATGATTATTATGATGATGATGATGATGATGATGATTATTATTATTATGATGATGATGATGATGATGATTATGATGATGATGATGATTATTATTATGATGATGATGATTATTATGATGATGATGATGATGATTATTATGATGATGATGATGATGATTATTATGATGATGATGATGATGATTATTATGATGATGATGATTATTATGATGATTATTATTATGTTTATTATTATTATTATTATTATTATTATTATTATTATTATTATTATTATTATTATTCGAGTAGGAAACGCTACTGACCACGCAACACATTTCTATCTCTGAGGCCCAGTTGTATTCTATCCTGGAGAGATCAACGAGTGGAATTATGGATATCAGCCTTTCGGCTGCATCCCTTGGTTAGGACAAGGTAATTTGTCGAGAATATCAATTATGAGGGATAGGATGATATTATTATTATTATTATTATTATTATTATTATTATTATTGTTATTGTTATTAGTGTACATTTTCCTTGCAATGCCCCAGTATATGTTGCTGAGTGACGATGAGAAAACGTATTTCTCAGCTTCAGAAGACCAGAATACGGGCGTACGGATATTTTCGTGCTAACCACACGTACCCCTTAAACCCATAGCCGCGAGGACGGGCCGCTGCTGGTAGGCCCTGGCCCGTTCGTGGGCTACTACGTCAAGTAAAGAGAGAGAAATCTTACCAGACAGTAATAAACTACCATAGAGTAATAATATACCACTATAATGCGGCTTTGCCAACTTCACACTGGCACCGCCACCACCGTAAAAAAATGGAAACCATAATAAGTCGTTTGTACCGGATTGTTCCACCAGAATTTTTGTTTTTACTGAAACAATAATTAAGATACATCCATTTTAAAGTAGTATCGGGAGCCTCACGCTAAAACACCATGCCTGTCACTACCACCCGCTAAATATGGGAATCATTCTAAATCGTTTGTTCCAGAATTTTTCACCAGAATATTCGTTTGTACCAAAAAATAATTGAGTTAAGGTGTTTTATTGTGGCGGTGCCAACTGCACCCAGGCACTGCCACTACCGTAAAAAAGTTTTTAACAGCTGTATAAAAAGGCGGATTCTGCGCAGCGAATTCCGGCAGATGATGCAATATTCGATACAATATTAAGTGGAAACATGTATCTAGTGTGTGAGATTTTCATCTGATGTTGACTTGAAAACCCTTTTAGAATAGATGCTCCAAATCTTGGCAAATGGCAAATTGCTCTATTTAATAAACATAATGGAAAGTATTACCCCCAGGGCTAACGACCGTGGGGGATAAAATTCGGATCCAGCTAAAATGCTGGTCCCCCAAAAAAATTGTGGCAAGCACCTGCCACCGTGATAATAAATAAAAACTGAGCCACGGTAAAGGCAGGATGCTTGCATGCGTGGTCCTAGTCGGCCGATTAACGAAAAAAAAATGGAAAGTATATCAAGTTCACAAAAGGTATAGAGAACAAGACTTTCCAAAAACAAACATCTACTCGCATGTATTTGATTATGTTTAAAGTCATAGTACAAGCAATTTTCTGTAGCATTTCACAGTATTTGTAACATATCAACGTTTTATTATATTTACTCGTATTTTATAATCGATCCGTGTTTCAAATACCGTTACCCGTCTATTTTTGAAGTACATTCCAATTTGTTCGTAAGATATTATTAATAAGAATTTGTAAACATTTCGTTAGGCGCTCATGGTTCTAGTAGACCCATTAAGTATTAAGAACCCAATATCCCGTCGAGTTGAAGGTGTAAGCTTACGATATCTGGTACATCCTCCTTTAAACGATTTGGCTTCTGGCAGAAAGGTTACCACCAGATGAATCGGAAGGTGATGGGCCTCTTTTTCCTCTGGCGTGCGACGCGGCACCGCACCCATAATGGTGACAAGTACAGTTCGCAGAAGGACTCGCGGCCGGGCAGATACGTTGAGTAATCTTCTTAACTTACATACGTGGTTCCTGTGTTTGTAGGTGTGTGAATTAAATAGTATATTTCCCTTTTTATACCATATGAGTAAATTCTTTCACCTTTAGATTGTAGATGAGGTAGAAAAGATAGATAACTTCATTTGGAAGATGATGTTGGTAATAAATAATACGAAGACGAAATTTCCGATTGTGAATAGGAAGATAAATGATAAATAAGTCTGTAAATTTAGAAATGGATTATAAAGCAGGAAAAAGGATTTTGAACATTGCGCAGGACCGTAATTTATTCACAGAACAATCTGGTACAAACCAGGTATATACGATTGAGTATGGTTTCAAATTTGTTTATGGTTGTGACGTTGCCAGTTTGAAGTTGTCACCGTCATATTTTTATTACGTTTTTGGTACAAATCAATATTCTGGAGGACCAATCCGGTACAAACCTTTTAGAATAGCTTCAAAAATGTTTGCGGTGGTAGCGGTGCCAGCGTGATGCTGGCACTGCCGACATTTCGCCACTGTGTCTTTATTACTAGTGGAACAGTGCGGTACAAACGAGATACAAACGGATTGAAGAGGTTCCAATGTTTTTTACGGTGTGAGTGACGGGATTGATGTTTGTGTTGGCGTGAGTCTCCCAGCACCCCAATAGAATATATAACTTTTTGTTTTGTTCAAACAAAATTCTCGTGGGCCAGTCCGGTACAAAATGGGTGCAAATAATTTAAAATGGTTCTAATGTTTTGGTGGTGGTGGTAACGAAGTTGGTGTTAAGGGTAGCGTGACGCTCCCAACATCATTTTAAAATTATTGTTTTGGTAGAAAGGAAAACTCTTGTGTAACAATATGGTACAAACGAAGTACAAAAAATTTACAACGGTTCCATTTTTTACGTGGGTGGCGGTGTCAGTGTGAAGTTGGCACCACAATAAGGGAACGTGCTGTGTCACGTAAGTGATTTTGGTACAAAGAATGTTATTGCGGGCCCAAGCGGCTACAAACGAGGTACAAGCGGAAGGTAGTGGTCTCAGAGGTTTTCGCTGTAGTCGTGGTGCCAACTTGACGGCCATCGCTGGCAGCGCGCACGGCTGCGTCCGGGGTGCCCAAGGCGGAGTCGCCCTCGCCCTCGCCCTCCCCCCCCGCTCGACCCGCGCTGTTTATTTATCCGCGATCGTCTGTTTGCTCCCGCTGGTCGCCCCGCGCTCGTCTCCGCCGGTCGGCTGAGTTTATCTCAGAGCTGCCTGACCCCGCAGCGACTGGCGGGGGTCTTAGGGTTCGCATCCCGACGGTGGCAGAGTTCCCACATTAGGAATACAGTTATGTGGAACACAACCGCTGCACAGCGTGTAATTTTAGACATCTGCTGAAAAAAGCTTCTGAAAATTCAAAGTTAACATTGAAAATCGGACATATGTCACCTTTATAAGAGAATTGGGCGTATAAAGAAAAAAATTAGAGAAAGACATTTAAAGAAAAATATAATCATCTTTGAGAAAATTTTGAAAATGTCTCCGAGGCAACCAAAAAGTAATTTTGTGACAACTCTCTCGCGTCGTTAATATTTACATTAACAGCAATTTGTATACATTATTGAATTTGTTATGCTTCAAATGATGTTTTAAAATGTTTCTAGAAAACTCAAATATGTTCTCTAAAATTGTGTTCTAAATTACGCATTTTCAGAAACGAAGAAACGCCATTTTCTTTTTAATAAATGGCGGTTTTCATTGTTGTGTATGTTGTCTTTTACGAACGTCCTTTGTTACAGAGGGAGAATTAAAACTAACCTAAAATAAATAACTCAGGTATTTTATGCGGAGATACAGTAGAAAAACGTGAGATTAAAGTATGTTTGCAGTCTAGACCATAGTCTAGGCTACAATTGAAAACATTACTTGCCCCTCAAAAGTTGAAAATTAAATACACCCCAGATATTAATCGTAGACTTATCGCTACCCTAGCATTGTTTTCCCCAAACACACGTTGTTGCAATCTGCTCTTCTCCCATTTTGACTCGCGCCCACACACTTTCCCGCGCCTCAACGCGCAACATCTCCCCCCTCCAGAGATCTCCGAGAGCCTCCGTCGCGCCCCCTCGCCTCGTGCCAACGCACGCGATCACACGTCGGGGGCGCGATTCCGAGAAAGCTTCCAGTCGCGCGCGTTCGTGCAAAGAAATGTGATCTATTGACGCGGAGGAGGAGACGCCTCTTCAATTCCGCCGCGCCGCGCCGCGCCCGGGGCATTCACGGCGTTGTCAGTCGGTTACTACGCTCTTGACCTCGTCGCCACGCGGCGCAAGCGCCTTTGCAGACGGCGATAATATTCGTGCAACTTTTCTTGAACGATGACCTTCATCCCCCTCCCTTGTGCAATAAACAGTTGAAGGCAAAAGCTCGCAGCGGGCACTAATGACAACCTTCCAAGCATTGAAACTTCGTTGGCGCGAAACAGAAGCTAGTCAAAGCCAGTTGCTTTCATAGTGCAGAACCCATGTTCAGATTTATTGTCAATATCGAAAGAAATGGCTGAGTCAGGTCCAGGTTCTTCAAGGGAGTCGACTAAAACTCCCTAAAAAGTTAAGCACAAGATGCAGTTTTGACTTTCATTTCACAGACGTTGGCATTACTTAAAATACTCTAGTGGCCGACCTTGTGACTAATACCCCCACTCCACCCGAAATCGTCAATCCATCGTTCAAGAAAAGTTGCCCGAGTAATACCTCACGCAACGGCATCTGGGTAGACATTAAATACAGTAACGTTACTTGCTTCAATCGTATGAGGGTCCCAAAGTAGCCTCGAATATCCCATAATTTTATTATTTATAAAATCTTCTGTATTATTTAATTTTCTAGTGTCATTTGATTGTTTTAGGACTTATTTGTTGTAGTGAATGAAATCGATTTCCTAATTAGAAAATAAGTCTTCCGTATTTTTTTCTGTAATCAAATTTAATATTTCACATTAACAGCTAAGCTTCGGTAAGTTGTTTGATAGAAGTATCCCCCTCTCTATTTAAACATATATTTTAAAACATTCGTCTTACCCGACCACCTGTATACAATGTTTATTTACATGCTCTGAGTAGATTAAATGGCCCCTTATTAAATACAATATATTTAAGCTTCGTGTGGTAGATAAAATGGCACATTATTTAATCCAATGCAAACAAGTCAATGTGATATCATTAACCTCATAGACTACAGGCAAAAAACCTGTCAAAACATTAAAAAAATGAGATCAGTAAATATGAAAATGTGTATATTACAAGATGTTAAAACAAGTTCTCCTGCTCGTCAGTAATGATCACTCCACTCCATCCACGTTTATGAAAAAATCAACTAAATTGCCCGTATTGGCATCTAGTGCCACTTGCAAGATAAATACTTTTTTATTAGTTTTACTATTGCTTGTATCCAATATTGCCGAGTGCTACAAATTGTTTTAATTGCTTAAATCCGAATCGCTCCTCCATTAATGTCGCAATATCCGAGCCACCTAAACTGACGCAGCCCTCTTGCTGCATGGCACGGCCATTCGCTTTCGCCTCTCAATGTGCAGCGCTGTGTTGCCACTTCTCCCTCGGGGGCCAAGCGCGGCCGCACCCCCCCTCCCCCTGTCCGTGAACGCGTAATACCAACCGCAAAGTTTCTAATAACGTATTAGCAGGACTTCTGGAATTAATTCCACAAAGGTTTCATAATCAAGTCGCCGCTGGGGACCCGCGCTGCGCGCCGCCTCCCAGACAGAAGCGGCGAGTGGGCCGGCGGCGAGGCGCGCTTGGCGTATTGAGTGCCCCTCTGGAGCACAGAAGCACACTTTTCTATCGCGCGTTCTATAACGCGTTCACTTTCTCGCCTCAAGGGCTACACATTTAAGTAAAGAACAAATTGTCAAATAAAAGTACTCATTATGGGTCTTTGGCAGTTTGCTAATGCCGCAATGGTTATTGATGAGTCAAATTAATATCAAATTATGTAAATTAAAAATGATTTTGTTCTTAATAAGGAAATATGTTGTTAATCCTTTTAGTAACTTTGTATCAATATTCCAGAAAGAAGCGTAGTTAAAAATGAAATATTACCTGCTGACCCTGACACAAAAAGGGAGACCCAACTATTGGTTCTATATGCACTTAACCCAAATTGAAAATAAAGGCAAGTGGAAATGTCTCTTTGCACGCATGGAAGAGATACATAAAATTTTAATTGATAGAATCTTGTATGTGGTTTTGCGTTTGTTGGTGCGCAATTAATTACTCCACTGTTTTACATATCCCTTACACTTATGTGTTGCATTCACATATCACAATATGGAATAATGGGTACTCGAGAGTATTACCTTAGTACGCAGCTTTGTAATTTATACAGCAACTGCAGGTAAATTTTATGAATATTTTTTATTTGCAAAAGAAATACACTACATTCCGAATATTAATAAAGTACCGTTAATTCTGCATATTTGAAGAGCAAAGCTTCAAGTTGTAGTAATAACTGAGTTAATTACACAGTATGTGTCCAATGCTCTTAATAAGTGAAGTCAAGTTTTGTAGAAGACTGAGTATGATAAGGTGTTCTAAAAGTTTTGTATAGTATGAGTATACCATAGAGTATGGTTGAAGATAGTCTTTTAATCATTCACACTTTTAGTAAACATCGAAGTAGAAAAACAAGAGTTGTTTTAAAATGAAGATATATTATAGATGGAGATTATCTGAAGATATAGTATACGCACATAAATAATTATGTAAAAATTTTCAAACTCGATATTGACATATCCTCGCATGTTCTGAAAGGAATTTCTTTATACGAATAGTTGCTTTCATGTTTTGAATATTAACATTGATAATTAATAAATACACCACTGTACTTAAAGTTTTTATTCTTTTAAACATCTAATGTTTTCAATGATTTCTCTTATTGTTCACTTGAATGATAAGCCAGTTTTTAAAGTGTCTACAGTTTAAAGTGTCAACGGCTTTGCTTCTATCGTCGGACAATTTATTAATGTTCAGTTTCTGTTTTGTTCTTATAATATAGGAAGTCTTTCTCTGTTCTCCGTACCCCATCACCAGACATACTATTTAATGAAAGCAATTTTTAATTCAAATAATCTATAATTTCCAATAATTTATTGATTGTTAGTGCTTCCGTTCACGTCAACTGCTAAGGTCATTAAACCCGTAAGTGTAGTGCATGTTTATTCCTCTGTAGTTGGCAGTGTTCTTCCCCCGCTGTATGGCGAGATCCGGCACCGACCTGTTGTCGGCTAGCGGGTTTTGTCCGCAACCAGCGGGCGCGGAAGGGGAAGGAAAATACTGCAAGGTCCGTGGCCCGTTTGTTAGGGCACTGCTCCGGCATTTACCTGATTGATAGGAGAAAGCACGGGAAACTACCGATCAGAGCAGCCGGCCGCTAGAATTCTCCTCCAGAAAGCGATTGAATTCGACCTAGCTAACAAGCTAGTATCGAAAATCCTTCTACAGTAGGGAATTGAGCCTAGAACCTCCGGTCAGAAACAGCGAAGTGATATCAGTTGTTACCCAGAGCCATTTCTCCCTGTAAATATAATTTTCAAACATTAGATTACTTTTTCGTCATACCAGCAAGTTACCTCCTGCACTCGAGAGGGAAACCGAAAGCGCAACCGTCAGAGGAAGGCGAGGAGTGGGGGGAAAAGGGAACTGTGACCTCCTCGCGCGGCGGGAGCCCGTCACCCCGCCCCCGCCACTGATTTAGTGTTCTTTTAATTGTTTGAAACTGGTCGTCGTTATTAAAACTTCCCTCTCGCGCGCGCGCGGAGACCGTCTTGTGTTTTACAACTGCAAATCGTTGTTCCGAGAGAGAGCAGCCTCTCGGCGGAGGATGTGTTTCGAGAACTCGTCGCGACAAGGCGGCCCCGCCCCCTGCCCCCGCCCCCGGCCCTCTCCCGCCCCCTGCCCCCTGCCCACGCCCCCACCGCGCCGCGTGGAGGTCCCCAGGAAATAGTTGCCCGGGCGACGCGTTCGCTGTGGCGTAATGAACGAATTGTCAAAGTCGCGCGTAGTTGGTATGCGCCGGCCGCGGGACGTGGCGTTCGTGGAGCGGCGCCTCTCGGCTTTGACTGCCCCCTTCAAGGGGCCCTCGGAAGCTCAGACAATCTGCGCCTTAATTAGCGCTCGAAATTCGCTCCACGACCGCCCGCCGCGCCTCTCCAAGAGACTGGTCACTCGAGAAACAGCTCAGGCCGGCAAAAATTAAACTTATTGTTGCGAGTGAGTCACTTCACTTCAAAGCCTTGTCTAACCATCCATCATTCTTCCTGACCGCCCCCTCGTTTAAAAACGTTTGCAGTGAAACTACCCATCGTTTGGTTTTGTGTTCTTCAAAATGTTTAATTTATATAGTATTGTTAATAATGTGACAAAATGATTAATGTTTTCTACCATTTTACTCCATTGTGTAAATTTTCCCATTTTCTTGAACCTTCGTATGGAGGAAAATATACAAATTTACGATATGTAATCTGATAGATGGAATTTCTTACATTCCACTCATCTTCAACGAAAAATAAATTGTTGCGGGACAACGTGGGCACCACCTCAGACAAAAATTCATTGATAAAAGTATTAAATAATGTTTATTTGTCACTTTCTAAAATATGGTGAAAAAGGTCGCAAGTGGGATTTGTGACACCTCTGAACTGATTTTAAAAACGGTGTCGATGTTGTTCTGACATAGAAGCGTCAACTACCATCTACATGCATTACGTATATAGAATATCTCAGAATGTCTGGAGCTTGTAGAGAGGTTGAAAACCTCTCTACTAGCCCTCATAGGTCCTATCCCAGCTCTGTCTCCCTAGATTTCCATTATTCGCCCAGTCTATTGTCAACAACAATATTACGCGAACTGCACCTCTCTTTGTCTGGTCTGCATATCTCGAATTCTAGTATCGAATTCTCTCTGTTCCTATTGGTTAAATTCGTTTTTGCGTCCCATCTGTTTATGCCTTGCTTCTAACTAATTTATTTATTCAACCTTACTCTCATGGAAATTGCTCACGTGTCCATCACATTTAACTAATTCTGTCACAATATTTTTTACATTCACAAGTAATGTTTACATACGCGTTCACTCTATTTTTATTTATAATTTCTATATGGTGCATCGCTTCCCGTCACTATTGTTGCTTTCGTCATGGCTTTCATTTATTCACAATTATCGATTATATTTCTCTCAAGTGATGACCCACTACAATATGCAATATACACACACATATATGTATTCACAATACGCTTACTGTGATTGACGAGTCGTTCCTAGAAACGTTTGCTTCATGATTAGTTTCGAACGTAAAATAAGCTTCACAAAATAATAGAACTGAAAGAAAAATACATATTTTCAAGTTCGATTTGCACACAAACCAAAAAATGGCAATCTGGAAGTTCACCGAATCGTAAATTGCTTACCATATCAGCGGATTGAAAGTTTTGTATTGACACGGGAACAATCAATTTAGACCTACTATCTATATGATATAATATTGTACTATCCATATAATACAATTATACTATTATAATTAATGGAGAAATATTCATATCTGCCAACAATTAACTGAAATAATTTCCAAATTTTCTGTCGTTTTTTCTTGTGGTGTGCAAGAGGAGGTACGATTAAAAGCCCCCGAATGTATATACGGGCCATTTCCTTCTTGCTAAACAATTCTCGGATGCTTCAGAGAGAACGAGGATTCAGATCTTACAGATAGTTTTCCGAGAAGTTCACCGAAAGCTCAGTAGAATGCGCGGAAATCTTCGGCTTCGCATCTGCGTGCGGGGGGAAGGGGGATGGGGAAGGAGGAGAAGAGGGGCGAGGGAGTGGGAGGCGCCGGGGTTGGCACGGCGGCGCGGAGCAGCCCGGCGCAACGACGCGGGCGCATTCATGAACTTGGCTGAATGGGACGACTTTCCACTCGCTTACTTTGGTCTCGCAGGCGCCGCCGCCAAAGGCGCCTTCTTGCCTGTCCCCTCCTTGGAGCTTCCCCGCCCTGCTTCGCCCCGCCCCGCCCCGCCCCGCCCCGCCTCGCCCCGCCCCGCTCCTCTTCGCCCCGCCTCTCCCATCTCACCCCGCCCCGCCCCGCCCCGCCCCGCACTGCCACGCAACTAACCCTACTACACTCGCTTGCTTCCTCTCTTGTCTGAAACTCCTCCCGGCGCTCGAACATTTCCCGTGTCCGGCACGTATGGAACTCTCTAACGTCTCTCTGTTTGGGCCCAAACCTTGATATCAGACGGTTGGAACTAGAGTGGACCATGCCCACCGAATATCGGCCTGGGTAGAGTAGCCCAGCTGCGGTTCCTCGCATAACCTCATGTTGTTGTTTTTCCTACAGTCTTCTGATTGCTTCTGCAAGAAAAACATTTAGATTCATCTTCTTCTGAAGGAATGCTGGAAAACGTCTCAAACATTTTTGTTGGCCCGCTCTGGTTCTAACCGTCTCAAATACCCTCGTGTCAATCCCACACAGTTTGTTTGTTTGTTTGTTTGTTTCTTGCCAAAGAGTATCTGTACATCTTCTATTCCGGCATTTCCCCAGTTTTCGAACTCCATTTTCCTCCGGTACTAGATCTTTATATTCCAATCTTTCCAGCTCCGTTCGTTGTGTCCATTTCGAGTACGAGTAAATATTTTCACCAACCCTTTGTCCATCCCTCTTACTCTATCGTCTTCCGTAGCCACTCTTCCACGAATCCTTCCCCGTTAACATGTTTCCTAGCTTACATCCTTACTTATACATGCTGTTTAGTTCGCGTCGTTCAGTAGCTCGTTTTCCCACCCATCCTCTTGGGATTTTGTTCTTCCTCTCCATTTCCTTCCTTCTCCTGCATTCTTCGATAGTATCTCGAATTATCCCGTAATTAAAAATGCATCTATCTCTTATCTCCTCAAGTTATATATCACTTCGAAAACCCCACCACACCCCCCTTCGATGCAACTTTATTCTCGACCACGTGATCACATTCAATATATTCTCCTTCGCTTCCAATGCAACAACACGAACACTTCGCGCCAAGTTATCGTGCCAAGCGCTTACACCATCACTATTTCCTCCTTTCACCAACTTGTTCACGTCCTGTGCTCTCAAGGCTTCCTCTACGTCTTACATCCTCCTTTCACTACAGTTCGCCTTACGTGACTTCTGCTCAAACGTTCTCTCTCTACTTTTGCAGGAGCGTGTTCTTCCTTGAACGGAGCGGAGGAGAAGAAAGTCGAAAAGAGACGGTAACCCAACTTGAGATGAAGGGTACTTTTAACAGCTCTCAAAATCATGACAAATTTTGGGACTTCGCAAACTTATTCGAGACATAAAGAAGTTTACTCCTATCAGGTATTTCAGAAGTTTCTTGTCTTCTCCATTTCTTAAAATTTTTCCTTGTCTAGCTTGCTCATTTCTCGAAACAAAGAGTAGAAAATAATGAAACTATCTACGATTAATTTAAAAGCGCAGTGATTTGTATTATTGCGTAAATTAATCTTAACTTCAATAACATGTTCAGTTTGCACTTACGTCGTGCGCTTCTGATCTAATGACCGGAAGATAACATTTTATTTTAAATTCTTACTTATTTTAAAGTTTTGAATTCTGAATTTGAGACAAACTCAAGTCCTGGCCTCGTGTCAAGAAAGAAGAAAAATCAAATTTGAAAAGTCTGCGCGTGTTCCTGCTTGAAACCGTCGCTCGCAATGACGCAGTCGACCGGCGCGGAAAGAATTCATGTTTAATTGGCCCCCACAATCCTCACCAATCCAGAAATTAGAGTCATGTAATGGGAAATGCAGAAATCGATTTTAGTCAACCGAGAAAAAAACAGGGCAACAGTCAACGCGAGGCCTCATCCCTCCGGAAGAAGAGGAGAGACTGAGAATTTTCTTTTTGAAGCGGTTTAAAGGTCCTTTAATTTTTTAAGCAGACATTAATTCACATAATATTTTTTTATTTAAAATCGTACTATTTTTGACCAATTTTTAAGGTCATTAGCATTCGTCTTCAGGGTCTTTTTCATTTTGTTTTTTGTTTATGAAAAATATTTTATGATGTAATTTTAATTTAATGGCTGCAACTGAATAAAATATATGTAATATTTCATGTGAGTCTAAAATATCATCTCAGTTTTTATATAATGTGCACAGCCTCAAATGATTTTAAATAAAAAAATGTATGTGAATGGATGTCTGCCTAAAATATTTATGGATCTTCAAACCAATTCTAAAATAACATCAAGGAAAGCAGTCTTATTCTTACTGAATAGAAATACAATTTTCTTTCAAAACAACAAGAGCCTTGGAAATTCTATGGAGCGTTAAAGACGGAGAGTCGTGAGAGTACTGACGCTGTGACGATCGGAAAAGGTGAGCGCGAGTAACGTTCGTCAGGCTTAAGACGTGCGCCTTTCAGAGGAAGAGAAAAAGCGTTAAAAAATCGTTACGTAGTAATCATATTCATCAAGTGACAGTATCAACAGCTCACTACAAAAAATTCAAATATAATACATGTACATTATTTCACAACACTTTGCTAGATGGCATTAAACTATTAAATTCGATACAAAAGTTTAAGTCCCAAGTAAAATATACAATATACAATTAGAAACTGTACCGAGCATCCAAAAGGAAAGTAGTATTAATTTTAAAAATGACATTTAATGTATTATATACCATTTGGATTGTATAATTGTAAAGAACCTGTAACAAGTATTGTACTTCAGCTTCTGGGTCAATGACCCTTCTCGATGAGGTTTTCGTCCAGTTTCCCTTATCCTTGAGCAAATGATGAGATGGCCCCTTGTTTTGCTTCTGGACATAACTGTAACTTCAAATTAACTTCTCCCCATAGCACGTCACTCACAGTTTTCTACTGTTTTGACGTAAATAAATAATAAAAAGCGGTCATTTTGGACATTCTCTTATGGCTTACGTTTATGGTGTAATAGTGGATCTGAACTGTGGAATCATCTCATAAGATATTCTTAACGCACTCGTACAACAATAATACAGTGCAATTACGAATAATGTCGACCAAGTGAACGATGAAACAAAGCTGAACGCGAAGTGTGCGACTTTCGCCTGTGATCGCGAGCCGAGCGCTGACGCCTGATAGACCTTGCGCCGATTGTCGAGGCGAGGCCGAGGACGAGCTGCCGACGCGCCGCCGGACGGAGACACCGACGTTTTCTTGAGCCCCGGAATACCTCCCCCCCCCCACTTCTTTGCCGACATTAGTTGAATTAAGAATAAATGAGAGCCACGAACGTTTTAGGCAAAATATGGTAACCAGAATGTTCGCTCCCGTGTAATAGAAACTATTTTGCATCGAAAAAGGAACAACAAATTTGACGCAAAATTCCTTTCGTCAAAATAACCCAACTCTCCACTCCTCTCGCAACTAGCGAAGCGAGGGCTCAAGAAAGCTTGCGCGGGCAATACCTTCAACGGAGAACAGTCTCCGCGCGCCGCCCGCGGCCGTTCGGTCGAGCTCACCACGGCGCCCGCTCGCATCGACCTGTTAGCACCGCGTTTCCAAAGATGCCTTCAATCGCCGATGCGGAGTCGTAAGTACCCACAAAGTGTGAGAGAAACATTTGAACAAAATGTTAGTAACAGAATTCCAGAAATATAAAGTAATTTACCATTCAGAAATTCAAAGAAGTTAAAGTAAATCAAGAGCGTATAAATGGTGAACTTTGTTGTGTAAATACCAGAAGTTTGTCAGAGACTGAATTAAAGGACTTTCATGAAAAGTTTGTACAAAGTTAGTTTATTAATTGTTTCTTGGTTTAATACAATTTTATACTTGTGGTTCGTAGTTTATAAGAGTGAATATTTCTTTGGTTTGTGTAACATGAGCTGATAATAATCGAATCAATCGAATCGGTATTCAAAAGAAACTAGCTGGTAATAAGATTGATAAATAAGAAGAAAGAGTTCAAAATATCATGAACCGAGGAAAGGAAAGTAATTTACTATACATACTAGGAAAAAGATTTATCCAACAATAAAATTCCAATTTTTCATTACCGTTATACGTTGATAACGTGATAGAAGATTCTGATTAAGAGTAAGGATAAACAATAAAGTTAATGGAACATTATAATTCAAAGTGAGGAAGAATGGTGAGGCGAACAAACATATTTTCTTGTTCATCAATTAAGAATAAGAAATAAATTTAAGAGAAATAAATAGCTTTCTTAGAAATGGTATTCTAGTGTGCTGAGTATTCTAATTGAGCATTTGATATGAATACACGAAGTGAATTCCGTACTATATGTGTTGTCTTTTAAGTATATATTATCGTTTTGTTTTTAAAATAAAAAACGTTGTTGTAGACTTGTATGTTTTTCCCTGAAAAAAAAATTTCCTCAACAGTGCACCCTGTGGGATAATAGTAGACTAACTCCACAGATAGTACAAAAACATAGTTGCAAAATTGAAGAAAAACTGACTCAATCTAAAGCAGCACGATACCTGATTAAACTATAAATATTGTAAATAGATTTTAAATTTGTATAATAGTGTTATATACGTATTATTTTATTTTGATTGTATAATCTCTGTAAAAGAATTTTAATCAATCTGAAAAATCCAAGCGGGGGAGAGGCACTGTTATGAAATGAAAATACAACTTGATACAAGTGTATCAACTTGTAAGGGCACGAACAATTGAATAATGTAATGGGTTGCTATGGAGGCAAGTTTATTTTGGGTGCGGCTAGCTTGAGTTCGAAAGAGATTATATAATGATGATTATGTCGTGGTATTTAAAGAAAAACTCCCAATAAGTAGAGTCTTCTAGTCATTAGAAGAGTGCCGAACTCTTGGTTAAAGTATTAGTTATAATTAATCGTTGGATCAACAATTCTGAACAAAATATTGATAGGAGCGGAGCAGGTAACAGTTGGTCGATTGATTAGCCATCCAGGACTTTCGAAAAATATGTTTTAGTTCTGTTGTAACTTTATTTGGCAGTCTATAAGAGTGAGGAGAACGGACAGAGATGTGGGATAAGTGGGAAGCAGGGGCTGTTGAAATTCTTGGAAATATCCATGATCACGTAACAGTAATTCTACTGTATTTTTGTTTTAATTTGTGTAAATCGATAAACATTATGTACTTTATTGCCCCCTTTTCACTAAAAACACTGTTTAAACCTATTTGTTTTTCAATGAAATCAGCACTAACCTAAAAATGGCTAATATTTTTTTAAATTAAGAAATATCAAAATGAAAGTTATTCCATTCATTTCATGATGATTCTCCTAATAATAATGTTGCGGGTAATACGGATTACCTGAATTAATGCCACCAATATGTGTTTATGTTCACCTCTTGCCCATCGCTCAAAAATCTAATTGTCACCACTCAATATGACAAACACGAAATGTTTTGAAAATTCAGATAAATCAACGAAAACTATAACCCCGCCATTCATTTACGCGTCGTTTAAAGAAAAAAATCAAAGGAACAATTTAAGGATAAAATTCTAGCGTATTTTGAGAAAACTTTCTTAGTAAAATTTGTATTAGACCCAGAAACTACGTGAAAACGACTCGTTTTTTTCTTCAAAAAGTTGTACACGGCATTTTTTAAAGAGCTGATTTTATGAAACAAATTTTATTTAAGGCAAAACTTATTCATTTTTTTAGTTTTGAAATGTTAACTCAAAACTACACAATTTTCGATAAATTAAACTTGACTATATTTTAAGACCTGACTTTAAAGAACAGATTTTATTCAGGAAAAATCGGACTTCAACTACTTGAGGCCTACACATTTCTCTTAAGCGTCCTTTACTCTATTCAAGGCAAAGGGCAATAAAATGATTTGGAGCTAATTTGAAAAAAGTTTGAAAATGTTTTTTATACTTCATGCAAAGTAGTACTCTTAAAAATCAACATATCCGTTTGAACCCCCCAAAGCCTGGAGTTTGTTCAGATCGATCGGGGAATAACAATTTTGGATAAAATCGACTTAACAGTTTAGGCGCTAGCATTGACCACAAACTGACGGACGGACGGACAGACAGGCAGACAGGCAGACGGGCAGACGGGCAGATGGGCGGATGGGCAGACGGGCAGACGGGCAGAGGGGCGGATGGGCAGACGGGCAGATGGACAGGCGGGTAGATCGGCAGACGGGCAGATGGAAGGACGAACAGATGGACGGACGGACAGAGAGATGTTAGACGAAGACGAAGATAGAGACGCAGAGAGAGAAACAAACAACAAAAAGAAACAGAGTCAGAGAAAGAGAGAGATACAGAGAGAGAGAGAGAGAGAGAGACAATGATAGATGGGGAGAGGGACAGAAAGACACAGAGAGAGACGGAACCACACTCGTCAGGAAATCTTTTCAAATTTTGGCATATCGTAGCACAAATCGTGATTAACAGTCACTTGTCCAGTAGCTTGTGACGTGTAGTTCATTTCAATAGCCAAGCGTTGCCGGATCCACAAGTTTAGTATGTATAGGAACATGATTTATCCACGTTTTCATTACCGGGGCCGGGCTACAAGAGTTTTTCTGCCAAAAATCGGATATTTTTTGGCGCAATATATTTTCTTCTTACGTTCGTAAAAAAGTAAAAATAGTTTTTGAGTTGATCTGTTTCGAAAGCAGAAAACGAGGAAGGCCGTCATCGATTCGACAATGAAGAATAGAAGATGTATGGCCGAAAAAAAAGTGGTGGCGTGAAGAGTGTGAGAGTGCGAGTCATTAGAAGTAGCAGAAAATAGAATTATGGTCACATTGAGGCCTTCAAACTTCGCAAACTTCAAGTCTTCCAAGTCCAAAATTATTAATCTGATGTAATTTTGTCTTTTAATATCTTCACCGGCGTTTTACCTTTCACAAATGGTTCTCAATCCTGAGAAAACATTAGTTTTAATTATAAAGATGAAAACATTTATTACATACAAGCAGAATATAATTCGTAAATATTTCTTACGATTCTAATTTCACGACTAATAGAAATAACTTTTACTAGTACAAGAAACTTATCTGTCGTTTTCCGAATAGAACAACCACCGATGTGAAGTTTTTTGTCTCCTCGGAGGCGTCGGGGCAGCCCCAGAGTGCCATTTAAGATGCAGCTCCGCTTGGAGTGCTCTAGCTCATGGCCTGCTTCCAACGGCTCCCGTCCCGGGACGCGAACGGAGGACCTCGGCGCATAACTCATGAATACAAAGAGGCGCATTAGCATCTGCTAAGGCAATCCTTGCCGCACGATTATGCTCTTAATACGAAGCTCTAATAAGTTCACCATCTTAATATCCCAGCATCTTTGTGAAACTGGAACTTGGGTTCTAGTCTAACTCGTGTTAAATTTCTGAAAGCTATCTGAGAATAATGTGTGTCTAGAAGTTGAATGCAGAACGTACTTCTTAGAGCACGTTCATAAAACGTGCTGAGAAAGGGAGGTAATAATATGTTTATTATGTAGTTACCCCTGTACATTTTCAAATTTCATTTTACTAATTTTACCATTTTACAGTCTTTCCTCTGATTCTATTACTTATTCTCAAATAATATTTAGATTCAATATTTTTGTGAACAATAAAACTGACATCAAAACGCAAATAAGAAGGAACAAGAGTGAATTTTAATTTATCCGAAAATTGAACTTGTGTATATTCGTGTTATATACATTGCGCATTTCAGCATAATTTTAAAATTGAAATACTTTTAATTTTTCAAGAGAAGGATGCCCGGTTTTTCAAACTTTTTAGTTAACGTGTGAAGGAATAGTCTAGAAAATTTAGAAATGTGGGTGTGACTAAATATATAATATTTTTTCGGCTGTTGACCAGGTCATTCTGGCTGAAGATGAATATTATATTGGATACATATTAACGAAGTTAGTAGAAACAGAACAATTGGAGGCACAAGTGAAGTAACAAAGCAAGATTAATGGGAAATATGAAAATAATGCAGGACCAGAAATAGGTATATCTCGAATTATGAAAAAGTTGAAGTTTCTGGAAGTGTCTCAGAGCATATAGATCTAAAAAGAGTGACATTATTTGAAAAAAATATTAAGAAGTGCGATGTAAACATGAATTACAATGTAGAGCAAAGAGAGTTGCTATTAAATAAGATTAAAATTAAATTCTCGCTGTACGATTTTGAAGTTGATTAAAAATTTAGTATGATATTGAGACTCACCTGATCGCTTCATTACTGCAAATAATACATTTTCATCCCATAATCATTTCTTAAGTCAAAGATTAATTTGGTTATTTAATCTGTTTTTAAACAATTTTTTTTTATTTGAGAGAAACCCTTCAACGCAAAGGTAACTAAAACTGAAAACGTGTAAAACACTACAGGTGCTTCGTATATTTTCTGGCATTGAGAACTGTTACGCAATATTATACCATTGCAAATTCTGTGTTTCTAACACTACAGCCTTTTTTTACGAGGGCTGGGGAAACTCTTCCAAAGACTCTGCGAGGCTCTCACTCCGCAGCGTATGGGATTCACGTTAGCCTTTCCCTACTCACTAAAATCCCCTCCATTCCTCCGGTTCCCTTCTCGCGGAACCGCAGTCAGGCATTGCATCATGGGAATGGCAGATCGGCTTATCACCCAATTCTCTTGGGACACCCTAGTGCAGTACCCTAGTGACGATGGTACCAGAAGTCACTACCTGCAGCAGTCGGTAGAGTTATTTCCTCTCCTCAGCGAAGCGTGTGCAGTGAAAGAACACACGCTCCACTTATTCAACCAATGGGTCACAGGTTGGGCATGAGGAGTCATCGTCCAACCGGAAACGGAGTTGGTACGCACGGTTGCACCCATGCTCCGTTAAAAACTGGGTCAAATAGTGATCCATATCTCCGTGTTTCCTTTGGGTCCACTTCGTTGCGTCAGGAATAAGACGGAATGTACATTTTCCAGTTGATGGTAGAACCCATCGCCATTGCCACTGGGACGTTGTCACCTCCCTCTTCGTTCACGATCACGATCATATTTATAGCTCCCTCTTGTCCCCTCTCGTCCGCTACCGTGTGTGTGAAACGTCGTATCGAACGTGATCAAGTCGCAACCGATAATGTCCTAAGTAACATTGTGATTGGTATAATTGCAAAAATATTCTTAATTGGAACTACTTCACATTGCTCCGTAAAACGTTAACAATTTACAAACTCCAACAATCCAAGTAGTAGTATGGTGTGGAGCCAGGCCCCCCTCAGAAGAAGATTCCCCTCGGATGCTGAGATCGTACTATGTTTAATGATGAAAGAGTGTATGCAAGAAGCCAGATTCCCATCTTTTTATACAACTTCAACAACTCATAGTGCAGTAACAAGATTCATACTTTCTGAACAACGAATTCTATTGTCACTGTATTTTATAAATGTTATAATTGTAGTTTGTTCATTAAATATCTTTAAATGACCATAACAATTTCATTTCAATCACTAATTTGTTCTACTTTCTTGCATGATAATTTCATGAGATTAGATTTGCTCTGGATATTCTCCCCCATTTATTTAGCGAGCTATCAGAGACTACCAAAGGTAACCAGTCAGCCAGGACCAAAGACAAAATATCACTTTCCCTGGAACTAATCTAGTCACACATCTCTGGGCATTTAACGTAACCCAATCAAAACAGCATCCTTGGCTAGGAGGGAAGGCGGAGCCCTATGGGTGACCGCGGGAGAAGCCTCCCGACAGACAAAAGGCTGAGAGAGGCGCGCCGCCGCCTGTGGGTAGTGGTCACTTTCGAATGTCGCAACAATCTTGCACAGTACTTTGGCCGTCTAATACCATTGTCGGCCACCTCGTACACGTGTTTTGAAGGTGTCCGCGCCTTCGCCCAGAGGTGCGGGGATGGGCGGCCGAGCAGGGGCGAGACAGGCCCTGACGAGGGAACAACGACCGCGCGGGGGGACGCGACCGGGCGGCAGGCGGGCGGTCGAAACGCAACTATACTCCGATTTGAACAAAGTGGCACGTCAAGATCTCGAGCTACACGGAGAGGGGGACACTCTCATCCAATCGGAAGCTTCAATACCATAAATTGAAGTCGTAACAAAGCTCGCGATTCAATGACAATGTCCTCTTCTCCTGCCAGCAAGTGATCTTGAGAAGGCTTCCTGTTTTAATCGAAGTTTAGGGCGTGTGATGTGTCGCGGTCTGTGCCTAGGAGACTCAGGGCCACTTGGATCAGCAGGCCGATACTTTGCAAATAAATTCAGAAACATTTAACATGTCTCGTACGCGAACCCATCGCTATACTCCGATGTATACATAGTGGCTCCCCAAGGCCACGAGCTGAACGGAGAGAGGACAATGTTATCCAATCGGCAACTTCGTTACGACTTCGATTTTTTGTATTGGAGCTGCTGATTAGATGAAAATATCCCCCTCTCCTTCCATATCGTGGTATTGGAGTTCCATAAGTTTTCAATTGGAGAATAGAGTGCCAAAAAAATTATTTTAAAGCAAATTCATTATCACAAATTGAACATTTCAGTATCGTCTCACTGTAAAATATATTCATACTAAAAGCATGAACGTAATAACGATGTCACCATCACTATCATTGCCAATTATATATTCTTCCCGCCTTAACTATAATTGAATGTACCATTTTTTGACTGTTGAGACATTGTAACATCGATTTTAAATAAATAAACCCTCCTTATGGTTTCATCCATATCGACCTACAATGAGAATTCTGAGAATTTCATACTGCCGTATCGCGGTTGTTTTGTAAAGTAAACAACTTGACAAACAAAGCATGAAAAAATCGAAAATTTCAATTTGAGTCTAGAAAAAATTACGCCTAGCTATTCATACTTTTAAAGAAATTGTACATGAACTTTTTTAAAGAACTTGTATTTAGAACAAATTCAAACCAAAAAATCCCTATCATTAATATTGTAGTTTTGCTATGTTCATTTTTATATGTACATAAGTGCTGTTACACGTGTGTTATTGGAAGTGTTTACATGTAAACTTTATATACTCATTGCTTCACGCATCCACTGAACTTCGTAAGCTCAATCCACGTTCTAAAGATATTTATTGGCAGAATCCCAAGCAAATGACACTATGCGATCGAAGGGCAATAGAAAGCATATGACAATAATTGTGTGAGCGAAGTGCAGAGGTAAAAAACACCATTTTATTTCTTTCATCTCGATCGTCTCGTTGAAGGTTGTGTGCTCTTTTATTTTATTTCTTGAATATTGTAACACCCCCGGTCGTCTCGTGAGAGAACGCCCGGTCGGCGGCGCGGTTGTAGCTCAGTCGGTGATGGAAGGAATCGTTAAACAGATACTGGTAACATGAAAGAAACACTTGGATCACTGGTAAAAATCACTTTTATTCCTGGGCAAAATAATTTAAAATGCCCCAGGGAAGTTACACTTGTAAATAGAATAAGGAATCTGAAAATTAGGTGGACAGATAAGAAGATGAAAAGTTAGTAGCCAGAGTAAAGCTTAAAAATTAGGAAGACTTATAATTAACATTACAATGGCAAAATACGAAAGTTACAAATCGATGCGCCATAGCGCGGCGCCGCATTACAAAACTTTACACGGGACGAATGCCCATTGAAAAATACTGCCTGGAAAGAAGGGTCTCTGCGCGCCTGGGGAGGGCGCGGCGCGGGCGAGGAAACGGCTGCCGTCCTTCGGAAAAATTCGGCGGAGGTCAATGGCCCCCCGGGCCAACAGCTGGCGGTTGGGTCGTGACGTCACCACAGGAGCGGCGACGCGAGGCTGCGTTGAAACGGCGTCTGGTAGTCTGGTTGAACTGGTAGTAACTGGTAGTAACTGGTAGACTTGGAGCGGCCGGGCGATGTCAATCTCAGGAACGGAGTAATTAATTACGCGTACCTCTGATTCTCATTATAATAATTGTCGAACACAACTTCGGACAGTTCAGCGATTCTTCGGAGAAACGTTCGCCTCTCATCACGGCGAATTCCCACCCCAGAGAATTTTCTCTGTCTACTGCAGCCGGCACAATGCTCAAACTCGCAGCAAAATAATAAAATCCCACATAGGCACATTCGCCCGAATAATTCCCACCCCAGATAAGTTTTTCTCCTAACTGCCCTCAGCCTAATACTCAGGCTCCTTCCGACAAAAATTATAAGTCTTTCAGAGACACACTGGTCTCTCCCCGACGAATAGTTACCCCCCCAGAGAAGTTTCTCTCCCGACTGCCCCCCGTCTAATGATCTGGCCCCGTCTGATGCTCTGCCCTTTCTGCTATTCTCTCCCTCGAAATTGTATTAGGTTAACTTTTGCCCCCACCCAATTTTCTCGTGTGTTCAAGCTCTTATGATAGTCGTGTCGCTATTGGCCAAAGGTAGTTGCGCATTTCACTATTTCCAACCAATCGCGACGGGGATAGTGAAGGGGGTTTCAACTCTTTGCATCACTGTGAGCGTCCAGAATTTTCTTATTCCTTCTGGAATATGCTTGCACAAGACAGGCGTTGTCCGTGAAAGAATTTATCGCTCTGAGATTCCCGAGATGTCGATTTCAAGAGCGTTCTAGAAATTTCTGCAGCTGGTCATGCGAACACGTGCCTCTCCTCGTCAATGTGTTAACGCCGACCCTCTTAACGACCTTCTTAATGTGCCGGGGGCGCAAACGAGTGTCGCGATAAGCGAGGTTGCACGTGCAACGCCGTATGTTCATTTCCCAACTGCCCTCAGGGTGGCCGAGTCTGTTTGTTTAATTTAATTTTCCTGGCATGAGGAAATCGGTATCGCTACAATATATTACATTCTTAAAACAGCTATAATGTTGTCTTTTACCTCTGCACTTCGCACAAGAAAAGGTTGAAATCAGATAGACTTCCACAAACATTTTGGGAATGGATACCCAACCGAATAAGATTCAGGGGAAGACCTGAAGGAGCATGGCAAAAACCAAAGTTATGGAAAAAAGAGAAATGGAGGAAAACGACCTATGGGATAAATAGACATGGAAATTGGGATGCGGAAAACGACCAAGATTGCAAAGAAAATTGCTAAATAGATAAATATGATTTATAATATTTTTTCTTACCAGGGCCCGGCGATGAGTTTTTGTGCGATGAAATCCAGGTTCTTTTCGCCTATTACAAAACTTCTATGTGTTGCGTAAGCAAAAGGGAATAACGTTGCGATTACTGTAGCTTAATAAATTAATAATAATACCAACAACCGCATCAAAAGTAACGTTTAAACCCTTAATGAAAGCGTAAATTAGAACAAATATAAAGTGGAAGTTTAAATGTGTTGGCATTATTATTGATGGCTGTTGATGGCCTAATTTTTATGATTACTACGGTAACATTTTATGACACCACACGAATACTGAGTTTCAAAAAAGGCAAACATGTTAAGAGAGTTTTGTGTAGATACTCCATTTATTCCAAATCCTGTGTCATCCCAGCTTTAACGAAGGCGGTAAGAGAACCCGCTCATGGATGTTCCAAGAGGGTCATTAGAAGTTTTTTAGTTGGTACGTGAAAGTCGTAAATTATTCGACACCTCTTTTATGCTTTATTTGTGTACCTGCGTATTTTTTGTTTCTCTCTTGAATGAGGTGCCAGGTAACTAATGCGTTATCAGGGAGTTCGGGGAATCTGCCTCTCCCCCTTTCGCTTTCATGTGAGATTTCGCAAATCCGCGTCACCTGCGCCATATCGCTGGCGCAGCTGGCGGCTGGCGCAAAGACGGGCGCAGTGATCTCCATGAATTATGGAGCAGCGAATGTTAGCACCGCGCCACTGACAATTCTCTCTCTCTCTCAAAAGATTATTAAGTTTTCTCTTTGCTTTGGATTAATCCCTCCCCCGAGTATGGTCTGTGCATGATGTGGAATGTTTTCATCCTGGGTTCATAGAGGTTTCAGGTTCCGGGTGGATAATTTTTACTGTACACAAATTTCACTGTGTTTGGGATACATTTCAGCACGTGGTTCTGACACTTTCGTTACTATTTCTGTACACGGTGGTTTGTTTTATATACTTTAATATCCTACCTGACAAAAAATTAAATGTTTTTTTAAAAAAAGAGACCAAGTTTTTAATTCATATGTGCGCTTTTTTTACGAAAAGCGTTTTTCAATATACGTTGTAAATACATGTCTCAGAATAAAGATTTCAAAATTTGGTGGCATGTAGGGGTGTCGAAAATGATCCCTTTCTAGTAATGATCATGTAGTGAGAAATAGAATATATCAGTGATACACATGTGACATTTAGTACCCTTATTGTTAGCCAATCCTTTACGTAAAGAAGTGATCGGCAGGTCCGTGAAATATCTCTGGTAGCGTCAGAATGTGTCCTGCCGAACATCTGTGTACACAATGTTACCTAACAATCAGGGGAAAATGACACACCTTTTACTATTTTAATAATTTTAATGCAGCTTCACTATGCGCAAGTTTTGTTGAACTCTCCATTTGCTTGTAATGGTAAGAACAGAGGTAAGGGCGAGGTACTACTTTGCTAGCAATGCAGAGAAATCATACTTGCAATTCGTTTATCGACCCAAATAAGTTTTCTATAACTTGGGAACGAAAATGTCTAATTTTTAATATTGCTAATCACGCGCTTTTTTAAAATTTATTTTTATTTATTTTTCTTAAACGTTTACTCATCTTTCAACTATTTATAGTTAAAATGATGAGAAGGGATTCTGGAACTCAAGAAAACGTGCGCAGGTGATCTTCTCCCCCATACTCACATTCAGTTTTTACTGCTTTTTAGTAACTAACTAACTAACTAAATAAATAAATAAATAAAACTTCTCACTACAGATTCATTAGCAAAAGTGGCCCTCATCAGCTCCTAGAAGTTTGTCATATTTCTTCTGAGACACCTGCATATTATTGGGATCGAGTTTTCGCGGTCGAGTGTGGTAAATCAGTTCAATCCTAAAAATCTATCATAAAAGATCGCAATACGATTATCTAGATTACAAAACATTGATAAATAGTACGCTCTCAATTTTTCTCAATGGTATAGTTTCAAAATATTGAGGTACCTTTTATTATTTTCCAGAAAGTTCTTAGAATACAACTCCCAGGAGGATGATACTACTTTTCCTGTTTGGTCGTAATGTTCTATGTATAGTATGTTTAAAGATTTTGCTTGCATTGTTTTTTTTTTGTGAACGTAACGCCTTTTTAACAAGGTGTAGTCCTTTAAACAAAAAGTAATTCGATTCCAATGTTGCTACTTCGTGATGCGCAAACTCCGACCGTTGAATTAAATATAAATTTTCTTATCCTTTACTATTAAAGAACGGTTGAAAAGATTAAGGTCGTCAGAACTACGAAAAACAATTCATGACACATTATGAACTTCAAACTAAATACTTGTATTTCAAAGTATTTTTGAATTGGGTGACTTACTTCCTAGTGAAAATTACTTAGCGAAAGTGAAATCTCAGTATTTTATCACTTTTTTTTCTAAATTCTTTTTTCGATACATATGAACATTGCCCACATTTAACGGTTCTATACGAATTGATTTTTGTTTGCCTTAATTTAATGTTTTGATGACTCTCCAAAACAATTTTCATTGGACGCACTGATATTTACTCAGAGAGAAGAGCTATTTTTCGCAAAAAAATGAAGAATGGTTGATGTTTGTTTGGGACTTACAAAAGATCAACAAGTACCAGGAAAAGAAAACCTCGTCGGTTTATTTTTGAACAATACGTCCTTTCCAGAAATCTACCCAGGTTCTTCGTGTGCATGTTCTTCTCGTCCAATCTGCTTTAGTTGAGTCTGAGCGCTCTTCATCTCTTGAGGGTGCTCACACGAGTTCCAGACGGAACAGAACAACGACGCCCCAAACCCCGACCCGCACAGGGCCCCGCCTCTACCCGCCCACTTCCCTCCCCTCCCCAACCCCACTCCTTTCCATCCCTCCCATCCCCGCACCGGCCTCGGCATTCCCGGCCCAGCTCTCCCCTAACTACCTCACTACGTTTCTCCCCGCCTATTCTCGCCCCCACCCCCTTCCTACTTACCCTCTCCGCCCCTCCACACTCATCGCCCACCCAGGCCTGCCTCCCTCCTTCCGGCTCTGCCCCTCTGCTCGGTTCCTCCCCACCCTGTCTGCCCCGCCCAACTCACCCCGCCCATCTCTGGTCGGTTCCACCCCAGTCCCACACCTACCTGCCCCACCTGATCCCTTCCCATCCTGGCCTGTTCAGGGCTACTCCGTCCGCCCCTCTCGCCGTCCTCGTACCCTCAACGCCCGGTCCCATCTCTTCCGGCCCTGACCCTCCCCACCCCTCGATCCCTCGCCGCCTCCCCCTCCCAGCGCCGCCCGCGCCCAGCAGCTGCCCGCCTGCTCCGCCCTGCGCCTCCGCCGCGCCGGGCGAGCGCGGCGCCGTCCGCGGATTAGCGCCATTCCGATAGCTGCGCGGGCGAGCGGCGGCCGGCGCGCGGGCGGCCCAACCAGGTGGGAGGGATTTCACCCCCCGCGCCGACGCCACCTGATCAATAATGCTGCCGGCGTGTTCTTCCTCGGTGATTCGGTGAAGCGATCGGGCACGCTGCGCGGTACCAAGTGTTCAAGGAATTGGAGCAAATGATTGGCAACGGAATGGATATTCGCCTACCCTTCTTCAACTAATCTCACGCAGCGATGGAAACCGCATGGGATTGTACGGGATCGTTCTGGCCATGGGCGAACCTGGAACGTGACTTTTGATGGGGACTTTATAACAAGTGCACTTCCGCAGAATTTCAAATTACGACTTTTTTCTTTATTATTAGTTTATTCAGCGAAGCAAGGTGGTCGCGGAAGATTAACAAAGGACTTGAGTTATGATGAGTGTTATAGTTATTAATTCAATAATATACACTTCCAGTAAGCTTATAAAGAGATGGTAGCCACGAAGAGATGGAGGCCGCGGATAGAGCAGCAGTGTAGGGAAGATATGAGCATGTAGCCCTACATCCACCAATTTGACCGCATCTTCATAATATTACTTCAACGGACATTTTTGTCCTATGATGGAGAACAAAACATTTTTCTCACAACAAGTTATCATTTCATGGTCTGAATGCTGTATATCGCAGCATAAATATCATCGTTACAAAGTATTTGAAAATACGTCATAATAAGAAAATTATAATAAAACTTCTGGATGTACTTGGAAATATTCCGGGAACACTTCTCTACTGCCCCTGCATGCTTGAAATATAATGAATATTTTAGGTATCTGGAAAGTACTTAATAACACTAATGACTCTTCCCTGCTTTTATTGCAGTTTAATGCAGGGAAGTGACCTGCTGCAGTTTCCCGGATGTAACTTACCTTTCACTAGACTAGAGCCGAGGCGTCTGAATTCCTGTCCTCCACCGATGAGTTACGTCAGCGCCAGCATCACCGTTGACTCTGCGACGACTGTGATCGGGGCCCTGGGTTCGAGTCCCAGCGATGGCGGATTATGGACATTATCCACGAAGCTAGATGGAATTCAGCCGCTGTCTACAGGAGAATTGTAGACACCGTCTGGTGAGAATTGAGAACCGTCTGGTGAGAATTGAGAACCGTCTGGTGAGAATTGAGAACCGTCTGGTGAGAATTGAGAACCGTCTGGTGAGAATTGAGAACCGTCTGGTGAGAATTGAGAACCGTCTGGTGAGAATTGAGAACCGTCTGGTGAGAATTGAGAACCGTCTGGTGAGAATTGAGAACCGTCTGGTGAGAATTGAGAACCGTCTGGTGAGAATTGAGAACCGTCTGGTGAGAATTGAGAACCGTCTGGTGAGAATTGAGAACCGTCTGGTGAGAATTGAGAACCGTCTGGTGAGAATTGAGAACCGTCTGGTGAGAATTGAGAACCGTCTGGTGAGAATTGAGAACCGTCTGGTGAGAATTGAGAACCGTCTGGTGAGAATTGAGAACCGTCTGGTGAGAATTGAGAACCGTCTGGTGAGAATTGAGAACCGTCTGGTGAGAATTGAGAACCGTCTGGTGAGAATTGAGAACCGTCTGGTGAGAATTGAGAACCGTCTGGTGAGAATTGAGAACCGTCTGGTGAGAATTGAGAACCGTCTGGTGAGAATTGAGAACCGTCTGGTGAGAATTGAGAACCGTCTGGTGAGAATTGAGAACCGTCTGGTGAGAATTGAGAACCGTCTGGTGAGAATTGAGAACCGTCTGGTGAGAATTGAGAACCGTCTGGTGAGAATTGAGAACCGTCTGGTGAGAATTGAGAACCGTCTGGTGAGAATTGAGAACCGTCTGGTGAGAATTGAGAACCGTCTGGTGAGAATTGAGAACCGTCTGGTGAGAATTGAGAACCGTCTGGTGCTCCGATCCGCAATTTCCCTTGGCTTCTCCGATCAACACCAGACGAATATCAGAGCAATTTGCTACTAAATAGACCACGGGCCGTGCGCGTTCTTCCGTCCTTTTTCCTGCCATATCCTCTCCTCGTATTCAAACACACATATTCAAATGTACTGCACTTTAACACATGTCGGAAGACCAGCCTGTAGTTAACAACTTGTCCCAACAGACGTGGTGCTTCATTAGGCGAGATAGCTGGAGAAGAAAATCCCCCGCTACCCCGCGTGAGGGTCGACGCTGGACCTCATCCTCCAAAGGGAGAAGAACACTGAGACTTCCTTGGACAAAACGTTAACTTCACTAACGTGACTATTGACCAAAGCAGTTGAAGCAGCTAGGCCTCTCCTCCCTCCTATCATCTCCTAACCCCTCCCATCCCCACCCGGCCCGACGGGGCAATGGACTCAGGATATGCACGCAGATTTACTTTAGTATTCATGTAATAAACGTTTTACAATAGGAAGCAGGCATGACTGTTACTCGTATTTTATTAATACTTAATAGAAGTGAGGGTAAGATGTGGAAGAGGAAGGAAAGATCGCGCGGGGTCCATGGTCCGTTTGTTAGGATACTACTCCTGCATTCTCCTGTTGTTGATCGGAGAAAGCACGGAAAGCGACCGACCACAGCAGCCGACCGCTAGAATTCTCCTCCAGGCAGCGACTGAGTTCCACCTAGCTGTCAAGCTAGTGGCGCTTATCCTGCCATCTTCGGTACTGGAACCTAGGACCTCCCGGTCAGAGGCACTGCAGGGAAATCACTTGACGCCCTGAGCCACCTCTCGCGGTGCGAAGTGCGTAGGGCGGGCGCGGGGAGGCCGCAGCGAGGGCTGCCAGCGGGCCGGGGGAGCGTCGCCCTTATCTGCCGCTCCGATGCTTATCGCCCGTCCTCCCGGCGCAGCGATCGCCGCCGCGCTGATTAATGGGCGACGCACGCGGGCATTGTCCGCCCACGTCCACGTCCCCTCACTTCCAAAGTCCGCAATGCGAGTAATGCCTAATGCGCTGCCGTGCTCGGAAAACCCTTTTCGGCAGCGTGTCCTGCCTCATTTGTTTTCGGGCGTTGCACAAGCAACGACGCCATTGTGCGTCCTATGATACAAACCTGCAGGGCGAGCTGAAAGCGCCGAACTGACATGTATTTATCAAATTGGCGAAAACATTTCCGCCTGTCAAACTCTCTGTATTGCTTGGCAGAGAAAAGAAACAAAAATGGTTTGGTAATAAGTAATGAACGATTTCAATATCATCCTAATATTTCGAAAACTTGCGATTCATTCGTATCGGAGCTCTCCCATTTTTATGAAAAAAATTATTTTCATTTATTAATTACAGAAATTTGTTAATATTTACTGATTTTTTATTTAAAAATTAATTATAAAAATTATCATTAATAAAAACAATTTGCTTTAGATGACCGGGATTTTTCTTAAAAATATAATCTTCTAGCACTTACTAAAATAAGAACAGAAAATATTGTAATCGTGCATCAGAATACGGCGAATTTTCGACCCAAAAACTCTTATTGTCGGGACCTGGTAAGGAAAAAGTGAATAAATCTAGTTACCAAATGTAGCAAAAATCCTCTGACACGTGGTGTAGCCAGAATCCTTGTTTTGTGCGTCCCTCATATCAAAAAATCAATTGACGAAAAAACGTCCGTCATTTTCATTTTCAAATTTTTCAAAAAAAAGCTTCAATTTGTTTATTAAATTTTGTTGATGAATAGTGCAAAGGCGTTTAATAGAATGACGCAGGTCTCATTTTCGTTGACATCTCCGATTTTTCGACAATTGGAAAAATATTTCGGAATTGGAGATATATATTTTTGTCTCAGTCAAAGGAAGAGGCGAGTCTTTGTCGTGTCTCTCAGACATCGTGCCTTGGCCAGGGATGATTCGTCAGGGGCTTGGTGATTCCGCCCCTTGGCCAGGAACGAGTTGCCAGGAGCTCCCTGATGCCCCCTTATCTTCTGTAAAGGATCGAAGAGAGCTTTTTAATTTGCTGAGAGTTTGATTAATACCTCTTATACTATAATATATGTTATCAATTTCTTATTTACGTATTCGATCCTTTACAGAAGTTAACAGAAGCTTATAATCTAAATTTGGTTTACCTCCAGTTAAAAAAGATATTAATTACATATGATGTAGAAAATAATCTGCAATTAGTGCATTCTAGTCAAATACAAAAGCTAAGAAATCAGATATGCAATGTTCTAAATAACTCATTGAAAAATCAAAAACCCAATGGTTTAGACAAATTTATAATCAACCTTTATAATAAAACAGAAACTTCCTAAAAAGTAAAAATTTATTGATAGTTACAGCTGATAAGGGAGCTGTCACAGTCATCACGGAAAAACAGGCTTACATTTATAATAGTTATTAGATGCTACTAACACTTATAAAACTACCCAAACAGACAACACCAAATCCTTGCAGAACATCAATGCCATAATCAATGATTGGCATAAAAACAGTATATTTCTAATTATGAAAAAGCTCACTAGTATGTCACAATAGTATCATCCCAAAATTATATACATTACCTAAGATCCACAAACAATCCGTGTCTATGACACCTATAGCACGTAGCATTAATAGCCCTTCATACAAACTAGTTATAAACTATCATCAAACTTTAAGTCAAATTACTACAAGAATATCTAGTCATGTCAATAACGGTTTACAGTTTCAGGAATGCATTGATACCACGATCATACCGCCTGGATATACTTTCTGCTCCCTGGATTTTAAATCCGTATACTAACATCTCAATTAAATTATTCAATGACATTATTAAGAAACATTGGGCTGATATTAATTACATTATTAAGAATCATTGGAGTAAGAGCAATCTAATGTATAAAAAGCAATGTTTGTTTGCTTGTGTTGATTCGTGCTTAATGCGCTTCCGCACCGTTCAACCGATTGCGATAAAACTTTGTCAACTTATTGCTTTCACTTCTGGGAAGAATATAGGTGTAGAACGATAGGAATGTGCATATGCCAGCAGAGATAGTGACGCCACGGCACTCTCTATGATAACAGTCGCACAGTTAAGTACGATTATTAGGACATCTTCATTGAGTATTCTGCCTTTGCGATTGTGAAATTTCTTCCGGGAGAGACAGATACAGAGA
Organism: Gryllus longicercus; assembly: GCA_038098605.1. Taxonomy (NCBI): domain Eukaryota; kingdom Metazoa; phylum Arthropoda; class Insecta; order Orthoptera; family Gryllidae; genus Gryllus; species Gryllus longicercus. The sequence continues at coordinate 234,407 of JAZDUA010000620.1, read as the reverse complement.
GTAGCAGAGGAAGACAGCAGCGACGCAGAGAGAGAAACAAACAGAAACAGTAAGAGAAAGAGAGAGCCGGAACCACAATCACGAGAAAGTCTTTCTTCTATTGAAATTTTTGCAGAGCTTAGCGCAAAACGTGACTAACAATCACGTCGACGCTTGGGTTGACATACACATACATTTCATCCCAGATTAATTTTTACTACTAAATTGGAAAACAGCAAAAGTAAATATAGTTTTTGGAATCTTAAACTAATAATTAAACAAAACAAAATCATAACTGACTGGTATCAAAAACCAACATTCTCAGGAAGAGTTCTGAACTATCTGTTCAAGCACTCTAGAAATCAAAACTTTGCTGTGGTATATAAGCTTGTGGACTTCGCATTGAATTTAGTTAATCCCGGATTTCATGAGAAAAATTTAGAGAAAGTCAAAAATATTCTAAAAACAATATTTTCCCATTATTCTTCATTAATAAATGTAGACTGACACATAAACCTAAGTAATTACCAGCAGCAGTAATTTAAGAGTACAATAGCCATTCCATGAGCGGATCAACAATAAAATTAAGGCCTGCTTCAAAAACTGTAATTTGGACATTGTCTTTTATAACTAAAATATGACCATCCGGCTACACGGCAAACGTAAAGATGAAACAAAAATTGGTGAAAAATCCAATGTGATCTATTCTATTTCATGTAATGACTGCCAGTTAGTATAATTTGGGGAAAGCAAACAATATCTCGAGTCTATCACAATACATATTACATCAACATGGATGCGGAAATTTTCACCGCTTTAACCAAGTATATAACAGAGTGTAATCACCCTATTGGGTTCGATAAGGTCTAAAGTTTGCATTACGAAAAGCAAACCTCAAAAAGTTTAGTTGCCCAAATAGTATACATTATGTTAAATGATACTATGAATACTAAGAATGACCTACAAAAGCTAAATCGCGTTTATAAAACATTACTAATAAACCAACTTCTTTAAGCTATTACTTAGCTTATCTAGTCATATACTACTTACCAAACCAGCACACAAGCTACTTCAACTCCCAGGATGACTCCACTTTCTCCTTTTTAAAGATGTTTGTCGTGTAATATATTACACGTTAGATTTCAAACTCCAATTTTATGTAAATTTTAAGTAAATTTAAATTTAATGTTTATATCTTTATGTATTTATTCAATGTTCAATGTTATTGTCAACCCTGTTTTATTATTTACAGTACTCTTGAAAAGGCACAATCTAAGTGTGCGAAACGTCGAGATGTAAATAATACTTGTATATAAAAACAATTTCCTGATATTCTACTTATAAATTGATCCTGTTTGGTCCGGAGATACATCAAACTCCCCAGCCATCTACATCAATATTAATAATAATAATAATAATAATAATGATAATAATGATAATAATGATAATAATAATAAAACTAATAATAATACAGAACTGATAATTTGGTTTGAAGGTGTGAATGCCTACAACATATTTCAATTGAATTAATTCAATGAAAATTGTGGTATTATATTATATTTTCATTTTGCATCACGCTTTGCAGAAGGATGTAGTTGGTTAATTTTCCTTTAATAATGCCTAATGACTCAAATATCGTTAAATATCCATTCCAATATATTGCCACTGAACATAAATGAATTACCCTTGTAGAATATAATTAAATGATGGTGAATCTGGAGCAAATTACTTTAAAATGTAACGGAATAAACATTTCGTGAGACTAATCACTCTTCACCAGCATTACATTTACATCTCGTTTATAGTTTGCAGGTCGATAATTGATTTCCTGCATATGCTTAATAGCTAGGAATAATAGCTTAACGCTGTTAGTTTTTCTAGTGCCAACATGTATTTTAGCGACAACATAAGCACAGCTCTTCGAACTGTTAACTTAATGGATGGCTAACATTTGCTTTAATGCCCTCGTGGACAATTGACAACCAATTATCTATCAATTAATGAGTAAAAAATGAGCTACCCGCCATGATAAACTAGGACGTAATTTGATTGAATAGCTTCGCATGGATCTTCCACCAGTGGCGTCAGCAGATGTAAATTCCCGCACCGTGTCAGAGTGTCACGCGCAGCAAATTAGTCACTTCTGAAAAGTCCACAATGCAAACATTTTGATTACCTTTGAAACGCGAACCTCATTCACTACAAAACCTACTAAAATCTCAGTACTTTTTTGAAATTGTATTAATCCTTGTTAGGCTTGTTATGCCCTTCAAGGTTTTTGAAAAATACATAATGACATTCCAATAGAGATGATAACATACGACATTTTTACACTCTTTACATTACAATTAAGTATTAACTAAATACGGAGGAGTGCCTGGGGAGTGTTTTCTAGTTGAATTTATAATTTTCTAAACGCTTGTTATCGATAACTGCTTTTCTGATACATTTCGGGAATCGCAGTAAGTCTTTAGAATCACGACTTTCAATTCTTGGAAAGGAGTATAAAATGGAACCTAAATAAAATTTCTGGGTTGCAGGGTAAGATGGGAGGTTTGTGTAGAAACTGGAGGCAAGTCTGTTTATATATTGTTTTATTGGATCTTTAGACACAACTTTCACATTTGCTTGTTTTGGATGAACTAACGTGCATTCTGTTTAGCGTAGAAACTTATTTTGTATAATTTGTAATTTATTCTGATTTCTGTTGGGTTTTTTCACCTCTCGAAATTTGATATCTCTACGTTACGAAGGTCTTATTATATATTTGAAGATGTATATCAATATCGTGTCAATATTGATTTTTCAGTTTTTACTAGTAAGTGGGTACAGTTTTAACATTTTGGTTCAAATTGATCAGGGAATAATAATTTTGGAGAAAATCGACGGAACGATTTAGGTGCTAGCGTTGACCACAGACGGGCAGACGGACAGTCGGGCAGACGGGCAGATGGGCAGTCGGGCAGTCGGGTCCTCACTGTTATGAACTAAAATATATCCGTTTTTCCTCAATCACCAAAGTGAGGAGGAATTTTCTTTCTTACCTTCCTTGAGAAAATACCACCGCCTCGTAGACTTTCTAACTACTGGTCTTCAACCGAATTTTGATAGGAAATGAAGTATATATAGAATCATCCCAACATTTTGCTACTGCCATCTTTCGGAGAAACCCAAGAATGTCTAGTCCTCTGTTGGGAAGCAACAAGAAAAACCTGAAAGGGAAAGCAGTAGCAGCTAAATTAGTTTTACATTCTCTCTAATCACAGGATTTTACTTTTTTAATTGTTTTTTATGTTTAGAGTAAAGAACGATTAAAAACGGCACAGGTCTCATTCGTTGTACTCACTGAATTTTCTAATATTGCAAACGTTAAGAGCAATGCGCGTCGTATATGTACTGTTGTAGCACTACTAGGTTGTTGTGAACTATGATGCGATATGGAAAATAAAATTTAATAACTCAATTATATTGTTTTCACTGTTATTAATGATCCCGCAGAGAAGGTTCATCAATTTTTGTTTTTCGAAGAAGTTTTAGATAGTTCAGAAACGCAGATCTAGGATACATTGCTTAGAAAATTTCACAAGAACTTTTGGCATTTGGTTTCTTCTAAAATCTTTAACTTCATTTACATTTTATTAGCAATTCCTTCTCATTTTGCACGTAAACTGATATAACTAGCAGAAAGTGCGTTCGGTTCAAAGAACATAAATACCAATATCGTCGAGGGCAAGAACCTTCGTAAAAGGGTTTCACTTTCTTTCCTGAATTTATCTTCACTGCTATAAGTCGTGAGCAGCTGGCTGCCCCCATTGTTTGTCTTGCTTTCGTATTTCCTCGCTTTTCTCCCGATCCCCACCCCCTTTCATTCTGCTTTCTCTTCATTTCTTTTTTTTTTTTTTTGTTCTTCTCTTCATTTATCTGAATCCGCCCTCGTGTTTTCTCATTTCTTTCATCTTTGGAAGATTTTGTCCATTTCCTTTCCTTTCCTGTACCTACATATTATTTTTCTACTATGTATTTCTATTTCAACCATGTGAAAAAAACATTAAATTTATTCTGACATCACTTCTCAATATAAAGAAGAATTCATTCTTTTCCTCTCCTGAATTTGTATCTTACTTCAATTAAGCAAAATTGCAAATATGTTTTCATGACATTTTATACACTCTTTCATATACCGTAAGTTTTATTTCTCAGAGCACTTACCAGATTGTATAAAAGATTAACACTGTTGCTACAGTAATTGCGAATGTTTGTTGACATGATCAATCGCCACATTTGAACTTACTTGTTATGCCTTTCTGATCATTCATAGTTCTAGCGATTTATCGACTGGTGATTTCAGACGCTTTACCCAGGGATGTGGCGGTATTCCTTCCCCGCTAGTGCTTGTGAGCCGGCGCCGACATACATGTAAGTTGCAAAAATCTCCTCTTCCTGCTATTTCCGCCGACGGGGCTCTTCGCCAGTCGGGACAAGATCTAATCTTCCAATTGATCTCTTGGCATGTGTGGTTGTGCAGAGCACTACGGCATTCGCCTGATATTGATCGAAGAAACCACAAAATTCTATGGATCGCAGCAACCGGCCGCTTGATTTCTCCTCCACACAGTGGCTTAGTTCGACGGAGCCAGAAACAAAAATTCGCCCCCGCCGGGACTCGAGACCAGGAACCTTCAAGTCAGAGTCGCTGAAGAGGCAATGGCAACACTACATCTGGGTCAACTGATGTGCTTATTCTTCGGTTTTAATTTCTCGCATTTGCTTCGTTATAAGACAAAATAATGTAATCGTGCGCTGGAAAACGACGAATTGTCGATAAAAACTCGAGTTCTGTTATCAAATTGTCGGGTATTGTCGGGTCCTGTTAACAAAAAATTGGATAAATATTTTTCCTATACATTTTTCCTCTAACACGTTGTGTAGTCAGAAGCTAAGTTTTGTGGGAGCCTTCATACGGCCTTCATATCGATTGAAGGCAAAATGTCTGTCCATCTGTGATCAATGCTACTTCCTAAAACATTCAATCGATTTTCGCCAAAATTGTTTTTCCTAGATCGAGTTTGTGGAAGACTTATTTCCGTTAAAATCACCGACATTTCGAAAATTGCAAAAGTTTAATTGTTTTCGGCGTCTTCCTACAACTATAATATTAAAAATAGAGATATTTTCATGAATTAAATCTGTTCTTTAAATGCAGGTGTTGAAATAAGATCAAGCACATTTTTTTCAAAATATTAGTAGTTTTCGAGTAATTTTGCGTCAAAAAGAGGCAAAATAATTTTCTCAGAAACTGCCCCAAATGTTTTTTTAATTTTTTTTCGTCGCATGTCTCAAGTAACTTTAAAAATGATGGTTGTAGTCTCATTACCGGCAAACTTTCTGTATTTTTGAAAATTGTAAAAAGTTAACATTTCAGAACTAAAAAATTGAAGATAGAAGTTTTTTCATGAACAAAAATCTGTTCTTGAAAATCAGCTCTTTAAAAAAAGTCATGTGTAATTTTTTGAAAAAATAATTGTTTTCACATATTTACAGCTTGAAATTAATCCAATTTATAAAAAAAACATTTTCTCGAAAACCGACCTTAATGTATTCTTCAATTATTTTCGACGGATAAACAAAGTACAGTTAACACAAGGGAAACAAGGCAGATTGTGGCAGGTCTGATTTTTGTTAAACTCTTTTAATTTTCGAAAGTTGCGTGATGTAAATAATGGGAGAGATAATTAGATTTTAAGCATCTTCTTTCTATGTGCGAACGTCAGATCTTCTGCGTGGTGTAGCGATAAATCGAAGGGCGAGTTAACTTGATCAACCTGTGTTCGAGGTCAGCGCGACCCAAAAATGTTGCTGGTTGAAATCACATATGCACCTTTATGTAGTTGTGTAATATTGCGGCGCCATTACAAATAATGGCACAATGAATGTGCTTTTGATGGACCACTAGTTTAAATTTAAAATCTGTTGATCTGAGTGGTCATTTCGAAGTATTAATCCTGGACTACATCGGATTGAGTAAAAATACTTTTCTTACTATTTAGAATAGTAATATGTAGTATAATTTTGATGATAAAACAATTTGTTTATTTATTAGGAGTGCGATATATAATTCTAAAGTACATGTGTAAACAATTACAAATGAGTTAATCAATATCTTGAACTATTTTACAGAAAAACGTATTACATCCGTAATTATTGTATATCTCATTACTTTATTACCTGATGAATGCCTACCGTATACTGTCTCTGTTTACAGATAGAAGAAAAAATCAAAAGTGTTCCGCTAAAATATGTCTTCTTCAGCTTCATCTACCGCAGTCCAGCCTTGCGCGGAGATTCGGCAAAGCTCCAGCGTGCACACTCAATTAACGACAACCTCTCCTTTCGCCCTGCTTCACCCGCCCATCGCCCGCCCACGCGTCTCCTCGGCTTCCTTCTGTGCTCCCTCGCGGTCTCTCTGGCTCCGCCCGCACCTCCCCCACGGAGCCAAGTGTTTTCCTTCTGTTATCGCAATATTATTGGAGAACCGACCTCCGCCGTTTGCTCGCGAGGCTAAATGCGAGTCGACTGTGCCACTCGTATTGATTGGCGTCCGCCGCGACGTCTGCCGCCGCCGCCGCCGCCGCCGCTCGCGAACCTCCGAACGTGCACAATTTCGTAATTGGAGAAGTTGCTGGAAATATTAGCGCAGTCTCCGCGAGCGGCGTCGATCCAGAGGAGTCCGTCGCGACGGCGGAGCGGGCGCCGATATGGCAGCGCGAAAAATCCTCGTCGCCAGAGGCTCGCCTAATTGTCCGTCCTTCCTTTCAACGGCCGGCTCTGCTCCGTCCTGATGTTTGGGGTTGTCAGTGGTTTTCTCTTTTCGCGTGGACGGTTCTTCGTCTTGTTCTACAGCACCCAGATGTTTATCAAAAATCCATGTAGGTTTCAATTCCCAATTACTTTCCTCTGTAGTTTTCCCATCTTTTACATTTCTGCACTTTCACGTCTTTGTGACGACATTGTGTGATCGTTTATTTGTAATTATTACTCAGCGCAATTCATCATTTTGTATCTGCTAATATTACATCATATATTTTTTGTAACCCCTCTTTTTGCTTCATTCCGGGAAAAATCACTTGAAATCATGCATGCGTTGTAATACCACAGACATATGCGAATGGACGATGTTCATTGGTTCGACATGACGTAGTGACAATAAAACTGCGTCCAGTCACCAGACTATACTATGATGTTAATAGGGACATCAGATCATTCTGACAGATCATCAACTGTGAGGCGGTTATCTCATCGAGAGCTTCCTTACGACTTAATTTTTTGAGTATTAAATCTCCCAATTGGATAACCGACTCACACCTGAATACCTGTCACTCTATCTGAATCAGAGTATACATGAGTAGTCTGGTCAATTATCTCATCACCGATTATAGACTCTCTAGGGTTTCTGTATGAATGCGCTCCAGCACGAAGTTCAAGAAACTCAAAGTAAACAATAAGCAAACTATTCTAAGTGTGTAAATAATATTGACGACTGTCAGATAAAGTATGAATTTGTTTTACTGGAGTGTAGGATTAGTAAATAGTTTTGTTATTAAATACATTATTATTAAACAAAAGACAGTGTACCTCTTACTGTGCGGTAGTCAAGCTCCAATATGAGCAGACACAGATGGTCCCGAGGAGGAGAGTGAACAAAGAAATCAGACACAGCACATGTTGGGTTGTTCACAACGTTGACGTGCGATACAATTTTAGCTCATTGCAGTGAAGAAGTTAAATTGTTCGAATCATGCTTCTTAAAGTAGAGATTTAATCTTTAATCTTAAGTAAATAAAAAGTATTTTGGATAATAATTACGAAACTATGACCATTTGAAAAGCTTATATTTATATGGTTGTAATGTACAATTGGCCATACTCAGACTAATACGGCACACTGAGTCAAATAAGTAAAGTTTGATGAACATAAAATTGTTGCGGGATAACCACATCAGATAAAATCCATTGATAAAATTGATCATGGTTTTACTACTTTTTTAGAAAATAACTAGCCTTCCAAAATAAAGTACTGGACGATATTTTTTTTTAATTTTAACTTTCTGTAGGAGAATAAATAATACTTGTAACTTTTCTAAAGTTCGTTTTTTGTGCAACGTTATTGAATGTTTTCAGCTGGTAGAACTAAAATTGAAGAGATAAAACAGAATAAGTGGAATTATAAAAAGCAAATTTCTAAACTCGAATATCTAGAGAAACAAATTTCACCCTCCACAGCATAGCAATTTCATCTCTATTGCTAGGATGCGCATTGTGAATTTTAATATAAAGAAATAACCTAGAAACAGCAAAGTTGAAATACCTGAGATCACTATTAGGAACATCAAAAAAGAAAACTTTATGGAATAAGAGTATCAAAAAGTTTTAAATTTAAAATCATGTTTCACAGAATAGAAAAACAAAAAAGGCAAGGTCATATCGAAATAATTAAACCTGACATATTTACTGTAGAGATATTGAAATAATTATTAAAGGAAACCAGAGAACTAAGCAGAGCAAGGAAGACTAGAGTCACCAATGCAGTTTCTGAAGTAATACTACAAACAAAAGGACCAGCCAAGGAAAGCCATAGCTTTAAACGTTTATGATGATGATGGTGATGATGATGATGACGATTATGATGATGAGGAGGAGGATAGCACTGAAGTAAATAGGAGTATACCTGTAATTTAATGCGAACTCAGGGAGGAAATACCTGGCAATAGGTAACCAGTGATATCCAGAGATTTGAATGTTCATCATCAAGAACGTAGGTAGAAATAAACAGAAGTAATAGTTGTAATTGTTACAACACAACACCTCAACGTTATGGGACAATTCATATTTCTAAAATCAGCATAATCACTCCTAAATATTTTAGAATTTCAAAGTAAGTTTCATGTGTGAGTGTCCACCCAGCATTTACCTGAGTAATTTGGAATTCTATTAGGACGAGTCTCAGAAAACAGACTCCATCACCAGGTACAAAAAACTGTTACTTTTAATTTACTAATGGTATAGCTCAGTTAATTTCTAAAAATTGAATATTCCCTTGTCACGGCATATCTAAAACTTATCTTAGACTAGTCTCAGAAAACTGACTCCATCACCAGGTACAAAAAACTGTTACTTTTAATTTACTAATGATATAGCTCAGTTAATTTCTAAAAATTGAATATTCCCTTGTCACGGCATATCTAAAACTTATCTTATTGGCAGGCGCCTAGAAGGGCGCCCCATTTGGCGTGCTTTGGCACAGCGGTTATCTGCGACTGGTCGGTGTGGTCCTCTGCTTCACGAGTTGGGAGAGGAGGGGGCGTTCGGGTAGCATCGGCTCTAGCGAAAGGTGAGTGACCAGCGGGCCGAACCAACCCGCCACCGTGAAACTCTTGGATTGATTGATTGTTAGAGATTCCGAGCGCATCAACTGCTAGGGTCATTATCCCCGTAAGTGTAGTGCATGTTTTCCCCTCGTGAGGAGGCGGTGACACTCCCTCGCTGGGCGGTGAAATCCGGCGCCGATCTACCGTTGGCTAACAGGGTTCTCTCAACTAGGTATCTCCCACCAGCGGGGCACCCCCGCCCCAGCCGGGACAAGCTGTAAGCTCCCGTAGGGGCGCCAGGCATGTGTTGTAGTGTAGTGCATGCTAGTATGTGTGTACGTGAGGGGTAAGGATAGAACAAGGAAGTGGAAGGAAAGATTGCGCGCGGTACTTGGTCCGTTTGTTACGGTGCTGCTCCGGCATTCGCCTGATAGTAATCGTAGATACCACGTAAAACTACAGATCAGAGGCTGCTAGGATTCTCCTCCAGACAGCGACTGAACTCTATCTAACCGTCGGGACTCGAACCTAGGACCTCCCGGTTAGAGACACTGCAGTGACATCAGTTGATGCCTTGAGGGACCTCTCCCCGTCACTAACTCTTGGTTTCGAGCAGAAGACGATTTTCGCTGTGTCCAGCTGGGTGTTCTTGCGAAGGTCTTTCCTTTGGAAGCACTGTGCGCGCTGCGCTGCGCCGCTCGAGGGGGCGTGGGCGCGGGTCGAATGTCGCGAGGGGCGGGAGGGGGCAGGAGGGGGCGGGCGCCCGCGGAATGGCAACGAGAGGGCTGTTAAGCCCGCTGTACATGCGGCGGCGCGCCGGCCACGTCGCGTATTACAGCGCGGCGCAGCGCGGCGCAACGCGGCGGCCGAGCGGGGCATCTGCATGCGCAAGCGCCTCCCCCACCCGCTCACGGGCTGCGCGAAAGCGGGCCTCGTCCGAAAAAAAGCTTTCCCCGAAGGGAGACGCATTAATTGATGTTTCCGACCACTTCCACTGCGAAGGTCATTAGTCCCGTTAGTGTTGTGAATATTGAGGAGGCGGTGGTGGTGGTGGTGTCATCCGACGCCGACTTACACGTCGGCTTGCAGGCTGCCCTACGCCCTAGACTGGACAAGCTCTACGCTTTCGACTGGTCTCCCGACATGTGTGGTAGTGTAGTGCATGCCAGTGTATGTGAGAGTAAGGGAAAAGGAAAGCACATGGACCAGGAACGGCTTTTACGACGATACATTTTTCAGAGTCCAGTTTTATTTGTCATTGATACTCAAAAATTGGTTTGTCGTCGAACATCAGCCTGTCAGTTCGACCGTCCTTCTACGAGTTCAACTGTGCGCCTCTGATTAACACTAGCGCCTAAACCGCTCAAACAATTTTCTACAAAATTGATCAAACTCGAGGGCCTGCTAATTTGAAACGGATATTTTGATTTTTTACATGAAACCTCAAGCAGATTTTCAAATATTTCTCAAAAATGAGCCCAAATGATTGGATTATTTTTTCTAGGATAGAGAAGATCATGCTTTAAAAATTTGTGCAGGTCTTATTTTTGTTGAACTCTGAATTTTTCAAAACTGCAAACGTTCAATTATTTTCGACCTTTCCCTACAACTATAATAATGAATTGAGAGAATTTTTCGCAAACGACTCCAAATTGTTTCTTTCAGTTTTTTCTCACATAGAGCATTGAACAACATATAAAAATTATTACGAATATTTTTTTAAATACTGTACGTGCAATTTTTAAGGAAATTTTGTGCTTCTATGAAGAGTAATTTATAATTTTTTCTCACAAAATGGCCACGAATTTTTTCTTTAATTTTTTTCCTCGGATAGAGCAAAGTTCGTTTAAAAGTGGCACCGATCTCATTTTCGTTGAACTTTCCCAATTTTTTAAAGTTCAAAAAGTTATAAATAATGCCAGGAAATATCTGTTGTAGTATCACTGGTTATATTGTACAAGGCATATGTGAAAATATGATGCGCCTTTACACAGAAGAGAGATTTACCATTTCACTTATCATTTTCGTTAATGAACTTGGACGTCCTAAAGAGGATACGTCAGTAAAAAGATACAATGTTATATTTGAATAATATTATGAATAATTTAAAATACGTTATAACAATATGTGCAAGACGTTATAACAATAAATAAAGAGATTTTTTCTTACTGAATTCTGTTCTTCAAACACAGATCTCTATTATATTTTTCTAGGGCTTCTATCCAACTAACAGCCGGTTGCCCTTTACCTCCCAATAGGACGCACATTCAACCATCCGCTAGACCCCAACACATTTGCGGGCTCCTTTGATCTGGAAACACCAGACCACGAGGCCCTCCGCCACAACACATACACGAGAGACAAGGAGCAAATAGCCATGCCCAAGGCGGGAGTCGAACCCGCTACCGGACCGAAGCGCTGAGCTGGTACGCGCTCTTAGCCACCTCGATCATATCTTCAAATTATATTATATTATGAATAATAAAAATCAATACTCTATTCCATTGTTTGAAGACTTTGGATGGTAATTAAGAATGTGGTAACAACAAAGTTATGAGAGTTAAAAAGTCGTGAGGATTCTTTAGCAATTTTTAAAACTGAGGCAACCAGGAGTACTGAAATGCCTACTGTTTATAAATATTATGTTATATATTACATTATTAAATAATTTTTATTTCCGACCTCGGTAGCTGTAGTTGCTGAGATGTTATTATGCAACTACCTCGGTTTGAAATATTGCAGGTTCGAATACCTCTGGGCTTAGATATTTGCTTGCGTGTTGCGATATGGTTATATATTCTCAACCATGTAACACTTTCAATCATCTTCTTTCCTTCGCCCATAATTACGCAATATAGACTTTATACGACTACAAGATAATACCTGAATGCGTCGAAAAGTGTCTATGAGCTGTCTTGGTAGTCGAAGCGGGAGAGAGTTCCACCCAACAAAAAAAGGCATATTATAATTTTGAAAGAGTGGCATGATGGAACAAGCGGAGAAGGGTTATATCGCGAAAGGGATTAAGCTAAAGATTACAGCACTAACTATGACAAAACATATTACATAAACTATGACAAAAAGTTATAATAGGAAGACATTGGTAAAAGTATGTTTACTTTTTATATCTTTCCCACAATTAAAAGAAACATAAATTATAGTGCTGGGTAAAATAGTAATTGTGAGAGCTGCTACCGTAACATGTTCAGTCGCCCAAAACATTATTTATCCATTATTCGTGTGTTCTTTACTTGTACAAATGTTTTGATACATCGGAAACCGAACATTAGGGGGATTTACACGGAACAATTTATTGCTGCGATAAATTGCACCAAGTAATCGTAAGATAAACAGCTAAGATAAATCTCTCAATTAAATCGTACATAATCTACTGACGCAGTTTTATTGAACGAATATTTTCTTCTCAAATTAATCGGTCCAATTTACTTCTACGTATGTGTGGTCTGTAACTAATTTTTGGTCAAATGTAACCAATTTATTTGTGATAGGTAATCTTTTGTCATTTTATAAAATATGATCGATTAAAAGTTGAAATTAAAGAATTGTTCGACAGTTTCACTTTGTGTATTGTAAAAGTTGAGCATGCCCGAAAATTCTGTGTTATTTATTGGAATAATGGGGTACATAGTACTAAAAAGAAGAACAAAGAATTGTTCAAAATGGTCCAAAACTGAAGATATATATCTACGGTGAAAACATGGCTACTGAAAAAAGATGTCGCTTCTTTGACAATCATCAAATGCCGCTTCTTGGATAATTGCCTACGATATCAGCTCCTCCAGCTCCGCTTTTTTTAGACTCCTCTACTATTTTTACCTCTTTCCGAAAAGCTGCTCTAAGGTTTCGTAATTTTTGCTGTAGAAATGTCTGCTTCTTTGAAAAAATTGGTCCGGTACGCGACTAACGCTTTATAGCTTTTTGTTAAATATTTTTGTTTGTATATTCAGAACTAGTCGTTTCCCATAAACACGGAACATTATGATATAACTCGAGTAATTCCGTAATAAACTCCTTGCTCGCCATTTCTGAACAACGAGTACCGCCGTTCAAACACAAATAAGCTCAGACATGTTTCAGCGTGGTTTGCAAATGTCGGCAAATATTATGACAGATATATCTGCAGATTATTTGTTGTGTTTATGTCAAACAAAAAAAAACATATCGCTTCAAATTATTGCCATGATTTATCGTACAATTTTATTAGTTTCTACAGTCCCCAAACAAAGCGATTTACCTAAACAATTTCGGAGATCTAACTATAAATTCCTCTGATCAGTCGATATAGGTATTATATATTCCCATGTATATTCCCCTACCAATTGAACGGTAGTTTTTGATATTTTTTATTATTCATCCCATCCTTTTTAGTTCAATATAACCCAGCAAATGTTCATAATTATGTTCCCTAATTGAAATATTCATGTAAATTTCCTCCCATTTAGTATTTTACCTTAAATGGTAATTTCATATACGGCACGTATAATGTACTTAACACGTTTTTACAATTTGCTATCAATTTGTAGAACACATAGAAATAAATTATATTGCTTACGTTCAAGTGTAATGAATTACAATAGAAATTTCAGCTCCGTGTTATTAAAGATTTGATTAAACTGACAGAGAGTGGACTGCGAAATCTAATCCTTTTAGGTTTGGAACTGGAAAAATTTCCGCGGTGCGGAAAGATGCACCTTGCAGGTTCTGGGCACTGCGGATGCGGGTGGCAAAAATGTACTATGAAACAGCACTCCGAGAATTGGAACGATAGTGTCTAAAAACTACATTTCCGCACCATCATAAACTCATAACCATTGCAGCCAAATACAGAATTATTACTCGTACGTTTAAACATTACGTGAACATGAAACTTCTCAAAGAGGGAGAGACGAACCGGTAAACATAATCTACAAGAATATTTAAATTCAACATTAAAATAAGAATTACTTAAGATTGCGTTATTTATTCTTCTTATTAATTATAAATAAATAATATAAATAGAACAATTATAAATAATATAAATATTAATAAAATTATATTACAATATAAAAGTGATATAATAACATTAATATAACTTAAAAGTATTGCAACATAACTTAAAAGTTGCAACATTGAAACAAAAGTTATTTAGTATTACATAATTTTTAAGTTCTTGCCCCAACACACTAAAATTGATATTCCAGATTCACAAAACTGACATTTAACACATTTTTGGGTATTTAAGTCAAATGGATACATGTGAATTGTCACTGTTGTTTTGAATTGTTGTTACTAGAGTATTGTATTTTTCTATTATTGTGTTGTATTTATAACAAAAATGGTCGCTAAAAACCACGTTGTTGATGCGACAAAAAGTAAACTTAAAAAAGATAGATTTAAATTTTAACGTAAGCAAAAATTCGACATTGTTATTATGTGCTCGTTATTAACTTTAGTATTAACACTAAATAATTATTTTGTGGTATAAAAAATCTGTACATTCTAATATTAGAAAACACAAAAAGATACTCAACCCCGCTGATGACGAAAGATGTTGGGTATATCAATTCGACTTAAATTAATTGATGTCACAAACAGGAAGCACCGCAAGCAGCGACAATAGTTCGACAATAGTTGATTTCAGAGAAAGCGGCGCGGCGCGGCTCCAAATGCACAAATTGGATGGCCTTTCGGAGCGCCCCCGTCTGCCACTGTGTACAATCTGCTGAAGGTGCCCACGCCGCGGAGCGCCAGTCCCCGCCCTCACCCACGCCCGAGCCCAAGCACACGCCCACGCCCGCACCCGCGCCTGTGTCCGCACCCTCGCCCTCACCCGCGCCTCCGCCTCCGTCCCCGCCCTCGCCCCCGCCCCTGCACCCGCCCCGCCCTCGCCTTTGCCGTCGCCTTTGCCGTCGCCCTCGCCTCCGCCCGCGCCCCCGCCCTCGCCCCCGCCCTCGCCCCCGCCCTCGCCCCCGCCCCCGCCTTCGTCCTCACCGCACTCTCGCCCTCAACCGCGCCTCCGTCCCCGCCCTCGCCCCCGCCCCTGCACCCGCCCCGCCCTCACCTTTGCCGTCGCCTTTGCCGTCGCCCTCGCCCCCGCCCTCGCCCCCGCCCCCGCCTTCGTCCTCACCGCACTCTCGCCCTCAACCGCGCCTCCGTCCCCGCCCTCGCCCCCGCCCCTGCACCCGCCCCGCCCTCACCTTTGCCGTCGCCTTTGCCGTCGCCCTCGCCCCCGCCCTCGCCCCCGCCCTCGCCCCCGCCCTCTCCCCCGCCTTCGTCCTCACCGCACTCTCGCCCTCAACCGCGCCTCCGCCTCCGTCCCCGCCCTCGCCCCCGCCCCTGCACCCGCCCCGCCCTCACCTTTGCCGTCGCCCTCGCCCCCGCCCTCGCCCCCGCCCCCGCCCTCGCCCCCGCCTTCGTCCTCACCGCACTCCCGCCCCCGCCCGCGCTCGAGCAGCGCGTTCCTCTGAGCGCAAAGCGAGAGTGGACCTCCCCGAGCGGCGGCGCGGGGCGAAACAAGGCCGTGGGCGGGCGCCGCACCGGGCGATTCGCGTACACGAGAAGGAGCGTCCGCGCAGGGCGCGGCGAAGACTGAGGGAGCGGAGCGCCCTCCCTTGGAGCAGCTGGCGGGAAGGGAGGACGGGCGGGCCGGCAGGCGTCCGGGCAGGCGTCAGAATGGGAGGGCGGGGCGGAAGGGATGTAGAGAGGCGTCCGTAAGAGAGTGCGGGAAGAGGATGGGTGGGCGGGAGGAACGGAAGGAGACTAAGAGAGCGAGCGGGAGGGAGGGCGATTGGGCGGGCGGACAGGAGTGATGGAGGGGAAGCGTGAGGGAAACAAGAAGGACGGGAGAGAGGATAACAGAGAGTGCGGGAGGGAAGAAAGGCAGGCGGACAGACAAGAGGGAGGGCTGGAGGAACGATGAGGGCCGGGAGACCGAGAGCGCGAGTTGGAGGGAGGGCAGGAGGGCGAGCGAGCGATTCGCCTGTATGAGAACGACAGTGGCAGTGGCGCGCGGCGGCGCGCGGCGGCGGGCGGCACAGACTGAGGCGTAGCAGCGCGGCCACGCGTAAGCACCCGCAGTGGGTGGGGGTGGGGGATGGGGGGGGCAGCGGGCGACAGCCTCACAAATGAAGCTAATTCCCTACGATATCGAGAAAGCAATCGCCCGGCAGAGAAGCCGACCAGACTCCGACGAAGCTGGGCCTCCACTTCCACCGTCATTTCCAGGGCCTCCGCCCGCCGCCCGCTCGCACGACGTCGCCCGGCTCTCTCTGTGCGCGCACCTCGCGCGCGCCCGCACTCGCGACCAGCGGCGGCGGCGGCGGCGGCGGCGGCTCTTTGCCCGGCTCGTCGGAGCCTATTGAGCCGACCCGCCGATTCACCACGCACACATTTTCTTGATTGCTCGCCGGAGCATCAAAACGACTATTCATCGATGCGCCGAGTGCACCTTTCGCCTGACTGCTTTAATCTGAGAGCCGCCATTACGTACGTCTCCCCCGCCGGTTTTACTAACCTTCTACAGAACAGTTTACTTCTCTGATCTCCTTCATAAAACACACCTTCCCAGCCACTTTTCAGGCCGCTCAGCACTTTTCCTGCTCTCGTCTTTTCGTGTCTATTATTGCCACGACGGTTCACTACAAACAGTAATCCTTATCCTCATTCCTTTATCTTTAAAATATAAATATTTGTGTTCTCCCTTTTTGTGTACTCTCATTTCGTCTTTTATGCCAATGCACATGTGCTCCATTCTTTCCTGGTGCCCACAACGACTTTGTTTCTTTAGTATCTTCCTCCTCTCATCTTGATGTGATTCATTCCTACACTGAAGACTCAGACTCGCCCGGAGTCAAGCTCTATCGCCATCCATTTTCAGTATCTTCTGCTGGCCCTTCCAAACTAACGTCTCTCAAGAAATGTCTTCAAATCTCCATGGTTACGAAGCCCCAATGTCGTCAGGCCTGCAGCGTTTTCCTTTCTGAAAAGGATTGCATCATCTAGCCACTGCTGCAGCTCTTGTAATCACGATCTTCAATATATAGTATACCTCCGATTCTCTTATTCCGACTCCTCTTCCACCTCCCTCACCAGGGTATTACCTACCATTCACGACTGGAGACCGACGCCACAACTGTCATTACCAATATCTCCACTATCTCCTCCATTCAAACTTCGTCTTCTTTCTCCCGTGAGTTCACCAACTCTGTTCCCCCTTCCTCACTATAGTTTTGACTGTCTCCGACGAAGCTCCAGTCTGCAACCCCTGTGGCTCCCCTCACGTCTATTGTTTCTCCCTCCGCCGGCGCCGCGGGCGCATGCTTCCCGTTAACTGAGCGCAATATCGCTGGGGCGCGGGTGGCGACCGGAGGGCCGCGTCGCTGATGATATCTGCGAAGGAGGGAGCGCGCAGTAGTCGCGGTTTCTGCAGGGCGGGAAAGAAAACGGGAGATGGTAGAGGCGAAGGCGTGGTAAGGGTAGGGCAGGGCGGGGCAGGAGAGCTTCGGGCTGAGCGGCGAGGAGCAAGATGAAAGAAAAGGAGTGGGGTTGGCGCAGAGGAGGGAGGCGGAGCATTGGAGAGCGGGGCAGGGGGCGGGCGGGGCGTGCAGAGTTTACAGGGAGGGCTGGGGAGGCGGGCGGGAGGGGCGGGGTGGGCATGAAGGGCGGGGTGGCAGAGCGGTCCATGGGCGGGGCAGATGGGTTGAGCGAAGAGGGCGGGGCTGGCAGAGCGGTTTGGGATGGGTGGGCTGAGCAAGGGCCGCTGGGCAAGCGAAGCGAGCAGAGCTGCATGACCTGGGGGGCAGGGGGCGGGGCGGCCCGGGGCGTGCGGAATGGGTGAAGAGGGTGGGGCTGGCATTAGAAGAGACGGGTGAGCGTGGCGGTCGGGAAGCGCGGGGTGGCAGAGCGGTCTGGGATGGGCAGTCTGAATAGGGTGGGTTCGGCAAGCAAAAGGGACGGACAAAGCGGGGCGATCTGGTGGGCGGAGGGGGTGGAGGGGGGCGGCGGAGTCGGAGGAAGTGGGAGGGCGGAGAGTGGCGGTGTGGGCCGTGGTGTGCGGCGGGAGGGCAGGGGGAAGTGCAGGGGGAGGTGGAGGCGGAGGGAGTCGTACGTGGCCGAGGGGGCGGAGCGGCCCGGGGCGTGTGGAAAGGGCGAGGCGGTGCCGAGCACGCGGAGCGGCGCTGCGCGGAGCGGCGCGGAGGGCTGGAATGAATATTGTGACGAGCAAAACGGGCTCCGATTACGCGGCGGGCGTGGTGGCGCGGTCCGCTCGCCTCTGCATGCAAATGGCGACGCCGCGCCGGCCACTTGCGACGCAACATCGCCGACTGCCCACCGTGCGCTCGGCGGCGCAGGCTGCTTTCTGGCGTTCACTTTCGTGCGTCCGCTCGTCTCTCCGTTGAGATCGGCCCCGATTTTACTTTCCAAGTCATTTTCTGAGTCTTTCTTACGTTCGCTCCAGTACTACATACTAAGAAAATGAGGCGTCGCCGACGCTGTAATCTGTTTTAAATATATAATTTCATGTGCTGAAAATTTATTTTATATAATTTCTCTCACGCCGAGCTTTGTCCATTATGTTCTTTTAGTATCTGGCATTAGTCTTGCCAATGAATCGTAGTAGCTGATAATGTTATACTCTAGTTTAAAAGTACTCAACAGCCAATAGCCTTCTGTGCTACCTTCATAAGGGATATGGCAATTTCAAAATTTTAGTTGCCATAACAAATACTTGCAGGTTTTAATGATGCTTATAGTTAAAATTTTAGTACAGCTACATTTTTTCTCTATTTTGCTGATATGCAAAAAAGTGCGTATTGCACACAGCACATTAGCACAAATGCTAAGTGCAAAAATGCAGATTATTCCCAATTGGTTCCGAAAATTCAGTCGCAATGTCGTTTACAACTACATTTGATTCTTTCCCGGATTTTCTTAACATTTCCATATTTTTCTCTCCTAATTTTTGAAGAGATTAAAACTTCACAAATTCAGTCTAATTTGTGTTCACTTCTACTTCTGCAATTTCTGTATTAATCGTTTTGTCTGTGAATCTTGGGTTGTATACGAATTAGAATGTGACTGTTTTGTATGCTTATATGAATAAGGTGTTAGTTAAGATGAATAAGAATAAGTTGTGGGTCACATTCATTTAAAAATCGGTATTTGCATACTTATGTAAGAACGTCAAAGTGCAAAGTCGAATATAAGAAAGTTCATTAATTCTCTATCAGTTTTGTTTTCCTCGTTTTCACTTGAAATTCTTCCAGTTTAATAAGTTCCGAGGTAATACTATTCGTAGGTTTTTGCAAATTTCTTTTTTAAATACGATAATTAGAATGTAAATTGAAATAAATCTGCAGCGCGATTTACTTGATAATTCAATTGTTCACTTGCAGACGTAAACATCAGTGTTGCCAACGTTGTGGAAAAAAATTAGGGCGTATTGAGTGAAAAATGCATTTGAATACTGGTGTTTAATCAACGCCACCTACGTAGATCGATTTAGGAGGCGGTGGTTTAACTCCTGACATTATCACTAAGATCGCTGCTGCCAAAAACACGAAAAAACAGGTTTTTGGAAATTTCTTTGAATCTTATAGGCGGATCTGAAACCAAATTATTAGTTCCCCACCAGGAGACCGAGACGCGTCGAATGACAATGATACGTGTTGATTGGTGCACGGGAAGTGGTCTAGCCGCTAGTGTCGGAACCGCACAAAAGCACAAACGCACATATTCGGAGTTTTACTCAAATACAATATAGGGATAATTCCAGTAATGCGTTGTTAAAAGTATGAGGTATCTACATTATCTGTGACTTAAGAAAGTTATATTGGACAGATAATTATTAAACTTTGTTTTAAATAGTAATCTGTCTTAATTATGCTCGCTTCTTTTCCCTATTATAAAGTAATTTCGACAGACTTGTTTTATTTCCCAAACATACTACGCTGGAGTTGGTAAACCAATAGGCATTATATATTATATATAGGAGCTTATTTCCATGGAAAATTACGTATGAAATTAAATCTTTAGTACTTCGTGAATATTGAGAATTTGAATCTTAATCCTTGAATCCTAAGATCTTGAATCTTAGTACCTTGAACATTGAGAAAACATATACATTGTGCTTTGGCTTTACAAAATGCTAATGATTTACATTTAATTATGTCTTTTCATATACGACGGCAATATATTAATTTCGTTATCCTTGATGCCCTTTTAATTTTCAAATGGTCAGGAATCGTATCTTACTAATTTTTAAGCATTAAAAGCGATATTATTTAAAAATCAACAATTGAAAGCCAATATTCTCATTTACTTTTATTCGCTTATCTTTTAAAAGGGAATTTTCCTCTTTTACAGTTGTAATAGCAATGCCAGCAACTTCAGGGTTTTAAGACGGGTTTACGTTCGAGTTCAACTTTTCTAATCTCGAATTCCCTTATTCTTTCATCTGCTTTCCAATACCGTTTGTTTTACAGCATTATCGCTTTCTTACACTTTATGACCTGCCTTCTGAAGTAGCTGCTATCAAATTTGTTGATTTGTGGCAGCTATAACTCTGAAAGTAAAAAGAGGAAGGGAAGGAAAGACCAATTGGAAATCGAAAATCTAATTAACCATTAAACTTAAAATATTAAACTTTTTCAGCCCTATTGATCTCAAGATGAAAGATATAAAATAACATTTCAGAAGTTAACAGAGCATTAAAAACTACACTTGGGCACTCTATTTGGTTCACTCATAAAAGGCAACGATTTCGACAAATGAGCCTCATAAAACGGTTTGTCTCCAAGACGAAAGTAATCTCTTCTTTCTTCGCTCTCCATTCTTATAGCTTCTTTACAATCAATATATGGTATTAAATAATCGGATAACATTGTTTCCAGTAATACGAAATTAAACTTTTAATCATTCCTAATTTTTCTTTTCAAGATTCTTCTATTACAGAAAAGTGAGAGTATGTGTGTGTGTGTAAATGCTGTAAAAAGTTTATAATCATTGAAGTGATTGGACCCCAATGTAGCACAAAGATTCTTGGCCAACCAACTATAAAAGTAGCTTAGTTGCGATTAAAAATGCTACCCCAAAATGTGTGTTTTACAATATTTAATACATACAATCCGCAGTGCATCTGGCCTCCTGGTTGGCGGGCGTTGCCGCGTGCCGCAAGCGGGACCGGAAGGAGCGAGCGGAACGGAGAGGAAGAGCGGAGCATGTGGGCGGAAGAGAAGCAAGGAAGAACCGGAAGAAGAGGGGGAGCTGGAGGAGGAGGCGGAGCGCAAAAGCGGCCCGAGCGAAAGGGCTGCGAAAGCCAAATGAAAAGGAGCAACATGTACAGCGGAAGAGGCTGCTTGGGCGGGGCTTGGGGTGTGGATAGGACGAGGAGAGACGAGCGACACGTGCGAGGCTGCTTAACAGGTGATTGTTGTCAAATAAAAACCGGAGTAATTAGATCGTAAGAGTTAAAATAAAAGTAAATTACAGAAAGGATTAAATAAATTAAATTTTTTGTAGTGCATACTGGATTTTTTAAAAGATGCTGATCATTTTTAATTGTTATATTTCAATACGTATAGTTTTTAAAATTATAAAAATATTAAATAGTATTAAATAAATATTCCGTTAATTAAATGTTGCTGATTTTAAAATGTCTACACACATGTTTATAATAACAGTTTATATATTTACAACAATCTTATGACTGTGTTAGCGTTGAAGATAGTGTTTTTGACCGTTTTTGAACTCAGTAAGTGATAGTGAAGTGGCAAGTACCGTAATTATTGAATTTCCTAAACTTATTCATTCTTATAATAATCGTAATTTTTATAAAAGGAGATTGTAATTAAAATTTCAACTAGCTAAAGTCCGTGTACAACAGAATAATTGATTGATTGATTGATTGTTTAGTGATTTCGGGCACGTCAACAACCACGGCCATTGGTTCCGTAAGTGTGGTGCATCGAGAGGCGGCGATGATCTTTCCCCTGCTGTATGGTGATATCTGGCGCCACCTTGTCATATTTCAGATTGAGATCTACTTATTTTTTATTGTATAAATTATTACCATCTACTATACCTTTGTGATTGTTCAATCATTTTCCAATTGGATTGATTAAAATATTGAAATGTCTGAAATATGAGGCGTTCATATATATATTTTTTTTCTATACAGATACATGGTGTTATTTTTTGTCTGCTTTGGTAATTCTTCTCAAAGCCTTTCAAAATGTTTAAAAGCTTATTCATTGTATTTAAAGCTTGTTCATTTAAAAGCTTGTACATTGTAAAGTGTGTCCACTCTCCAAAGTACTTTAATAATTGTATTTTATTTTTATTTGTAAGGGTGATTACTGAATATTCAATTACCAAGTGGAAATTAATTTTTTGTACTCAAATTAAAAGCTCTATGTGTTTTCTACCAAGCTAGAAGTATTTAGTAATCATTTCTAAGTTAATTTATACTCCAAATTTTGTCCACAAAGCCTTCTATATATTTATTTTCTGACAAAATTGGATTTATTTCTATCTACTTATGAAACTGCTGTAAGTTTAATAAGCCACTGCTAGAGTGCGGGCATGCCGCACTCATTATCGATTATCTTTTACTATCAATTGTCTGTTGTAAACCACTAATCTCACACATAGGTTGCGCTGGAATTTTGAGAATTCCGCTGCGCTATTTAGGCCCGCGGAATGATATTGTATTCATATTTTTTAATATAACCGAGCTCCGAGCTCGCTTCGGCGCGCTCGCCTTTTGCAAGCCTGTGGCCATCTGCCTCGTGCTTACGTTGATTTTTGATTAGGCTCTCTTGTGGCCCGTGGCCATTTGCCACGTATTATTGTGTTATATGGTTTGAGTGGGGCTATTCGCCAATATTATTATGCGTTGCGCTGCGATTGCGCTCGCTCAGCTTCAACAAGGTATGTATTCTGAGACGCGATTTTTCACTTTTGGCGTTTTTGTCCTAGCTTTCGCCCGTCACCCTCAGTCACGTTAATGTATGTATTCTGAGACGCGATTTTTCACTTTGGCGTTTTTGTCCTAGCTTTCGCCCGTGACCCTCAGTCACGTTAATGTATGTATTCTGAGACGCGATTTTTCACTTTTGGCGTTTTTGTCCTAGCTTTCGCCTGTGACCCTCAGTCACGTCAATGTATGTATTCTGAGACGCGATTTTTCACTTTTGGCGTTTTTGTCCTAGCTTTCGCCCGTGACCCTCAGTCACGTTAATGTATGTATTCTGAGACGCGATTTTTCACTTTGGCGTTTTTGTCCTAGCTTTCGCCCGTGACCCTCAGTCACGTTAATGTATGTATTCTGAGACGCGATTTTTCACTTTTGGCGTTTTTGTCCTAGCTTTCGCCTGTGACCCTCAGTCACGTCAATGTATGTATTCTGAGACGCGATTTTTCACTTTTGGCGTTTTTGTCCTAGCTTTCGCCCGTGACCCTCAGTCACGTTAATGTATGTATTCTGAGACGCGATTTTTCACTTTTGGCGTTTTTGTCCTAGCTTTCGCCCGTGACCCTCAGTCACGTTAATGTATGTATTCTGAGACGCGATTTTTCACTGTTGGCGTTTTTGTCCTAGCTTTCGCCCGTGACCCTCAGTCACGTTAATGTATGCATTCTGAGACGCGATTTTTCACTTTGGCGTTTTTGTCCTAGCTTTCGCCCGTGACCCTCAGTCACGTTAATGTATGCATTCTGAGACGCGATTTTTCACTTTGGCGTTTTTGTCCTAGCTTTCGCCCGTGACCCTCAGTCACGTTAATGTATGCATTCTGAGACGCGATTTTTCACTTTGGCGTTTTTGTCCTAGCTTTCGCCCGTGACCCTCAGTCACGTTAATGTATGTATTCTGAGACGCGATTTTTCACTTTGGCGTTTTTGTCCTAGCTTTCGCCCGTGACCCTCAGTCACGTTAATGTATGCATTCTGAGACGCGATTTTTCACTTTGGCGTTTTTGTCCTAGCTTTCGCCCGTGACCCTCAGTCACGTTAATGTATGTATTCTGAGACGCGATTTTTCACTTTTGGCGTTTTTGTCCTAGCTTTCGCCTGTGACCCTCAGTCACGTCAATGTATGTATTCTGAGACGCGATTTTTCACTTTGGGCGTTTTTGTCCTAGCTTTCGCCCGTGACCCTCAGTCACGTTAATGTATGTATTCTGAGACGCGATTTTTCACTTTTGGCGTTTTTGTCCTAGCTTTCGCCCGTAACCCTCAGTCACGTTAATGTATGTATTCTGAGACGCGATTTTTCACTTTTGGCGTTTTTGTCCTAGCTTTCGCCCGTGACCCTCAGTCACGTTAATGTATGCATTCTGAGACGCGATTTTTCACTTTGGCGTTTTTGTCCTAGCTTTCGCCCGTGACCCTCAGTCACGTTAATGTATGCATTCTGAGACGCGATTTTTCACTTTGGCGTTTTTGTCCTAGCTTTCGCCCGTGACCCTCAGTCACGTTAATGTATGCATTCTGAGACGCGATTTTTCACTTTGGCGTTTTTGTCCTAGCTTTCGCCCGTGACCCTCAGTCACTTTAATGTATGTATTCTGAGACGCGATTTTTCACTTTGGCGTTTTTGTCCTAGCTTTCGCCCGTGACCCTCAGTCACGTTAATGTATGCATTCTGAGACGCGATTTTTCACTTTGGCGTTTTTGTCCTAGCTTTCGCCCGTGACCCTCAGTCACGTTAATGTATGTATTCTGAGACGCGATTTTTCACTTTGGCGTTTTTGTCCTAGCTTTCGCCCGTGAGCCTCAGTCACGTTAATGTATGCATTCTGAGACGCGATTTTTCACTTTGGCGTTTTTGTCCTAGCTTTCGCCCGTGAGCCTCAGTCACGTTAATGTATGCATTCTGAGACGCGATTTTTCACTTTGGCGTTTTTGTCCTAGCTTTCGCCCGTGACCCTCAGTCACGTTAATGTATGTATTCTGAGACGCGATTTTTCACTTTGGCGTTTTTGTCCTAGCTTTCGCCCGTAACCCTCAGTCACGTTAATGTATGCATTCTGAGACGCGGTTTTTCACTTTGGCGATTTGTCCTAGCTTTCGCCCGTGACCCTCAGTCACGTTAATGTATGCATTCTGAGACGCGATTTTTCACTTTGGCGTTTTTGGCCTAGCTTTCGCCCGTGACCCTCAGTCACGTTAATGTATGCATTCTGAGACGCGATTTTTCACTTTGGCGTTTTTGTCCTAGCTTTCGCACGTGACCCTCAGTCACGTTAATGTATGCATTCTGAGACGCGATTTTTCACTTTGGCGTTTTTGTCCTAGCTTTCGCCCGTGACCCTCAGTCACCTTAATGTATGTATTCTGAGACGCGATTTTTCACTTTGGCGTTTTTGTCCTAGCTTTCGCCCGTGACCCTCAGTCACGTTAATGTATGCATTCTGAGACGCGATTTTTCACTTTGGCGTTTTTGTCCTAGCTTTCGCCCGTGACCCTCAGTCACCTTAATGTATGTATTCTGAGACGCGATTTTTCACTTTGGCGTTTTTGTCCTAGCTTTCACCCGTGACCCTCAGTCACGTTAATGTGTGCATTCTGAGACGCGATTTTTCACTTTGGCGTTTTTGTCCTAGCTTTCGCCCGTGACCCTCAGTAACGTTAATGTATGTATTCTGAGACGTGATTTTTCACTTTTGGCGTTTTTATCCTACCTTACGCCCGTGACCTTTCATTCACGTTAATGTATGTATTCTGAGACGCGATTTTTCACTTTTGGCGTTTTTATCCTAACTTTCGCCCGTGACCCTCAGTCACGTTAATGTATGTATTCTGAGACGCGATTTTTCACTTTTGGCGTTTTTGTCCTAGCTTTCGCCAGTGACCCTCAGTCACGTTAATTTGTATATTTATTGTCACGTGTAACTGTTTCTTTTTAAGTGTTAATGCTGACTCAATCTGTTAATTATGATTTTCTCTTGCGTTACTTTAAATTTTCTTGGATGCCACTCGACTCCGAGCGCCAACGTCATGTATTTTTGACCTTCTTTAAATTGTCGGTTTGCTTGAAGCGGCCCTAGGATTGTATATATGCATATAATTTTTTAAGAGCACCTTCTAATGTAATCTTACTGAAAAGATGCTAAAATATTTTTAATTGTAAATAGCCTAATAATTTTTGAAGTCTGCTTAATTTGGATTCGGTCTAATTGTATAATGCGTTGAACCTGTATATTGTGGTTAATGTTGTTTATGTGTTTCAGCATTATTGTGAGATACCCCGCATAAAGGCGGCTCTGTCTCTTATGTATTGTGCACTGTTTCTAATGAAATTTCGATGTATGTTACAGAGCAGTGTACATTTTGTAAGGGGTCTGCCAGGCTTTGTGATGGCGCGAACCAGAATTGCTGCCGCATTTCCGCACACTGGAGCCCTATAAGCTGGAACTCTAGTGCTTCGTCTTCTGCAAGCTCGCAGCTCTCATCCTGCTTCATAGCGTGGCGCCCCCAAAGAGGTTGCTGTCGCCAATCTTTCATTTCCGGAGCAGAGCGGCTCCCAGCTGGTGTTGCAACATAAGAGAGTGCTTGCGACTTTCTAAATTGTTGGAGCGTGGCCCTGATTGGCGCGCCCATTAAGACACTATTTGGTACAGGTGAACCAAAAATTATTAATTGGAATTTTGGTAAAGAGCGTAATCCAAGCAGACATGTGGTGTTCAATCTAATGGCTATTGAACTTTTTGATATGTTTCCTATAATGAGTCAGATTGTAAATGTTGAAATGAGCATTTGAAGCTCAAATTGTAATTTCTCTGGCAGCGTGGCGTTTACTTATGTTTATTATTTAAAGAAAGTTAATCCGCTGTACGGAAACTTTGTGAAATTTGTAATTGTGCACACTCTGTGCCAGTAATTCTGCATAAATTATTATTTTCTGTAGAACGAACAATTTTCGTTTCCCTCCACTCACTCCTAAGTTAGCTTTGGGTTAAAAGAGATGGTTTAATTATTTATTTATTTACAAGGCATAAGAACTCTAATTTCAATTAATATGTGCATTTTGCATGCCTTTTTTATAGTCCCCATTTACCTGTACTGTTCGACATTTATATTATATAATTGGTATTTCTTCCTTGTAAATTGTTTTTTGTCTAATAAACTAAAATTATTTGTTCGAAGTTTGATGCATAATTTTTCTGAACCGTAGAAAACTACCTGTTTACTAGCAGAACCCTTGACCCGTTTCCTGCTACTGAATTTTCATATATTTATTCTTCGGATAGCTCCTAGTGCCATTGCTGAGAGGTTTTGTTACTCGAGCTTAGCCAGTAGATGTTCACTGCGGTCATTTAATTATTGCCTTTTTAGGCTGGCGACCGTATATTTAATATAATATCTATTTAATTTTGCCACTTCAATTTTTAACCTACAAAGTGGTGACCGTGACAGGACTCGATCCTGTAATCTTCAAACATTTCAAAACGTCGCTTTATATTAAAACACCTATTGTCGGCTAGTGGGTTTTCCCCAACCAGGTATCTCCCACCAGTGGGACACCGCCCCAGCCGGGACAAGCTCTTAGCTCGCGACCGGTCTCCCGGCATGTGTGGAAGTGTAGTGCGTGTAAGTGTGTGTGTGTGTATGTGTGTGTGTAAGGGGAGAGAATAGGACAAGGAAGAGGAAGGTAAGATCGCGCCCAGTCCGCGGCCCGTTTGTTAGGATACTGCTCCGGCATTCACCTGGTATTGATCGGAGAAACCACGGAAAACTACCGATTAGAGCAGACGAATGCTAGAATTCCCCTTCAGACAGCGAATGAATTCGTCCTAGCTAACAAGCTAGTTTCGAAAATCCTGCCTTCGTCGGGACTAGAAGCTAGGACTTCCCGGTCAGAGTACAACTGAATAAGCTATGTTATACGACGTACAAAACTTTGCCATACACATGTAAAGAATCAAATGCAGGTCTTCTTTGCAGCTCTTTATTATTCAATTGATTTCATCTCGATTTTTCGATTCGCTCCTTTTCATTCCGATACGTTCTGTGGTGGGGCAAAAGATGAATTGGCCGGAGGAACATTATATTGGATTTTACCACTGAGGAAAAAAGGAGATATTCATCAGGAGACTGTAGGTGTGTACTTTCATCGTTCGCAAGCAGCTACGTTGGATTTATTTACGACCAGAAAAGCGGACACCCGATCGTCACGGAGGCGAGAAGCAACGGTTAGCGAGGGACGGTGTTGTGAGTTATTGCACAGCCCACAAGAGCCGAGATGTGATTATTTCGCAAGCTGTACGCGCAGAGACAGAGGGTGTAAATGTAGAAGTAGTAACTCAGAGGGTCTTTTAAAACAATTATAGTTAAGCGCGCTCAAAATTATTTTACCTGAGAGTATTTCTAGGGAAACGTGGAAGCCATCAGCCAAAGCCAGATGTTCCGAAAACCTGTAATATGATTGTGTATTTTAAAAAAATTGAGAAAATTAATAATTATTTTGAACAGTTAACCCAATAATTCCTTTGTTCATTCACGGACATATGGACGTTTAAACGTTTTTCAATACACAGAGGGTAAACTCTTTTGTTTTAGTTCAAATATTCAACTATATTTTTTGAGAAATTAATACCAAAGATAATTTTTAAATATTTATTCATTTCAATATTTATTTCAAATTAATGATTCAGTACATGTAAACTTATCCAAATTAGTTACTGAGTGTGCATATGTAATTAAAGGTTCGTATTTCTGTTCATATTTATATTTTTGGGTTTAAATTAGTAACCTGCCAACATTTGAAATTCTATTAGCTTTTTACGTGAATTGTTGAATTTAGAGTTTTGTGTCTAGAATATAGTTTCTTCCATGTGTTTATGTGTTATTTTATTTCAGGTTTGTTTTTGCATTCAATCATAAAATGAATTCTGATCCGTCAAATTAAAATCAGTAAATTCATTATAGGCAATTTTTTTCTGAATGAATACTCCCTGAATTCTTGCGTATACTTGTTGTCGACTATTTCTTTAATTCTTACCTTTTAGACTGGATATTACGTGACATCCGGTAATCGCTTGGATGCCACACCCCAAGCATGCATTCCTTCTTGCGCCATCGGAACCTAGAATTTTCTTGAGTAACTAAAAGACTGAGAAGTGACACAAAGACCCATGAAACAAGTATTCTACACAACTACACAGACGTGTTATTAGAAGTAGTTTATTGTAAATAGAATCACGATTATTCAAACTTATTCGATGTTTCGAATTTACGGCAGAAAAACTCTTATTATCTGGTCTGAAAATAAAAGTTTTTTCCTGTCGAAAATTCGCCGCTTTCCGGCTCATGACTACAATACTTTTTCTTCTTACGAAGTAAGGGTGAGAGAGTAAAAACACCTCATCTCAACTAATAGCACGTCGTCTTAAGCTTCCCCTTTGGCCACGCAATCGCTTTCGCGTATCGCGCGTCAGCGTAGCGACTGCTGGCGACGCATAGGCTGCTCATCAACGGCGCAGAAAGCAAATTCTCCGCCGGATTCGCATCGGCCGAGGGGCCTTTGAGCGCGCCCGCCGCCGCCGCCGCCGCCGCCGCCGCCAGCGCTGCTCGTTAGGGGCAGAGACAGCGGGCGGGGGCGGGGGTGGAGGTGGAGGCGGCGTCAAGGCGGTTGCCGTCGCCGCGACGGCGCGCGCGCTCTAGGCGCCGCCGGCGTCAACCGCGCAAGAGCAGCATCCCGAAAGTCGTTGACGCAGACACCACAAAGCATTCGCTACAGTCAACCTCGGTCGCGGTTGGCATCATCTTTACTGGTATCATACGTTCTTAGAACGCACGGAAAACTTTGTAGAGAAGGCGAGCTTCAGAAGGGATATTAATAAATTCGGGACTCTTTGAATGAAATTTTGAGAAATTACACAAAAAACACCAGTCCAATCTCTTCATATTTAATTTACTGTAATTCATACTGTAATTAAAAAAAAACATGTTACAAAATCCTGTGCAGTATTTCAATCTACATTTACTAGTGATATTTTGCAACTAAGAAAACAACAAAGGCAAACAGCAAAGTAACCTTACACAATAACTGAATATCTTAAATTGCATGCAAAGAAGTGTTGTGAAGTGGCAAGAATATTTATTCGTCTTCCACACACCAAAGGTGCACAAACTGACTTTTTGTCACTCACGGTATTAATTCCATAGTCATTGAATGTGCGCTTGAGTCCAGCCGGGCATCTTTCCCTAAGCGCACTTGTTCGACGAGGCCGAGATAACTAGCGGGGAATTCTTCCCCGCCGTAGAATCTGAAAGACTTTTACCTCCTCCGCGTAAAGTCGCGTTGCAGCAAAGCAACTAGCTTCCTCGCGTGGCCTCTGCCTCGACGCCTCGCGCCTGGGCTCAGATCAACCTCCCAGCCTCACACACCACCGTCCCTTCACTTCCAATCTCGCTAGCCAAATCTTAGTTGTTGTTGTTGTTGTTTTTGAAAAATGGGATATTGTTCAATAATAATATTTTAAGGTGGAATTACAGCCCAAAAATGAGAAAAAAAATCGATTTTTAGCTTTTTAATCTTAAAATAATCTTTACACTTTTCTGAACATTTTGATATATTATTTATTGATATATTTTTGATTTGTTTATTTTATTTCGTTTTGAATGTGCATCCGCACAGACAGGCTGACACTCGAGAAGTTCCATGGTTCCACATAAACAGAAACATTTATGAAACTATTGACTCTCGAAGGCTTTGGTTTTCGCAGTTTCATGTTTTATTTCATTGTTTATCTATGCAATTTGGCAGGTTTGTATTCTATTTTTTAAGTTAAGCGTTATTTTCTCTCCCTCGTGGTATGCGATAGGAAAGCCTGATTTGTGAATGAAATGATAAGTAGTTCGACTCAAATGACAAAACGGAGAGGTTATTTTGAAAAGCTTATGAACAAAGAAAATAGATTCAATCGTGAGGATAGTTGCTGTTAAATATTTGTGTAATGCGCAAAATAAGTTTAGTAATGAAAATCTTTATTCCAGAATTGATCCAGTCAACCTCCCAAGCAGAAATCTCAGCTGAGAAGATGGCCAAAATTGCCAGAAATGGAAGAGAAAACAGCTTCTAGATATCAACAATAAATAGCATTGAGAAGATTGTTTTTTAACTAAAATAATACAACAAATATGATGGCTTAACGTCAAAGCAAAAACCTCAGGAGCGTTTTTCTCAAAACACAGTTTTTTGTTATAAATGCCCCGTTCTCTTACGAACTTGTTTTAAATTCAAACGTTTGACTATAATGGGTTGTATCACGCCAGTTGCAGTGCCTTAGCGAGAACAATTCTTACAGAAGTGTTCTAGGGTATTGCAGTATTGTAGACGAGAATATTTGAAGGATGCTTCTGATTCGTTATTTCATACAAGAATTTAGTGCACATTTCGCGCCAAACATTCGTGAACATTATATTTCTTCTCTTTACCCAACGTTTTACTTCAATACTACATATTTGAAAAAAAGTTTGTTAATTTCTTCACACAATTACACTATACATTTGCAGATAGAAAAGGCACGATTGGCAGTCAGTTCTTGCGATGTGTTTACGATATTTAGACGATACGACTGTGACTGTGTGACGGCACTTGAATAGTTCTGTGACAAGTTTGGCCGCCTTTACTTTCCTCGACTATTATTTGTTTAAACTTTGGAAGTATGTCACCGACTGGACACCTACCTTATTGTATTGTTTTGTGTCAGATTGCCAGCTCCTCTCGTACTGACGTTCGGTCAGAAGCGTAACTTTGTATCAATACAGTAGTTATTATAATACAAGTTGTTTTTATAGTGTCACTCTGGCTCAATAATTTCTAAGATAATAATGAAGAAACTATGTATTATGCTTCAACGCATGACATGAGGAATATCTTAAATACATTTTGAAACGTAAGAAATCAAACAGAGCTTCAAAAATAATCTTCAAACTGCTTTGAGTGCAAAAACTACACGATTCAAATATTGTATTAAGAGCAAATAATTACTTACCGTAATCTTGACAAAATATATTATTTTGCAACAGTTTATACCATTAAATATTTTTAAAACGTTGTTAAATACGATCCGACCACATTAAATTTTGATCACTATCAAGCACACGTCAGCAAAACCACCTATTATGAGTAGTAGCAGCTTCCCCATGGGAGCCCCCTGCCATCCCCGCCTCTGCGCCTTCTCTAGGCTTAGCGGCGACGCTCCGCCACCGCCGACTTCCCCTGCAGCGGCGCGCGCGGCCGTCGCCTCCCCAGTGCCATCACCCCCGCCTGCAATATTCAGCGCGTCTGATGCACTTGTCAAGAATTAACGGCACTCCGTGCTCGCCTCCGCGCCCCTTCCGCCCCGCCCCGCCCTTCTCCGCTAGACATCGGTCCGCGCTGTCGCCCCCACCCGCCCGCCCGCTGCCGTCGCGCCGTCGCCTGCAGGCGCTTTGACGCCCCGCCCACGCCGTCGCTCATCCGCCTCACTTACCCCCCACCCCCACCTCCACCCGCGGCTTTAACCTGCGATTACACTGGAATCGCACACTTAAATTGTCCGAAGACCGTGGATACCGCAGAAATCTTGTGGACGTCTAAATGAATAGGTCAATATAGGTAACATTTCAGAATAAAAATTGTGTATATCACATCACGTGAAGATATTACAGTCGCAGCAAGATGTTTAGAAGATGTTTCTTCCTTCAGTAATTCCTAGCAGACGATATATAACGGAAACAGTGTAATGTAAATTTGTTACAGCAAAACGAGTTTACCTGGCATCAGAAAGTCCCCTGAAGCGTAAATAACTATACCCCTATCCTAAAATTCTTCCCAATTCTGCCTGATGGATAGATGACGCAGGGCGCGTGCGAAACGTGAGCGCGAAGACGCTATCTGTCGGCGATACCCTTACTTAACTGTGACTGACGTGACTAGACTGCAAAACGGCCCCTAGAGAGCTCTTAACAACGGAGGATTACTCCAATGCGCTCAACGCCCCTTAGGAGTTCGGAGACGCGTTAAACGCATCCAACAGGATAAACAGCATTTTCAGAAACTATACAATAGCAAATAACACAATAAAATATATCTATCAACTCACATGGTAAACAGAGCAGTTTTTCAGACACAGTTGTCGGAAACTTTTTGTGCTCTGTTGCAAAATTGTGTTGCGAACATACATGTTGCTAAAACTGAAACATCTTAAAGTAGTAAGAAGTAAGTAGTAAGTACTAAGTAGTTAGTCAATCATCAGTCGTCAGTCGTCCGTCGTCCGTCCTCCGTCCTCCGAAGTCGGTCGTTAGTCGTCCGCCGTCTGTCGTGCGTTGTCCATCGTACGTCGGTCGTCGTTCGACGTGCGTTGTCCATCATTCGTCGGTCGTCGTTCGTCATTCGCCTTTCGTCTCTCGTAGTTCCTCGTTCGTAGTTTGACTTTCGTCATTAAACTTTCGTTTTTCTTGCGTTTTGCGTCTTTTGTCTTTCGTCATTCGTGTTTGTCGCTCTGCGCTCACCAAATGTTGCTCCTCACTGAAGTTCGTCGTTTGTTTATATTTTTCGAATTTTTATATTTACCGATATACATCGTCTTTCGTCGTTCGTCTTCGTCCGTCCTTTGCGTTTCGTCTCTCGAGTCTCGTCGTTCGTGGTTCGCCTTCCGTCGATCGTCGTTTAAAGTGTGTCTTGCATTTTTCGCTTTCTATATTGCGTCATTTTGCATTTTTTTGTTTTTCTTTTTTTCAAATTTTTATATTTTAGTTTTTTATTATTTTTGATTTTTTATATATTCCTCATTTTTATATAATTCGAATTTTTATATTTTTCAATTTTTTATATTTTTCGGATTTTCATATTTTTCAAATTTTTAAATTTTTCGATTTTTTATATTTTTCGAATTATTATTCTTTTATAATTTTTAGTTTTCAAATTTTTATATTTTTCATTTTAATCGTCTATTGTCGTTCGTCTTTGTCCGTCATCTCACTTTCACCTCTCGAGTCTCGACGCTCGTTGTTCGCCGTGCATCGATCGTCGTTCATATATCTTCGCACGTCACTCACGGCACTCATCTCTCGGAGCTTGTCGCTTGTCGAATCTTTCCCCTTTCGTGTGTTGTCATCTTTTCGTCCATCTTTCGTGTTTCATCCATCTTTGTTCGACGTTCTTTTGCCGTTAGTCGTTCTTCGTACGTTAAAATTTTGAAATTTCATATTTTCGAAATATTAATTTTTTGAATTTTTCTATTTTTTTATATTTCTTGATTTTTTATATTTTTGATTTTTTATATTTTTTGGTTATTTATTTATTTCGAAATTTATATTTTTTGAATTTTCATATTTTTTGATTTTTTATATTTTTTGTAGTTTTCGAATTTAGTCTTCTTCTTTCGTGTTGACTCTTTCGTCTATTATCTTTCGACCCTCGTCGATCGTCTTTCGTACCTCTTCGTTCGGGTTCAAACGCTCGTGTCTCGTCATTCGTCTTTCCCCTTTCGTGTCGTCTTTCGTGTGTTGTCATCTTTTCGTCCTCCATCTTTCGTGTTTCATCGATCTTTGTTCGACATTGTTATGCTGTTCGTCCCTCGTCGTACTTCGTTTAAATTTGTAAACTTTTGAAATTCATTTTTTCAATTTTTTTTGGAATTTTGATATTTTTTGATTTTTTATATTTTTTGAATTTGTATATTTTTTATTTTCAGTTTTTTACATTTTTTGATTTTTTATATATCTTGAAAATCATGTTTAATTTTAATATTTTTTGATTTTTTATAGTTTTCGATTTTTTATGTTCTTCGATATTTATATATTTCGATTTTTTATATTTTTTTAATTTTTATATTTTTCGTTTTTCCAAAATTTAAGAATTTTCTTTTCTTTTGTCTCATCATGTCTCATCTTCCTTCGTACTTCGTTCGTCGTTCGTAGCCAGTCGTTGGTCGCTTGTCACTCGTCGCTCGTCGTTACGTCGCGTCGTTACGTCGCGTCGTTATGTCGCACGTCAATAACGGCTTGTTGCTCGTTCGTATGCGTCTTTTGTTGTTCGTCGTTCGTTAATATTTTTTTTCAAAATTCTAGATTTTTGATTTTGATTTTTTTTGAAATTTATATTTAAACTTTTATATTTTTCGATTTTTTATATTTTTCGATTTTTTTATATTTTACGATTTTTTATATTTTTCGATTTTTTTATATTTTTCGATTTTTTATATTTTTCGAATTTTTATTTTTTTTATTTTTATATTTTTCAATTTTTTTATATTTTTTAATTTTTATATTTTTCGTTTTTCCAAAATTTTGGAATTTTCTTTTCTTTTGTCTCATCATGTCTCACCTTCCTTCGTACTTCGCTCGTCGTTCGTAGCCAGTTGCTGGTCGCTTGTCACTCGTTGCTCGTCGTTACGTCGCGTCGTTACGTCGCGTTGTTACGTCGCGTCGTTACGTCGCGTCGTTATGTCGCACGTCAATAATGGCTTGTTGCTCGTTCGTATGCGTCTTTCGTTGTTCGTCGTTCGTTAATATTTTTCTTTTTCCAAAATTCTAGATTTTTGATTTTTATTTTTTGAAATTTATATTTTTGAGTTTTTATATATTTCGATTTTTTATATTTTTCGATTTTTTTATTTTTAAAATTTTTTAATTTTTAAAATTTTTATAATTTTTGGACGTGACGACACAAGGCGAGGCGAGGCGAGACAAGACGAGACGAGACGAGACGGGACGAGACGAGACGTGACGTGACGTGACGAGACGTGACGTGACGAGACGAGACATGACGTGACGTGACGAGCCGTGACGTGACGCGACGTGACGTGACTATTTATATTTTTGATTTTTTATATTTTTCGAAACTTATATTTTTCGAATTTTTATATTTTTAATATTTTTGATTTTTTAAATTTTTATAATTTTTAGAGGAGACGAGCCGATACGAGGCGAGGCGAGACGAAACGAGACGAGACGGGACAGGACGAGACGAGACGTGACGCGACGTTACGTGACGTGACGTGACGAGACGAGACGAGACGTGACGCGACGTGACGTGACGCGACGTGACGTGACGTCACGAGACGTGACGAAACAAGACTTTCTATATTTTTTGAT
The DNA here is from genome assembly GCA_038098605.1 of Gryllus longicercus. NCBI lineage: Eukaryota > Metazoa > Arthropoda > Insecta > Orthoptera > Gryllidae > Gryllus > Gryllus longicercus. Next base: position 197,977 of record JAZDUA010000620.1, on the reverse strand, counting down.
TATTTTTTTATATTTTTTGATTTTTTATATTATTTGATTTTTTATATTTTTGATTTTTTATATTTTTTATGTTTTATATTTTTTGATTTTTTATATTTTTGATTTTTTATATTTTTCGAATTTTTATATTTTTTGATTTTTAATATTTTTTGATTTTTTAAATTTTTATAATTTTTAAACGAGACGAGGGGAGGCGAGGAGAGACGAGACAGGACGAGACGAGACGATACAAGACGAGACGAGGCAAGACGAGACGAGACGAGACGTGACGTGACGAGACGTATGGAGACGAGACGAAACGAGACGGGACGAGACGAAACCAGACGAGACGAGACGAGACGTGACGTGACGTGAATTGACGTGACGCTAAGTGACGTGACGAGACGTGACGACACGAGACGAGACGTGACGTGACGAGACGAAAGTTTTTATATTTTTTGATTTTTAATATTTTTTATTTTTAAATTTTTATAAATTTTAGACGAAACGAGACGAGGCAAAGCGAGGCGAGCCGAGACGAGATAAGACGGGACGAGACGAGACGTGACGTGATGTGACGCTACGTGACGTGACGTGACGTAAGGAGACGAGACGAGATGGGACGAGACGAGACGTGACGTGACGTGACGTGACATGACATGTCGTGACGTGACGTGACGTGACGAGACGAGACTTTTTATATTTCTTGACTTTTTATATTTTTTGATTTCTTATATTTTTTGATTTTTTATATTTTTGATTTTTTATATTTTTCGAATTTTTATATTTTTTGATTTTTAATATTTTTTGATTTTTTAAATTTTTATAATTTTTAAACGAGACGAGGGGAGGCGAGGAGAGACGAGACAGGACGAGACGAGACGATACAAGACGAGACGAGGCAAGACGAGACGAGACGAGACGTGACGTGACGAGACGTATGGAGACGAGACGAAACGAGACGGGACGAGACGAAACCAGACGAGACGAGACGAGACGTGACGTGACGTGAATTGACGTGACGCTAAGTGACGTGACGAGACGTGACGACACGAGACGAGACGTGACGTGACGAGACGAAAGTTTTTATATTTTTTGATTTTTAATATTTTTTATTTTTAAATTTTTATAAATTTTAGACGAAACGAGACGAGGCAAAGCGAGGCGAGCCGAGACGAGATAAGACGGGACGAGACGAGACGTGACGTGATGTGACGCTACGTGACGTGACGTGACGTAAGGAGACGAGACGAGATGGGACGAGACGAGACGTGACGTGACGTGACGTGACATGACATGTCGTGACGTGACGTGACGAGACGAGACTTTTTATATTTCTTGACTTTTTATATTTTTTGATTTCTTATATTTTTTGATTTTTTATATTTTTTGATTTTTTTTATATTTTTTGATTTTTTATATTTTTTGATTTTTTAAACTTTTATAATTATTTGACGAGACTAGACGAGACGAGACCAGACGTGACGAGACGAGACGAGACGTCACGAGACGAGACGAGACAAGACGAGACGTGAAGTGACGTGAAGTGACGTGACGTGACGTAACGTGACGCGACGTGACGTTACGTGACTTGACGTGACGAGACGAGCTTTTTTATATTTTTTGATTTTTTATATTTGGTGTTTTTTATTTTTTGATTTTTCATATCTTTTGATTTTTATATTTTTTGATTTTTTATTATTCTTGATTTTTTATATTTTTTATTTCGTATATTTTTTGATTTTTATATTTTTTGACTTTTTATATTTTTGATTTTTATATTTTTTGATTTTTTATTTCTTATATTTTTTGATTTTTTATATTTTTTATTTTTTATATTTTTTGGTTTTTTATATTTGTCGAAATTTATATTTTTCGAATTTTTATATTTTTGATTTTTAATATTTTTTGATTTTTTAAATTTTTATAATTTTTCGACGAGACGACATGACACGAGGCGAGGCGAGACGAGACGAGACGTGACGTGACGTGACATGACATGACGTGACGTGACGTGACGAGACTTTTTATATTTTTTTGATTTTTTAAAATTTTTGATTCTTTGTTTTTTGAATTTTTATATTTTTTGATTTTTCATATTTTTTCGAAATATATATAGTTCGAAATTTTATATATTTTTTAAAAATATTTTTTGATTTTTTAAAATTTTTATAATTTTTAGACGACCCGAGGCGAGACGAGACGTGACGGGACGGGACGTGCCGAGAAGAGACGAGACGAGACAACACGTGACGAGACGTGACGTGACAAGACGTGACGTGACAGGACGAGACGCGAAGAGACGTGACGAGACGAGAAGAGACGAGACGAGACGTGACGTGATGTGACGTGACGTGGCGTGACGTGACCTAACGAGACGAGACTTTTTATATCTTGTGATTTTTATATTTCTTAATTTTTTAAATTTTTTGATTTTTTATATTTTTCGAAATTTATATTTGAATTTTTATATTTTTTGATTTTTAATATTTTTTGATTTTTTAAATTTTTATAATTTTTAGACGAAACGAGACGAGCCAAAGCGAGGCGAGACGAGACGAGACGAGACGTGACGTGACGTGACGTGACGCTACGTGACGTGACGTGACGAGACGTGAGGAGACGAGACGAGACAAGACGAGACAAGACGAGACGGGACGAGACGAGACGAGGCGAGACGTGACGTGACGAGAAGTTTTATATTTTTTGATTTTTTATATTTTTTAATTTTTTATATTGTTTGACTTTTTATATTTTTTGATTTTTTATATTTTTTGATTAGATATATTTTTGATTTTTTATATTTTTTGATTAGATATATTTTTGATTTTTTATATTTTTCGAAATTTATATTTTTCGAATTTTTAGATTTTTAGATTTTTAATATTTTTTGATTTTTTTTATAATTTTTAGACGAGACGAGACGAGGCGAAACGGGACGGGACGAGACGAGACAACGTGACGTGACGTGTCGTGATGAGACGAGCCTTTTTATATTTTTTGATTTTTCATATTTTTTTCGAAATTTATATATTTCGAATTTTTATATATTTTGATTTTTAATATTTTTTTGATTTTTTAAATTTTTATAATTTTTAGACGAGACGAGTCGAGGCAAGGCGAGACGAGACGAGACGGGACGAGTCGATGCGAGACGAGACGAGACGTGACGTGACGAGACGTGACGTGACGAGACGAGACGCGCCGAGACGTAACGAGACGAGACAAGGCGCGACGATACGTGACGAGACGAGACGAGACGTGACGTGACGTGGCGTGACGTGACCTGACGCGACGCGACGTGACGTGACGTTACGTTACGTGACGTCACGTGACGAGACGAGACTTTTTAAATTTTTTGATTTTATTATTACTTGATTTTTTATATTTTTTATTTTTTATATTTTTCGAAATTTATATTTTTCGAATTTTCATATTTTTTGATTGTTTAAATTTTTATAATTTTTAGAAGAAACGAGACGACGAAAAGCGAGGCGAGACGAGACGAGACGGGACGAGACGAGACGTGACGTGACGAGATGAGACGAGACGTGACGTGACGTGACGCTTCGAGTCGTGACGAGACGAGCCTTTTTATATTTTTTTAATTTTTTTTAACTTTTTATAATTTTTGATTTTTTATAATTTTTGATTTTTTATATTTTTTGATTTTTTATATTTTTTGATTTTTCATATTTTTTGAAATTTATATAGTTCGAATTTTTATATATTTTGATTTTTAATATTTTTTATTTTTAAAATTTTTATAATTTTTAGATGAGACGAGACGAGGCAAGGCGAGACGAAACGAGACAAGACGCGACGAGTCGACACGAGACGAGACAAGACGTGACGTGACGTGACAAGACGTGACGTGACGAGACGAGACGCGCCGAGACGTAACGAGACGAGACGAGACGCGACGATACGTGACGAGACGAAACGAGACGAGACGAGCCGAGATGTGACGTGACGTGATGTAACGTGACGTGGCGTGACGTGACGTGACCTGACGCGACGTGACGTGACTCGACGTGACGTGACGTTACGTGCGTGACGTCAAGTGACGAGACGAGACTTTTTATATTTTTTGATTTTTATATTTCTAGATTTTTTATTTTTTATATATTTGATTTTGTAAATTTTTATAATTTTTAGACAAAACGAGACGAGGCAACGCGATGCGAGACAAGACGAGACAGGGCGGGACGAGACGAGACGAGACGTGACGTGACGCGACGCACGTGACGTGACGTGACGTGACGAGACGAGACGAGACGAGACGGGACGTGACGTGACGAGACGTTTTATATTTTTTGATTTTTTATATTTTTTTATTTTTTATATTTTTTTATATTTTTTTATTTTTATATTTTTGATTTTTTATAATTTTTGATTTTTTATATTTTTCGAAATTTATATTTTTCAAATTTTTATATTTTTTGATTTTTAATATTTTTTGATTTTTTAAATTTTTGATTTTATATATTTTTCAAAATTTCTATTTTTCAAAATTTTATATTTTTTGATTTTTCATATTTTTGATTTTTTTATTTTTTTATTTTTATTTTTTTATTTTTTATATTTTTTATATTTTTTGATTTTTTATATTTTTCGAAATTTATATTTTTCGAATTTTTATATTTTTTGATTTTAAATGTTTTTTGATTTTTTAAATTTTTATAATTTTTAGACGAGACGACGCGAGGCGAGTCAAGGCAAGACAAGACGAGGCGAGACGAGACAGAACGGGACGAGACGAAACGAGACGTGACGTGATGTGACGTGACCTGACGAAACGAGATTTTATTTATTTTTTTTTATATTTTTTATTTTTTATATTTTTTTATTTTTAATGTTTTTTTTGATTTTTTATTTTAATAATTTTTAGACGAGACGAGGCGAGGCGAGACGAGCCGAGACGAGACGACACAAGACGGGACGGAACGGGACAAGACGTGACGTGACGTGACGCGACGCTACGTGACGTGACCTGACGAGACGTGACGAGAAAAACGAGACGAGACGAAAAGAGACGAGACGAGACGTGACGTGAAGTGACGTGCCGTGACGAGACGTGACAAGACGTGACGAGACGAGACGTGACGAGACGAGTCGTGACGAGACGAGACGAGTCGTGACGAGACGAGACGAGACGTGACCGGACGTTACGTGACGAGACGAGACGTGACGTGATGTGATGAGACGAGACGTGACGTGACGTGAGGAGACGTGACGTGACGTGACGAGACGAGATGAGACGTGAGGTGACGAGATGTGACGTGACGAAACGAGACTTATTATATTTTTTGATTTTTTATATTTTTGATTTTTTATATTTTTGATTTTTTATATTTCTAGATTTTGTACATTTTTTTATTTTGTATATTTTTGGAAATTTATATTTTTCGAATTTTTATACTTTTTATTTTTAATATTGTTTCATTTTTTAATTTTTATAATTTTAGACGAGACGAGACCATACTGACGAGGGGAGACGAGACGGGACGAGACGAAACGAGACGAGACGGGACAGGACGAGACGAGTCGAGACGAGACGGGACGAGACGAAACGAGACGAGACGTGTCGTGACGTGACGTGACGAGACGTCACGAGACGTGACGAGGCGTCAGGAGACGTGACGGGACGTGCCGAGACATGACGAGATGTGACGTGTCGTGACGAGACGTGACGTGACGAGACGTGACGAGACGTGACGAGTCGTGACGAGACGTGACGTGACGTAACTGGACGTCACATGACGTCTGGTGACATCACGTGACGTGACGTGACAAGACTTTATATTTTTTGATTTTATATTTTCTTGATATTTTATATTTTTTGATTTGTTAAATTTTTAATTTTTATATTTTTTGAGTTTTTATATTATTGTTTTTTATATTTTTCGAAATTTAAATTTTTCGAATTTTTGTATTTTTTGATTTTTAATATTTTTTGATTTTTTAAATTTTTATAATTTTTAGACGGGACGATACGAGACTTGACGTGACGAGACGTGACGTGACGGGACGAGACGATACGAGACTTTATATTTTTTGATGTTATATATTTTTTGATTTTTAATGTTTTTTTTAATTTTTATAATTTTTAGACGAAACGAGACAAGACGACGCGAGGCGAGGCGAGGCGGGACGAGACAAGACGAGACGGGACGGGACGCGACGGAACGAGCCGAGACGGGACGGAACAGGACAGGACGGGACGAAACGAGACGAGACGAGACGTGACGAGACGAGACGTGACGAGACGAGACGTGACGAGACGTGACTAGACGTGACGAGACGTGACGTGACGTAACGTGACGTCACGTGACGTGACGAGACGAGACTTTTTACATTTTTTGATTTTTTATATTTTTTGATTTTTTATATTTTTAATTTTTTATATTTTTGATTTTTTATATTTTTTGAGTTTTTATATTATTGTTTTTTATATTTTTCGAAATTGATATTTTTCAAATTTTTATATTTTTTAATTTTTCATATTCTTTGATTTTTTAAATTTTTATATTTTATAGACGGGACGAGACGAGGCGAGGCGAGACTAGACGAGATGAGACGGGACGAGACGAGACGTGACGTGACGAGACGTGACGAGATGTGACGTGACGGGACGAGACGATACGAGACTTTATATTTTTTGATTTTATATATTTTTTGATTTTTTATATTTTTTTGATTTTTTATATTTTTTGATTTTTAAATATTTTGATTTTTTATATTTTTTGATTTTTTAATTTTTTATAATTTTTAGACAAGACGAGACGAGGGGAGACTAGACGAGATGAGACGGGACGAGACGAGACGTGACGTGACGTGACGAGACGTGACGTGACGTAATGAGACGAGACGTGACGTGACGGGGCGAGACGAGACGTGACGTGACGAGACGAGACGGGACGAGACGTGACGAGACGTGACGAAACGAGACGAGACCTGTCGTGACGTGACCTGACGAGGCGAAACGAGACGAGATGTGACGTGACCTGACGTGACGAGACAAAACGAAACGTGACGTGACGTGACCTAACGTGGCGTGACGTGACGTGGTGTGCCGAGACGAGACTTTTTATATTTTTTTATTTTTAATATTATTTCATTTTTTAATTTTTTATAATTTTTAGACGAGACGAGATCAGACGTGACGAGGCGAGACGAGACGGGACGAGACGAAACGAGACGAGACGGGACGGGACGGGACGAGACGGGACGAGACGAAACGAGACGAGTCGTGACGTGACGTGACGTGACGAGACGTGACGAGACATAACGAGACGTGACGAGACGTCACGATACGTGACGAGACGTGACGAGACATGACGAGACGTGACGTGACGTGACGAGACGTGACGAGTCGTGACGAAACGTGACGTGATGTAACTGGACGTCACGTGACGTCTGGTGACATCACGTGACGTGACGTGATGAGACTTTTTATATTTTTTGATTTTATATTTTTTGATATTTTATATTTTTTGATTTTTTAAATTTTTAATTTTTATATTTTTTGAGTTTTTATATTATTGTTTTTTATATTTTTCGAAATTTAAATTTTTCAAATTTTTATATTCTTTGATTTTTAATATTTTTTGATTTTTCAAATTTTTATAATTTTTAGACGGGACGAGACGAGACGAGGCGAGACTAGACGGGACGAGACGGGACGAGACGAGACGTGACGTGACGTGACGAGACGTGACGTGACGTGACGAGACTTTTTATAATTTTTTAAAATTTATTTTGATTTTTTATATATTTTGATTTTTTATATTTTTTGATTTTTTATATTTTTTTATTTTTTTATTTTTTTATTTTTTATGTTTTTTAATTTTTATATTTTTAGTTTTTTATATTTTTTTGATTTTTTTATATTTTTGATTTTTTATATTTTTTGATTTTTTATATTTTTTAATTTTTTATATTTTTAGTTTTTTATATTTTTTGATTTTTTATATTTTTTGATTTTTTATATTTTTTGATTTTTTATATTTTTGATTTTATATATTTTTGATTTTTTATATTTTTCGAAATTCATATTATTTGAATTTTTATATTTTTTGATTTTTAATAGTTGTTTTTTTAATTTTTATAATTTTTAGACGAAACGAGACAAGACGACGAGAGGCAAGGCGAGGCGGGACGAGACGAGACGGGACGGGACGAGACGGAACGAGACGAGACGGGACGGGACGGGACGGGACGAAACGAAACGAAACGAGACGTGACGTAACGTGACGAGACGAGACGTGACGAGACGTGACGAGTGGTGACGTGACGTTACGAGACGTGATGAGTCGTGACAAGACGGTACGAGACGTGACGTGACGCAACGTGACGTGACGAGACTTTTTATATTTTTTGATTTTTTATATTTTTTGAATTTTTATATTTTTTATTTTTATATTTTTGATTTTTTATATTTTTGGTTTTTTTATATTTTTTGATCTTTTAAATTTTTTGGTTTTTAATATTTTTGGAAAATTTATATTTTTCGAATTTTTTTATTTTTGATTTTTTTAATTTTTATAAATTTTAGACGAGACGAGAAGAGGCGAGGCGAGGTGAGGCGAGACGAAACGAGACGAGACGGAACGGGACGAGACGAGACGTAACTTGACTTTTTATATTTTTTGATTTTTTGTATTTTTGATTTTTTATGTTTCTGGATTTTGTACATTTTTTGATTTTTCATATTTTTCGAAATTTATATTTTTCGAATTTTTATATTTTTTTATTTTTAATATTGTTTCATTTTTTAAATTTTTTATAATTTTTACACGAGACGAGACCAGACGTGACGTAACGAGACGAGACGGGACGGGACGAAACGAGACGAGACGGGACGGGACGGGACGAGACGAGACGGGACGAGACGGGACGAGACGAGACGAAACAAATCGAGTCGTGACGTAACGTAACGTGACGAGACGTGACAAGACGTTACGGGACGTGACGAGACGTCACGATACCTGACGAGACGTGACAAGACATTACGAGACGTGACGTGACGTGACGAGACGTGACGAGACGTGACGAGTCGTGACTAGACGTGACGTGACGTAACTGGACGTCACGTGACGTCTGGTGACATCACGTGACGTGACGTGACGAGACTTTTTATATTTTTTGATTTTATATTTTTTGATATTTTATATTTTTGATTTTTTAAATTTTTAATTTTTATATTTTTTGAGTTTTTATATTATTGTTTTTTATATTTTTCGAAATTTAAATTTTTCAAATTTTTATATTTTTTGATTTTTAATATTTTTTGATTTTTCAAATTTTTATAATTTTTAGACGGGACGAGACGAGGCGAGACTAGACGAGACGAGACGGGACGAGACGAGACGTGACGTGACGTGACGAGACGTGACGTGACGTGACGAGACTTTTTATAATTTTTTAAAATTTATTTTGATTTTTATATATTTTGATTTTTTATATTTTTTGATTTTTTATATTTTTTGATTTTTTTATTTTTTGATTTTTTATATTTTTTAATTTTTATATTTTTAGTTTTTTATATTTTTTGATTTTTTATATTTTTGATTTTTTATATTTTTTGATTTTTTATATTTTTTAATTTTTTATATTTTTAGTTTTTTTTATATTTTTGATTTTATATATTTTTGATTTTTTATTTTTCGAAATTTATATTATTTGAATTTTTTTATTTTAAATATTTGTTTTTTTTAATTTTTATAATTTTTAGACGAGACGAGACAAGACGTGACGTGACGAGGCGAGACGAGACGTGACGTGACGAGACGAGACGACACGGGACGAGAGGAGACGAGACGAGACGTGATGAAACGAGACGAGACCTGACGTGACGTGACCTGACGAGGCGAAACGAGACGAGACGAGACGTGACGTGACTTAACGTGACGAGACGAAAAGCGACGTGACGTGACCTAACGGTGCGTGACGTGACGTGACAAGACGAGACGTGACGTGACGAGACGAGACTTTTTATATTTTTTGATTTTTTATATTTTTTGATTTTTTATATTTTTCGATTTTTTATATTTTTTTGTTTTTTGATATTTTTGATTTTTTATATTTTTGATTTTTTATATTCTTTAATTTTTTATATTTTTAGTTTTTTATATTTTTTGATTTTTTATATTTTTTTGATTTTTTATATTTTTTGATTTTTTATATTTTTGATTTTATATATTTTTGATTTTTTATATTTTTCGAAATTCATATTATTTGAATTTTTATATTTTTTGATTTTTAATAGTTGTTTTTTTAATTTTTATAATTTTTAGACGAAACGAGACAAGACGACGCGAGGCAAGGCGAGGCGGGACGAGACGAGACGGGACGGGACGAGTCGGAGCGAGACGAGACGGGACGGGACAGGACGGGACGGGACGAAACGAAACGAGACTTGACGTAACGTGACGTGACGAGACGTGACGAGACGAGACGAGGCGTGACGAGACGTTACGAGACGTGACGAGACGTGACGAGTGGTGGCGTGACGTGACGTTACGAGACGTTACGAGACGTGACAAGACGGTACGAGACGTGAAGTGACGCAACGTGACGTGACGAGACTTTTTATATTTTTTGATTTTTTATATTTTTTGATTTTTTTTATATTGATTTTTTATATTTTTGATTTTTTTGTTTCTAGATTTTGTACATTTTTTATTTTTTATATTTTGCGAAATTTATATTTTTCGAATTTTTATATTTTTATTTTTAATATTTGTTTTTTTTAAATTTTTATAATTTTTAGACGAAACGAGACAAGACGACGCGAGGCGACGCGAGGCGGGACGAGACAAGACGAGACGGGACGGGACGAGACGGAACGAGCCGAGACGGGACGGGACGGAACAGGACGGGACGAGACGAGACGGGTCAGGACGAGACGAAACGAGACGAGTCGTGACGTGACGTGAAGAGACGTGACGAGACGCGACGAGACGTCACGAGACGTGAGGGGACGTGACGAGACATGACAAGACGTGACGTGACGTGACGTGACGAGACGTGACGAGTCGTGACGAGACGTGACGTAACTGGACGTCACGTGACGTCTGGTGACATCACGTGACGTGACGTGACGTGACGAGACTTTATATTTTTTGATTTTATATTTTTTTGATATTTTATATTTTTTGATTTGTTAAATTTTTTATTTTTATATTTTTTGAGTTTTTATATTATTGTTTTTTATATTTTTCGAAATTTAAATTTTTCGAATTTTTATATTTTTTGATTTTTAATTTTTTTATTTTTTAAATTTTTATAATTTTTAGACGGGACGAGACGAGACGACGCAAGGCGAGACTAGACTTGACGGGACGAGACGAGACGTAACGCGACGTGACGTGACGAGACGTGACGAGACGAGACGATACGAGACTTTTTTATTTTTTTGATTTTATATATTTTTTATTTTTTATATTTTTTGATTTTTTATATTTTTTGATTTTTTATATTTTTTGATTTTTTATATATTTTGATTTTTTATATTTTTTTGATTTTTTAATTTTTTATAACTTTAAGACCAGACGATACGAGGCGAGGGGAGACTAGACGAGACGAGACAGAACGAGACGAGACGAGGGGAGACTAGACGAGACGATACAGAACGAGACGAGACGTCTCGTGACGTGACGAGGCGTGACGTGACGTGACGAAACGAGACATGACGTTACGTGACGAGGCTACATGAGACGTGACGTGACGAGACGATACGGGACGAGACGAGACGTGATGAAACGAGACGAGACCTGACGTGACGGAACCTGACGAGGCGAAACGAGACGAGACGAGACGTGACCTGACGTGACGAGACAAGACGAAACGTGACGTGACCTAACGTGGCGTGACGTGACGTGACGAGACGTGACGTGACGAGACGAGACTTTATATTTTTGATTTTTTATATTTTTGGATTTTTTATATTTTTTGATTTTTTATATTTTTTGGTTTTTATATTTTTGGATTTTTTACATTTTTGATTTTTTATATTTTTGATTTTTATATTTGTTGATTTTTTATATTTTTAGGTTTTTTATATTTTCGATTTTTTATATTTTTTGATTTTTTATATTTTTCGATTTTATATATTTTTGATTTTTTATATTTTTCGAAATTTATATTATTTGAATTTTTATATTTTTTGATTTTTAATATTTGTTTTTTTAATTATTATAATTTTTAGACGAAACGAACAAGACGACGCGAGGCAAGGCGAGGCGGGACGAGACGAGACGGGAAGGGACGGGACAAAACGGGACGGGACGAAACGAAACGTAACGAGACTTGACGTAACGTGACGAGACGTGACGAGACGTGACGAGACGTGACGAGACGTGAGGAGACGTGACGAGACGTGACGAGTGGTGACGTGACGTGACGTTACGAGACGTGACGAGACGTGACAAGACGGTACGAGACGTGACGTGACGCAACGTGACGTGACGAGACTTTTTATATTTTTTGATTTTTAATATTTTTTGATTTTTTATTTTTTTTTATTTTTATATTTTTTATTTTTTTTATTTTTGATTTTTTTATATTTTTTGATTTTTTATATTTTTATAATTTTTAGACGAGACGAGAAGAGCCGAGGAGAGGTGAGGCGAGGCGAAACGAGACGAGACGAGACGGAACGGGACGAGACGAGACGTGACGTGTCGGACGTGACGTATCGAGACGAGACGAGACGAGACTCTTTATATTTTTTGATTTTTTATATTTTTTGATTTTTTTATTATTGATTTTTTATATTTTTGATTTTTTGTTTCTAGATTTTGTACATTTTTTGATTTTTTATATTTTGCGAAATCTATATTTTTCGAATTTTATATTTTTATTTTTAATATTGTTTCATTTTTTAATTTTTTATAATTTTTAGACGAGACGAGACCAGACGTGACGTAACGAGACGAGACGAGACAGGACGGGACGAGACGAAACGAGACGGGACGGGACGGGACGAGACGAGACGGGACAAGACGAGACGAAACGAGACGAGTCGTGGCGTGACGAGACGTGACGAGACGTGACGAGACGTCACGAGACGTGACGAGACGTGACGAGACATGACGAGACGGACGTGACGAGACGTGACGTGACGTGACCAGACGTGACGTGACGAGACGAGACTTTATATTTTTTGATTTTTTATATTTTTGGATTTTTTATATTTTTTTGATTTTTTTATTTTTGTTTTTTTATTTTTTATTTTTTACATTTTTGATTTTTTATATTTTTGATTTTTATATTTTTTGATTTTTTTTATATTTTTTTTATATTTTCGATTTTTTATATTTTTTGATTTTTTATATTTTTCGATTTTATATATTTTTGATTTTTTATATATTTCGAAATTTATATTATTTGAATTTTTATATTTTTTTGATTTTTAATATTTGTTTTTTTATTTATTATAATTTTTAGAAGAAACGAGACAAGACGACGCGAGGCAAGGCGAGGCGGGACGAGACGAGACGGAAAAGACGAGACGGGACGGAACAAAACGGGACGGGACGAAACGAAACGTAACGAGACTTGACGTAACGTGACGTGACGAGACGTGACGAGACGTGAGGAGACGTGACGAGACGTGACGAGTGGTGACGTGACGTGACGTTACGAGACGTGACGAGACGTGACAAGACGGTGCGAGACGTGACGTGAAGCAACGTGACGTGACGAGACTTTATATTTTTTGATTTTTAATATTTTTTGATTTTTTATATTATTTTATTTTTATATTTTTTATTTTTTTATTTTTTATTTTTTTATATTTTTTGATTTTTTATATTTTTATGATTTTTAGACGAGACGAGAAGAGGCGAGGTGAGGCGAGGCGAAACGAGACGAGACGAGACGAGACGGAACGGGACGAGACGAGACGTGACGTGTCGGACGTGACGTATCGAGCCGAGACGAGACGAGACTTTTTATATTTTTTGATTTTTTATATTTTTTGATTTTTTATATTTTTTGATTTTTTTTAATATTGATTTTTTATATTTTTGTTTCTAGATTTTGTACATTTTTTGATTTTTTATATTTTGCGAAATTTATAATTTTCGAATTTTTATATTTTTTATTTTTAATATTGTTTCATTTTTTAATTTTTATAATTTTTAGACGAAACGAGACCAGACGTGACGTAACGAGACGAGACGAGACAGGAAAGGACGAGACGAAACGAGACGAGACGGGACGGGACGAGCCGGGACAAGACGAGACGAAACGAGACGAGACGTGACGTGACGTGACGAGACGTAACGAGACGTCACGAGACGTGACGAGACGTGACGAGACATGACGAGACGTGACGTGACGAGACGTGACGAGTCGTGACGAGACGTGACGTGACGTAACTGGACTTCACGTGACGTCTGGTGACATCACGTGACGTGACGTGACGAGACGTTTTATGTTTTTTGATTTTATATTTTTTGATATTTTATATTTTTTGATTTGTTAAATTTTTTATTTTTATATTTTTTGAGTTTTTATATTATTGTTTTTTTATATTTTTCGAAATTTAAATTTTTCGAATTTTTATATTTTTTGATTTTTATTTTTTTTGATTTTTTAAATTTTTATAATTTTTAGACGGGACGAGGCGAGGCGAGGGGAGACTAGACGAGACGAGACAGAACGAGACGAGACGAGACGTCACGTGACGTGACGTGACGAGACGTGACGAAACGAGACGAGACCTGACGTGACGTAACCTGACGAGGCGAAACGAGACGAGACGTGACGTGACCTGACGTGACGAGACAAGACGAAACGTGACGTGACGTGACCTAACGTGGCGTGACGTGACGTGACGAGACGTGACGTGACGAGACGAGACTATATTTTTTGATTTTTTATATTTTTTGTTTTTTATATTTTTGATTTTTTACATTTTTGATTTTTTATATTTTTGATCTTTTATATTTTTTGGTTTTTTATATTTTAGTTTTTTTATATTTTTTGATTTTTTATATTTTTTATTTTTTATATTTTTTGATTTTATATATTTTTCATTTTTTATATTTTTCGAAATTTATATTATTTGAATTTTTATATTTTTTGATTTTTAATGTTTGTTTTTTATTTATTATAATTTTTAGACGAAACGAGACAAGACGACGCGAGGCGAGGCGAGGCGGGACGAGACGAGACGGGACGGGACGAGACGGAACGAGACGAGACGGGACGGGACAGGACGGGACGGGACGGGACGAAACGAGACGAGACGTGACGTGACGAGACAAGACGAGACGTACGTGACTAGACGTGACGAGACGTTACGTGACGTAACGTGACGTGACGTGACGTGACGAGACGAGACATTTTTCATTTTTTGATTTTTTATATTTTTTATTTTTTATATTTTCGATTTTTTATATTTTTTAATTTTTTATATTTTTTGAGTTTTTATATTATTTTTTTTTAATTTTGCGAAATTTATATTTTTCGAATTTTTATATTTTTTGATTTTTAATATTCTTTGATTTTTTAAATTTTTATATTTTATAGACGGGACGAGACGAGGCAAGGCGAGACTAGACGAGACGAGACGGGACGAGACGAGACGTGACGAGACCTGACGTGACGTTACGTGACGAGGCTAGACGAGACGTCACATGACGAGATGAGACGAGACGAGCCGTGACGAAACGAGACGAGACCTGACGTGACGTAACCTGACGAGGCGAAACGAGACGAGACGTGACATGACCTGACGTGACGAGACAAGACGAAACGTGACCTGACGTGACCTAACGAGGCGTGTCGTGACGTGACGAGACGTGACGTGACGAGACGAGACTTTATATTTTTTATTTTTTATATTTTTGCATTTTTTATATTTTTTGATTTTCATATTTTTTGTTTTTTAAATTTTTTGATTTTTTACATTTTTGATTCTTTATATTTTAGATTTTTTATATTTTTTGATTTTTTATATGTTTAGTTTTTTATATTTTTTGATTTTTTATATTTTTTGATTTTATATATTTTTGATTTTTTATATTTTTCGAAATTTATATTATTTGAATTTTTATATTTTTTAATTTTTAATATTTGTTTTTTAATAATTATAATTTTTAGACGAAACGAGACAAGACGACGCGAGGCGAGGCGGGACGAGACGAGACGAGACGGGACGGGACGAGACGGAACGAGGCGGAACGAGACGGGACAGGACGGGACAGGACGAGACGAGACGTGACGTGACGAGACGAGACGTGACGAGACGTGACGTAACGTGACATCACGTGACGTGACGTGACGAGACTTTTTACATTTTTTGATTTTTTATAATTTTTGATTTTTTATATTTTTGATTTTTTATACTTTTTAATTTTTTATATTTTTTGAGTTATTATATTGTTTTTTTAATTTTTCGAAATTTATATTATTCGAATTTTAATATTTTTTGATTTTTGATGTATTTTGATTTTTTATATTTTTTAATTTTTAATTTTTTATAATTTTTAGATGAGACGAGACGAGACGAGGCGAGGGGACACTAAACGAGACGAGACGGGACGAGACGTGACGTGACGTGACGAGACGGGACGAGACGTGACGAAACGAGACGAGACCTGACGTGACCTGACGAGGCGAAACGAGACAAGACGAGACGAGACGTGACGTGACCTGACGTGACGAGACGAAACGTGACGTGACGTGACCCAACGTGGCGTGACGTGACGTGACGAGACGTGACGTGACGAAACGGGACTTTTTATATTTTTGATTTTTTATATTTTTTGATTTTTTATATTTTTGATTTTTTATATTTTTTGTTTTTTATATTTTTAGTTTTTTATATTTTTTGATTTTTTATATTTTTTGATTTTTAATATCTTTGATTTTATATATTTTTGATTTTTTATATTTTTCGAAATTTATATTATTTGAATTTTTACACTTTTTGATTTTTAATATTTGTTTTTTTAATTTTTATAATTTTTAGACGAAACGAGACAAGACGACGTGAGGCGAGGCGGGACGAGACGAGACGAGACGGAACGAGACGGGATGGGACGGGACAGGACGGGACGAAACGATACCAGACGTGACGTGACGTGACGTGACGAGACGTGACGAGACGTGACGAGTGGTGACGTGTTGTGACGTGACGAGACGTAACGAGACGTGACAAGACGGTACGAGACGTGACGTGACGTAACGTGACGTCACGTGACGTGACGCAACGTGACGTGACAAGATTTTTTATATTTTTGAATTTTTATATTTTTGATATTTTATATTTTTTATTTTTATATTTTTTGATTTTTTATATATTTTGATTTTTTTAATCTTTATAATTTTTAGACGAGACGAGACAAGGCGAGGAGAGGTGAGGCGAGACGAAACGAGACGAGACGATACGGAACGGAATGAGTCGAGACGTGACGTGACGTGACGTCACGTAACGAGACGAGACGGGACGAGACTTTTTATATTTTTTGATTTTTATATTTTTTGATTTTTTGTATTTTTTGATTTTTTATATTTATCGAAATTTATATTTTTCGAATTTTTATATTTATTGATTTTTAATTTTTTAAATTTTTATAATTAATGGACGAGACGAGACCAGACGTGACGAAATGAGACGAGACGAGACGTGACGTGACGAGACGTGACGTGACGTGACGTGACGAGACCTGACGTGACGTGACGTGATACGACGTGATGTGACGTGACGAAACGAGACTTTTTATATTTTTTGGTTTTTTATATTTTTTGATTTTTTATATTTTTTGATTTTTAATACTTTTTGATTTTTCATATTTTTTGATATTTAATATTTATTGATTTTTTATATTTGCTCGTTTATTTTTTGATTGACGTCAGGTCTCGTCACGTCGCGTCACTTCTCGTCTCGTCTCCTCACGTCTCGTCTCGTCACGTCTCGTCACGTCACGTCACGTTTCGTCTCGTCACGTTTCGTCTTGTCTAAAAATTATAAAAATTTAAAATATCAAAAAATATTTAATATCAAAAAATATCAAATATCAAAAAATTATAAATATCAAAAAATATCATAAATAAAAAAATATAAAAAGTCTCGTCTCGTCACGTCACGACACGTCACGTCATGTCTCGTCTCGTCTCGTTCCGTCCCGTCTCGTCTCGTCTCGTCTCGCCTTGTCTCAACTCGTCTTAAAATTATAAAAATTCAGAAATTCAAAAAATATTAAAAATCAGCAAATATAAAATTCGAAAAATACAAATTTCGAAAAATATAAAAAATCAAAAAATTTAAAAGTCAAAAATATAAAAAATCAAAAAATGTAATAAATAAAAAAATATAAAAATAAAAAATATAAAAAAATCAAATAATATAAAAGAACCAAAAAATATATAAAATCAAAAAATCGTCACGTCATGTCACGTCTCGTCTTGTCGCGTCTCGTCACGTCATGTCACGTCACGTCTCCTCACGTCACGCTACGTCACGTCACGTCACAACACGTCTCGTCTCGTATCGTCTCGTCTTCTCTCGTCATGTCACGTCACGTCACGTCTCATCTCGTCTCGTCTCCTTTCGTCTCGTTTCGTCACGTCTCGTTACGTCTCGACACGCCACGTTACGTCTCGTCACGTCACGTCACTTCACGTCTTGTCTCGTCACGTCTCGTCACGTCTCGTCTTTTCACGTCTCGTCACGTCACGTCTCGTGTCGTCTCGTCACGTCTCGTCACGTCTCGTCACAACACGTTACGTCACATCACCTAGCATCACGTCACGTCACGTCACTTCACGTCTCGTCTCGTATCGCCTCGCCTCGTCTCATTTCGTCTAAAAGTTATAAACATTTAAAAAATTAAAAAAACATTAAAAGTCAAAAAATATAAAAAATGAAAAATATAAAAAATCAAAAAAATAAAAAACCAAGAAATATAGTCTCATCTCGTCTCGTCACGTCACGGCACGGCATGGCACGTCACGTCACGTCTCGTCTCGTCTCGTCTCGTTTCGTTTCGTCCCGTCACGTCTCGTCTCGTCTCGTCACGTCTCGTCACGTCACATCACGTCACACACGTCGTCTCGTCTCGTCTCCTCTCGTCTCGTTTCGTCTTGTCTAAAAATTATAAAAATTTTAAAAATCAAAAAATATACAAATTCGAAACATAAATTTCGAAAAATATAAAAAATTAAAAAATACAAAAAATCAAAAAATATAAAAAATCAAAAAACATAAAAAATCATATAATATAAAAAATCAAAAATATAAAAAATAAAAAAATAAAAAATAAAAAATAAATAACCAAAAAATATAAAGTATCGTCTCGTCACGTCACGTCTCGTCTCGTGTCGTCTCGTAACGTCACGTCTCGTCTAGTCTCGTCTCTTCTCGTCTCGTCTCGTCCCGTCTCGTCTCGTCTCGTCACGTCACGTCACGTCTCGACAAGTCTCGTCACGTCACGTCACGTTGCGTCACATCACGTTACACACGTCGTCTCGTCTCGTCTCCTCTCGTCTCGTCTTGTCTAAAAATTATAAAATTGTTAAAAATCAAAAAATATAAAAAATCAAAAAATATAAAAAAATCAAAAAATATATAAAATCAAAAAATATAAAAAGTCTCGTCTCGTCACGTCACGTTACGTTACGCCACCTTACGTCTCTTCACGTCACGTCACGTCTCGTATCGTCTCGTCTCGTCTCGTCCCTCTTGTCACGTCACGACACGTCTCGTCTCCTTTCGTCTCGTCGCGTCATGTCTCGTCACGTCTCCTCACGTCTCGTTACGTCACGTCACGTCTCGTATCGTCACGTCTTGTCACGTAACTTCTCGTCACGTCTCGTTACGTCTCGTCACGTCACGTCTCGTCACGTCTCGTCACGTCACGTCTCGTCTCGTCTCGCCTCGCCTCGTCTCGTCACGTTTCGTCACGCCACGTCACGACGCGTAGCGTCACGTCACGTCACGTCCCGTCACGTCACTACACACGTCGTCACTACACTACACACGTCACTACACTACATCGTCTCGTCTCGTCCCGTCCCGTCTCGCCTCGTCTCGCCCCGACTCGTCTCGTCTCGTCTAAACATTAAAAAAATTTAAAAAATCAAAAATTATTAAAATACTTAAAATATAAAAAATCAAAAAATATAAAAAATTAACAAAATATAAAAAATCAAGAAGAAAACCAAAAAAATAAAAAGTCTCGTCACGTCACGTCGCGTTACGTCTCGTCTCGTCTCGTTTTGTCTCGTCACGTCACGTCTCGTCTCTTTTGTCCCGTCTTATCTCGTCTCGTTTTGACACGTCACGTCTCGTCTCGTCTCGCCTCGCCTCGACTCATCTCGTCTAAAAATTCAAAAAATTTAAAAATTCAAAAAATATTAAAAATGAGAAATTATAAAAATTCCGAAAATACAAATTTCGAAAAATATAAAAATTCAAAAAATATAAAAATTCAAAAATATAAAAAATCAGAAAAATATAAAAAATTAAAAAATATAAAAAATCAAAAATCAAAAAATATAAAAAGTCTCGTCACGTCACGTCACTTCACGTCACGTCACGTCACGTCTCGTCCGTCACGTCACGTCACGTCACGTTTCGTTTCGTCCCGTCCCGTCTCGTCTCGTCTCGCTTCGTTTCGTTTCGTCTCGTTTCGCCTCGCCTCGTCTCGTCTAAAAATTATAAAAATTTTAAAATAAAAAATATTAAAAGGCAAAAATTATAAACATTCAAAAAATTTAAATTTCAAAAAATATAAAAAATATAAAACATCAATAAATATTAAAAATCAAAAAATATAAAAAATCAAAAAATATAAAAAATCAAAAAATATAAAAAATCAAAATATATAAAAACCAAAAAATATAAAAAGTCTCGTCTCGTCACGTCACGTGACGTCACATCACGTCACGGCACGTCACGTCTCGTCACATCTCGTCTCGTCATATCACGTCACGTCACGTCTCACCACGGCACGTCACGTCTCGTCTCATCTCGTCTCGTCTTGTCTCGTCCCGTCTCGGCACGTCACGTCACGTGTCGTTGCGTCACGTCACGTCACATCACGTCACGCACGTCGTCTCGTCTCGTCTCCTCTCGTCTCGTCTCGTCTTGTCTAAAAATTATAAAAAATTTAAGAATCAAAAAATATTAAAAATCAAAAAATATAAAAATTCGAAAAATATAAATTTCGAAAAACATAAAAAATAAAAAATATAAAAAATCAAAAAATATAAAAAAACAAAAACATAAAAAATCAAAAAATATAAAACATCAAAAAGTATAAAAAGTCTCGTCTCGTCTCGTCATGTCACGTCTCGTCTCGTCTGGTCTCGTCTCGTCTCGTCACGTCACGTCACTTATCGTAACGTCACGTCTCGTCTCCTCTTGTCACGTCACGTCACGTCTCGTCTTGTCTCCTTTCGTCTCGTCTCGTCCTGTCTCGTCAAGTGACGTCACGTCTCGTCACGTCTCGTCTAGTAACGCCTCGTCACGTCACGTCTTCTCTCGTCTCGTCACGTCTTGTTTTGTCTCGACACGTCTCGTCACGTCTCGTCACGTCACGTCTCGGCTCGGCTCGTCTCGTTTCGTCTCGTCTCGTCACGTCTCGTCACATCACGTCACGTCTCGTCACGTCACGTCTCGTCTCGTCTCATCACGTCTCATTCGTCGCGACACGTCTCGTCACGTCACGTCACGTCTCGGCTCGGCGCGTCTCGTTTCGTCTCGTCTCGTCACGTCTCGTCTCTTCTCGTCTTGTCTCCAACCGTCCCGTCTCGTCTCGCCTCGTCCCGTCTCGTCTCGCCTCGTCTCATCTAAAAATTATAAAAATAAACTAATCAAAAAATATAAAAAATCAAAAAATATAAAAAACCAAAAAAATAAAAAGTCTCGTCTCGTCACTTACGTCACGTCATGTCACGACTCGTCACGTCACGTCACGGCTCGTCACGACACGTCACGTCACATCCCGTCTTGTCATATCACGTCACGTCACGTCTCGTCACGTCACGTCTCTTCTTGTCTCTTCTTGTCAGGTCACGTCTCGTCTCCTTTTGTCTCGTCTCGTCTTGCTACGTCTCGTGACGTGTCGTCACGTCTCGTCACGTCACATCACGTCACGTAGAGTCACGTCACGACACGTCACGTCTCGTCACGTCTCGTCTCGTCTCGTATTGTCTTCTCCCATCTCGTCTCGTTTCGTCTCGTCTCGCCTCGTCTCGCCTCGTCTCGTCTCGCCTCGTCTCGTCTTGTCTAAAAATTATAAAAATTTAAAAAATCAAAAAGCAATAAATTTAAAAAATATAAAAAATAAAAAATATAAAAAATAAGAAAAACAAAAAATATAAAAAGTCTCGTCACGTCACGTCTCTTCATGTCTCGTCACGGCACGGCACATCACGTCATGTCACGTCTCGTCTCGTCACGTCTCGTCACGTGTCGTCTCGTCTCGTCACGTCACGTCACGTCTCGTCTCGCGTCGTCTCGTATCGTCTCGTCTCTTCTCGTCTCGTCTCGTTTCGTCCCGTCTCGTCCCGTCCCGTCTCGTCGCGTCACGTCTCGTCGCGACACGTCACGTCACGTCAAATCACGTCACAAACGGCGTCTTGTCTCGTCTCCTCTCGTCTCGTCTTGTCTCTTCTGGTCTAAAAATTAAAAAATTTTAAAAATCAAAAATATTGAAAATCAAAAATATAAAAATTCGAAAAATTAAAATTTCGAAAAATATAAAAAATCAAAAAATATAAAAAATTAAAAAATATAAAAATCCAAAAAAATTAAAAAAACAAAAATATAAAAAATCAAAAAAATTATAAAATCAAAAAATAATAAGTATCGTCACGTCACGTCATTTACCGTCACGTCACGTCTCGTCTCTTCACGTCACGTCTCGTCACGTCACGTCTCGTCATGTCTCGTCTCGTCCCGTCCCGTCTCGTCTCGTTTCGTCTCGTCTTGTCTCGCCTCGTCTCGCCGCATCTCGTCTCGTCCCGTCTAAAAATTATAAAAAATTAAAAAATCAAAAAATATTAAAAATCAAAAAATATAAAAATTCGAAAAATATAAATTTAAAAAAATATAAAAAATCAAATAATATAAAAATCAAAAATATCAAAAATCAAGAAATATAAAAAATTAAAAAATATAAAAAGGCTCGTCACGTCACGTCTCGTTTTGTCCCGCCCCGTCTCGTCTCGTTTCGTCTCGTCTCTTTTCGCCCTCGTCTCTTTTATAAAAATTTTAAAATAAAAAAATATTAAAATGCAAAAAACATAAAAATTCAAAAAATATAAATTTCGAAAAATATAAAAAAAATAAAAAATCAATAAATATTAAAAATCAAAAAATATAAAAAATCAAAGAATATTAAAATTAAAAAAAATATACACAATCAAAAAATATACAAAATCAAAAATATAAAAAATCAATAATATAAAAAATCAAAAAATATAAAAAACAAAAAAATATAAAAAGTCTCGTCTCGTCACGTCACGTCTCGTCTCCTCTCGTCACGTCAGGTTTCGTCTCGTCTCTTCTCGTCTCGTCTCGTCCCGTCCCGTCTCGTCATGTCACGTCACGTCACGTCACGTCGTCTCGTCTCGTCTCCTCTCGTCTCGTCTCGTCCAGTCCCGCCTCGTCTCGCCTCGTCTCGTCTAAAAATTATAAAATTTAAAAAATCAAAAAATATAAAAAATCAAAAATATAAAAATTCGAAAATTATAAATTTCGAAAAATTTAAAAAATCAAACAATATAAAAAATCAAAAATTATAAAAAATCAAAAATTATAAAAAATCCAAAAATTAAAAAATCCAATAAAATTAAAAATCAAAAAAATCAAAAAATAAAAAAAGTCTCGTCTCGTCACGTCACGTCACGTCACGTTACGTCACGACTCGTCTCGTCTCGTTTCGTCTCGTCTCGTCTCGTCCCGTCTCGTCTCGTCTCGTCCCGTCCCGTCCCGTCTCGTCTCGTTTCGTCTTGTCCCGTCCCGTCTCGTCTCGTCACGTCTGGTCTCGTCTCGTCTAAAAATTATAAAAAATTTAAAAAATGAAAAAATATTAAAAATTAAAAATATAAAAATTCGAAAAATATAAATTTCGAGAAATATTAAAAATCATAAAATGAACAAAATCTAGAAATATAAAAACTCAAAAATATAAAAAATCAAAAAATATAAAAAATCAAAAAATATAAAAAATCAAAAAATATAAAAAATCAAAAAATATAAAAAATCAAAAAATATAAAAAATCAAAAAATATAAGAAGTCTCGTCACGTCTCGGTACGTCACGTCACGTCTAGTCTCGTCCCGTTCCGTCTCGTCTCGTTTCGTCTCGCCTCACCTCGCCTCGCATTGTCTCGTCAAAAAATTATAAAAATTTAAAAAATCAAAAATATAAAAAATCAAAAAATTTAAAAAATCAAAAATACAAAATATCAAAAAATAAAAAAATATAAAAAATTAAAAAATTTAAAAAGTCTTGTCACGTCACGTTGCGTCACGTCACGTGATGTAACGTGACGTCACGTTACGTCACGGCACGTCTCGAACCGTCTTCTCACATCTCGTCACGTCACGTCACCACTCGTCACGTCTCGTCACGCCTCGTCACGTCTCGTCACGTCTCGTCACGTCTCGTCACGTCTCGTCACGTCTCGTCACGTCTCGTCACGTCACGTCACGTCTCGTCTCGT
Organism: Gryllus longicercus; assembly: GCA_038098605.1. Classification (NCBI taxonomy): domain Eukaryota; kingdom Metazoa; phylum Arthropoda; class Insecta; order Orthoptera; family Gryllidae; genus Gryllus; species Gryllus longicercus. Next base: position 173,306 of record JAZDUA010000620.1, on the reverse strand, counting down.
CTCGTTTCGTTTCGTCCCGTCCCGTCCTGTCCTGTCCCGTCCCGTCTCGTCTCGTCCTGTCTCGTACCGTCCCGTCTCGTCTCGTCTCGTCCCGCCTTGCCTCGCCTCGCGTCGTCTTGTCTCGTTTCGTCTAAAAATTATAAAAATTAAAAAAACAAATATTAAAAATCAAAAAATATAAAAAATCAAAGAATATAAAAAATCAAAGAATATAAAAAACCAAAAAATATAAAAAAACTAAAAATATAAATATCAAAAAATATAAAAAATCAAAACATAAAAATCAAAAAATATAAAAAATAAAAAAATATAAAAAGTCCCGTCACGTCACGTGATGTCACCAGACGTCACGTGACGTCCAGTTACGTCACGTCACGTCTCGTCACGACCCGTCACGTCTCGTCACGTCACGTCTCGTCACGTGTCGTCACGTCTCGTCACGTCTCGTCACGTCTTGCCACGTCTCGTCACGTCTCGTTACGTCACGTTACGTCACGACTCGTCTCGTCTCGTTTCGCCTCGTCTCGTCCCGTCTCGTCTTGTCCCGTCCCGTCTTGTCTCGTCTCGTCTCGTGTCGCCTCAGCTCGCCTCGCATCGTCTCGTCTAAAAATTATAAAAATTTAAAAAATCAAAAAATATTAAAAATCAAAAAATATAAAAATTCGAAAAATTAAAATTTCGAAAATATAAAAAATCAAAAAATATAAAAAAAATCAAAAAAAATTAAAAATTATAAAAAGTCTCGTCACGTCACGTCATGTCACGTCTCGTCTCGTCCCGTATCGTCTCGTCTCGTTTTGACACGTCACGTCACGTCTCGTCTCGTCCCGACCCGTCTCGTCTCGTCTCGCCTCGCCTCGCCTCGCCTCGTCTTTTCTCGTCTAAAAATTCAAGAAAGTAATAAATTCAAAAATATTAAAAATGAGAAATAATAAAAATTCAAAAAATACAAACTTCGAAAAATATTAAAATTCAAAAAATATAAAAAATCAAAAAATCAAAAAATAAAAATATATAAAAATAAAAAATATAGAAAATCAAAAAATATAAAAAATAAAAAAAATAAAAAATATAAAAAGTCCCGTCACGTCACGTCACGTGATGTCACCAGACGTCACGTGACGTCAAGTTACGTCACGTCACGTCTCGTCACGACCCGTCACGTCTCGTCACGTCTCGTCACGTCACGTCACGTCTCGTCACGTCTCGTCACGTCTCGTTACGTCACGTTACGTCACGACTCGTCTCGTCTCGTTTCGTCTCGTCTCGTCTCGTCCCGTCTCGTCTCGTCTCGTCCCGTCCCGTCCCGTCCCGTCCCGTCTCGTTTCGTCTTGTCCCGTCCCGTCTTGTCTCGTCTCGTCACGTCTGGTCTCGTCTAAAAATTATAAAGAATTTAAAAAATGAAAAAATATTAAAAATAAAAAATATAAAAATTCGAAAAATATAAATTTCGAGAAATATTAAAAATCAAAAAATGAACAAAATCTAGAAATATAAAAACTCAAAAATATAAAAAATCAAAAAAAAAAAAAAATCAAAAAATATAAGAAGTCTCGTCTCGTCTCGTCTCGTTACGTCACGTCACGTCTCGTCCCGTCACGTTCCGTCTCGTCTCGTTTCGTCTCGCCTCACCTCGCCTCGCCTTGTCTCGTCAAATATTATAAAGATTTAAAAAATCAAAAACATAAAAAATCAAAAAATAAAAAAATATAAAAAATCAAAAAATATAAAAAATCAAAAAATATAAGAAGTCTTGTCACGTCACGTTGGCCACGTCACGTGATGTAACGTGACGTCTTGTGACGTCACGTGACGTAACGTGACGTCACGAGACGTCACGTTACGTCACGGCACGTCTCGTACCGTCTTGTCACGTCTCGTCACGTCACGTCACCACTCGTCACGTCACGTCTCGTCACTTCTCGTCACGTCTCGTTACGTCTCGCCACGTCTCGTCACGTCTCGTCACGTCACGTCTCGTCTCGTTTCGTTTCGTCCCGTCCTGTCCCGTCCCGTCCCGTCCCGTCTCGTTCTGTCTCGTCCCGTCCCGTCTCGTCTCGTCCCGCCTTGCCTCGCCTCGCGTCGTCTTGTCTCGTTTCGTCTAAAAATTATAAAAATTAAAAAAACAAATATTTAAAATCAAAAAATATAAAAAATCAAAAAATATAAAAAATCAAAAATATAAAAATCAAAAAATATAAAAAATCAAAAAATATAAAAAATCAAAAAATATAAAAAGTCTTGTCACGTCACGTTGCTTCTCGTCACGTGATGTAACGTGACGTCTCGTCACGTCACGTCACGTCTCGTCTCGTCTCGTTTCGTTTCGTCCCGTCCCGTCCCGTCCCGTCATGTCCTGTCCCGTCCCGTCCCGTCTCGTCTCGTCTCGTACCGTTCCGTCTCGTCTCGTCCCGCCTTGCCTCGCCTCGCGTCGTCTTGTCTCGTTTCGTCAAAAAATTATAAAAATTAAAAAAACAAATATTAAAAATCAAAAAATATAAAAAATCAAAAAATATAAAAAACTAAAAATATAAAAATCAAAAATATAAAAAATCAAAAATTATAAAAAATCAAAAAATATAAAGTCTTGTCACGTCACGTTGCGTCACGTCACGTGATGTAACGTGACGTCTCGTGACGTCACGTGACGTCACGTCACGTCTCGTACCGTCTTGTCACGTCTCGTCAAGTTTCGTCACGTCACGTCACCACTCGTCACGTCTCGTCACGTCTCGTCACGTCTCGTCACGCCTCGTCACGTCTCGTCACGTCTCGTCACGTCTCGTCACGTTTCGTCACGTCACGTCTCGTCTCGTCTCGTTTCGTTTCGTCCCGTCCCGTCCCGTCCTGTCCCGTCCCGTCCCGTCTCGTCTCGTTCTGTCTCGTCCCGTCCCGTCTCGTCTCGTCCCGCCCTGCCTCGCCTCGCGTCTTGTCTCGTTTCGTCTAAAAATTATAAAAATTAAAAAATCAAATATTAAAAATCAAAAAATATAAAAAATCAAAAAATATAAAAAATCAAAAAATATAAAAAATCAAAAAATATAAAAAATCAAAAAATATAAAAAATCAAAAGTTTAAAATAACTAAAAATATAAAAATCAAATAATATAAAAAATCAAAAATTATAAAAAATCCAAAAATTAAAAAATCCAATAAAATTAAAAATCAAAAAAATCAAAAAATAAAAAAAGTCTCGTCTCGTCACGTCACGTCACGTCACGTCAAGTTACGTCACGACTCGTCTCGTCTCGTTTCGTCTCGTCTCGTCTCGTCCCGTCTCGTCTCGTCCCGTCCTGTCCCGTCTCGTCTCGTTTCGTCTTGTCCCGTCCCGTTTCGTCTCGTCACGTCTGGTCTCGTCTCGTCTAAAAATTATAAAAAAATTAAAAAATGAGAAAATATTAAAAATTAAAAATATAAAAATTCGAAAAATATAAATTTCGAGAAATATTAAAAATCAAAAAATGAACAAAATCTAGAAATATAAAAACTCAAAAATATAAAACATCAAAAAATATAAAAAATCAAAAAATATAAAAAATCAAAAATATAAAAAATCAAAAAATATAAAAAATCAAAAAATATAAGAAGTCTCGTCTCGTCTCGTTACGTCACGTCACGTCTCGTCTCGTCCCGTTCCGTCTCGTCTCGTTTCGTCTCGTCTCACCTCGCCTCGCCTTGTCTCGTCAAAAAATTATAAAAATTTAAAAAATCAAAAATATAAAAAATCAAAAAATATAAAAAAATCAAAAATACAAAATATCAAAAAATAAAAAAATATAAAAATCAAAAAATATAAAAAGTCTTGTCACGTCACGTGATGTAACGTGACGTCTCGTGACGTCACGTTTCGTCACGGCACGTCTCGTACCGTCTTGTCACATCTCGTCACGTCACGTCACGTCACCACTCGTCACGTCTCGTCACGCCTCGTCACGTCTCGTCACGTCTCGTCACGTCTCGTCACGTCTCGTCTCGTTTCGTTTCGTCCCGTCCCGTCCCGTCCTGTCCCGTCCCGTCTCGTCTCGTCCTGTCTCGTACCGTCCCGTCTCGTCTCGTCTCGTCCCGCCATGCCTCGCCTCGCGTCGTCTTGTCTCGTTTCGTCTAATAATTATAAAAATTAAAAAAACAAATATTAAAAATCAAAAAATATAAAAATCAAAGAATATAAAAAATCAAAAAATATAAAAAAATAAAAATATAAATATCAAAAAATATAAAAAATAAAAAATATAAAAAATAAAATAATATAAAAAGTCCCGTCACGTCACGTCACGTGATGTCAATAGACGTCACGTGACGTCCAGTTACGTCACGTCACGTCTCGTCACGACCCGTCACGTCTCGTCACGTCTCGTCACGTCACGTCTCGTCACGTGTCGTCACGTCTCGTCACGTCTCGTCACGTCTTGTCACGTCTCGTCACGTCTCGTTACGTCACGTTACGTCACGACTCGTCTCGTCTCGTTTCTCCTCGTCTCGTCCCGTCTCGTCTTGTCCCGTCTTGTCTCGTCTCGTGTCGCCTCAGCTCGCCTCGCATCGTCTCGTCTAAAAATTATAAAAATTTAAAAAATCAAAAAATATTAAAAATCAAAAAATATAAAAATTCGAAAAATTAAAATTTCGAAAATATAAAAAATCAAAAAATATAAAAAAATCAAAAAATTTTAAAAAATTATAAAAAGTCTCGTCACGTCACGTCATGTCACGTCTCGTCTCGTCCCGTATCGTCTCGTCTCGTTTTGACACGTCACGTCACGTCTCGTCTCGTCCCGTCCCGTCTCGTCTCGTCTCGCCTCGCCTCGTCTTTTCTCGTCTAAAAATTCAAAAAAGTAAAAAATTCAAAAATATTAAAAATGAGAAATAATAAAAATTCAAAAAATACAAACTTCGAAAAATATAAAAATTCAAAAAATATAAAAAATCAAAAAATCAAAAAATAAAAATATATAAAAATAAAAAATATAGAAAATCAAAAAATATAAAAAATAAAAAAATAAAAAATATAAAAAGTCACGTCACGTCACGTCACGTGATGTCACCAGACGTGACGTGACGTCCAGTTACGTCACGTCACGTCTCGTCACGACCCGTCACGTCTCGTCACGTCTCGTCACGTCACGTCACGTCACGTCTCGTCACGTCTCGTCACGTCTCGTCACGTCTCGTTACGTCACGTTACGTCACGACTCGTCTCGTCTCGTCTCGTCTCTTCTCGTCTCGTCCCGTCTCGTCTCGTCTCGTCCCGTCCCGTCCCGTCTCGTCTCGTTTCGTCTTGTCCCGTCCCGTCTTGTCTCGTCTCGTCACGTCTGGTCTCGTCTAAAAATTATAAAAAATTTAAAAAATGAAAAAATATTAAAAATAAAAAATATAAAAATTCGAAAAATATAAATTTCGAGAAATATTAAAAATCAAAAAATGAACAAAATCTAGAAATATAAAAACTCAAAAATATAAAAAATCAAAAAATATAAGAAGTCTCGTCTCGTCCCGTCTCGTTACGTCACGTCACGTCTCGTCTCGTCCCGTTCCGTCTCGTCTCGTTTCGTCTCGCCTCACCTCGCCTCGCCTTGTCTCGTCAAAAAATTATAAAGATTTAAAAAATCAAAAACATAAAAAATCAATAAAAAAATATAAAAAATCAAAAAAATATAAAAAATCAAAAAATATAAAAAGTCTTTTCACGTCACGTTGGCCACGTCACGTGATGTAACGTGACGTCTCGTGACGTCACGTTACGTCACGTGACGTCACGTGACGTAACGTTACGTCACGTCACGTCTCGTACCGTCTTGTCACGTCTCGTCACGTCACGTCACCACTCGTCACGTCTCGTCACGTCTCGTCACGTCTCGCCACGTCTCGTCACGTCTCGTCACGTCACGTCTCGTCTCGTTTCGTTTCGTCCCGTCCTGTCCCGTCCCGTCCCGTCTCGTTCTGTCTCGTCCCGTCCCGTCTCGTCTCGTCCCGCCTTGCCTCGCCTCGCGTCGTCTTGTCTCGTTTCGTCTAAAAATTATAAAAATTAAAAAAACAAATATTTAAAATCAAAAAATATAAAAAATCAAAAATATAAAAATCAAAAAATATAAAAAATCAAAAAATATAAAAAATCAAAAAATATAAAAAGTCTTGTCACGTCACGTTGCGTCTCGTCACGTGATGTAACGTGACGTCTCGTCACGTCACGTCTCGTCTCGTTTCGTTTCGTCCCGTCCCGTCCCGTCCTGTCCCGTCCCGTCCCGTCACGTCTCGTCTCGTACCGTTCCGTCTCGTCTCGTCCCGCCTTGCCTCGCCTCGCGTCGTCTTGTCTCGTTTCGTCAAAAAATTATAAAAATTAAAAAACAAATATTAAAAATCAAAAAATATAAAAAATCAAAAAATATAAAAAACTAAAAATATAAAAATCAAAAATATAAAAAATCAAACATTATAAAAAATCAAAAAATATAGTCTTGTCACGTCACGTTGCGTCACGTCACGTGATGTTACGTGACGTCTCGTGACGTCACGTGATGTCACGTCACGTCTCGTACCGTCTTGTCACGTCTCGTCAAGTCTCGTCACGTCACCACTCGTCACGTCTCGTCACGTCTCGTCACGTCTCGTCACGCCTCGTCACGTCTCGTCACGTCTCGTCACGTCTCGTCACGTCTCGTCACGTCACGTCTCGTCTCGTCTCGTTTCGTTTCGTCCCGTCCCGTCCTGTCCCGTCCCGTCCCGTCTCGTCTCGTTCTGTCTCGTCCCGTCCCGTCTCGTCTCGTCCCGCCCTGCCTCGCCTCGCGTCGTCTTGTCTCGTTTCGTATAAAAATTATAAAAATTAAAAAATCAAATATTAAAAATCAAAAAATATAAAAAATCAAAAAATTTAAAAAATCAAAAAATATAAAAAATCAAAAGTTTAAAATAACTAAAAATATATAAAATCAAATAATATAGAAAATCAAAAATTATAAAAAATCAAAAATATAAAAAATCAAAAATATTAAAAAAAACAAAAAATATAAAAAATCAAAAAATATAAAAGATCAAAAAATATAAAAGATCAAAAAATATAAAAAGTCTCGTCACGTCACGTCACGTCTCGTCTCGCCACGTCACGTCACGCCACATTAGGTCACGTCACGTCATGTTTCGTCTCGTCACGTCAGGTCACGTCACGTCTCGCCTCGTCTCGTTTCGCCTCGTCAGGTCACGTCACGTCAAGTCTCGTCTCGCTTCGTCTCGTCTCGCGTCGTCACGTCACGTCTCGTCTCGTCACGTCACGTCATATCACGTCTCGTCACGTCACGTCTCGTCTCGTCTCGTCCCGTCTCGTCTCGTCTCCTCTCGCCTCGTCTCGCCTAATGATTATAAAAAAATAAAAAATAAAAAAATATAAAAAATCAAAATATATAAAAAATCAAAAAATATAAAAACTCAAAAAATATAAAAAATCAAAAAATATAAAAATCAAAAAATATAAAAAGTCACGTATCGTCTCGTCCCGTCACGTCAGGTCACGTCACGTCTCGTCTCGTTTCGCCTCGTCAGGTCACGTCACGTCAGGTCTCGTCTCGTTTCGTCACGTCTCGTCTCGTCTCGTCCCGTCTCGTCTCGTCACTTCACGTCACGTCTCGTCTCGTCTCGCCTCGTCACGTCACGTCACGTCTCGTCTCGTCACGTCACGTCATGTCACGTCACGTCACGTCACGTCTCGTCTCGTCTCGTCTCGTCTAGTCTCCCCTCGGTTCGTCTCGCCTAATAATTATAAAAAATTAAAAAATCAAAAAATATAAAAAATCAAAATATATAAAAAATCAAAAAATATAAAAAATCAAAAAATATAAAAAATCAAAAAATATAAAAAATCAAAAAATATAAAAAATCAAAAATATATAAAATCAAAAAAATATAAAAAGTCTCGTATCGTCTCGTCCCGTCATGTCTCGACACGTCACGTCACGTCATGTCTCGTCTCGTCCCGTCTCGTCTCGTCTAATCTCGCCTCGCCTCGCTTCGTCTCGTCCCGTCTAAAAATTATAAAAATTTAAAAAATCAAAAAATATTAAAAATCAAAAAATATAAAAATTCGAAAAATATACATTTCGAAAAATATCAAAAAAATAATATAAAAACTCAAAAAATATAGAAATAAAAAATATAAAAAATCAAAAAATATAAAAAATAAAAAAAATAAAAATTATAAAAAATCAAAAAATATAAAAAATCAAAAAATAAAAAAAATAAAAAATAAAAAAATATAAAAAATAAAAAATATAAATTTCGAAAAATATAAAAAATCAAAGAATATAAAAAATCAAAAAATATAAAGTCTCGTCTTGTCACGTCACGTCACGACACGTCACGTCTCGTCACGTCACGTCTCGTCACGTTACGTCTCGTCTCGTCTAGTTCCGTCCCGTCTCGTCTCGCCTCGCCTCGTCTCGCCTCGTCTCGTCTAAAAATTATCTTCTTCTTCTTCTTATCTTCAAGTATTTAGGCATAATGCCTGTTACGCCGCTTAGTTTTGGTCCCTCCAGCGCATTCTTGGACGTCCTATATTCCTTTTTCCTTTCGGCTGATAATTTGCCACTTGTTTAGGAATTCTGTCGTTGTTCATTCGCAACATGTGATCTTGCCATGAGAGTCTGTAGTTGGTGACTTTCTCTACAAGACTTTCTACATTTAGCTCGTTTCGGATTTGTATGTTTCTTTGTCTGTCCAAAAGGCTATATCCCGCTACCGCTCTAAGGAATCTCATTTCCGCTGCCTGCAGTCTTGATATATCCTTATTTGTCATTGTCCACACTTCACTCCCGTATAAGCAGGTTGGTATTGACATAACTTTGTAAAATTTAATGAGAGTGTCTCTTCTCACTTTTGAACTCAGTGTTCTTCTTATAGTTCCATTCATTTGATTGAATCTTTCTATTTTCTTATTTATTTCGATTTCGCCATAGAATGATATGTCTGCTCCCAAGAATGTGAAGTGTTGTATTTGCTCTACTGTTTTATTATTTACTACAATTTTTGAGCGTATCGGGTATCGACCTTGGAATGCCATCACTTTCGTTTTGGTGTCTGATATTTCAAGATTATATTCTGCCATTATCCGCTGCAGTTCATATGTTGCTTTTTGTAATATATCTTCTCCTTCTGCTATTATTGCTTGGTCATCTGCAAAAAGTATTGTCCATAATTTTGATGTAGTTAGGTCTAGGCTATAAAATTTTAATCTGCTCTTCCACTCACGAAGAGCTTCGTCTATGTAGATATTAAACAGTAGCGGTGAAAGACTACATCCTTGTCGTAGGCCTTGGTCCACTTCCGCTTTTCGGTCTGGTTTCCAAGTAATACATATTTCAGATTTATTATACATATTTTCAATTACAAGGATAAGATGTTCGGGGATTCCTTTCTTTCTTAGTATTTCAAAGAGGGTATGCCTGGCTACAGTGTCAAAAGCTTTCTTGTAATCTACAAACAAGATGTGGGTTTCCTTGTTATATTCTCTGTGTTTCTCTAAAATTTGTTTTAAGATGAAGATATTGTCTGTGCAGGACCTTCCTTGACGAAAGCCACTTTGTTCTTCCATCAACACTGTTTCTGCAATTTTTCTTAGTCTAGTGGTCACAATTTTTGAATATATCTTATAAGCAACGTTTAGAAGACTTATACCTCTGTAGTTGTCACATATTGATCGGTCTCCCTTTTTGAAAATAGGTAGCACTACGGCGAGTTTCCATTCGGTTGGTATTTTTCTTCTATTCCAGCATAGGTTGAAGAAGTGGAGAAGCCTTATTTTAAATTCTTCAGTTGCACATTTAAGCATTTCTGCCTTTATGCCATCACTGCCACTAGCTTTTCTATTTCTCATTTTACTTAGTGCCTCTTCCAGTTCTTCCCTTTCTATCTGATCTACGCTGTCTTCAATGAGGTTTTCATTTTTGTCTTCCTTCTTATTATTATCCCTCGCATTCTTATTTGTCCATAAGTTCCTGTAGTAAGAAAGCCATTCATCTGGCTTAATTATTTGTATATCTGCTATGTCCTTCTCTTGTCTGTTAAGATGTATCATAATTTTATATGCTGTTTTCTGCCGTCCATGTATGTCATTTTCGATATCAGCTATATATTTATCCCATGAATCCTGTTGGGCTTTTCTTGTTAGGTACCTGACGTGGTTGGAAATTGTGGTGTATTCCTTCTTAGTTTGTGAGGATTTGTTAGATAGATATCTCAGATATAGTTTCTTTTTCTCGTTAACAGCTTCTTCGATTTCTTCATTCCATATTTTAAGCCCTTTCTTCTTCGTTCTCTTTGAAGTAGAGCCTAGTGTTTCATATGCTGTTACTTCAATTATAGTTTTCAAATTCCTCCACTCTTCTTCCACATCATTACTAATTTCAATTGTTTTATTATGTTGGTTCAGACGTTGTTGGTACATCAGTTTGACAGATTCTTTATTTAGTAGATATACTTTCCAGGTTTTTTGGGTAGGACAGGTTTGGCTGTTTTTGATTTTAACCCATCTCTTCAATAATTTTAGCTTTCCAAGAAGTGCGAAGTGATCACTATCTATATCGTAGCTTCTATAAGCTCTTACATCTGTAAAGAGTTTGCTTATTTTATCGTTTGCCATGATGTAGTCAATAGTACTAATTTGACCACGTGCTGCCCATGTCATCTTGTGAATACGTTTATGCTTATAGAAAGTGTTCATTATTTTCATATTGTTAAAACATGCAAAATCTCTTAGTTTGCGTCCATTTTTATTCAGAGTATCTTCGTTATTGGGGCCAATTATCTTATCCATAGATGCATTTCCAATTCTGGCATTGAGGTCTCCACATATGACAATATAATCATTTTTATTTATTTCGTCGAGAGTTTTTTGTAGGCAGTTGTAAAATTCCTCTGTAGCCAAGGTTTTCCCCTCTTCTGGTGCGTATACACAGATGAAGCATATATACCCTCTATCTACTTTAGTCCGCAGTGTGATAATTCTGTCTGATATCCAACAGTAAGAGTGAATTCGGTTTTTCCATTTTCTGCTTACTAGGATTGCAACTCCTGATGCTGCTCTTTCATTGATATCAACACCACTGTATATAAGGGCATAATCATCTAAATCCATTGAGCCTTTAGCTTTCTTTTTTGTTTCTGTTAACATGGCTATATCCACTTCTTTTTCTTTCATTATATTAATTAGGCGTTGCTCTTTTCCTTTCAACGATCTAACATTCCAAGTCATTATTTGTAAATGTTCCGCTAAGCCGTAATCATGTCCTTTCCGTTGCCTTGTCGTATATGGGGCGTCCGGTTGTAATTGCTGCGGTCTGTGAGAAGTTGATTTTTCGCCTGATAGGGTTTCTAGCCCATATGCAGGTTAGTTTGGTGATGGGTATGCCATCTCACTGCCTCCAAACTTGCAGGGCAGTTTTTCGGGTTGCTCGCCCTAGATGCATTGCCTTCCACGGCTTTTGAGTTGCATCTACCCAGGACGTCTTCACCATCTTTTCCACGCTAACGATGTTCATGCATGGTTCTTCTAGCAGTTTCTTCTCGAAATCCTCTTCTTGGCGTTGAGGTCCTCTTCTGGAGTACTTTTTCGTCTCACCCCTATCCCTTGACCTGTCCGGCAAGGGAGGCCCGACCAGTAGCTACGCTACCGCCGGCATAGCTCTCGGGGTCATGGGGGTACTCAAGCTCCGCCACCAACGACAAGGTCCTGTACTCCCAAGGCGGAAAAAAAAAAAAATTAAAATTTCTAAAAATTATAAAAATTGAAAAAACCAAAAATTATTATAAATCAAAAAAATATAAAAATTCGAAAAATTGAAATTTCGAAAAAAATAAAAAATCAAACAATATCAAAAATGAAAAATATAAAAAATCAAAAAATATTTATAATTAAAAAATATAAAAAATCAAAAAATATAAAAAATCAAAAAATAAAAAATAAAAGAAATAAAAAATATAAAAAATCGAAAAAATTAAAAATAAAAAATTAAAAAACCAAAAAATATAAAAAGTCACGTCACGTCACGTCTCGTCACGTCACGTCACCTCACGTCACGTCTCGTTTCGTCTCGTCATGTCACGTCTCGTCTCGTCTCGTAACTTCTCGTCTCGTCTATTCTCGTCTAAATATTATAAAAATTTAAAAAATAAAAAATAAAATTAAAAGATATTAAAAATAAAAAATATGAAAATTCGAAACATAAATTTCGAAAAATATAAACGACCAAAAAATATAAAAAATCAAAAAATATTAAAAATAAAGAAATATAAAAAGCCTCGTTTCGCCACATCACGTGACGTCACATCACGTCACGTGACGTCACGTCACGTCACGTTTCGTCACGTCACGGCACGTCACGTCACGTCACTTCACATCTCTTCTCGTCTTGTCTCGTCACGTCTCGTCTCGTCACGTCACGTCTCGTCTCTTCTCGTCTCGTCTCGTCTTGTCTCGTCTCGTCTCGTCCCATCCCGTCTCGTCTTGTCTCTTCTCGTCTCGTCACGTCTCGTCACGTCTCGTCATGTCTCGTCTTGTCTCGTCACGTCTCGTCACTTCTCGTCACGTCTCGTTGCGTCACGTCCCGTCACGTCTCGTCTCGTCTCGTTTCGTCTCGTCTCGTCTCGTCACGTCTCGTCACGTCTCGTCACGTCACGTCACGTAGCGTCACGTCACGACACGTCACGTCACGCCTCTTCTCGTCTCGTCCCGTCTCGTCTCGTCTAAAAATTATAAAAATTTAAAAAAATAAAAAACACTTAAAATTAAAAAATATAAAAATTCGAAAAATATAAATTTCGAAAAATATAAAAAATAAAAAAATAAAAAAATAAAAAAATATAAAAATTCGAAAAATATAAATTTCGAAAAATATAAAAAATCAAAAATATAAAAATTTAAAAAATGTAAAAAATCAAAAAATATAAAAATTCAAAAAATATTAAAAATCAAAAAATATGAAAAATCAAAAAATATAAAAAATCAAAAAATATAAAAAACAGAAATATAAATAGTCTCGTCTCGTCCCGTTCCGTCTCGTCTCGCCTCGCCTCGTCTCGCCTCGCCTCGTCTTGTCTCGTCTAAAAATTATAAAAATTTAAAAAATCAAAAAACATTTAAAATCAAAAAATATAAAAATTCGAAAAATATAAATTTCGAAAAATATAAAAAATTTAAAAATATAAAAAATATAAAAATTAAAAAATATAAAAAATCAAAAAATATAAAAAAATCAAAAAATATAAAAAATCAAAAATATAAAAATCTCGTCACGTCACGTCACGCTACGTCACGTCTCGTCACGTGACGTCTCGTCTCGTCACGTCACGTCTCGTCTCGTCACGTCACGTCACGCCACGTCACGTCACGTCAAGTCTTGTCACGTCACGTCACGACACGGCACGTCAAGTCAATTCACGTCACGTCACGTCTCGTCTCGTCACGTCACGTCTCGTCTCGTCCCGTCTAAAAATTATAAAAATTTAAAAAATCAAAAAATATAAAAAATCAAAAAATATAAAAAATAAAAAAATAAAAAAATAAAAAAATAAAAAATATAAAAATTCAAAAAATATAAAAAATAAAAAAATATAAAAAATAAAAAAATATAAAAAATAAAAAAATAAAAAATAAAAAAATAAAAAATATAAAAAATAAAAAAATTCACGTCACGTCACGTCTCGTCACGTCACGTCACGTCTCATTTCGTCTCGTCTCGTCCTGTCTCGTCTCGTCTCGCCTCGCTTCGCCTCGCCTCGCCTCGTCTAAAATATTATAACGATTTAAAAAATCGAAAAATATTAAAAATAAAAAATATAAAAATTCGAAAAATATAAATTTCGAAAAATATAAAAAATCAAAAAATATAAATAATCAAAAAATATAAAATGTTTCGTCTCGTCCCGTCACGTGACGTCACGTCACGTCACGTCACGTCACGCCACATCACGTCACATCACGTCACGTCACGTCTCGTCTCGTCTCCTCTCGTCTCGTCACGTCTCGTCTCGTCTCGTCACGTCACATCACGTCACGTCACGTCACGTCGCGTCACGTCTCGTCTCGTCTCGTCTCGCCTCGTATCATCTCGTCTCGTCTAAAAATTATAAAAACTTAAAAAATGAAAAATGCAAGACAAAGGTCGAACGACAAACGACAGTTAACGAACGAAAAATTAGAAAATATTAAATTTTAAAAATTATAAATATTCGAAAAATATAACATTCCAAAATATATAAAAATTCGAAAAAATATAAAATCTTAAAAACTATTGAAATCCGAAATATAAAAATTTCGGAAAATTTTAAACGAACGTAGACCGACGAATGACCAGTGAAATCGACGAACGACGAGCCACGAGAAACGAGCAACGTGCGACGAGCGCCGAATAACGAGGGCCGTGCGCCGAGCGCTGAGCGACTAGCGACGAAATATGAACGGCGTACGATGAAAGGCGAACAAGTGTCGAACAATTAGCGCAGCGCAACGAACAATGAAAGACGAACGAGAAACGACGAACGACGCAATATGAAAGGCGAAAAATGCAAGACAAACGTTGAACGACGAACGACGGAAGACGAAGGACGAACAACGAGAGAAACGAAGGACGAACGAAGGCGATGCGAACGAAGGCGAACGAAGGACGAAAAGCGATGGACGAACGACGATTAATCATCAATAAATATAAAAATCGAAAAACATAAAAATTCGAAAAATATAAAAAATCAAAAAATATAAAAATTCAAAAAATATAAAAATTCGAAAAATATAAAAATTCGAAAATATTAAATATCAAAAATTATAAAATTATGAAAAATTTAAAATTTGAAAATTATAAAAATTCGAAAAATATTAATAATCAATAACTAAGGAGACCTCGTGTTTGTGCCTTCCGTTCTGCAGACAACTGATAATTATCGAAAGCTGCTCTTGTAATAAATACTATTGTTGCCAATGACGTTTATAATTATTTCATTAGAAATGCCAACGATAACGCACCACAACACCTATAAATCTCTAATACTGAACGTTATCAACACATGAGCGCCGTGCTCGGAATCCACTGTGTTCCTTGTTATCAATGAGGTCTCTTTCCAGTCGGGTTTTAATATTTTCCAATTACACTTGGGCAATGCTGCTCGGGACAGTTATGCCCCTATAATTTGCACAATGCTTCCTATCACCTTTCTTGTAGATGTTATAAAGATATTCTTTTCTGAAATCCTTGTGTAAATCTTCTCCCATTAAACACCTATTGTACATGGTCGGATAAGAAGATCCAATAATAAACTGGACCATGATTCAACAATTTAATGTTTATCGATTTTGGACTGACTGTTTTTCAATTTTTAAATCTTTGTACTGTTTTTTCAGTATCTCTTACTGTAATATATTTCATATCATACGATCCCTCGAGCTCTATGTTGTACGTGTTTCTAAATGCGAGCCTATGTTCTTTCAAAAGTTCTCCGTAATATATATATATATATATATATATATATATATATATATATATATATATATATATATATGTATATATTACGAATACACCTATGCGACAGTGCTGGAATACACCTATGTACCGTGCATGCCATTACTCACATCCCCCTCCCATTTTAGAGCAGAATGAAAATATTTATCAATAAAAGCAATGAACACAGTTTTGTAATTAATTGAGAGAGACTTTGCCACTAATTATCTCTCTGGTGTACATTCTGATTACATTATACTTCATTAAGGGCTTGTGTTTTCAATCGGCATGTCCTAAAGGAAAAACAATAATTTTTAATATCTATCAGAGTTTTATTAGAGTCCTGTCGATTAATAACTCATTTATACAATTGTCATTCTACTTCTTTTTAATACCTGCATAAAGAATCTAAGGAATATGAGTGTTGGGAGCTGACCGAGAAGGTAGTGGATTGTTGAAGTGGCTCGGATGAGCTATCAACCTGCTCCTTCCACTTACCTTTGTTAGCTTAGCTAGTAGCTGATAGCTTTGTTATCAACTCGGAGGGACACCGCGTATAATGCAAAGCGGACGCATTTCCTGTAAATATTAGTATCTACAGAGGATGTCACTATTACTTTGGGAGAATTCAATAGGAAGGTATTAATTGAAGAGGAACTAGCGGTGCTCAACAGCACATACTTTCTCGCGTAATTGGAAACAGCTACGTAATATTGAAATATTGCTTTTTCTGCTCTACTAGCACCTCAACTATTATTTGAAAACGTCTGGATTCAACTGAGCAGCTAGAAACGCACAACGCAGCGTTGTCAAAAGTATGTGCTTGGCTAATAATAACAATACAGTAATTAGAATATACGCAATGTACATCCAAATAATTAAGAAAATTCTTGCTGCTCAGTCGTGGGTTGCACACGTTTCATTGTATTTCTTTTATTCAATACGCAGCAAATATTTTTAGGGATCAGATGATTTTAAATGGTATACAACGTACCTCATCGGACATTTTGAGAAGTAATTTATAAAAAAAAAAAGCTGCGAAATTCATCGCAAACGAAAGTACTGTCTCTCGGTCTGGTCTGTGACTGTCTGTCTCTGACCATGTCACTCTGTCTCCTCCTCCCCTCTCTCTCTCTGTCTCTTACTTACGCACACCATCTCTCTCTGTCTCTCTCTGTCTCTCTCTCTGTCTCTCTCTCTGTCTCTCTGTCTCTGTCTGTCTCTCTCTGTCTCTCTCTCTGTCTCTCTCTGTCTCTCTCTCTGTCTCTCTCTGTCTCTCTCTGTCTCTCTGTCTCTCTGTCTCCCTCTGTCTCCCTCTGTCTCTCTCTGTCTCTCTGTCTCTGTCTGTCTGTCTCTCTCTCTCTCTCTCTCTCTCTCTCTCTCTCACCCATCTGGTTCTCCAGGGCCTCGCCCTGCATCACAAGGTAACGACCAGCAAGATTGAAGCTCGGGTGGAACGCAGTTGGAATACAAATTGAATTCAAATGTGCAGCGAAATTTTGTCCTGCAGCAACGTCTTGTGAAGTTACAGCAAAATTAACTTCACATAAACCTTGTGAGTGAAAAAGCATGTAGATGTTTCATGGCGATCGGTCACACGGTGTCGGTGTCTATACCAACATTCACTTTTAGAGTATATAGAGATTTATCTTCTATTATTTAAATATATCCAAGTAATGTTTTTTCAAATCATTATTCGCTGTCTTTAGAAGAATTCTAGTGAATTTCAATTGTGATATTAATATCGTCAATATTCATTTCGAAAAATCTTGATATCATACACTGATAGTGAAAGAGAGGGAAAAAGCGCGGGTACCGGTTTGTTGAAAAATACATGAAATTGTGAGAATGCTGAGTCTATGTTACCAAATTTCATATTTTTGTATATAATGAATCAAGACAATGCCTGTATTTGCATTAGGCAGCTTTCTAATATCTTGAGAGACAGAGTCGCCCAATATTGGGCAGCCATTGCATTTGTTGCAAAGACAGTGGTAATGGCTTTCAGCTAAACTCACCCGCTATTATTAAACATTGAAGTAGAGTTTCCAAATAAATAATTTTCTATGAAATGTTAATTCTTAGTACTACTTACATCTATAAATTAACATGAATATTGATATTTCTTCATATCAAAAAGCAGGTAATCGCAGGAGAGAAAAGGTGAAAAACAAATTCTCATATCTATCCCACATTTTATGAAAAGGAAAGAACACATTAATAATACTTTCATCCACAATTTTATAATGTCCAAAAATGAAGAAGACTGTGGAGGGTTTTTTCTCTTCGCACCCTCGTATATTAGAATGCTTAAAGCGGTATCAGCCGCAGCGAAAAAGTGGCGTAGATGCTTCATGCGCAATCCACTGGCGGGCGCCGGGCGTCGCCCTGGCCGCGCAGGCCAGCGCGCAAACGGGAGGGGGAGGGGGAGGGGGAGGGGGAGGGGCAGCTGCTGAGGTTTTTGCGGAGGCCAGGCGGCGCGCTATCGGAGCCCGAAGGAGGCCCCGCCACCTGCTTATCGGGCGGCGCGGTGGCCACAACGAGGGCGCCGCCGAGGCCGCAGACTCCGCACGGTCCTCTCTCCGCCCCCCCCCCCGCCCCCCCGGCTGACCACACCCCCTCCTTGCCCCTCCCCCGCCCGTCACCCGGGCAACGCGCCCTGCTACCGCCACTGGAGGCGCTACTACCGTCGCGAAGAGAATTCGAGCAACTTTCCACGGTTTCTCCAATCAGTACCAGGCGAATGCCGGAGACGTACTCTAACAAGCGGGAGTTAGGAGGAGGTACCTGGAGGGGGAAACCCGCTAGCTGACTCGCATGATCGCGCCAGATGTCATGTTCCAGCCCAGGAGAAACATCGCAGCCAGCAGATAGATTAATTACGTGTTTCCGCGCACCACAACAGTTAGGTCACTTAAACGTCAGTGTAGTGCTTGTTACGTTCCTGGAGATGGCGGTGTTCCTCACCCGCCAAAACGTTAGATCTGACCCCGACGTATCTGAAGGCATTAGGAGGTCATCCCCAGGTATCTCCGTAAGTGGAGCATAGCCCCAGCTGGAACAAGAATTAACCCCTCGAGTGGTCTCGCGATACACGTGGTAGTAAAGTGCATGTGTGTGTGTTCTAAGAATTCTACTAGTCTCATGACATGTGTAGTAATATGACCTTTGGAATACTTCAGATACCTGCTGAATTTGAACTAGCTATATTGGTAGTGTCGAAAATCCACCGAACACTATTATCTCCAGGTCGGAGAATGCTGTGGTAGAAGACGTTACCCTGACCCATCTCAGCTGGACACATACGCAGACAATGACATAGACAGTTGACGCGCACGAATCCAATAAATACTCGCTCACACTCTACTGCCTTTCACAGTCGGCGTCTAAGATACCCGTTCGAACTTCCTTCAGGCCCCACTGCTGCAGTTACCCTTGCAGAGAGATTGTCAATGATACTGCTGGCAAGTTAGAGGCATTGCCCCTGCACAACTACTGTAACTGTAACCACGTTTTCTCTGCATCAAACGCCCTCAGTGCCATTTTCTGAAAGCTTCTTTACCCATTTATTCTAACCCTAGTACACGACTACTAGTACTAGTACTAGTACTAGTACACGACTACTAATATTTTTTCCAGTTTCCGATTAAATATTGCTCCTTTATCTCATTGTACGATTAAAATTTTATTCAAAAGTTGTTTTCATTCATGTTGTAAACTTTATTGGCGTGACATTATATTCTTCACAATCAAGAGGATACCAACCATTTTAACGCCCGCCACTATCTTGATCTCTATAGCCCTCACTCTCTTCACTCCGTTTTCATGAAATAAAATGCAAACATCAACACTTCTTGACTTTTATTCTTTTTGTGACAGTTAACGTTAAAAAAGCTGCTTCATATTACCTCATTTTTATTGCATTCTTTGATAATAAAATTTCTATTTCGTTTCTCAACTAGTTTTACTCTCCTATACGTTCCTTCTCTTTTTCAGTTTCATTTAGTAAACCACGTCCTTGCACACGCTATTTTCTCGTTATCACGACCTCCTCTCGCACGTCCAAAATTCCGCTGACCCAATCTCCATCTCCCCTCCCCACCACCCCTCTGCTCGGTTTTCTGGGTGCTTCCCGGCTGTTCCCTTTACCACTGCCGGTTCACTTGCTCTCGCGGCGGGGAAATCTCATCGCCTCCACCTCGGCCGTCGCCGTCGCCACCGCCGTCGCCACCGCCGCCGCTGTTCTTCCGTCCGGCAGATAACGCCATAACGTACGGCCGCATCGCCGACCGACCTCCAGCCCTGCCCCGCCCCGCCCGCCCCGCCCGCCCCGCCCGCCACGCCCCGCCCCGCCCCGCCCCGCCCCGCCCCGCCCGCCCCGCCCCGCCCGCCCCGCCCCGCCCCGCCCCGCACCGCACCGCCCCGCACCGCCCCTACCCGCCCCGCCCCGCACCGCCCGCCACGCCCCGCCCCGCCCCGCCCCGCCCCGCCCCGCCCCGCCCGCCACCCGCCACCCGCACTGTAGTTTTACAGAGTTCGCGAATTAGCGCTCCCTCCCGTCCCCTCTGCTTCTCTGCCTCCCCCTTCACCTCCGCGGCTCTAGACACCGCGCTCCCGAGCCGCCACAGCTGCCAAGGACACCGGAGCACTGTGGTCGCCTCGCAGCTCTCATGAAGCCAAACTGAACTACACTGAGAAATCATTTGACTGTGTTTTCTTCTTTCTCTGTTTCTTTACGATTTCCTTCAAACAGAGCTTGGATTTAAACCGAAAGTGGCAACAGATACGATGAGAATATTACAACATGGTGATGACATGGAAGAGGCATGATGGGGCAATGCCCTGCTGGAATGTGGTGTGTGGAGCTGTTTGCAGAAAGGCCAGTACTTGTGTGTTGGCTTTAAAACCTCTTTGATGTAGCGGTTGATGTTCGTATGAGGCGTCATCGTACATTGTAGGCAATGGCACCCCAAACCATCATACTCTGCGTTTTTCCTCTATGCAGGCTGTGCACAATGCAGGCTGGGCGATTGCGATCACCACGCTTGCGTCAAACAAGAATGCCGCCATCGCTGTAGCACAAATCGAAGCAGGACTCGTCCGAAAACACTACATTTCGTCACTCAGCACACAAGTGAATACGTTCACGTTGATTCTTTAACTATATGATATTGGTAAATAGAGATTAAATCCCCCAAGAGAATGTGTGTCTCAGAAATATTAAAAGAAACATGGTTCCTTAATAAAGAATGTATAAATATAATTTAAGTGTCTGTTTGTAATTTCAAAATAACTGATTTTTATAATCGCATATTGTTATACACGTACGTTATACACGTTTTACATTTTTCCTTTCTGTGAGAAAACAGAAGCTGCACGACATATGCATCGTTTCATGTGTAAATCCCGTAAATCAGATAAATAGAATGACCGTGAGGGCATTGAAAAGTTTATGTTTGGTTTTGAAATAGTGTAAGTCATTGACCTGCGGGGTGTGTATGACTGTGTATGTACTCGTATGTATGTAGACTGTGTGTGTGACTGTAATATCACTGATAGAGAGATTGGTTAAAAAGGATGTTTCATACGGAAATATCCTATGAAACATTTCAAGTAACTGTTTCTGTATATGAACCATGTTTGATGTAGATGCACATTGTCATTTCACATAAAATTGTAATAAATTTATAAAATAACAGACTGAACCTGCAATGTGTATTTATTTATGTAAAAGTATGTTTATGGAAAAAATCCTGATTGGTTATTGAAATCCCGTAAGTCATAAACTTTTAAAGAACTCCAGCGACTATTGTATTGTTGATACAAGTAAATTACATGTCTCCATGGCATTCTCAATCAAGATTTATACATCATAAATAAAAGAATAGATGTATTAATTATTTTAATATTTTTTCTTGATTTCCCACAACTTTACAATTTTTGAGTTGCGGGGTTTAAAAAATAACAAATTCAATTTTTGCGTCTCTCTATCTGGGTTATCTTCGGAACGGCTTTGCATTGGCAATTAGATTGTGTTTTCAATGATTGAGTATTTTATCGGGCTTGGATTCCTCTTGTAAATTTTGCTTCTTATGGGACCATATTTCAAGGTTATGTAGAACTGATTTCACTGAAAAGTGATCTGTCCCTATTTCCGACCCCTATCGGCTGAATGGTAGAACCGTTGTTCACAGACGGACTTTTTGCCGTCATTCGATTTTTCGGTATCATAGACCCACAATGGCTAATCCATGTGTTAGAGGATATCTTTTCTAAATTTATAACTGAATTTATCCACTTTTTCGTTACCTGTAATAAGAGTCTTTCTGCCGAAAAATAACCGTTTTTCGCGCAGCATTACATAACTTTATCTCTACTGCGTAAACGATAGCGAGAAAGTAAAAAGTAAAAACAACTAATGTTGAACATTCATATTTATTCTCTTTTTCCTGGTAAAATAATGTCACTTTCGTATTTTTATATTCCAATTTTGGAGAATTTTTAGGCCTTTCTTTGATATAAAACGTATTCTGTTTATATTCTCAATAATTAAATTCCATCCTTCTGTCATTCGTAACATATCACCGAATATCGGGTTTTGAAACCGAATGTTTGTTTCGAAATTGGAACGAAACGTTTGCAAAACACGCCAACTGCCTGTATCAGGTGCAAAAACCGCTAAGTCAATGTTTCACTTTAGATTTTAGCGTATAAAACATAATCGAAGATACTGAGTAATTAATTATTGTTTTAGTTATTATTAAAAAAATAAATGAAGTCTTTAACTTCAATAGTTTGGATGGGACGAGGTTTTCGCGATTATCTGAGTTTCGACTTTCGCTTATCACGCAGTTAGAGGCTTTTACATCTGGGCGACTCAATTAATAACATTCAATAATAATCTATTAATAATTAACAAAATTGAAATGGTACATAATTTCAGCATAATTAACTTAAGTCATTAATATAAACAAATATTTACATGTTTATAATAGCGCCTAAATTTGCCTCCAATAAAAAAATGAAATCCCACCTCTGGGTATTTTTATTAATTTGATTTCTTAAAAATAGCCAATAATATTATCGCTGAAAACGTAAATGAACTTCCAGCGTGACATGCAAGAACAAGAGTTGTGATTCTATACAGAAAGATACTGGCATTAGCTATTGACCCGAAGAAAGTAGTTTGAACGCAGCCCCACAGGGCGAATGCGTTGTGGAGTAGTGGTTACCGTAGCGGCGTGTCCCGCAGCAAGTCAAGGTTCGATTCCATGAACGTCCTAGGGATTTTATCTGACTGCTGACATTAAGAATGCGCTCAATTGTGGTAACAATGCTCTTAAGTAGCAACTGGCACCACATGATGATTGAATGCACTACCAATAGATTTCCTCGTGATGAAAAAGTATCCCACCGAATCACTATAAATTCTGATGGCGCCAGTTCCTTTCGTTCATTGCATGTCGCTCTTTTACAGATTGTCCATAAGAGTTTATCTCCGTCCATTTTTCAGAAGACAAGATTGATTCTTAGGATCGTCAGTAAATTCGGAGTTTAATAAATTTGAAGAAAATATGAAGTGAGCCACTTTGAGAAAAAAATCTAATTTGCTTGATTGATTATTTACTTGTTTCAGAAATGTCACTATCAGTGGCGGATCCAGGAGGGGCAAGCCTCCCCCTCCCAAAAAAAGGCCCAGAGTTTTCGTTGGTTACCTTCTTTTATTTGGCAAAATTGATTTAAATATCTATGCTAAAATTACGTAATTATTTAAAACTAATATTGTAAAGCATCAACCATATGAACTACAAAATTATTATTCAATGTAATAAGAACTGTTATAAATTAGTGGTGCTAAAACAGCACGCCCTTGCTCGCCATAAATAGTACTACAATGGTTATGTAATACTATTTATACCACAATTTCTCTCCGAATTATTTTTTTGTAAAACTCATTTGAAATCGTAGAAAATTTGGTGCGAAAAATAAGCAGAATGTGCAAAAAAGATCAAAAGGTAATAAATAATACGATACCGATAGCGTTGGAAACCATCTAGATCGAAAAATAAATAATAATATATTTTTAGCCACAATACGAAATATCTTTAAAAACCTATTAGTATTTTTTTATGAACTTTGAACAATGAATCATTAATAAATTTGAATATAAATTTCAGTAGAAATGCTTTCATGAGTTTGAACGATACAGAATTAAAAATATAATAAATATGTATAAATAAAAATAAATAAACAAATGTTCTATTGTCACAAAAGTATTATACGCTACTTATTCACGCTGAATGAATAAAGAGATTTTCAACGACATTTTCTCATCTGATAACGTTGTATAAGAAAAGACGCATAAGCCGCTAACTTGAAGACAATACAGATAAGAGCATGAAAATAACATCAAAGCAAATAACTATGCATGAAGTGAGTCGATAACTTTTTTTTTCCTTTATGAAGGAAACATCCAGAGAATATAACTTACAAATACAGAAATAAAATTATGTTTAATACAGTTTAAAAAAATATTACTAATTTAATGTATTAAATAGCAAATATCAGCGATATAGTATTTCTCATTGTTAATGAAAACGATTTAATGACAAATTTGACCGTTTGATAGCACTAGTGATTATGACACTAGCAGCCCTATCTGCTAACGAATATTAGAAACAGCGCCCATGCAGCCAACCTTGAAATTATTACTCGGACACGGTAGTGCCATCTACTAGCAATAAGAGATACTAACTGTTCCGCTTCTGCCAACTAAGAAGCTACATTGTATTGAAAGAGCTCTCAGCACTGACTCGAATGTTTTAGATAGTTTCAAAAGACACAGTAGAAAAAGTGCAATAAAAAGTATTCATTAAATTTGTTATTAACAAATTTCACGTCTGTAGTTATCACATAGAAAATTTTTAAAACTCTTTAATACAAATTTTGGACATAATTCTTGAATTAAAACGGAACATTTCCATACTTCCTTCATAATTATTATTGTGATAATTGGAAAATAAGTGACACGGCTGCAATTTCACAAACTTCAATCTTCGAGGCCACTAAACAAATGCGCTGCGAGCACAGGCCCCTTCTCGTACCCTTATTTGGTGCATTTATAAATATGAACACTCAAATTAAAGTTTGTTGCACACGAATTTAATGTTATAGGTTACTAAACCAGCTCGATAAAATCGATGGTGAAAAATATCGATTTTTTTTGTCGATGCATTTTGAACATCGACGTTTTGTTATCGCTGTCGCATCAGTACCTCGGATGAAATGCTTCAGTTAATTGCTGTAATACCAGAAGTTCAAGCCGCTATTACGCGAAAATATAAACATGTGGAATTGTTGGTCGACATAAACACATAATTCATTGTCGCATCATGCCATCCCATGAAACTTTCTGTAGCTCATTATGTGAGTGCCGCGGTACTTGATAGCAGTTGTTGATGGTGGCATTGATCAATACTTCAGAAGATTCATTGATACTTTACGAACGGAATGCTCTTCACCATGCAAATACATGGTTGAATCCAATTTCATAAAATGTACCCATTTGCATCTAAATTAATTTAAACAAATCTGTTTAACATTTTTTCTCTTCCTAACCGCAAACGTCTCATCTCTACACACGTATGTTTGCACATATATTTACGACTGTGTAGACGGCGTAGCCCAATTAAACTTTTATTTTCCAAGCTCGCCATTCGACCCAGTGTGTCGAAATAATATTTTATGTACGAGGGTTGGGGCGTACGTGAAAGCAACTACTTTTTGTGAGAATTCGAAAACGAGTAGAAAGTGTGAAATATACACATGTAAGGACAAGGTATGAACCAAGGGCATGGGCATTTAACGACACTCTCAAAATTAGGTTTCATTATTCATCAAGGATTTGAAATGACAGCTCTGGTTTCATGTTCCAAAGCATCAAGCATATATGAGTTCACAACATTCCAAAAGCATTACATTCCCGTTCCAAAGCCCGATTAGCCAGATGCTCGATTACGTGCATCATGCCATATCGGCCCCACACTTACACGTCGTCATGTGCGGTCAATTGCTACGCGATTTCGCAAAAAACTCTCCTGTAAATGACGCGACTGTCCGGTATGGAAGGGCATTATTCCGGAGAGTTTCCACCAATTCCTTGTGATATTCTCTGTCATTTCTCCCATGGAGAACAGCTACCTTTGTGTACGAGCGCAGCTCGAAATGGGTTACATGCATCTCGCATGGCGGCAGTCTGACAACTATTTCACATTGCTCTTTGTGCTAATAGAACCACTCATCTGTTGTTGTGAATACATAGTACAGTATTTCTTTCACACGACAAATAAAATTGTCAGATCCGAAATTATTTCTTTTAGAACAAAATTGTTGATAGGACTTCTGTCTCAACCCTCAATATTTTTTATTGTTCACAGCTTATATTTTCATGTAGTTTTAGACAGATACAATGAAGAATAATACAGATAAAGCATAAAACAACATTTTTGCTGATTTTGAAATTCCTAAACTATTGGTTTCAAAATGATGACTTAAAAAATGTCCGGTCTGAAGTTGATGTAGCATCAGAACATTATTATTGGAACACGTCAGACATTTATTGTAGCACAATAAGGTAACAAGTTAATTGTAGTTAAATGCAGATGTGATGTAAATAAACTAGCCACTTCTAATTAGATGTTGATTCGTCTTTCGATAACAACATACCTTGCCATATCTCATGTAGGCATATACGTACACCTCTGACCAAAATGAAATTATATATTCTGGAACTGCATATGTACTGGAATATATTCTGGAAATATTTTATTCGTTGATCAAGATGAATGTAACGGGGAAATACGAATTGGAAAATTATTGAAGGCGAGAAAATGTCATTTTTGTTGCCTGAATAATGATTAAATGGAATAATTTTTTAACGAAACCTTTATAATAGTTTCTGTGTACTCTATCTTAATCTCTATAGTTTCATTAGAAACATTTATGATTTTCTCCATTAAAAAAGACATTAATGTACTTTACATAAGAAAACAAATAAACCAAGAAATATTCATTGTATTTTCAAGTGATCTCTGTGCGTCGTCATTTGATTTAAAACACACGTAAAAATGCATAATTCATGTCTTATTTTTCCCTTTTCCTCAACTGAACATTTGCCGAAGTTTTTGGTAAGCACATAACTTTACAAGTGTTATCGGCCACACATCTGTTCGCACTCAAGTAATTTCCTGAACCAAAACAGTTCTTTCCTTTTGTCCCAATTTGCATATTTTACATGGAAATTGCAAACGATTGCTCCTACCAACAAATTGTGCTACACCTTCAGTTAACCTTTGGTGGAAGGTGGCTACATTCATCGCCATTTCTCGACGCGGTTGCTCTGAGGACACACTGGAATTTACCGACAGTACAGCTTTTGGGATCACAAGAGTGCACATTAGGGAACAAAATGCGTATTCAAACGCTCTGGTCACCGAGTGATATTTTCGAAGCAGTTAAACCGCTTATTTTTGTTCTAAAAGTTGCGGGTCTCGCGCCCGTAAGGTACCGATCGGCTTCCGAGGGAGGTCCTCTGGAAAGATCTAAACCAGCTTGTGCCTACACAATATTGTTGACCATAATCATAGGATTATCTTATTTCTATACATTTGTAGATAAAGACACGATATTCACTGATACAATATCTCTTACTTATTTGACTGTGCACGTAGTCACCGAAACGATGCAAACTACTTTCATATTCATGTCATTGATAATGAATATGACTATTTATTTCCAAAACAATATAGATATCTTAATGATCTTTCATCATGTAGAACCCAGTATCATTGATCGACCAAATCAGGTATACAAAACAATCAGAAACTTTCTTATTGTACAGTTCATCGTGATATTTGTTGCAATTGTCATATTTTACACTTGTATGTTTTATGATGATATTCAGCGAGGATTTCCCGGCCATCTCTCATCATATATTCTGAGAGAAACTTTAACAATTGTAATTAATATACAATACGTAGACACAGTCCTATTATTATCAATATATTTTAATCACTTAAATCGCAAATTAGAATCCCTCGGACGCTCTGAAAGTCAGAGAATTTCGTTGGTTGCCCAACAAAATAAACACTTTGAAACGCTATTTACGAAAATTAATGCAGACCATGTGCATGATCTGAGGAAAACGCATTTCCTTCTGTGTGACGCTATGAGAATTGTCGATTCCATTTTCGGAATGCGAATGCTCGTTATGTTCCTTTATTTTCTGGTGGGCACTCTGGTGGACATATATCGCATTGTGAAATGGACTACTTCAAAGTTTCATTTTGGTGAGTAATAATTCAACAATAAATAAAGCTTTTTAACTTTTTTTAATAAGGCAATTTATGAAGTGAAGTGTTGCATCTGTTTGTCATTGCGCAATATTATTATATTACCAGAAATGTTTTGCCTTGCCATTCATTTTTATTCAAGAATTTCTCTAAGGTTTTCAAATTATGTCCCCACGGCAATCCACAAATCACTTTTATTTACCTTAAGATATGTTTAATGTGCGAAGTGTGTAAATGAACTTAAATTAAACACACTGAATGCATGATAACAGAATTTTAACATAAGAGAACATAAAAATAACTTCTAGCAATAATGAAAACAAATGTTAGCTGATTTATGTTCCAAGTAACATCATTCTTTTATTTCTAAAATTTTCCGTTACAGCCGACTAAAAGACAGCAGCTGCTGCTCTCCAAGTAAAAAGCCCGTTTTCATTTCATTTAAAGGTGACAGCGTTTAAATGGCATTTCATTTTTTCGTGAATTTACATGTTGAATGCAAATAACAGGTTCATCATACTGTAATCACTAAATCTGAGTCTTTCAATTCAGCCATCCTTCACATGCAATACTCATACAAATGAATTGAACACTAAATTAAGTTCGTTATGAAAGGCATTCAGAATTATTTGAAATTCAGCCAGCCTTCAAATAGATCGTTTCGTGTATCTTGAAAATGTACATTCCGGCTTGAAATACAGTATCATATTCTGGAGAAGCACATCCAGAGCAGTAGCACAAAAATAAGTAAATCCCACGTACGTAATTCTTGTAAGCCTCTTTTTATTGAACTTAGAATTTTATCATTCCCAAACACATTTATTTACAAATCTATAGTTAATCAAAACTGACTTATGGGTGTATTGTCAAGCAGTACTGAATTTTGCAGCACATGTCGTAGGAATCATATGCCTTAGGTCTCAGTGACCACCACTCACAACAAGAAATCCACATGTAATACATGTTCGTTACTTTACAATAAATTGCCAGATGATATTTAAAATCGACATAGAAGTTTAAGTATAAAATAAAATATTTTCTGCTGGATAACTGTTTCAATACAATTGGAGATTATATTGAACATCAAATAGAAAACTAATATTTATTTTAACAATGATATTTAATGAAGATTTTTAGCATATTATAATTTTATGCCTGTAACAACATACCGTACTTCAGCTACCGGGTCAATGTCCCTCTTCTCGATCAGTTTTTTCGTCCAGTTTCCCTGAGCAAATACTGAGATGACTCCTTGTTTTGCTTCCGGACACAAACGTAACTTAACTGTGCGCAGGTTTTGTTGAGCACCTTTTCTAGTTGTGGTAGCAGTAGAACCTGGGATGTGGGTTGAGATTTTTGTTAGCAATACTACAATAGTAGTCTATGCAATGTTAATGCAAAAAAAAGTTTATAATGTTAAGCTTTATTGCATGAGTACATGTTTTGAAAACGAGCGACTTTAGGAGCGAGTTTTCAAATTTGTACGAATGTAATAAAGCAACATTATAAACGAGTTGCATACTATATTTTTTGGTATAACAGCATTATACATTTATAAGAGAATCAAACTTAATTTTGCGAAACAACTTCCCAGTGACGACTCGAGTATTTGCCATCGTGCGAGCGAACGGTGGTCGGCTGTTCTGTTTAGCTCTACCTCCCCCAGTTTCTCACGCTACGATTGGCTGAATGTGTGAGGACGCAATAATTTTGTGACATAAAATCTGATACGTCATCATTTGCCATAAAATGCCCGATTATGAACGTTTTCTTGCAACAGAAAAGGTTCTTTTATAATGCTGGATTACAAAAAAATTAAATATGTTGCTCGTATACTGTTGCAAATAGGTTTGCTATAACTCGGGCGTGAAAATGTCTAGTATTAGAACTTTCCTAACTCCGCTTGGTTGGTATTTTATTCATCGTTCAACTATGTGGGTAATATGTAAAATGTTGGGAAAGGTACTCCGGAGCTCAAGGAAACGTGCCCAGATTTATACTTCTCCCCCATACGTTACATATTTAATCAGACAGATGAGTTATGAAATCAGATACTTACTGAAACTAAATGTGCACAATTTTGATATTTGAATCGCTGCGCCCTAATTTCATGTCTCAATTATTTTTGAATGAGAACATAGATTCAATGTTCTTGTATGATCGCTTTCTTCTATACTATCATAAGAGCTATCATAAGTGGTCTAAAAATTGTCGATAAATCCAAACAAGGCGTGTTCTTTAGTTCAACTATTTCGTGAATAATATCGGTACTTAAAACACTCAAAAACTTTTGACATAACAAATAAGATAAAAAATGAGGGAATTTTCCCTCATTTCCCTCCCCGTGAATCCGCGCCTGTTTATATACTATAAAGTGAAATACGAATCTCGTTTATGTTGCACCGTAACCTGTTACCAAACTAACAACCACTAAACCGCGTGCGATATTCCTTCGTCATCCTGTTCTCTCTTCTTCTCTTGTATACAAGTACATGCACTACACTACCACACACGTCGGGGGCTTACATCTGGTCCCGATGAGGACAACGCTCCGCTAGTAGACCTTCGGCCCCGGATCTCACGTTTGAGCGGGGGAGGGGGTTAGCTTCCGGGATATAACATGCGTCTTCCCAACGTACGGGACCGACTATCAGACTAGTTGAGGCGACCAGCATGAATGTTTTTTGTTGTTGTTTTTTCGGCTTAGCCGAAGGTTTGTGTGATAGTAGTTGTGTGTGCAGTTCGCGCGCATTTCGCGTTTTACTGCCAAGTGTAAGTGACTGGAGTGGGTTCGCGTCGGATTTTAGTCAATAACCAAATCGGCTTTTGCGTTGCACTACGCCCTCAGAATATGAGAGGGGAGTGCTTGTCTTCTTTGCCCTAAAGGAAGGATGTGACGAGCTAATTGTTTTAGCGTTGCCGGAGCTTCGTTAAACGAAAGCCGCCTCAAGCATTGAGCGAAGGACTCGATATCACGTTCCTTGCTGAGTGCTCACGCTCCCTCGTGTCAGCTGGTGGGGTGGTGCTGCGCAGGCACGCTGACGGCGGCGGCGTGGTCGGCGCTGAACGCGCTGCTGCTGCTGGCCATCGTGGCGAGCAGCCACCGCGCGGCGGCGGCGGCGCGGGGCGCGGCGCTGCCGTGCGCGCGCCTGCTGCTGGGCGCGGGGCCCACCACAGCCAGGGCCGGCGCCGGCGCCGCCGCCGCCACCGCGCTCCAGCTGCGCCTCCTGCAGGAGCAGCTGCGCGCCGCCGCGCCCGCGCTCTCCGCCGCCGGCCTCTTCACGCTCGACCTGCCGCTCGTCGCCGCCTTCCTCGGCACCGCCGCCACCTACCTCGTCGTCGTGCTGCAATACTGACGCTGACGCACGCCCTCGTGTTCTGTTTTGTGGCGGGAACGCCCGCAGCGATGGCTCAGTGACAACTAGTCTACAGCAGGGTTGTCCAACTGGCAAAAAGTCCCTTTCATCCATATCGGGAGACAATATTGTAGACCTAGCACACGCGCCCTGTCGGGGTCAACACCCCCTTTAATAGCAGAATAGGTTAAGTTTAGATTTAAGATTTTTTTATCTAGTACATTCAGAAATTGAAAATCATCTCATTGTGTTGCACTGTGGTTTGCATGATACGGCCTGATATCACGCATTGTTCTATCCCCCCCCCTTCCGCGTTTCAGAGCACACGGGCAAACCACTTTTTGGTATCAAGGGCCCACAAGACATGGATTCAGACTGCACTATGTGTTGTGCAAAGTTATTTTCTACTAACAGAAGCTACAAAATTCCACTCTGGTGTCAGGGACGCAGGAACTAGATTTTCCGTCAAAATGGACACATTTTCCTGCAACATTACAACTCAAAGTTGTAGTATAAGAGGAAGTAAAAAGACAAACTCATCATCTTGATTCTGTTGCCCAAGCCAGGAGGGTGTACATTTCTTCAGTTCTTACAGCAGAAATATTCAAAATTCACTTTCACAGAGCAGTTTTTAAATCTTAAGTATCATAAAATTGGATTAACTGTCTTGTGGCGAAATATTTAGTTAAAATTTTGTATTTCATAGATGTCTTCTCAATATAATTTTTTACATGATGAATAATCAAAACTTGAGGGCTAATGGAGAAAAAGGCACAACTGATGTTCCAAAAATCAGTCATGATCACTAGGGTTAAAGTTTCAAAACATCATTGTTCTTCTGAGATATTCAAACTTGGAAACATTAATTTTCCACTCTTCTGGACAACTTTTGTTAAACCTTCAATTCAGTAAGTAATTTATTCCCTGCAAAACAGTGATTTGAAGTCACTAAACGAAAGGACCAGAGAATAAACTAAAAATGTATTACTTAAAAACCAAATATTCTGTCTTCAGCATATTTATTCTTGAAATACCTTTCAAAAAATGTTGGCAATTATATACATCACATATAATAATTCACATTGTATTTGAGATTTCAGACACCAAAATACCAAATACTTGATAAGCTGATGTTGGAAATAATAATTTTACTTTGCAGTTGCAAAATACAAATATGAATTAAAATTCATTTTATGTAATCCTAACAATATTAAAAGTACAACAACTTTATATACATTCTTCACATCACCAATGAACACAAAACCTGATATTAACAATATCATTATATAAAATTTTTAATTCCTTAAAGCTTCATTGCACAAATTATATATTTAACATAAAATATACTAATATATACACATCTATTAAATCATTTCTATTAAAAATGCTGCTCTCAATCGAAGACATGCAGAAACAATTGATGTACTGCATGACATACTCAATTATCATTATCTATTCTCTTCTTAATTATTTTGTACCTTTACTGTTCATGGTTGTTACTCATTAGTGCTACTTAATTACTTTAATTTCACAAAATGAGAAACGTATGAAATTGGGATTTATAATATTTCTTTTTAACCATTGTTCAAAATGTGCAAGAGTATTGTAATTCTCGAACTCACAATACACCATCAGTTCCTTTCGAGTTTTCATATCAAACTTGGGCTGTGAGTTCTAGATTGCTAACCAGTGAGCAAGGACGCAAATTTTTTATTCACAGACAGCATGGCTCTAAAATGATCCTTGGTGCGCAAAAAACAAAGAAAAAAGTCCGAAGTCCACAAAGTTTACTAAGTCACACAACTTTAAAAGGCCCCACATTTGGTCAGAGCTCATTTACCTCATGCTCTTGCGTTGCCTTGGATTACTTGTGCGTTGAGTTGTTGTAAAACATTCAGCACAACGTCATGAAGAGTCTGTAATCACAATGAAGGAATAATTTTAAAATATTGAAGACTTTCTCACAAAACCATAGAAACCTATGGAAAAATTTGGATAATAATCACATCTTATCCAGGTTAAAAACAATATTAATTTGATAGAACATAGATTCAAAAGTATCCGCAGCTTAGTTACTCAGAAAAATTCTACTATTAAATGGGCACAAACAATATTAGACTCTGATATTTATTGGTGCATGATTTAAAAATACAAATAAGAGCAGAAATTTAATTTACTGAAAAGTTAATTGAAATTATCTTCCATACACAAGTACTCCTTTAGAGGGACATTAAAGATTTTTTCTGAAGGCATGTAAGCTAATCATGCAAATAATTAATTCCATGCTGTCATGCACGTACATTTTCATCAGTTTTAATTTATCAGAAAAGACACAGAATGTTCAGCACCAAAATCTCTGGTGATTAATAAAAAAAATAATTCTCTATTTTATTTTTGACTACGTTATTTTTTTGATTTAATGACTTCATTTATTGCAAGGATAGAGAAATCCCTAATGTGGAATGACAATACGCATGAAGAAATAAGCACAACTTATCACATCATTACAGTTGCAGTTGAGTTAGCAAGCAGTGCGGATGTAGTAGCGGATCACTCCGTAAACGAGAACTCAAAAGTGAGGTGTATGTATTTGAAAATGTCGAGTAAGACCGACCATTGAGAGAAAAGGAATGGAAAATAAATATTGAAAAGTAGGGTGTTCCAGTTTTTGTAGAAATTAGAGAAAGTACAATAAATTGCCAATCATATGCCAAGTATTGAGTGCTCGAGAAAAACAAGTGTGTGGTGGCAGTGCTGGACACAGCAGATTCCGGAGGCATGGGTGGCAGGCAGTGCAAGGCAGCTGACTGTGCTGGTGGACGTGAAAACACAACAAAAGTTCAAGTATTCCAGGGATGAGTGGCATCGGGAGTGGCTGCCCAGGGAGCTGACACAGCAGCAAGCTGAGTGGACAGTGCGGAGCTGACCGGCTTTAACAGGTGGATTGTAAGTGAAGGTTAATAGAGCGTAAGAGGATGGGTAAAATTAAACTCATAAGGGAATTGGAGCGATGTAAGAAAGAAATAATTAGAGAGGGCATCTATTGTAGGAAATGTATGAAATACTTCCATAGTAGCTACAGTAACAAACATCAAGTGGTCGATACTAGAGATGAGCTTGTGAATTGAGATGAGGATTGAGAAAAGTGTGTTGTTGAAAATGACAGAAATAAGAACGATGAAGAAGAAAATTCAAGTGGAAACATTAATAGTATGTTACAAAGCAAATTATATTTAATTATTCAAGATATCATTGAAATTAAAAATAAACAGTAAAGTACAGATAAATTGGAAGAGATTATCATTCAGAAGAATTATATATTATCAATGTACAGATGGCAGAAATAATAAAAAATGTAAATATCAATAAAAAGGGGGTCCAAACAGTAACTTATGCCAAAATAGCTAAAAAAGAAAAAAACAATTGTATAAAACCAAAAATACCACAGGATAGTAATATAATAAAACAAACTCTCAGGGAGAATGTTAATATTAATAAACTCCTGGTAGAAGTAACTAAAATCAAGAAAGGAAGTATGGGGGCAGTGTTTGTAGAATGTAATAATGAGAAAGGGAGAGAGCAAGTAAAAAAGAAAGTAAAGGAAAAATTAATGAAAAAGTACATGCTTTTATGTCACACAATATTAAATCTAAACATAAAATTATAGGAGTAAGAAAGGAGGAGATTGAATTGGAAGACAAACAATTAAGGTAATTAAGATTCAAAATGAAATAGAAATGAGTAAAGATATAACATTAAAGTGATAAAAAGATAGAATACGAATCAGTGTAATAGAAAAGACGGAACAGGTAATATTATTGTAAGATGCAGGGATATTTAAATTGTTAATGTAAAAGGGCAAAGTAAACTTAGGATGGAAGAGGTGTCCGATATGCAAATTTATAAGTGTTGTCAGATATTTCAAGTTCTGGGGATTTAATCATTTTAGTAAAGATTGTAAGAAAGTAATTGTATGTTAAGTGTATGCTGGTAATCATGACAGTAGGGGATGCAAATTAAATAAAAAAATGTGTGAACTTTGAAGACAAAGTTAAAAGACAAAAATTGACGGGTATTTCGACTGATCATGAAGCAACGGCCAAAGACTACCCAATTTATTGAAGAATCATAAATGAAAAGAAGAAAAGAATTGATTATACTTCTGAATAGCAATAATTGAATATACAAGTGACATTCATAACAATAAGTGAACAACGACTTTTTGCAAATTTCGATCAAATCAGTAAATTCATAAATCAATATCAAAATAAACCTAGTTTAATGGCGTTCACTGAGACACAAGTAGTGGAAGATATAGAGGATTGGGAAATTGAAATACAAAATTAGCTGTATAGATTCAGTGGCGGTTTGTAGGGTAGTGCCAGTGTGCCTGGGCACCTCCAACAAAAAGGAAGGAAAAAATTTTCACCACAAATATGTGTATACAATGTTGTTTCTTCTTAGTCCTTTGATGCTCTATCAATACTCTCTGCAAATGCACAGGGTGTGGTGCTATCTGTCCGCCTACTCGTGAACCTCTGAGCCACCTACGGGATGGCTCTGTCCATACCCATTTAACACTGGATGAAGAATGCTGAGTTGAGTTTGTATGCGTCTCTTATGAATGAGATGGTGCCAAATATGAATTGGCACAGAAGTTCACATTCTCTTTCACAGAGTGCATGCTTGACACTATCTTCGTTGCGCAGCATATCTCTCATTTAGAATGACCCCCATGCCCTGGTATTTCATACATCTTTCCTTGCTTTTCACTCATGGAGAGGTGGTGTAGGTAATGGGCGTAAGACTTCCTCTCTTCTTCCTGTACCCTTCTTCAGCAAATTGAAGCAGCTCAGACCTCTTGAAATTACTGTGAGCACTCAGGCTTACAATCTGAGTATTTTAATTGTTCTTATTATTTTTAGTTTGTTTTCAGTTTAATTTTTATTATAACTTAATAAACATGGTTATTGTAAAATTAAATTTTGTTGCTCAGGAATTTTATTTTGGAGATTACTAAACCAGTTTTAAAACATCACAATAATGTTTAAAAACATTAATTGTTTTTCATTGATGTTTTATTAACATCAATGTTATAATTTTAAACATCAGTATTCTGTTATCAATGACACATCACTAACTGGCACCACCAATAGAATTCCCTACCATTCGCTAATGATCAAATGTAATTCACAGAATCAAAGAATCAGGGAAGTAATAATATTCATAAGAAAGATATTAAAATATAGAGAATGTTAAAACAGACTATAGAAAATAACTGTTGTACAGTTAAGTTAGATATTTTTTGTAGAGAATACAAAGGATCGGTAGTTGCTTCTCTCACTCTCCAAATACATCTGACAGTGAATTTAGTGACTATATTATAAAGT
This sequence comes from Gryllus longicercus, assembly GCA_038098605.1. NCBI lineage: Eukaryota > Metazoa > Arthropoda > Insecta > Orthoptera > Gryllidae > Gryllus > Gryllus longicercus. The sequence continues at coordinate 136,743 of JAZDUA010000620.1, read as the reverse complement.
GGAAGAAACAATGAAAATTAATAATTGCATAATAATGGGGGATTTTAATATAAATGCAAAGAGAGAAAGTTACACTATAAAAAAGTCCAAAATCATATAAAAAATATGACTAATACAAAGAAAAGGAAATTCCTTAAAAACGACTGATTTTTCAAACAAATCTTCAGACAATGACCCCTAGTTTGTGAATAGATAGAATCTGCAAAGTAAAACTGTCATTCAACTGGCATGGATGAACATATGAATTATTTAAAATATGTATTTCAAATACAAGTATTTAAATACTGCCCAACCCTACTCATTACTAATCGTACAAAATTTGTGTTTAAACTAAATATTTTCAAGCAAATATCAACACAAATTTGACAATTATAACTGATTTTCATGCAAGTAAATCATGTCAAATAAAATGCAATTGACAAAAATGAGCTTCCAAGTCATTGTAGTATTCCAATTACCTGAAAGCTAGCAGTATTTCACATAGGTTTTAAATAATTTCTAAAAGATTAATGTGTAAATGTATAACAAAAGTCGAATGTAAGAAACAAACAAAAATATATGAAATATACAAATTCTAACATACCCCAAATGTCGGGAATTACAAAAACCAAGCACAGTTAATATAAACAGGCCATTATTTTTGTCTCCAAATTAGCCCAAAAATACTCATGTTTTTATAAAATTATAATTCATTAATATACAATTCATTAAAATATATAATTCAACAAGAAAATACATCGCAATGCATTGAAATATGTGGTTAAAGGTAAAATATGCCAAAATATCACCAGTAATGAATGTTCTGGCTGTTTGAAATGAGTCATGTCTGTGTCATGGAGGAAGATGTTGCAACCCACACAATGTAGCCTTCCTCAGAGCTGTACTGCTAGTAGCACAGCAGTTCACCTGCCCGTAGCACAGCAACAGTGTACGCACAACAGCTCTTAGGAAGGCTGCAATATCCTGGCCGAAACGTAAGCCACCACAACACCGATGTGGCTCGTCTCAAGATCATAACCTTCACAATCAACCATTATGTGAACATTAATATGAGAGAGATATAAAAAAATTACATTTGTGTATTTTTTTAAAAAAGTACAGTTAAGTAACACTTATCTCATCTGTTACAGTACTTTTTGCACTATCACTACAAAATGTTTAAAGAAAAAACTTGGAGCCATTTTCGAGAAAATTTTAAAAACACATCAGGGCCTTCATGTAAAATATCCCCAAAATTTAAAGAATAATTATTAAAATCACAGAGTTTTGAGTTAGACCAGATAAACCAAGAAATATTATTTTTGGAAATAATCCTATAAATAGTTTAAGTGTCAGTTTTGTTCACATATGGCTGGACAGACAGGATGTTTTAAAAGATACACTTTTGCAGTATCAGAGGAACCTAAAACCCATATATCCATTCAAATCTCAAAATCGATATTCCACAGCATTGCATAGCTTTCTCTATATCATGTATATTATTCCGTACATATGTACGCAAACAAGAAAGTAAAAAGTTATTGGATTATGTACCTCGTAAATGTATATTTTTCATGTATATCCAATCCTTACACATCAGAATTTGAATTTCTCATTAGGGAAAGGCAATAAATATTGATCCCAACTACTTACTTTGTGAATGTAAGATGTGCCTGAATTTTTCAAATGAGAGATTTAGGAAAAAATGTCTTTTATTCAGGTGAATATGAAAAATATAAATAATAAACACACCTGTGGTTTGCAGTGTTCCTCCAACCAACTAAAAATACATCCAGAGAGTTCAGCAAAATTAGCAACTGAAACATTGCTAAATGACTGGAACAACTGATCCATAATGGCCTGAAACTTAATAAATAAAGGAATTGATGCAACAAAATATTTGACAAGTGTAATTAAGTATATTATCGAATGCTTGTATAGAATGCATATGAATCAAAATTGTCTACATAACTTACCACCCTAAATTTTGTCTCATCAGAAACACGCATTTCTGCTTGCCCAGGCTGGTTCTGATGAGCCTTCACAATCTGCTCATAATTAGTTTGCATAATACGCAATGCAACCACTTCTTTTCTGAGTGAATTTCTTTCTTCCTCCTGTTTCTTTTTCTGTTGCTGCAGAAACTGAAATTAAAGAATATATTGGGGCAACTATAAATAAGATCTTCCCTTTTATGGACCATATAATTAAATTCTACAGTAGTTTTCATTATTTAATAATTGGCAACATTTTTAAAGATGTGAAATACATTAACTTAGCAGAACAATGTGTTCTTATATATTTCAATATATTATTCTGTGATGTGTCTATTTTGATATGAAATTACTATCTTGAACTACACAAGTTTTAGTTAAAGCACATTGTGCTAACTGCAATGCAACAAATGTTTGTAAGAAATGTAATATCAATCAATTTTTTAAACATATGAAAACTAAGTAACTCTAGCACAAAACAATAACACAGTAGTTAAACTCCAATATATCTTGGTAATTAAAATAAATATATTTTAATTTCTTTCAACATGTTTGTTGGCCTTAAGAAGCATATGTTCATTTGTAGCATTCAAGAATGTAACATGACTTCTATCAGGTGCACTAGCTGAATGTTTTCAATGATGTTTAAAATATTTTGCTATGCTGAAAATTCCAACTATTGAAGTTCTAAATAACAGTTAATAAGTAACTGTTTAAACTTTAAACACAAACTTGACTGTTTTTTCATATTTCAGTATAGAAGGTGAAAAATTATCATGTAAAAATTAAAATTTAATAATAAAAAACATTTCAAGCAAATGAGTAATCTCAGCTCTTTTTGCAGTTGTTCTTTCAGGCTGTGGCTAGTTCCCATCCCAGAATACAAGAACCTAATCCAAACATGGCCACAAGAGTTGTTCAGAAAAACACATTCTTGCAGTATATTATCAGGTGACTTATTAAAGAAAATTCTACATTTGCAAGCTCCTATTTTAGAAAATTCCATTCTTACAAATTTATATTACAACATAATTTCATAGGTGAAATTATCCAACAAAAGGAGATTATCCCGTTTGCATTTTTGAAAACGATATTCCTAACAAAATTATGCTATGGGGTAACAACATTGACTGACTGTTCCTTCCGAGTGATCCACACCCTACACCGCATACTGCAGCCGACTAGCAGCATCCGGAAGACAAAATATCAATTGACCTTTGTAATTCACCCTCTGAGTTTGCCTCACTGAGTCACCCTCTTGTCCACTTCACTGATGTCCCAGTCAGCTGTCATCACACCTACATTGTGAATTTCTGGGGTGCTCTCTTGGCAGGGGTGATTTCAAAAAAAGGTTAGCAGGTAAGATAGAGCACAAAATTGCAAGGTAAGTTCCATAGAAACCAACAGGACCGAGCCCAGGAGTGCAGTGATATTTAATTCCCCATATTAAAAAAAAAATGTTTTTTATCTAAAACCATGTCTGATAAAATCATAGAAGAAATAAATGAAGCTTTTTTTTAATTCTATTATATTGGACACAACACAAGATGTATCACAAGTTTACCAACTAAGTTAAATTTTACGATACATAACTAGAGAGAAAAATTATTCTGGAAAAACAATTAAAATAAAAATTAATGAATCTTTCATAGGATTTAAGAATGGCGAAGATCAATCAGCACAAGGGTTATATTTTAATGCTGTTGAATGCATAAAAGAACAAGGCATTGATTTATCTAAAGGTAGAGGTCGAGGATATGATGGAGCAGCAGTTGTGAGTGAAATTTTCAATGGCGTCCAGAAAAAAAAAAAATATATATATAAATCAGAGATAATGCATTGTACTGCTCATAATTTAAATCTTGTATTTGATGATATCATGTATGGGATATGAGAAGTTCAGACATTTTAAAATATGCTGGAATGAATGTATGTGTTCTTTGGGCAAAGCATTAATCAGTGGAATATAGTATTATCAAATGATGGATTTAAATAAAAAGAGAAATTATCTTACATTAAAACGATTTTGTCCAACAAGATGGACATCACAGAACAATTCCATAATAGCTGTAAGATTTGGACATTTCATGGAAGGAAGTTTCTGAGGCGGAATCGAAATTCATAAGATTTTGGCCGTTCTATTAGTGATTAAGCATTACGTGTCTGAGATATATTATATTAAATGAGATAATTATTCCACTGAAACTAAACTGAAACTGATTGGGTACATGATGGAATTGAGACAGGGAATAAGAGTGAAAAATGTATCTGTCAGTCCTGAAACAATCTGTGTCTAAAATATTTATTAATTGTATAAACTCTCACGCATCATATCACCCAAGTTGTGGTGCAAGGGTATATTTCAATTTAGAATAAGAAGTAATTGAATGCTGCAAATCTGAATTAATGATGTCTACTAATGATGAATTGATTAAAATCTTCAAGCAAGAATTCAAAAACAAAACTAAACAATTGGGAGATAAAATAGCTAATCTTGAAGTAGAGCTTACAAATAACCAGAGAATATTTTGGAAAAGTATTAAAAATGATGTTAAAAACATCTCAGACACAGTACAAAAGCTTGCAACTGATATTAAGGCTTGCCAGAAAGGGTGTAAAAACCTTGAAAAAGAGACGTGATGAAATTGGATCCTTGCAAAAAAAATACCGCAAATAAAGTTGAAGATATTTCAACGGAATTTCGAATTTTCCAAACTACCAGTGCCAGCCCTGAATCCTGTGCTAAGATTTTTGAAGAGATAGAGTGTGATACGTGCAAAAAAAATGTAATCCTTGAAAATTGGGAAAATACAATTCAGTATCGGTGCAGAGTACAGACCACCATCATTTGATACAAGGCCAAGCCAGTCCAATTTAAACTCTTAGGAAAAATTGATATGGAATGTGGAGTGCATGAACATGTTATAATTTTCAGAGATTTTAACTTTCTCACAATTGCCTGGATGTAAGGAGCTACCCCAGGGACTGGAGTGGAGCGGAAGATTTTATAACACTATGTGGATTTCTATCTCAGAAAGTTAGTGAACCAATGCGTTATACAGAAAACCAAACTCCTGCAATTCTGGATTTAGAGCTGACAAATGACGAGGATTTTAAAACTCCTCTGACGTTGAGACAAAATAGTGGGAAGAGTGATCATCTAGTTATTGTTACAACCTTACAAACGAAATTACAAAATGAAGAAACTTCCAAAGATGTCAGTGAGAAATGAAATTTCTTCAAAGCAGACTACAGAGCAGTTATAGAGCATCTTGATGAATACCATGAATCAATTACCATGAAAAATAACAAAGATCAGAAATCTGCTATTGAAGATAATTATGGAAAATTCTGTGACATGTCTAAACAACAACTGATTACCTACTCACCAAAATTCATGAAAAAGAAAAATATGGACAAACCCTGCATAAAGCATGATGTCAAGAAGAAAATCAGAGTCAAACACCAAGCATGGTACATGTATAGGAGATCTTAGGCAGTTGAAGACTTCGCACAGTATAGGATAATCTCAATCACTCGCTTCGGGTATACGGACAAGGAGAGCAAAATATGAAATGCAAGTTGTACAGGATGGAGCTAAGAGATTCTACATTTATATCCGAAAACAAACAGCTTGCAAAACTGGACCACTTAAATTCATCCAGAGTAGAGGATCCGCGATATCAGACCCAGTAAAAATTGCAGAATGCTTTGCAGAATACTTTGAGGAGGTGTACACAACAGAACCTGTGGATCAACTACCAAACATCAGACAAAAATATACAGAACTAATTGAAGATATTGAATTTACAAATATTGAAACATCTCAAACACTTGAAAGAATAGACACAAGTTTCTTGGCTAGTCACGATGGCTTTTTGACAGCTTATCTGAAGACCTGTGCTACGCATTTAGCTCCAGTACTTATTAGATTTTTCAAACTGTGACTAGACAGCAAAACTACCTTCCGCATGGAAAGAAACTGTAGTTACTTTCTACTATCTTCAAGAAAGGTAATAAGCAGTTACCAGAAAATGACAGGCCGATATATCTGACTAGTACTGTTCGGAATGTTGCGGAGGGAATAATAGTTCAGAGACTTCATGATTATGCTGGTAGAAATAATTTAAATCCCATACAGCAACATAGATTTGTCCCCAATACAACAACAACCATGAATTTGATTAGCTCGCTTGATGTTTGGACTAAGGCAATGGATCATGGGGCAACCTATGGATGTAATATATTTAGATTACACGAAAGCAGTTGATAAAGTTCCACACAAACGATTAATTGCAAAATTAGAATCATTGGGGATACAAGGAAAATTGTTCGCATGGAATACCGCTCGAGAAGGACATTTCAAGTATTAAAGAAGAGAAGTCGACATCTTGACATGTTACAAGTGAGGTTCCTCAAGGGTCTGTTCTAAAACCAATGCTGTTTATCTTCTAAATGTGCGATCTGAGAAATAGACTAACTGGAACTGCTATGCGGACAATTCTAAACTTTTTGCAAATCCACTAATGGATCATCAGAATTTCCAAGATGATTTTGCTACAGTAGTAAACTGGTTGAAAACTTGGCTCCTTCCACTGAACACTGACAAAAGTAATGTTCTCCATCTTTGTAAGAAAAATCCAATGCTTCCTCACAAATTCTTAGGCCGTACCTTGGAAACTACAGCGCAACAGAAGTGGATTTGGGAAATTTAAAGTAAGAAAGTCAACTTGCTGCTGTAACCAGAAGAGCAAACATGGCATTATATTTGATGAGAAAGACATTTTCCAACCTGAACCCATCCAATATATAGATGATTAATTACGTGACATATATACAACCTATACTTGAATATGCCAATGTAATATGGTCCATGTACTACAACAAGGACAAGGACAGCATTTAGGATAGGTACAGAAGCAAGTCACCAGAATTCCAAGAGAAGCTCGTTGAGCTATCGAGCATAATACCAAATGATGACTTTGTTGACACCAAAACTGAGAAAAATCAGGAGCGATATGAAAGAAACATAAAAGATTCTGAATGGTTCATATAATATACCAGGGTATGATGCTCTCTTTACGAGATCCACGGATTCTTGACTACGTGAACACATGAAGCTACAAAAAGAAAAAACGAGGATGGGACAGATCGCATTTTATTGCCAATCAGGATATCAATGCATGGAATGCATTACCAACTGACTTGTGTCGATAAAGATATCCTGAATGTGTTTAGGAATAGTTTGGATACTCATAATTTAGCAAATATCAAGTGATATATATATATATATATATATATATATATATATATATATATATATATATATATATATATATATATATATATATATATATATATATATATATATATATATATATATATGAACTGAGATATAATCAATATATACTGTTTCTTTTATCAGGGTATAATTAACACTTTTTTACGTGTGATATGTGTATAACAGCCTGTTGCAGCCACCATTATTTAATAAATATATTTTTTTAAATTAGATATTTCAATATTTTGCAAGCTTTAACAAAAATTATATTTTCTAATAAAATGCCTGAAGCAAATGAAGCCAGTAACTTGAAAAAAGAAAATTTTGAATTTACCTCCCATGTAGTACTACATCCCAAAATACTAACATCAACTTATGCTGTTTTGAAATCCTGCCAAAATCCCTGATTTCGATTTTTAAAAGGCACAGCATTTACTCGATGAAGCTAACAAGGAATTGAAACCTGTTTGGAATCACCAAGATAATTTGAAAATAATTTAATAAAATTATCTCCAGCCTGGAAAGAAAAGATTAAATTTAACAACAAACTGAAACAACATTTTGATGAACTTTGTGAGGATTTTAGTTCATCAAATGATGGAGAACTAAGATACAAACTACATGTTATCTATGAATATTTAGATATTGCCGTTAACTAGTAGCAGTAATAATTTGTTGGATTGAAAAACAGTGGCAGTTTTCAAAGTGATTCACAAACAAGTTTTGATAGTTCTTTCAAACAATGAAACTTACAAAAAAGCACAAAAACTTCAATCAAAATACCCTGCAGATGTTATGAAAAACTTGTCATCTCAATTATTGTCTTTCCCCATTTGTTTAAAGAGTCAAATTTCAAAAGTAGGATCTGTTAAAGATCTTGCAAACTTTTTATTAAATGAACATTGTTCATTATTAACAAATTTTCTCAAATGTGTATTCACATTATTTTTCTCACTTCCTGCCATGGTCGCCAGTGCTGAAAGAACATTTTCAAAATGAAAGCTGAATAAAGTAATAATTAGTTACAAAGTACAATGACACAATGATTGTCTGTGTAATGTGAGTATTTTATCAATAGAGCTTGAAAAAATAACGTAGTTGAAAAAAAATATTTCTGCCGTCATTGATAAATTGCATAGAAAATACCATATTTCACATTTCAATTATATCATGAAATTCCAAAAATGATAATTTATTTCTGTAACAATTTATAGTAATAAAGGTTTTCATTCCTAAAATTAAGTTTATAATCCCAAAATTATATTAATGACATGTCTTCAATTAAGGGGCCCCCGTATTTTGTCAGTCCAAGGGCCTGTTGATCTTATGCCACTGGCAGAAGACCATCTTTCTTGGTAATTAAGGATTTTATAAACGTTTCAGAAATGTGCTATGTCTATGAGTGGCGGCGGCGATGGTGTGACGGTTAGCGTACCGGACTGTTATACCCAAGCTCGCGGGTTCACACCTGATCGAAGCCGAGGATTTTTAGGGCAACAAAATCCTCCGTACGCCTTCCTTCAGAGGGGAAGTAAAGCCGGCTGTCCCATTTTGGTAGATTTACTTACATGTAAAAGATCCTCAAGCCTAAATGACGCCTCTGAGCTAAATTCAAAATCGCCTGTTTCTCGCCCAAGAAATACCTCCTTCCTCTGCTAGTTGATGAAAGGAGCGTAGCGAAATTTGCGTGGTCAGGCGGAAGAGCGGGCCTCATGGCCCGAGTCTCGCCACGTAAAATAAGGCAAATTCAATTCAATTCAATGAGTAATATCATGAACAAATTTTTTCCCACAAATTCGTAGTTTCCAACACTGATCTAACAAATGAGTCATATTATTTGATTCTGTCATACGGACATTCAAAAATACCTAACACCTACTGTTTGCCTTCATATCAAAGCTACACTATCGCAGAAAATAATTCACGAAATATAGTACAAAGCTCTATAAAATACATCTCATTATAAAACAATTTAACTAACAAATAATTTTACAGCAACATTTGGCTTAGCTGATTTACGGCATTATCATGTTTTAGAAACCAAATTTTCCATTAGCATTTGAAAATTTTGTTAAGACATATTATTTGTTAGTGTATATAATTCAATGACAGAAGTTCTTTTCAACTATTTGTTGTATGTATATGAAACTATATGTTTCTTTAACTATTGAGGTTTGAATATAGTCATGACCTACAGATTAACTTAACGCCAGAAAGGCAATAATTATGGTAATTCAGAGCATTTCACTAACGTGGGTACTTTGAAATACCCAGAAAACAGGTTTTTTTGTAGATTTTTTAGAATGTACTAAAAAGATCTCCCTAAGAAAATGGCAATCCATTTGCCTCATTGAGAGAAATCAAACGGGCTATTGATCACCTCTTAAGTTACGATAAAGTCACTCAAAACATGTTTTAGTTGCGTAAAAAATGCAACAACACGTTTTTGAAGATATTTCTTAGAATCTTCTGGATGGATCAGCAAACAAAATATTGGTTCTCTACCTGGAGACCAAAACGCATTGAATTTGTCTCGATTCATGGACAGGAAGTAGCCTAACGACGAGTGACAGACGGATAAATGGACAGACACAGACTAATCTATTAGTGCTGAATAAAGATGAAAGTGTGTCTAATGATGTCTTTGAGAGACCAACAACATTTTGAAATCAAGCAAATTAATACTATACATTACCTATCTCGAAGCTTATAATTTAATAATTAATGAGTAAGTGTTAATCATAATACAAAAGTCTACACAAGATTTTAACAATTAGTACCTCAATATATTCTATAGATTTCTGAAGCACAGTAGCTTTGCTCAACTTATATCCTGAACTGTCTGTTTGTTGGCAAGTGGGTACAAGATCTTGTAAAGAATCATAACCCTTTTTAATGGCATCTCGGCGTTTTTGTTCAGCTTGCGTATGTGCTTCTCTGCGTCTCTCTTTGTAACTTGTAAGTGCTGATCCCTTGTTGTCACTATCTTCATCATCTACAACACAACAAAATACATATTTTTTTAAAAATTTCATTTCAGTTAGCAGCACATCTAGCAAATAAGCAATAATTATATTTTCTCTTTTTTAAATTTAGTTTGACTGTAAATTAATAAATTTATTTTCAAATTTTGTTTCTTCAAAAAAATACCCCCCAAAAAAGTGCTTGTACTGACAACTATATTCCTGGACACTATTTAAAAGAACATATTAATCCTATCATTATCGTGGATATTACATTCAATATTCCCATACATTTCCAGTTGCTATTTAGAACACAGAATGCTCTTAAAAAAAATTGGTTATCAATTTGTTCACAATAATAAAAGCTAAGAAGGCAACAGTGAATTAAGCAATTCAGCATTAAACAAGAACTAGATCCAGATGTTCATGACCTAAAAAAAGTGGAAATTAGCATGCATTTTGGACCTCAAATCTGCAAGAATAAGAACAAAAATGTGATCTAACAAATGTTTCAACAGCAATTCCAGTGTATTGGAAAATAAATTTATACAAACGAAAATGTTTCAGAATAATAAAAAAATTGCTAATAAAAAATATCACAATTATTATTTTATAATAAACTTGTATATTTATTTTAGCTGCTAAATCACAGCAGACTGTTGTTTTCTGACATATTCTTCCCTTTAATGGTCTGTAATCCTGGGTTAGTTACAGCGATCATTTTCATTCATTGAGTTGGTAGTGGCTTTGGAATTTGCAATAGAAGAATCGTCTTTCAATCAATTCTCAAACAACTCTGCAAAACAATTAATATTTCCCAGGTAGAATAAAATCCTTACATTTATCTTTTAAATCCTTATACTTATTCTAACACCCTCTACACTGTACATCAGAGATGTAATATCCACAACATAGTTTGCACTTCTGAGAATTGTTACTAAACATTTAAAGTCAACGGTCCACCTGAGAGTGGAACAGAATGCAAATAGCTGTCCAGAAGCGAAATTCTTAATAGTAGGTCCAGAGAAAAATAATGAAATGTGTTTTTATTCATGTATTAATTATTTTATTATGTACGTACAGTGAAACTTCAACACTCTGAAAGTGGGCATCACAGCTACTATCATGTTTAATAACAGTTGTTTTATGAAAAATGGTAACTTAATTAAATTATAGGACAAATAATAAATTATAGGATTAAAACATAGGACAAATTAACTTTTGATCGGCAGGGATGTGATTATCCAATTGAATAATTCAATTGGATTGGATAAAGATTCAATATCAAAAATTAAGTAGTAACGAAGCTCCTGACTGGATAACTGCATCCCAGCTGAGCACTTTTTACAAATTGTCTATGAATTGAATCAAAATAATGCATCAAATCTTAATGGTTATTTTTTCAGATTCAAGACTTGCAGTCACAAGACTGCACACAGGCCACTTCGCCTTATGAAGATTATTAATTGTTTGATTAAAAATTATTTTACCCTGAATTTTCTCTAATTGGTATACAAACCTCTTTAGCTCCTGCCAAATGGCTTCAAATTGAGATATAATACCCTAATAAAGAAAAAAGGCAGAAATACAATGAAAGGTCAAATAAAGCCAAAATAAGGCTATGTATGACCTACAAGAAATTCAAATTCAAATATGCTAAAACATTCAAATTTGACTAAATTAATTATATATTTCAACATGAATATGAGTATATCAATAAGTAAAAGAAAAAATTATACATGATCGTCCCAGCCCTAATCATAACCACACTATACCAATTTTTCTATAAACTACTCTATTATCCATTTTAATTAAAACATCCACATCCAAAGGTTAATATTACTTGCATCTTACTGTTTACTTTTTCTAAACACTTTTTAACATCTAATTCCCAGAAGTTTATGAAATATTATATATTTAATTATGAGCTTTATTATATGCCAATTATCAAATGTCCCCAAAACACCAACAAGCAGAAATTCGGGCACTTTATACTGCATATTTAGAGCATTTTGTGTTAATACATCATATTTCTATATCATTAAGTTGTTTTTCATATTTTATTGCTTTTTTGTTCTTAATTTTCCCAGAAACAATTTGTCTGATTATGAATGATGTGATAATTTATCACTGATAAAGAATCTGTGGTATTGCAATCAATGGTAGTACACACAAATTCTCTCTCTTTTTTTTTTTTTTGCTTTAAAAATTATCGCTGACGAAAGCGGGGACAAAAATGCAAAATTAATTGCTGAAATTAAACATTTTGTATTTGTTCATGAACACATAAAACTGTTAATTATTAGAGCAAATTTTAGATCAAGCACATGAATGTACAAATGTTAAGATCATACTTTAATGCATATTTCTCCTTATGATAGAGCATTAACTTCTGAGCCTTACTAACAACTAACTGTATTATGATGTTTACCAATTCCCAAAACACTTAGATCTTCTTCAGAAGGTCTCTCCCATTTTGTTAAGTCTGGCTCTCCCCAGCTTTCCCAATGACCACTTTCTGACATTCGTGACACTGCCGAATCAGCAATTTTAAGAATCAATCAGCCTTTCACTCTCCCACAAACGAAAACCACTGAAAACAATTCATTAACTACACAGTTGTCATCACAATATTTCTTTAATATTCAGTCACAAATGAAAAATTTCTTATCAATGATATCTCATGTTGACATAGGCTTCCAGAATTAGAGGCTGCAATATACTGGCAGAGTGAAATGATAACCAAACCATATGTTTCAATAAAATTGGAAGTTTATTCTAATATTGGTCCACAAACATCGGAAGGAATAACTGTTAATCATTTTCTTTTTTTGCAAAGAATAAACATCTTAATAAAAATTACAATATATTAAATGTTATTTGTTTACCTTATTCTGAACACTGATATGTAGCAATATTAAGCAAAACATTTTGTAGAACCTTTCTTTTTCTTCAGAAATTTATATTTGCATAACTCTAATTACACCAAATGTCACTCGACACAATTTGAAAATTAAGCATAATCAGAATTCAAAAAAATAAAACAGCATGCGGTTCATACTGTCTATCATTGGTCAAACAAAAATTCCATTTGCTACTGGACATCACACAACACAGAGATAAGCAAAGGCTGATGATTACCATGACCACTGCTGCTACTGAGGTTGCCTCCAGCCCTCCCACCCTCACCTGAGTTGTGGGCTGATGAAGACAGAGTATGCAGGGAGCCCGTGCTACTGCTGCGGGAAAAGGGAAACCTTTCCCTGTCAGTTGGGCTGGCAGGCTCCAATTTCATTTCATTTGGATTCATCGCCATGACATCAAGTAGCTGCACAATAAATTAAGCATAATGAGTAGGCATCACACAACAAAGAACATTTGACACAGTATAAACATTAACTTCCCAACACAATACTGCGACACGCATGTTACATAATATGTATTACAGTGAGAAGACAAAAAATGTATTCACATTGTCATTTGAAACAAACATCTGTTGGTTTCTGATTTTGACCAAATTCATGTTGAAAAGACAAGATTCACTTCTCACTAGCTTATAATGCTTGGCAACGAATTGACCTTGAACTATACATCTCTATTCATCCTCGAAAGATAAAGTAATCAACTACGACTTCAAAAACCTCTTTACGACGCAGCAGATTTATTCTACTTGCAACATAGGTTAGACAATTTAAGTACAAGGTACATTTCAAAAGTCATACATACTACAAAAAAGTTGCGTTGTTTTCAGATGGCATATTCTCACATATTTGGACTTTAATATTCTAGCTACACGTTCTCATAAACAATTAGAATAAATAATCACCACAAAAGCAAAACACGGAAGGATGATTTGATATCATTTTTAGTTTGTTGCTAAACTTCTAGATAGCGCTGCACAAACTTACGTTCCGATTCCGTCGTGAATCAGCACTACACTTCGTTACCTTGAAGGCCAACAGATGGTGCCAAATAATACATGAAAGAGGTGTAATCTTTTTCCATGCTGATACAAAGTACTTTGGCGGGAAAGGAAAATTAGTGGTGCTCAAACAGCCCATACTTTTTCGTATTATTATTATTATTATTATTATTATTATTTCACTTTATTATTATTTCTACATATTATTGTGACAGCCCCGCCGTGCCTCTATATTTATTATAATTATTTTTATATCTATTATTTATTTTACCTGATATCCAAAATCTCTGTTTATATAAATTTTAATACTAATCTTTCCGACACGAGCGGCATTGCCACTGGAAAATTTGTAGGAAGACTGTTCAAAAAGTAATGATGAAACACCCTATAGAATAAATATTTATTCAATCTTCCAATTGTACATGCTCTTTTTTGAAGTAACCTCCCTCAGTTCTAATACACCTTAGCCAACGTTCCTACCACTTTTTTAACACGAACGCCACGCCATCTTTCCCGAGCTCCTTGCAGCGCACATCCGCAGTTTTGATCACTTCGTGATTGTCCTTGAATTTCCATCCGTTGAGCGGAAACTTGAGCTCAGGGAACATCCACAAGTCGCAAGGAGCCAAATCTGGACTGTACGGTGCGGGTACAGATGCGATGTCTCGAGCGTTCAAGAAATCCACTACAGTGCGAACGACATGCGGCCTCACACGTCATAATGCAGTAAAATAGCGGCACCCATCTGCAAGATATGCGTCTCATAACCAAATCATCGTGCACAATCAAAATTTCGCTGCCAATTGAAATGTCTAAGACTACAGCCCATTTGACTCTCCTTCCTTCATTCATTCGTTGGCAGTTGGATAACTTGTAAATATCTTCGACGCTTCCTTTTGTGATGTTCTCGTCCGACGAAAATGTAGTTCACCACGAAAAATAATTGAAATTAGGAAGTGCGGTGCTACTGCGCTCTTCTGTAACAATTCTTTTTTATAATCATTACATTCAATTTACTTTTCGTGTGATAGTATTATGTTTATTTGAAAACCGAGTCTTGAATGTCAGACACGTACTGTCGCAGAGTTTTCGGCTCATGTGCGGTAAAGTGGTGAGCTGTGATCGAAAACATTCCGTGGTTTACGTTTTAACAACTTAAAAAAAAACAATTACACGGTTGTGAACAATGAGAAGCCATGATGTCTTAAAGGGAGCATGTACAAACATAAAAACTTTACGAAGAGACGTGGCTGAACAGCTGTCGCGGCGGAGGGATACGTCTCTAAATTTCAGGTGATGTTCGCTTGTTTAGTGAACTGTCATTTTGGCTCATTCTTAGGCGGATCCTTCTGTTACAAAACAACTTCCGACACGACGATGCTCGCTGCTGCCACACCGATGTTCGTTTCGTCCCGTTTGGTTCGGACCGCCTGCCCGTCCCAAACTTTCCTAGTTTTCCGCGCACGCCTCATTCTGCCATTGCGCATTCATCACTGTCGCTCCTCCGTCATGCAAAAAGTTGGCATCCCGTACGGGCTGGGTTCCGCCTGCGGACTGCCTGCTGCTGGATACGTTTTCCCCACTGCTGGGTTTTTCTTTTGCTTAAAATTTCCCGCCCCCCCCCCTTTGGGGGAGGGAGCGGGGCTTATTCGAACTGCTTCCAGACTGTGCTTGCAATGCACACGTTTCTCCATTCGCATTTGCCGCCTGGCAGCTCACTGGTGTTGCCTGGCGGTAAGCAGCGTTGCCCCTTTTCTTCCCGCATCTCATTCCCATTGTTGTCCAAGTCAATTGCTTGATCGACCCTATCGACACGGTCGACCTATCGACCAGCGCCATCAAAGGTCTCCGGCATATTATTCCAAAGCCAATTGCGGATCCCATTGGGCATTTGCGTTATTATTACACGAATTATTTCTGTGGGGTTAAAATCCTCACTGCACACCTCAAAACCGCTTACTTTACGCGTCTCAAAATCAATCATGTTTTCTCCTTCCCTTTCCTGTATCTTTCCGCCATTAGCGGATATTTTAGGTCAAATCAGTGGTGTTGGTTCCAATGTTTTTCTAAACATTTCGCCCACCATTCCGCATACGTCTTGGGACTTGTGGTCAGCACTCTCTACCAATTTTGAGCCTTTGAACATAAAGCTTCCTCCACAAGATACTGCTTTAGCGGTTCGGGGGTGTTGTTAACGATTGCGGAATTTTGTATTGCGTTTAAAGGGGAGTTAGAGAAGACAAATTAATTTGCAACATTTGCAAGTAAGTAAATAATTTCAAACTTTTACCGATCTAAATAGGGGAGAGTCCCCCGATGTTGTAGGGCCGGAATCCGCTAATTAACAATTTTTCAACAATCTACAATTTTATAAACAAGATCGAAATACGCGCTAGAACGGTAAGAAAGGATCTGCGATGTGCTTGAGATGAACATTTTAATATAACTGTTTGACAGAGGTACAAATGTATTGCTGAAAGAGAGTATAATTGTAGCTAAAATGCTAAATATTTAATTGGTCTATTGACATATTGACGGATAAATCCCGCTCAGAAATATTTTCCTTATGGCATACGCGCAGGCACAACCTCTACTTCGGCAGGGAAATATGGCAATATTTCCGCCTCATATGTAAACAATCGAGGCCCCGCCCCCGGGAACGGCGTCTTTCCCTCCCCACGGTAGTTTACGTCAATCACATAGGCACTTAAGTTCTGACTGTAGCGTTTGGTCAACGCGCCCCTCTCGCGGATCGAAGAGTGTCCTAGTTTGTCTGGACGGTTGGGAAGATAGAATTTCACCCGCCAGTTCTTGTGGGGGGAACTTTACATAGACTTTATGTGTCACGTAAGGAGGAAGATGCCAAATTGAAGCACCTTTGCACAATGCAATAATCGGGATGGGAAATTATGTAGTCAGCCATCAAGATGATCCACTAATGAGGCAAGTCATTAAATCTGACCGAAGAATGGGAAACACGGGCATTGTAAGTGTAGCTAGAAGCATTGCGAACAAGACTATGCAAGACATGCAGAAAAACTGAGACACTGAACTTCTGATGCTACTTAACATGAAATGTAAGGAATAAAAAATGTTAAAAAATCGTGGAGAGACAAATCACTCCATGAACAGTATTTAAAAAGAATGGACAAGATGCAGATCAATAAAATTCAATCATTTATGTGGCTTAAAAGGGGAGGAATGAAGCCAGAATTGGAAGCATTTGTAATTGCTATCCAAGATCGGGCGTTGAGAAAACATTATAAAAAACCGGTTCTCAAAATTTCTCAAGATGATAAGATGCCGCATTTGCCAGGAACAAGTAGAAACTATGATCATATCGTCTCAGCTTGTTCAATTCTAGCAAAGACCGAATACCTGAAAAGAGAAGACAGGGTGTGTAGTTACCTTCATTAAGAGATCTGTACCACCCTATAAGTTCCAAACACATGCTTCAAGTGATTCGAACATTCACCAAAACCGTTGACGTCTGTTGCACTGTAGGACCAGCAAATTCAAATTGATCGCATGATTGTGATAACAAACCGGATATTGTTATACGGGTTTTGGGAAAAAAAGTATATTGTAGATGTTGCGGCACCGTGCGATCAATACGTCGTAACCAAGGCGGCAGAGAAACGTCTTAAATACAAGAGTTTGGAAGTCGGGATCAGCCGAATGTGGGGTCGTTGTGCCGAAAGCATAGGTCGTTCGGTTAGTTATCGGAGCTCTGAGATTTATTCCGCAAAATTTGTGTAAGAATTTAGCTAAACTCCCAGGTCATTCAAAAGACTGGGAAGTGATATTGCTTTATTTGGAACAGCTCACATTTTGTGCAAAAGTATTGTATCAGAATTAAAGCTCTTCAATAATGGTGAGTACTATTGATGATTTAAGCAAGGAAGCATCTTATCAACAAAAAGTTCCCCCGGGAAACAACGGAATCCGCAAATTGAATGAAACCCCGCAAAAAGCATTTTCTTCCATCAAGTCGACGGCCCTTTTTGTCTGTATTGGCGGAATTCTAATATGACCTCATTGCTTCCGACATCACTTTCTCATTAACAAACTGGTTCCTATTATATTAAGGCTTTATCAATCATTCAGAACTCCATGAAAAAAATGTTTGATCGTTCTCCGCTTACTTGATATTTAAAATATCTGGTAAAGAATTTCACAACTCATTTACTACTAATAAGGTTTTTTTTGTATTCAAATTTTCATAAATGTTGTTTCATAATGTACTACATAAATATAATTAATAATGTTATAAATCAGGAGTTTAAAAAGAAAAAACAATTGCATTATATTGTTAAACAATTTATTTAAAAACATGTATTTTATTTTAAATAACTTTGTTTATTCACACGTCTCAATTCAGTATTTTGTGTTACCTACCCAAAGTGTAACAACGAACTCAACAGTATACTACACTACTGGTCCAAGGAGACTAACTGAATCTGGAATGACAAAAACTACTATAATACTTGTATAAAAAAAAAATCCATCTAATCATGTTCACTTCTTTGCCAAGAGAAAAGTTGAATCTAACCTCTCTACTTGATGCCACATATCTTCAAAAATCTCTTAATTTTCAACACACCAAATAATAACCAGAATTTATTGACTACTTTTTCAATATAAAAATATGACATGCATTTTGAATCATTGTGCAGAAGCTATGGAATGGAAGCTTTAAAAACTGTTATCCACACTGCTAATACTTGTTTAAAATGCACGTATAAAGGGTACTATTTCACAGCATTACAGAAACTCCAAGTAGTTACATTGTTACACCTCAAATAGATAAAAACAATTATATTACAATGGTATTAGTAAGTCAGCGTGATAAGCTTCTTAATGTCAATAAATATATTATCACAAGTGTTGAAGAAAAAGTCAAATATAGAAGGTCAATATAAATTTGCAATGAACACAATGTCATTTGTTTATCATTGTATACCAAGAATTCCAAAACTGATTAATTTTATACTAACGTGACTTGAGCAGATAATATTCATCATGCTAATGTGTGATTCAGTCTTCTCAAGCACCAGAATAATCAGTTTGTTAACAAAATTTGTAATACGAAATTGAAAATGTCCAATATTTTTTTCGAATGTTATCTGTGTCATTACAATTATTATTGGAATACCTGGTATAGAAATCAAAATTTTCTTCAATTCTACAACATAGAAAGTTGAACAAAAGGGATAATTCAGATAATAAGACACCTAAAGGAGAAACAAGACAGAACTATGTTAAATACTCTTCATGTTTGCAATTAATTATTTTTCTGATACATTTTGAGCATAACATAATTATTACATTAGTATACAAAATAAATTAAAATATTCCTAATTTTTTTTGTATGGTGGAATGTTCCCTTCTGTTTGCACATCCTAAGCATAACAGTAATAAGACCAATCTAATCTATAGGATAAAAAACATAGGACTAAAATTATATTAAAGATGCCAGTGTTACAGAAATAATGTTCTGTCTTATTTATCTGATTTGAAAATGAAACATAATTAGAAAATATAATTACATAACTTTATCTTAGAGAGTAGTACAGTGACTACAATTTAATTATTTAATGAGATGAGTAAACTTATTTATAACCATTCTCAAGCTAAAGTGGCCAGAGTATTTTAAGTACAAATTAAATATCGAGAACACTGCTCACATAACACCATTGAATGTTCACAGATATATCAGCGAAGAACAATGTATTACAATTTTCAACAGCAAATTACAATAATAAATGTAATGAGGTGAGCTGCAAATGAACTCATTGACACTTAATGCCACAAAAGATTTTTAGAAACTTGAAATACTAGATGATGTTTCATAAATAATGAAATTATTTATGAAAATAAAAGTAGTTGACTAAAAAGTTATTTGATAATTATGAATTTGAAATTGCATTAAAACACCTTGAATATTACAGAAGGGAAGCAAAACACAAAATAAACAGAGATAAAACTTTCTTGGTTGTGAAAGGAAACTACAATACCACAAAATTAATATATGTATATTAATTATATTAATGTATTGTAATAATTTTTTTTTTATATGAATTTTGGTGTGGTATTGTTCTGGATTACAAATTAACAATCCTTCTAAGGTAATAAAATATGGAATAAAACTATTTCATAAATTTTCCTTTCTGAGCACCTCACCTCATTTAATATCTACACCATGCATCACTGTGAACTGCAGGCTTTTGGAAGTAGTCAAGTACTCGAGAACCTTTCAGCTCACAGGAACAAAATGCAACAGAATAGAAAAGCCCACTGTCACTTATTTTTACTGGAAAGTACACTAATTCAAAAGGTACAAAAACATTGTTGCATTGCATTGTATAATAATATATTAAGAGGCAGAAAGTCATTCTGTTTGCCAGAATATTGTATTTCATAAACCTGTAAAACCACAAAATAGCAGAGAAAAGGCATTGTAGAAAAATTTGTATTTTTGTTTAATGTTGTTCATGTTTGATTTGTTCTTCCTAGCAAAATAAGTTAGAAAAACAGCATCAGAGACAGTACTTAGCAAGCACTGGAGTTTGTTTCAAAAGGAAGGCTTGCTTGGCTTTGGCAGGAATGTAGTTGTATATAAGTGTTGCTTGCATTTGTTTTTCTATTCTAGCATGTTTACAGTTAATAGTCAAATTGGAAGGCATTTCTTTCTTGAATTGGCTATAGCTTTTCCCTAGCCACATGGCCATAATGTCAGCACCAATCACAATAAAGATATTCAAATGATGCAAAAATGTTTTGAAAATTGTCTGTTGCAGAACGTTCATGGCCTTTGTAGCTAGATAGCATTTAACCATGACATGGTAGGTAAGACAAGGATTTATGTGAAGCAAGCACAGTCTTATCTGGGGGGAGTGACAATATTGGAGGGGACTAGAATGCACTCAACACATAGAGTAAGTAAATATCACCTGCAAGTCTTCTTTTGGTAGATGGCCTTGGAGAGTGTACTCTAAAGTTACTGTCTAATATCTGTTAATGGAAGCAAATGAAAGGTATACTGCTTAAATTCAAATCTTAAACCTAACAAATAAATTGGTTCTTTAGTTCAATTTCTATTGTGGTAACAGAAAAAGCAGAATATTACTTCAACATCTGGTGGCTTTCTCTAGAGGGGATTACAAAAGATACATGACTTTGGCTGTCAGAAAGAAAGATTAGGCATGCAGTATTTGTTTGGTGTTCACAATACTTAAGAATTTCAGATACACTCAGTGTGTTAAATTTCCATAATGTACATCTTGACAGAAGCATCACCACAGATTTGATATATAATTAAATAAAATTGGTCGTTCTTATGACAGCCCAAATATATAACTATCAGGATTAATTGGAATGTTAAGAAAATTGTTTGGTCCAACTTAGAAGTGGTATTGTTCAATTAGGTACACCAGGAAAGATGTGTAGTTCATTTGGAATGTAAGTAAGGTGACCACCTTTTCATTTCCAGTTTTTCCTCAGATTTTCATCACCACAGTACAATAACCTAATATAAACAATTACTTAATTAAAAATGTGACTTAAGAAGACTATTGCATAAAGTATCTTTCGCATGAAACTGAAATATGGTGAGGATCAACAGCAATTTCTTTTGTCTCAAAAATAGATTTTGTATTAGGTAAAGTTTGTGTTGCATATTCTTTATAAATTTTAGTTGAAATTCAGTAAGATTTCAACAAGTAGTTAACGTTTTTGAGTAATCATCAACACGAAGAAACATGCTTTGCTCGATTTTTCGTTATTTGTTGAACTTACATTGAATTTAAAATTGAAATTGATATAATAATAATGTGAGTTTTATTCAACAGTAAAGTGCCAAGCAATTAATCTAACATGTGAAAGAAACTGGAGATAAAAGACAAGCTGGGATTCGAAGTAGCTCTTATTACAAACTGGAAGCACCAGGTGATACAATGAGAGGTAGTTACTCCAATTGTGTGTAATAGTTTAGTTGGGTAATTTTTCAGTTCTGTTAATTTTACCATTTTTCTTTGTTTTCAACTACTACATAAAAGATCAGTTTTTTAAAAATATTTATATACAGAATTTCTTGGGAGGAAACGTCAAAACTTCGAAAATGAGCTCTTAAGATGATTTGAAAAATATTTTGTCTAATAAACTACCGGGATATTCCGAATGATTGAGCACTCAAAAGTTGGTTTGAAAAAGTGCTTTTTAGCCAAAAATTTGCATTGCAAAAGCATAGAAACACTCCAGAAACATGTAAATAGTTTATTATTTACGAAAGAAATGAATATATTTGTTCAGAAAGAAAAATTAACCCAAAAATAAAAAAGTACTCAATTTACCCATTTCGACTGCTTTTTGTTTCTCGAGTACGTTTTCTTTTTGAACAAATATATACCTTTCTTCCATTCAGAACCACTCAGGCTCAACCATTCAGAATACCCCAGTAGTTTATTAGACAAAATATGCTGAAAACTGTCTTAAAAGTTTGTTTTCGAAATTTTGACGTTTCCTCCCCGGACACTCTGTAGAATATAAATTTTACGAACACACAAAACGTTATTCAAAACATGAAACAATGAACTACACAACTTTCCCATGTATGTAGGCAAGATTACATGCTGTATCTGCTATTCAGGAACTTGTAAAGGAGTTGTAATGTAAGTACCATGCCCAGTCAAGCAGAAAATTGCATACACCTAACACTTGCCCAGCAGACAACATGGAATGTATTTTTTGTTTCAAAATAACATGACTTAGTTAATAAAATTATCATCTCCAATACTAATCTCTTCGAGTATCTAACCCTATTCATAAATGTCTTTATTCGGTAAAGCTCTTGGTTATTATAAAAAATGCCTGGAATGACGATACAAAACATCTCGCAATCCTGCAGCCACATCACACGAACAAAATTCTTTTGGCACATCACAAAAAAATAATATATTTTTTGCTAAGTCTTGGAGCGTCCGCTCGTAGCGCCCGCTTGGAGCGCCGTCATCGCCGCCGTCGGTCGGCACGCGACGCGCAACGGCGGGCGAAGCGGCGGAGGCGGCGGTCACGCGTCCGAGAAGAGAAACTCGCTCTCCGAGAGCAGCACCTCCAGATCGGACGGGACGGTGTGCAAGTTGGAGTCGACGTCCACGTCTCGCGCGAGCACGGGCGGCGGGGGCCGCGGCGGCGGCTGCGGCTGCGGCGGGGCGGGCGAGACGGGCGCGGCCGAGGGCGGGGGCGGCGCGGCGCCCGGGGGCAGCGGCGGCAGCGGCGGCTGCGTGGACGGCAGCGGGGGCGGGGTGGAGCCCGGCGTCGCCCCCGCCCCCGCCCCCGCCGCCGCCGCCGCAGCCGCCGCCGCCACCGCCGCCGCCGCCTCCTTGGCCGCCGCGCTGGGCGCCGCCCCCGGGGCGGCCGGCTGCACCTTGCGGTGGTTGGACCGCCCGCGGTGGCGCTCGCGCTGCTTCACCAGGAGCGCCGTGCGCGCGCCCGCCGCCCCCGCCGCCGCGCCCGCGCGCTTCGCCCCCCGCGGCGCGTCCGCTGCCGCCCCCGCCCCCGCCCCCGCTCGCCCGCGCGGGCCGCGCTCCACCACCACCGCCCCGCCGCCGCCGCCGCCCGCCTTCTCCGCGCGCCGCAGCTTCAGGCTGAACTTGAACGGCGGCTTGTACACCACCTGCAGGCGCACGCGCTCCTTCTCGCAGTCCTTCTTGGAGGCGGCGGCGCCGCCCGACTGCAGGTTGCCCGTGCTGAGCGAGCGGCTCTTGTCGGGGGCGGCGGCGCCGCGGTGGCGCGGCGGCTGCGCGCGCGCCTTGACGGGGCTGCGCGGCGGCAGCGCGGGCGGGATGAGCGCCGTGGCCGTGGGCGGGGCGGGCGCGGGCGCCGGCGCCGACGGGGCCGGCGGCGCGGGGGCGGGGGCGGGCGCCGGCGCCGGCGCGCCGCCCGCCGTCAGCTCCACCGGAGTGGACTTGGACTTGGGGATGAGCGCGGTGTCCACCACCTGGTGAGTGTTGAGCAACCAGTTTTTGACTTTTCCGACGGGGTCGTGTTCGGGCGCGAGCGTGGGGCTGCGCCCTAGGAGCCCTATCACCGGGAAGCCGTGCTTTTCCTGCAGGGCGCTATAGTCTATCACTTCCTTATTCTTCTTTTTGGTGAGCGGCTTCTTCTTGGGTGCCTTGGCGGCTGAAGGGAGCAGCGCGGGGTCGTGTTCGGGCGCCAGCGTGGGGCTGCGACCCAGCAGCCCTATCACCGGGAAGCCGTGCTTCTCCTGCAGGGCACTATAGTCTATCGCCTCCTTGTTCTTCTTCTTGGCGAGCGGCTTCTTCTTGACGGCCTTGGATGCGGACGAGAGCTTCTTGGGCTTGGCGGGCGCCGGCGCCGGCGCCGTCGTGGTGGTGGGCGTGGTTGGCGTGGTGGGCGTCGTGGGCTCCTTGGCCGCCTCGTCCGAGGCCGCTGCCGCCGCGGCCTTCGCCGCAGCCTTGGCGGCCGTCGACGGCTTCTTCTTCTTCTTGAGCGGCTTCTTGGCGGGGGAGGCCTTCGCCGGCGACGCGCTCGACCCCGTCGCTTTGCGAGGGCGCGTGCGGTGTCGATCCCGGGCCTCCCGCACCCGGCGCTTGAGCGGCAGCTTGCAGCGCACCGCCGCCGGGTGCACCGTCACCGCCCCCGGGCCCGCCCCCCCGCCCGCCCCCGCCCCCGTCCCGTCTTCCGGCGGCAGGCGAACCGTCTCCGTCGTGGAGCTGTGGATGATCGTCACAGCCTTCAGCTTGGACTCCGGGCGCTTGCCCAGCAGCCTCGTGCTCGCGACCTGTGGACAGACGGACGTCATTCAACCGCACGCCATGCAGAACGCTGGGCGCCCCAGCGCGAGGAATAAACTCTGTGAAGCGGGGCTCTTAACAAAAAACGTTTATCCAGTTTAAAGTGAATGAAGTAAAGTTAAATGAATAAAGTTTATGACCGGCTTAAAACCAGAAAATGTAAACCTTTTCTGAAAAGTCGTTTGTGCATATTTATTTTCTGTTGTTGTTGTCTCATGTTTATTTAGATATGATTTCATATGCGGTATTATTTCACTATTTAATTTCGTGAAGAGAAGTGAATATATTGTAAATTCTGTTTATTAAATAAGGTTTTCTTTTTAGTTTCTGTTGAAATTGAAATGCATCTCGTAACAAGTCACTTTGAAATATAATGTGTGTTCTAAATACAAATTTCTCTTAAAACTTGGAAACACTTTTTGGGTTCTTCTATGAAGGTAAGGAATCTACGACATATTTGGATTATATTCTACTTAGATATAAAGCGCAGCGGTGGGGTCTTCAAAAAATATGATTGCGAGATTGTATTAACAGATGGCTTCTAGAATTACAGCACTCATTTTTCAGTAGGTGCAGTGAACGAGGGGCGGAGCTACAGTGGTAATATGCGAAATTTTAACGAGATGAGAGTCAATATTAGGTAGCTGGGTTTGGACGTTAAGGTCAGGTTTTAACCACTTACATATCACTGATTGGGATTTAGTCCGCCTCGTCTTCTGCCAAAGAAATGGCACACACATTAATTTGAAACGCGTAAAGTATAAATTAAATAAAACAAATAAAATGTTTATGATTCACTTCAGAAAATAAAATATAGAAGATAATGATAATAAACATTCATTGGTTTAACACGTGGGTTGATAAAAATAGTAAATATATATCTATAAAACATAAATATAAATCCACATGTCGTTTAGGAGCTCAGTCATTATCTCTAGCGAGGTCACGTCGTCGTTTACCAGCAGGAAGACGAATCCCACGACGATGAAGAGGACTGCGTACCAATGGTCCGCCACCCACTTCTTGAAGGAGGCGATGCTCTCGTCCGAGAGCAGCAGCTTGCGGAGAGTCGCCAGCGGCCCTGACGGGTCCACCTGCGCAAGCACAGAAGAGGTCCAGCCCGCTGAAAAGCAATCCCCCCTCCCCAACTACGTTACTGGCTCTTCTCCCTTATCGTAACGAACGAGAAGAAATCGGCCCCCTTCCGGGAGGACGTGGCGTACGACAACATGCACTCGCGAGCCCTATTGACAACCTCCAACTGTTGACGAATTGGCGGTTCGTTACGCACGGCCAATCTCATGACGAAGCTTCGTCCTACGCGGATAACATAAAACATCCTTGAATTTATCTTCCACATACTTTTCAACGCATTTTTATTCGAAAGTATTTTTTGACGAACACATCTAATCACACTTGATGCTTCGCTACACTTGGAAGTTCATAAGATTTCGCCCTTCGGCCAACGCGATTAGCATAAACCTTTCAACGCATTATTTCCAAAGCATTTTACGCCCAACATATGTTTTTTAGACAATCACTTGTAAACGTGTTTTTCAGGGCATGCACGGCGTGCAAAAGTTCAATGTTTAGCACAAGTGCTTCAAGTGAGACGATGCTCATGTGTTCAGATAAATCTACGAATGCAACAAAGAAAACAAACCACATCAGTTACCTTAATGCATCGTTAAGTTATTTGTATACTTGAATTAAAATAAAAGGAAAGTCAGTAAGGCTGTCTACAAATAGTGTTATGACACACGTAGTAAAAGTGATTTTATTTTGTTTCTAGGATTGCACCATTCAACCTACGGGCCTCGCGTCGCAACCTCTCCTACTCGCAAATTAAAAAGTCACTTTTACCACTCGCATCGTAAATAACTATTTAATCAATTGCAACGTGCCTTTTCGTTTGATCTACGAAGCTAAATCCGCCACTCGCTTTTTCACTCCCGTTAACCGGTCCGGCGAGTCGAATCGTTACGAAAAGGGATAAGACGCACGCTATTTTGTCCCGCGCAACGAGCCACATCAACTCGTGCTCGTACGATGTCAAACTCCGCTGTGACTGCAGGTTCCGCGCATCCTGCTTCACTCTTGTGATAGATGCAACGGCAACTTGAGATAGGGGCGTGAAAATCTAGGCAAACCATCATGGAAACCATTCATTTGGTTTTTGCCCAATGAAGTCAAATATCTTTTCCCTGATATTTGTTTGCTATCATCTCGTATGGAATATGACACTAGAAGAACAGTGCAGTTACAGAAAATGTTTATTAATTCCAGTGGAGTGTACGAAAAAAACACTGTATAAAGTAATAAATATGTACGTCATAATACAAGATGTTACATAACTTTTGAAAAATTTATTATTAATAATTCATTTCAATGTACATGTAAATATTTTTCACACTAATAAGAAATGTATGTATTTAATGTAACATTCCATGTCATTCTTTGTTTCATAGTATACTTAATGTCAACTAATTGGTTGTAAGTGTGGCAAACCACTGTTGTACGCCTCTGATTTAGCAGTTCTTTTTACATTTTTACCGACTTTTATACAACTTTAAACAAACTGAGGTATTTATAGGCGTTTGTGAAGAAAATTACCGTAGATATTGTCATAAATAAACGGTACTCCATTTGACTCACCTCTCTACATTTTTGAAAGACATCACAGTAACCATTGTAGTTGTTACAGGGCGTGCCTGGTTTGGAGTACATATCTGGAATATCCAATGGATATGTGTTCCATTCGAAGGATGACCTGCAAACATAAATAAGAGATAAGAATTAATGATTCAAGATAAAAATAACATCTTACAAAAAATAATTAGTTACGCTCTGTATATCATGTTTTAAAAAAATATTACGTACATTTTAAAATGTATTGTTAATTAATATGTTTTGAAATAGAAAAAAAAACAGTCAAACTAACGTTCACAAAGTTGAAGAAGGTGATTATCAACAAAGACACGCACAAACACTAAACAGAGAGTGATTCATTCTCAAAACGTTCAGTGGTCAATCGATTCCCGTCGTAACGAGAGAGTAGTATCGTTTTATTGCAGACAATTTCCGAAGTTTCAGGTAGGTCATGCACGTTTTATCTCAGCATATACGAAGTTATGACATACGTAAAACGCTTTCCGTGTACATTGCACCCTCTCTCAGCTTCAAAGCCAAAGAGATCACCCGTACTACCGAAGGCACTACACCGAGAACTTAAACCGAGCTCCGAAAATTAATTAGAAACTCCGGGACAATAAAAGAGCGTTCTGTGCCATCGATCGCCTCGCAGGGCGTCTCGAAACGGCGGCAAACGCGGCAAATAAGTTTTGATAAGGCGGCCATGGAACGGCGGCGGCGTTTTACGGCATGGCCACCAGGTGCGCTCCGGTCGCGTTATGATTACGCGGCGGGTTTTATGAGAGGCCGTAAAGAGAGCGGTGGCGGCGGCGGCGGGCCCTCGAGGGCAGAAGGGCCGATCTAGGGACAGTGCGGAAGGCCGTATTAGATTTTCCTCTCGAGAACAGAATCGCGTTACAATGCTGGGCGTTGATTGGACGAAATGAAACTTGCAATGTATTTGGAGAACAGTTACCTCGTTTCGGAGGTGACAAAGGTGTTGAGAAGGGTTTGTGATCTAATAAGTTTCAAACAACATTCTTTCTTCCAAGTATACAGCTAGATAATTTTAGTAAATAGATTTTTGTTTCCTTTGTAAATATTGAAGAAGTACTCATTTCTACGTAACTACCAACTTAAATCGAAAGAAAACTGATCGGACAAATGACATCTCTAATATCCACAAACTGTCTGCCTTGAGTTTATCTACTTAAGCAAGAACTGAAAGTTAAGATTTAACGTGTTGTATTTCATTTGTCAATTAGAAAAGAACACACATAACAGAAATTATATAAAATCTATACAGTAGAAACTATTGATACATATTATTACCCAGAGAAACAAAACTTTAATTATTTTGGAACAATGTGTGTTTCATTTAACGTCAACAACTCACAAATAAAATATATCAACTCTTTACTTTTGATCTCTGTTACATTTCATCACATAAGAATCAAAGAATTCTCAAACTTCTATCTTCACTTTAACTGTCACATGACTTGTGATATGAATTGATTTTATGACGAGGGCATTTTGCAAATAGATTCTCACATGAATAAATGATATGACACCAACTCTACTTTAAATTTATATGTTAATAATATGAAATTAAAAATTCCACGAATATTGGATCTTCCGTAAGTCCATAAAATCTCCTTTTACGCACTTATTTACCCACTTCACTCGTTCCCACACAATACACCCATCAGACTGAAACATCGCCTGCCTAAAATGTAGAGAATGATTAGCGTCTTAACACCATTCTACGTCACCTTGGAGTGCGAGGAGCATTTCGAAAGAGAGCAAACCATTTTTCAAAAAGCAAATTAATTGCATCGAGCATCAAGATCAAAATGGGAAGAGATAGGTTTACCAAGCTGTTGTTATTAATGTTAGTGTTCCAGGAACTTACGATGAAGCTGAAAATAAAGTCTGGCCAGTTACCGACACTTTCGTAAGGCACGTAGTAGTGATTATTTACAAAAGTCGTACTTACTACTTCGAGATGAGAATCGTAATATTGATTCTGTAGAAAAATGGGAGTACTGGGCGTTTTGAAGGGAACGCAGACACTAAACTGGGCGATGGAAAGGCAGAATATGCCAACTCCCAAGAAACATAAAATCTCTTAAGAGCTAAAATGACTCGCTGGGACCCGAATTAATTAAAGAAATTAAAGAAATTTACCCCGCCCGCAACGTCCTCATCGATGCCCGAGGAGTTGGTAGGATTCGTTGTCAGCTGCGTATAGAATCCTAATACCAGGCTTGGACTAGGCGGTGGCGCGCGGCAGAGGGAAGAGGGGGAGGGGGAGGGGGAGGGGGAGGGGCGCCACCCGGAGGAAGAGGGGAGGGGCGCAGCGCGCAGTCGGTGGCTCCCAAGAACCACAATTACGCGCCGCCCGGGAAGGGCAAATGAGTTTCGGATTGTTTGCGCTTCGCCGGCCCGCGGCACGCTTCCAATTACCGCCTTTCATTTGACCCTATAAATTCATTTCGACGCATTGTACACTAATCAATTAGTTGTTCATTAGGGATCAGGTTCAACGAGGGGTGGTTTAAATGTGAATAACTCGGGAGTGCTAGAACGCGGCGGGCCGGGGCGGAGGTAAGCGGGAGGAGGGGAGCAGAGCGGCGAGGGAGGGGTGGAGCGGGAGGAGAGAAGCGGGGAGAGGTGTATGACGGGTCGGGGCGGAGCGGCGGGGAGCGGGGAGGGATCAAGCGTGTCGGGTGGAGCGGGGAAGGGCGGAGAGAAGTGATGCAGGACATTGTGGAGCGGCGAAGGGTGGTAAGTGGCGGTGTAGAGGGGCACAGAATGGAGCGTGGTGGAGAAGGGGGCTATGGGGTGGGTTTCGAGGCGGAGCGGGGCGTGAGGGAGCGAAATGGAGCGGTGTGAGGTAGCGGAGCGGGTGAGTGAAGCGAGGGGAGCGGAGCGGAGTGGTGGCAGCGAAGAGGGAGGAGGGGAGTAGAGCCGGGCGGGACGGGGAAGGGCGGGATAGGGAAGGGCGGAGCGGGGCGGGGCAGGGCGGGGCAGGGCAGGGCGGAGCGGGGCAGGGCGGAGCGAGGCGGGGCGGAGCGGGGCGGGGCGGGGCGGGGCAGGGCGGGGCGGGGCAGGGCGAAGCCGGGCGGGGCGGGGCAAGGCGGAGCGGGGCAGGGCGGAGCGGAACGGGGCAGGGCGGGGCAGGGCGGAGCGGGGCGGGACAGGGCGGGGCGGAGCCGGGCGGGGCGGGGAAGGGCGGAGCGGGGCAGGGCGGAGCCTGGCGGGGAAGGGCGGAGCGGGGCAGGGCGGAGCGGGGCGGGGAAGGGCGGAACGGGGCAGGGCGGGCGGAGCGGGGCAGGGCGGAGCGGGGCAGGGCGGAGCGGGGCGGGGCGGTCCGGGGCGGGGCCCGAATTCGGCCCACCGCATCCCTCGGGAAGAGGGCTGCTGCGACCCGCCGCCATTGCGTGCCGTAATACCTGGCGAGGGCTTATAACTAGCCAGCGGCGGCGACGTGAATGAGAGTGCGGCTGCCGCGCTCTTCGTCGAGGTTAACATCGATCGGGGCCCCTTTTGATTCACAGAGCCCATGGACTCATGTCGGCTAATTTGATTCCATTCCATTGGATTACTTTAGACATTCGTAGCATTTCATTTTGCTGACGCACAAAGCTACTGTTGTTAGATAATAGTTACACGAGTCAGGATTTTTAATGGAAGTTAATAAGAAATAAACTTTTCAATAGAATAATTCACTATAAAATGATTTCCATTCACAATTTTTTTCAATATCGTGAATATTATTCAAGTGCTAAACCACAAGTATATTAAATAATGCCATACGTCTCCAAAATTGTTAATCGAGAATTAGACCAAAATTATGAAATTAATTTTTAGCTTGATATATATTCCTCTCCGAGTTGAAAATAATTTGATAAAAGCATTGAAGCTGCTTGAGGACTACGAGCCAATGATGGCCTGCTGATTGCGTGCGACGCGACTATGGGTCGTCCATTAATTCCGTAACGCTGAAGAGGGAGGAGGGGGTTTGAGGTATCGTTACGGTGCGTTACATAGGGGTAGAGGGGTCATAGTATAGTGTTACGTAATGCTGATATTTATTTTTTAAATCTATCAACATTTGCTGAAATAATTACTTTTATTCAGTCTTATACCAAAACATTTCCACATTAACAAATTAAATTAATAATATGATAAATTTATGAAATTATATTGTATAAATTGTTTCAATAACTGAAAATATTTTTCATCAATGATATATTGATTGAATCTTTCAGATTACGAAGAAAATATTCAAAACTGATCTATAGCATATTCTAGAATCCAATTCATTTGGAGCAGAAGTCTCGGAGCCTTTGCGTCATGCACGACGGCGTGAGCACGGATTGTCAAAAATTTTCTCGCCAACGCGTCCTTCTTTCTTTCAAAAATTGTTATACATTAATTATAATAAATTTTAATGCATAACACAAATACAATTAATACAACTCGTCTGGTTTATTTAATTGATTTTTTTCCTCTTGCAATTGAGGGGGAGGGGTCGCATGCGTTACGTAATTATTGGAGGGAGTTCAAGTATGCGTTACAAGGAGAAAAGGTGGTATTCAAAATAATTTGCGTTACTTAATTTATGCACGGCCTCTATAAAAATCTTGCCCCATTATAAAAAAAAGTTCTTCACAATATTATTTACTGATACTCAGAAATTAGCGAGAGACAAGTTATGAAAAATAGTAATGTTTTTATATCACTAATGTATTATCATTTGTTACTGAAATAAAACAATATTATCAGAGTATATTTATTAGCTACATATTTTTAATTGTTTTGTTCATCCATTACTGGGAAACCATAAGCTAAGGAAACTTGTTCTAATAGTGGAAGTATGAAGTAATTTTATATTCTATATTATTATTAATTTAATGATTCTTTAAGAAAAAATAGAAAACCACACGTTGTAGTTTCATGTTGTTTGAATGATTTTTGCTTGTTTTATCAGCATATTGGTAGTATTTGTAATAATAAACATCTTCAAATTGATAGAACATATATGTGTGAAAGCAAATAAAGTTTTATTTCGTTTCGACCTTCTAGTTACACAATAGATCAAAACCACACACACTCTGTATCTGATTAAAATCCCAAACAATCTGCTACCTGCATATCACTAATGATACAGAGATAATAATTAGCTTTATTAGCTAAATTACTTAGTCTGATTACACTTTTCTTAATTTTGTTATATCGTGATATTGTAAAAAGTTCAACTGTTTTTTCAACGTGTCTTTCAAACGACGTGTCAAAAGTTCAACATGTCTTTCCAACGACTAGAAAATTATTACGATTAAGAACCATCAAATCTTTGTTAAACCATACAAACAATTAACTTTCGAAAATCAATAATATACTCTAATTAGAATAACCAATTTTAATGTAAACACTTTGAATAAAAAAATAAAAGAGAATTCGTTCCTTTCAAACTCACTTGCAGACCGCTCCGTCGCCGGGCTCCTTGCAGCAGAGTTCGCACGCTTTGGTCTTCGGGTCGTGGGGACCTGGCAGGCACTGGCACGACTCCAATCCATACGCCAGACAAATCGAGCCCGTGCATTCCTACAACACATTCACGCATTTCTCAGAAGAATTCAAAGAAGCGCATTTCCACTGCTATGAAAATCATTTCTAAACTTCTAAAACAAACTATACGTTACACTATGTTATTAGTCCAGCAAGTGTAGTCCAGCGTGTAGTAAATTAAGTAATATTTTTATCACGAGAGGTGGCGGTGATCTGCAAACGCTTGATAGTGACATCCGACGCAGATCTATACATCGGCTCATGGGCCCCATCGAAGTATTTCCCACCAGCGCAGCGGGGTACCACCCCAGCCGGACCAGGCTCTAAGCTCTCCGGTCTCCCGTGATGCGAGGTAGTATAGTGCATGTAAGAGTAAATGTGTACATGTAAGGGAGTATAAAAAAGGTAAAGGTCAAGGAAAAAGAAGGAAAGATTGCTCGCGGTGCATGGTCTGTATATTAGGGCACTGTTCCAGCATTCGCCTGGTGTAGATCGGAGAAACGATGAAAAACCACCGATCAGAGCTGCCGATCACTAGAATTATCCTCCACACAGCGGTTTAACTCGAGCCACCAATGCAGCTAGTGTCGAAAGCCCTGCCATCGTCTGGAATCGAACCCTGCGACCTCCCGGACAGAGGCACTGCAGTGACATCAGTTGATGCCCTGAGCGGCCTCAACCGGTTTAGAAGTGGAAATATCCGTAGACCTTACTAGAAGATCAAGATTAAATTTCTACAAGATGATTAATTCCATATTCATTATTTTTATTAATATTACAGAAAAAATGAAAGAAAGCATTGTAGTGTTAAAAAATGATACTTCACCGTGAAATATCAAACGGTGAATCAAATAATATTCATCAGTAGCTTCAGTTCCAGCCTTCAACGTTCTTTAAACTAGAATAAAATAAATAATAAAACAGAAAACACAAGAATTTCCTCCTGACATTTCCTATAGTTTTTCTGATATTATGTCATGCGTGAAGCATATATAGATGTAAAGGGGTAAGTGTATTGCGGGACTGTATCTGCTCCGGATCCGCTCGAAGTACTAAATTGCGGTCCGATTTCAGAACGCTTCAGAACTAAGATACACTTTCTTTTCTCAGAAACATTGGTAAAATTGAAACACACTGGAATTTGGACAAATTAAATAGGAAAAATAGAAATATATGCATTCCTACAATGCTGTTAAATTATTTACTTCAGAAGCCTAACATGACAATCGAATGAGGTTAGAAAGCTTAACCTCGCGTACACTTCCTGCTGTTCAGCTCAACAAGCGGGGACCAGCCAGTGATATCGAGCGCGGATCTGATCAGACCAAAACAAACGAGTAGCGCACCTAATTCGTCGTGCCGAACGCTCTCCAGTTCGACTCCCGATTGCGTTCTCCCCGATTTGCAGCGCGCCGCTCGATATTAACCTGATTTGCCAGCGCGCGTCGCTTCGTGATTGGGCGAAGGCAGGAGGCGCGCGGGCAAACACCACTGATGAACCAATCGGGCGGCGTTTGGGCGCTGCGATCGCCAGCGGATTAACCCGCTTCCCCCGCGCGCCCTTTCGCGTGATTGGCGCAAACGGTTATAAATCGAAGAGACAAGAACAATACTAAGGCGAAAATGAGTTCTGCAGTGTATCGTTTTCGTTGTCACGACAAATTTGCGCTATTGAGTTAAAGCGCCTCTACAGATCCAATTAAACGTCGCCTTGCTTTTATATCAGTTCCAGAAGCAGAACAAACAGTTCGAGTTTGCCCCTAGTTCGATTAGGAATGTTTACAAAAGTGTACACGAATTATACGTTTTTTTTTCGAGCCGTTTAGAGAAGAACGAATTAACGTGTTGGGTAAAAAACACGATTGCAAATTCGTCGTGACCTGGATGAGTTTATAGTCAAATCGAATG
The DNA here is from genome assembly GCA_038098605.1 of Gryllus longicercus. NCBI lineage: Eukaryota > Metazoa > Arthropoda > Insecta > Orthoptera > Gryllidae > Gryllus > Gryllus longicercus. Next base: position 101,677 of record JAZDUA010000620.1, on the reverse strand, counting down.
ATTGTCATTGAGGAAATAAATGAAAATTGTAAAATAAAAACGTTGTGAAATGTGAAAGAATGGGGAAGAGATTGGAAAGATTTTCTAAGAAAGCGTTTCAGTATCTGCGAAATGTGTTTCACGTAAGGACAGAAATGTCAGTTGAAAGGAGCTGAAGTTATCTGAAAAATTGCGCCTTCTAAACACTAATTCAGTTATAGATGATAATGATGGATATTAATTAATAAAATAATGGATGACGTTCAGGACACAGTAAATGTCATGAAAAATTTAAACAATCTAATTATTCACTAACAACAATAGTATCTTGTTATACAACAGATAGCTAAATGGCCTAAATTTAAAAAAATCAGCACAGAGTCCTCAGCCTCAAATAAAGACATCCGCTAAGAGAAAGAGAAGGCCGAGAGGGTACTCACGCCCATGAAGCAGACGAACTCGTCGTTGCAGACGGTCTTGTTGGGCTTGTTGACGGAGGGCGGGCAGGCTGGCCCCCGGCCGTCGCAGAAGCTGGGGTCGCGGCAGCCGTTGTCCTCGCGGCACAGCTCGCCGAACTTCAGCTCACACGATGCGGTGCAGCACGGGCCCTGCGGCAGCACACGCAACTATACACTTGTACCCGCAATTCAGGACCTCCCGCAGCGCAAACGAGTTCAGCACTAATTATTGCAGCAGGCTAGTCTGGTTGTGAAGGCTTTCTGGCCTCAAAATTTCAATAAAACGTTTGGGGGCAATGAGACCGAAGGGCATACACTTTTTCTTCATCATACAGTGCATACAGTTGCAGAATCTGTTTATATGCACCACAGAGAAAAGTAAGTTTCAGTTTACTCTAGGGCAAGTTATGCAAGACATGATCAGTCCTTCAAGACTTTTCTACACCTTTTTACTGACTCGCCAACAAGATACTTACGTACTAAAGGGAAAGTACTACAATGTTGCTATTGCGAAAATTAGCAAACATTTTATGGATTGGAAACACATTTTCAGTTTCAAGTGGTGTTATAATATTAAGTAACAGTTATAAATAATGGGAGAAAGAACGCAATGTTGTAGCTCTAACAGTTTTAAATATAAAATGTAATTGGGGTTTGGAAGATAATTGTGATAACATGAACGTAAATATGTTAAGTTACAATCTCAGTGAACTGAACTTAGATTAGCCAAGCTGAGCTTAGATTAGCCACTATTTGATTTCTGCAATTTGTTAGGTATTATCTTTGAAAGGAACAGAATAATTATCGCATTTCTAGTTCAAGATTTCTCTCACGTGTTTTTTGGAACAAATGGAAACACAAGAGATTAACTATTCTGTATATATCAATGATAAACAATTACATGCTCAAAGGAATGTTGTAAAATTAATGTGTAATTTATGCTTCATTTCATTGTTACATTTCATTTTTCATGAAATTTATAATGGAAAAAATATGATCACTGATGCTAATGAGATATTAATGAAATTATACGCTTCAATCCATATGTGAAGTGCACTTTGTAGAATTCTGATAAAATAAAGTGCATTATTTACGAGAGAAAACGAACAGAACAATTAAATATTACAAATGAAATTCTAATTTGATCAATTTGCGGGAAAATTTTAATGGAACACATTCACATACCGTGCGAATAAATCATGAATCGCAAATATTTCCAATTTCTTTTCATGATTATCATTGAGTAACTTGTCCAAAATGTTTCGATTGTGATTATGCTAGCTAATACCACATAAGCTTCATCAGCTTCAACTTCTCATTTTTACAGTGGATACGTGATTTGGTGGCTATAATGATCTTAATAATGACGATAAATGATGGAACAAAGGGATTGCAAAAGGGAAAGTGAAACGGGAGAACTTTGGAGGTCTGCATTGTTCGCGCCCGTTTTCACATGGGCGTGTGCGCGATCGGAACGGCTGACTTCACCTGGAGGGAGCGGGAAGGGGAGGAGATAAGCGTATTGTACCTTACGTCGTATTTAGACTGGGTGATTGATTTGGTGGAGAGGGGTCATTTATGATAATAAATGATGTAGCAATGGGATAGCAGGAGAGAGGAAGAACCTCGAGGGCTGGCTTTGTGCGCGCACAATTCACGTGCGGTTGGCGGGGATAGGGGTGTTTCAGCGGGCGGACGCACCTGCGACGGCGAGCAGGCGGCGCCCGCGGCCAAGGAGCAGGGCCTCTCGCCGGGCGGCGCGTGGCGGCGCTGCGGGTGGCAGCAGCGGTCGCGGCAGTCCTCCTCCCAGCCGCAGTCGCACTCCTCGCCCGCCTCCACCACGCCGTTGCCGCACAGCGCCGCCTGCGGCTCTGCAAGCGCACGCGCAAAGCGGCTTCAGACGACCCCGCCCCCGCCCCCGCCCCGCCCCCGCCCGCAGCACGCGGCGCGGCAAACCAAGTGGACATTCGCAGAGGACCTTAAGGGCCCCTTCCCACGGTGCGGCCGCGGCGCGCTTCGCCGCAGCGCGGCGCGTAGCAGAGCATTGGTTTGAATGGAGGCCTTCCCACGTGCAGCGGGTGGCGGCTGCTGCGGCAGCCGACGCCCAACTCCAGCTACGCGAAGCGGAGGAGGGGCCACGCGCCACCGCTAGCAGAACACAGCTTTAAATCGGTGCGTTCCCACTGCGCCGCGGCCGTAGCGTTCTACCTGCTCCGGTCCCTTTGTTCGTCGTCGCCGGAGGGTCGGCGAAACCTACCCCTCCAGACCCCACCCCCTTCCACGGCGGTGCGGCCGTGGCTCCTGCGGTGGCTGCGTCGGAAGAGCTCTGCTCCCTGAAGGAAGCGCACTGCGGTCGCGCCGTGGGAAGCCGGCCTAACGGCTGCTCCACGCATTCGGCTTTCAGCAAGCGGTGAGCAACTAATCCCCAGTAGTGTGGACGGGTTGCTTACTATTTCTCGAACGCCGACACGCTTCGGGGCTCGTTCTACCCGAAGCGAGTCGGTCTTCTCGGCTCATCAAAAAGGCTTTCGCCGGGAACCTCGGCTACTCGGGATTGGGTGAGCCGTGGCTCACTACTCGCCGAATGCTGAATGTGTGGCCGTGTGGAGCCACGTTGGGCCGCGACACATGTTTCGCTTTTACGTATATTCACACGGAGAGGCTAAGACACGCCAAAGTAGGTAAAATGAAACGCGACTACGAGCTATTGATGACGTACTTACGAAATCCATTCATTTCTAACAATTTTCACAATATTTTAATATTTATTTTAATTTTATAGTATACCTGGTTGATTTCTGTTAAGCAATAAAAATATACATTACACGAGATCTACCTCCTTATTGTAGATACGTGGTATGACAGTCGTAAAAGTTCGTGACGAAAAGTTCACAAAACTTGACATTCCGAAATGGTGGCACTAGAGCTCCCACATATGCTTTTATGTTCTTTTTTGGAGGAGATATGAAAACAGGAATGATAAAGATGTATAAAGATGAATTCAAAGGACTCTTATTTGTCATCCTATTACTTCCTTGTCAATTTCGCACATTCTCAGTTATTTCACATCACCAAATTTCAATAACCATTGATTTAAAAAAAAGAAAATTTATTTTTCAAAATGCTTCAACCTCATTGCGGTAACACGGTGCGAGAGTTACTTTCGGAGCAACAAATAGGCGAGCTTCTACAAACTTCAGAGTTTGATCTTCTGTAAATATTTACAATGCATTGTAGAAAATGAAATAAATGTGGTGTAATGGTTTGTCTTCGAACTCTTTTTTCTTTTTGTTCCTTTTTGCTTTACATTTTATATTTATCGGTGGTTTCTTTTCATCATAATGTCCTTAGGTTTTCTTTATTTCGCTCGCCTCTTATAAATAATTACTTGTAGAATGTATTTTTTTTAAAAACTGAAATGAAGTCTATAACTTCATTTATACAGTACAATTTTAAAATATTGGCTTAATTACCAAAGAGAAACGCGTAACTCATTTTCTCCCTACGAGGAGCTCCGGTTCTCTCATTACCGTGTAATAAGTTCCCTACATACAAATGTATTTGCGCTACTTCACAGTTCATAAATCCATCTATCTTTTCGGTGGATTTTGGTTAATCAGGAAGACAAAAAGGAAAACAAAAGTTAAAACAATATTTCAGGGCTGGTTACCCAGTAACGAACAGAGAATGTTTTGCGTTTGACTAATTTGTAAAAGCATATTTGTAGTACATCCGCATCGTGATCCTATAAATACGTAGTAACATGAGATTCATGTGGGCGGCAAATGTGCAATTACATGAGTTACACTTCGCCTTCTGTGGAAACTGCTGTTTGTGATTACTGGAATAATTATACCGACGTTGTCCAAAACTGATTTCGAGTTTTTCTTTCATCTGATGTCAATGAGTGGTTTACATATCCTATGCTCACCGCAACGTGAAAATGACCTCGTTTATGTCTTTTTTCTCACGTGTTGCAGAATTATCTGTGATCACAGGATTTCGTGGTGGTGGAATTTACCGCAAATGAGTTCTCTTTTGTTTTGGACGAGTTTGTACAGCGGCCACCACTAATGGATGGATCCATTTCATTGGGAGCAAAGGGAAACTAATATAATCATTACATTTATGAGAACGTAATGAATATAAAGATATATAATAAATGCTACCTTTATATCATCGATATAAATTAATTATAATAATATGCATTAGTTCTACTTAAATCTAACATTACAAAAATGGCAGAAAAGTGAAATTGAGTTTCTAAATTATTTTTAAAGCAATTATATTAACATATATTATTAATTTACTCTAATAATTATTACTTTATTCCATTAATAAAATAGGGGATTTTAATTATAAGGATACTAACTAATATTTATAAATTAGTGATTGACATTGTTTAATTGAAGTGATAAGAGATTGAAACATATGAAATTACGTGTAATAATTAGTGAAAAAGAATAGGAATGTTAAGATAATATGAAATGTGAAAAAGAATTGGAAAGAAAAGAAATAGAATGTACTTTGCGCACTAGTATTGTCCATTCAGAGAAATAATATTATATCGTTTTCATCAGCACGCTGTTATAACATTTTCTGCACTGAAAGACTAGTTAAGTAAAGATTAAAAGGTTCAGTTTAGTAAAGACTAAAAATACTTTGCTTCCTGAAGTATTCATTAATTCAAAATAGTTCGAAAATTTAATTACGACAGCTTACTTACGTTTGGCCACATATTAACATTACGAAATCAATTTCCGCAGTTCCTCTTTAGGATAGTCATCATCAAACTCACCTGTAAAGCAACCTTTCGCACTGCGTGCTTTGGTGTTGAGCACTGGATTGATGCTGTTGAGACTGCAGGGGGAGAATTTGTTGTTGTTGCGTTTGTCACCAGACGTTGCACGCGCGAACATGATGTAGTTTCCGTCCTCGCCGCCAGGGGTGCATTGATCGGGATCGTGCTGCAAGCAAATACGCCACGGCGCGGTGTCGTCAGAGAATGGTTTGGATGTGTCCCAGTCGCAAAGTTAGATATCAAATACGGAGATGTATTTAACACTAGGTAATTTTTTAAAACTGGCAGAAATATATGGGCTGTTTCGTATTCACATATTGATTTGTTTAGATTTACATTCAGATTTTGTCAAGTCCTTCATTTACTCGTACGTTACAATATTCCTGAGAATTTCGAAAAAATAATTTTTAAAATTGTTAGTAAAAGTAAGTGAACTTTTAGGAAAAAAATTAAAGGAGCTACTTTTTATCGATAGTAGAATATTATCTCGTAAGAAAGAAAATTCCAGCTAGTGTAAAACTTGATTTACCAGGCTCAATACATATTTCAAGATCAAGCTCTGTAGTTGTTGAAGGTAATTGGAAGGAATGAAAAGGAAGAATTTTATTTTTAATTATTTTTCACCAGAGGATTTCTTTAAAAATAGGGAGACATACGAAATAATATAATTGCTGTAAGGCGCTCATAAAAATACGTAAGTATTCCATTCTTAGAGTTACTATCAGTTTCCAAAAAGATAATATACAGATTTATTGCTTTTATTTAAATAGAGAAATTTTGATAGTTATAAATACTTGTATGATAGAATTCTTCAGTTGGTGAGCAATTGAACTAAAAGTAAGGTATCAATTCACGTATATTCGAATATTGAATTTCGCTTTCGTGATTCTTCACTGTAGGTAAAACGAGCAGCTCAATCCTAAACCGACGACTCTAAACATTTCTGCAGAACCGAGTTGACATATACACGTCTGGCGCAGGATAATGGACTTGCACAGCACTAGATCCCTACGTCCCAGGGCCCTTCGAGAACAGTCTGCTTGCGAGACTACATTACCTTTTAAGTGGTATGCGCTAGATCGAGATAGAGATTGCTGCTCTGATGCCTTACCCTAGCAACGTCTTCCATCGCGGGAAGTTCAACAAGCAAAGCTGCAGAAACTCGCTTTATACTTGTGCTATAACACACTTTGTTAAGAATATTTCAAGACGAAAAAAAATTGATGTACCTGAGATTCGCTGTGTTGATAGGAGAGTATAGAATTTTGTACTTACTTATTTATATAGAAAATTTCATATGTAAAAAGAAAGGTTAAAGAAAAAGGCGGTTCAAAAAAATGATTGGCCCTCTTCTTTTAGGGTCTATGATGAGAACTGAATTTGTCGCACGTGCAGTCACGAAATTACTCTGAATATAAATTAATGGAATCGAACAATATAATTAAGTATTAATGAGCAAGAGTAGCGTCAAAATAGTTCGTTGGTCGATAACAGCCAATTGGAACGCTCGGTTCTAGTCAAATATCAAGGAAAATAATATTTATCTACTAACAAAGTAATTTTACTCTTGTCTATTTTTCTTATCTTTTTAATGAAAAAGAGGGCAATGAAATAATAGCAATTTACGAAATTAGTATCGTAAAGCGATTAATTACAACGCAAAACTGGAGACTTATGCAACAAGGCCGTTAGGCCTAATCATCCAGCGAAACGTGACTGACTGACGTTGATGTAGTTCACAGAAGGCCAAGGATCATTAGTCTACACTTCCGTGAATACTTCCTTTTTATTGCCATGGATTATTAGAACACATGCATAGGCACTTTTGCTATTTTCTCCTAAACTGATCGTTGTTGTCAACCGTGAGGCAATGGAATATTAGAATCTTTGCGTTTTAATAGTCTTATTACAACACTGGTCTCCGTTTCGTAAAGTCTAGTTTCATTTAAAGTTGTTTTCTCTCCCCGCCGCCTCCGCGCCTGCAGCCCCCAGCGTACTTGTTTGCCTTGTTTTGTTTTTTTACGTGGCGAGACTCGGGCCATCAGGCCCGCTCTTCCGTCTGACCACGCAAATTTCGCTACGCTCCTTTCACCAACTAGCAGAGGAAGGAGGTATTTCTTGGGCGAGAAACAGGCGATTTGAATTTAGTTCAGAGGCGTCATTTAGGCTTGAGGATCTTTTACATGCAAGTAAATCTACTAACATGGGACAGCCGGTTTTACTTCCCCTCCGAAGGAGCGTACTCACGGGCGATCCGAAGTTGTGGCCGATCTCGTGCGCCAGCGTCACGTGGGAGACGGCGGGCGGCACCTGCTTGCCGTAGTTGAGCAGCGTCACGATGCCCGTGTTGAGGCTCTTCATGCTGCCCCGGTACAACTGCGAACAGAGAGCCGCGTCATCGTTGCAGATAAACAAGTCAGAAGGGATGAATTCGAAATAATTAATAAAAGAGAGAATAAGTGTAATGATTTGTTTCAAGAGGAAACAGAATGTAATTTTTGCATCTTTCTATTGGATAACGATTACATTTAAAACATTTATAAAGAATAACATGAAATAAACATTTGAACAACGGCTGATATGCATTATTCAACATTTTTACCAGGAGGGCTATCGAAATTGTTTAAGGGTTTTTTTATATTTTAGTTACTTCGCGAATTCACCAAAAACCATAAAAGGAAGAAAGGTGAAACAATACTATTTTCATATTTGAACAATGAAGAGGATGAATTCAGAGCAGTAGAATAAGTCCGGTCGAAATATTGAATAGGTATCGATTTGTAAATGTAATTAACGTTTTTAATATCAGATTAGGGTGAATGCAGAATGTGACAAACAAGTTAATTAAATAGTCACACAATTTTCTAAGCTATTCTTTTGCGATCTCAAATAGTTTAAGACCTGCACTCTGACTGTGATACAAATTATAAAATGCTGTCAGCCAAAAATATTAATTTTCATCAATCAGGGAACATTTAGAATGTTAAGAATACATGAAAGTACTTAGATAACGTACAAAGTAGTTATAGGTTAGTTAAACAGGAATATAAAAAGTAATTTTATGGAAATTTAGTATATCTTACATCTGACGCACGCGCACCTGAATTTATTGTATAATTAAAACTCCGTATACAGTTAAAACGCATTTTCGGGCACGTCGTAGGTGATACGAGGTCGCAACTTTCGTCTTTTGGGTGCTTTCATGCCGACCAAGGCAGCGCAGAAACACCTCGTCCGCCATTGCATTGGCTTCGGAACCACATTCCATTCCGCCCGAAGGGTCCAGGGCGCGCACTCGATCGCCCCGCCGTATCCGGATTTTTACGCCCGCGGCCGCGTGCATAACCCTTTGACGAGCGGCGGGGACGACGCGGGGGCGGAGGGGCGACGGCAGGCGGCCGTCGGGAGACACGGAAGGAGACGGACGGGGAGGGCCGGGGACGGGCGAGAACGGTGGGGCAGGCATGGGATGCGGAGGGACGGCCAGGGGGTAACGAATGAGAGGTAAAGGGACGGCGGATGGCCGGGGATGGTGAGGGGAAAGAAAGACGGGTGGGGACAGTGGGGCAGGCAGGGGACGCGGAGGGACGGCCAGGGGGTAACGGAGGAGCGGTAAAGGGGCGGCGGATGGCCGGGGATGGTGGGGTGGGCGAGGGACGGCTGGGGACGGTGGGGTAGGCGAGGGCCGCGGAGGGATGGCCAGGAGAAACGGAGGGGCGGAGGGTGGCCGGGGGATGGCCGAGAAGGAGAGGGACGGCTGGGGGTGGCGGAGGTACGGTGAGGCAGCGGCAGTCGGCGGGGTGACGGGGAGGGCGGTGGGAGGCGTTCACCGCCGGCAGTAAACACGGCCCCATGATTCTTTAGTGGCGGGCGCGGCCGCCTGTTGGGCGGGGGCGGGGGCGACGCGCCTCGAGGGGCTGCCGGGGCGGCGCGTCACGCGGGCGCGTTCGGACACAAAGCCACTTTTATTAGGGCAGAAACGCGGCCCTTGAGACATGTTGAAACTTGAAAGTTGGAAAGAATGAATGGGGGTTGAGCACGCAAACAGGAGAATTGTATTCGAAGAAATGAGTTACAGCAATCTAAATAAATCCTAATCTAGTTTCTGAAATGTAAAAATTTTAAAAGCACTTTCAATAATTTTCACATATTCTTACCACCGATTCAAATAACTCTTTTGTGATTAGAATGTAATATTCAGAAACTTGTTTTCATGGAATCTAAAGGATGGTGACTGTGACTCGTAAAAAGTGGATTTCTTCCTTTCTAAGAAGACTTAAAAACTTATACTTGTTTTTATCAGTTTACTGTAACGAATTAATTTGTTAGGTACAGAATCAGCTTTTTTCGTTTAACTAGTGTTTGTTAAGATATGTATTAAATCATATTTCCATACACAATTACTTCGAGACACGTGCGACTAGAAACCTTCATTTTAAATTATTGAAGGTTGTGAGAATGTCAGAACTCGCTGAATAAAACGGATTTTAAATTTCAATATTTCATTTGAAAAAATATATTTTAAATTGAATAAACTATGCAAGGGAGCAATCAAATACTCTATAATTAATATTTACGCTGTTAGGAAATAATTTATTTTATTTTTTAAATTTGTTATCATTTCGAACGAATTTAAGTAAATTTATATGTTACAACAGTTCGTTAATTATATTCGGACAGTTTGCAATTTACGTCTGGGAAAGAAGTTACCATCCTCTGGTTTACTGTACGCCTCGTGGGGCCTTTGTCGTAAAAACACGAATGTTCCGCCAGCCGCCGCACGCGCCGTCGGGGCGCTGGCGTCGCTGCCGCAACCTCGCCATCTCGACGCTAGATGTCATCCGCTCGTGGCGCGAGATGCCTGCTGTCGCGCGCAGTGTTTTCTCGTGTGCCCGCTAATCAACAGCCTCGTCGCGGAGACAAAAGAGGATCTCGCCGCGAGCGGTGGCGGCAGTGGCGGCGGCAGCGGCCACGGTGTGAAATAAAAACAACGACGTCCGGGGTGGAATCGCGGAGAACGCGCGGCGGCGGTGGCGGCGCGGGAGAGGGAAGCTCCTGCATCTGCAGAAGAAGAGAGGGGCGGCGGCATCGGGGCGCGAAACGAGCGAATAAACGTGGACAAATGAGGGGCGAAACGCGCTGCTCTGAGAGGAGATATTTCGTGAGGAGGTAAAGATCCTGCGGAGTGGAGTTACCGAGCTCCAGCGAAGTCAGTAGTTTGCATTTATTACTGATATCCCAGCATTTCTGTTCCTCATTTTAATGCTTGCATGAGCACTATTAAGAGATAAATATCATTATCAAGAGCTATCTTGTTTTTTATTAAATACAAGAATTAAAACCATTAAGTCACATCTTCATTGTGCACGTCACCTTTACATTCTCAGGCAACAACCAAGTAACGCGCTTCTTTGTACCAATTGATGTGTCTCATATTTTCAGTTCATGGTAAGGTTTTCATATTGTTTGAAATATGAGAGAAATTGTAATGCTTTTATTGTGTCCTTGTCAGCTAATGACATGTAGGTTACACGTGTAAGATGTCCCTTGTCAACTAAACGTGTGGGTTTTGGAAATATATAGATGGAAAAGGTGATGGTAAAGATGATGAGTGCGCAACATTACGAAGTTGAGACTTAGTAAACACGTTATGTACTCATAGGACTCAAATCCTGTCTAATTATCGTATGGTGTGACGAATATCACAAATAAAGTTTAAAATTCAATCAAAGATTAAAAGATAACGAAATAACGGAATGCCAGGAAATGAGCTTGATTAACGTAGGTGTTCAATTAACGATATTTTGTGGCATGAAGTTTACAGAGTTGCAAAGAATACTTACTCCGTTCTTCTCGCAGACTCCACCTGCATTCTTGAGGTCGCCCGTCCATGCCAGACCCAGCGTGCCCATTTCGAAGTCGCGATACGTGAACATGTAGGCCAAGCAGAAGGCGTCGTAGTCCTCCTCTGTAGAAAACAAACAGGAAATGGAGATTATTCTAAAAGCCTTTGAGAATGAATCATGTTTAACACATTCTCCACCCCAAACAGTAATTCAACCACTACAACTATACAGCGTATTCAACAAAACGTGTACGGGCCATTGTTGGTAGTGATCGTCTTGGATAAAAGTGTCTTCTCTCCTAACTCTCCAAGTGTACACAACGTTTAATCCGAGATTAAAGTCACAACAATGGTGTTGGACCGATAACAAGGATGAAGCCTTATTGTAATGCATCATTATCATGGGACCGATTTTCCACAGTTCCAGATTTCGTTTGAATTGTGAATACAGAAACTGAAGCTGCAAAGTACGGTTTTGTTTATTGTGAATCGAAGTTTTAATTAGTGTTCCAACAACGTTCTCTGGACTTATTTTGTATTATTAATGCTTTATTTCCAATTAAAATTTTTAATATAAAATGAAGTTAAGCTAATAATATCATAACAGAAGTATCAACAAAGTTTTGAACTAGTAACACTACGTTACAAATGAAAAAAAAATGCCCACTTCTATGTTAGCTGTTTATTTATTCATACACATCACTTAATAAGAACACGTATGTAGTTTTTCCTACCACACGTACTGTTTCTAGGTACGGTAACTATCAAATATTAGTAAAGTTATTGAAAAGGTTACGTCTCATATACACTTTGCTTTATTTAATTATCAATAATTCGAATGAAAATGACTTTAACCTTATAAAAATATATTTGAACACATTACAATATATTGAACAAAGTATATATTGTATACAAAAAATAAATAACATATTTAACTTCCCCTTTTATAATGGGAAGTATCATTTTGCTTTAAACGCTAGAAGTAATCTCCTAACATAGCTGCATCCTAAGGACCTTGAAACAGATTCATTTTTATTTATTGTCTTCACAAAATTCTTTATTAAGGCGAGTTTTGTAGGCGAGGTAAAACCGCGATTTCGAGTTTTATTTTGAGGCAAAGGAGGGGGCTTGTCTTCGGTATGAGGAATTGGTTTAATTACAGAATCTATAGGAGGCATATTATGGATTTTACATTCACGATATTATACTTCAATTACTTCGAAAAGCCTCTTACATCAGTCATGAAAAAGTAGCAATTGTTGCCGTGATTACTAGGTTCATGTGACAGGTCGTTATTGCAAACGGCATTAACTACTATAGACTAATATGAACAAAAGCTATCCGTGTGTACCTCAAAAACAAGACGTAATAGAACCAAAAGACATCTACTTTCAACATACTGTAACTAACAGAGAGCTATATTAGTACTCAGTTTTTCAGGTACCAAAATCGTGTCACGCAGTGTAATTGAACTTATTTTAAATATATAAATGTAATGATTGATAGTATACATATATATGAGTATGTATCAGCAACGACAAAAATCATAGAATTCTTCTTGCTATTAAATAATGATGAGGCAGCTTTCCCGCTCAGTTTCATGGTAAAACATGATTAGATTTCTTTAGAAGTACAAAGTAATCCCCAGGCTGTCCAAGATTGCCAAGACATAATTTCATGCAACTCTTTTTAAATTGGCGAGTATATATTAATTTATGTAGGCAGAAAATTCGTCTTCCAAACCCCCTTTTTCTGTAAGATTACAATAATAAAGCACGGTAAACGCCACCAGTTAATCACCTTAAACCTCCATCGGTACAAAAGCGCTGCGTTGCGGCAGTCCCGTGACACTCCTCGTTTTTTTCTACTCTCTAAGATAATTATTTAAAATATACAGAAACTTATAGTTTCCTACAGGCGATGTTTTACAGCGTTTTATACATATGCAAAACGGAAACATAGGCAATCAAAGACAAGTAGTAATTTTGGAAACTGTTAATTGAGTGTACATTAAAATACATTAACATAATTCCTTAATACAGAACGTGAAGCAAATATCTTGTGCATCTTTCCTTAAAAATAGCAACGTATCCATTGAAATAATTGAGGTGGTAGCTAGAAGAAGAGCCTATACTTCAAAACTGTTTTGAGAAAAACTCATTGCAGTTTTTTGATAATAGCATTCTGCACCCTGGTAGACCCTTGCCCGTACGCGGGCTGTCGCGCCAAGTACAGACAGAAAGTTATTTTATTATTTATAAGCATTTTATTTGAAAACTACCGGTGCATTTACCTTAGAATAAAATCTTATTCTTATCTTCTAAGTGAACAAAGTTTGCAATATTCTTTAAAGGGATTTTCAAATCCGACAAAAAGTACCCATATGTAAAACAGGGCATATGACATTACGTTTGTGAATAATATAAATACATATTTTTATAAAAAATTAGACTATCTTGATTAAGATATAACAAAGAGGAACATACAAGGCCACGCTATTTCATGTTTCAGGTCACCTCAAGAATATTTCCGTTTTCACCAAAAGCTCTGCTGTGCCTTTATCTTATTTCTCAGCATCTTAATGACATCCCGAATCTAAGTAAACTGTTCTCGAGACTATTTCCTCAGCCTAACTTTATTCGCAGCCCCAGCGCGCGCTACCCCATCTCGTGGCCGAGGGCGGAGTAATTCAGTCCCATTTCCTGTTTCGCAGACAACCAGATATATGGAGGAAGACGCACCAGAAATGGAAAATTCTCGCTGTTCGGCCACAAACTCTGCGCGGAGCCATCTTGGACCTTCTGCGCATGGGAGAAGAGGCGGTTGCCGTCGTGAAATGAAATTACTCATTTTCGTAATTTACAAAGATGCGTTCGAGACGTGTGAACCACGATGCGTGCTGTGTTGAGTAGAAGAATTATGAGAAGGTTGATTGTCAATAAACAAACTTCGAGGGCATTCTTTCCAACACAATGCGCAACATGGACCACACTTCTCGACCTGCTTACCCCAGAAGTTTGTAATATTTATTTTGTACGAACGCTCTACACAAGATAGAGCGTTTGCGCATTTCTTCCTATATTTGACACCAAAGTGGAACACCGGCTTTACAGGTGGTGGATGCAGTTACATCGTCAAATCATAAGGAAGCAGACTTGAATACCGCAAGTCGCTGCGGCAAGTGCTCAGCGTTATGATTGTAGGTTCGAATCGCACGTAATGCTTGATCCCATCCTCTGAGCCGTGGTGTGGATGGCAAACAAAAATTACAAAGCAGTGCCTCATTAATCTTTTTGGTAAAAATTAATCATGTATATAGAGAAAGAAAGAAAGAAAGAAAGAAAGAAATAAAGTGAAAAATAGGGTGAAAAGAGTGAAAAGAGAAAGAAAGAGTAAAAAATAGGGTGAGAAAGAGAAACAGAGAAAAAGAGTGAAAAAGAGAAAGTGAGAAAAAAAGAGATAGATAGATAGATAGAGAAAGAGACAGAGTAAAGGGAAGAAAGATAGAGAGAGAAAGAGAAATAAAGAGAAAGAGAGAAAAAAAGATCTTCCAGGTATCTCCCACTAGTGTGACACCGCCTTGGAGGGGACATTTTTTAAGCTCCCGATTGGTCACCTGGATAATGTCAAAAAGCATACCTATGTGGGGACTCAAACCCTAGGACCCTCCAGACAAAGACAGTGCAGTAACATCAGTTGATGCTCTGAGTAATCCTTGCCGGTATGGTGATTCGACATAGTCGTTGAACGGTGTTTGTAGAGAACAACATGTGGTTGTCGCTTGTCGTGTCGAAATGCGTCACCTTTACATTTTACTTTTATGGCATTGAATTCCACTCCCATTCAATTCAAATACTTTTTCATTGTCGCCTCGATGAGCCTGTGTGACGGGTTCCCAATTATCACTGGGAGACGTTTGTGAAACCATGCTTAGAAAGTTAGATGAAGAGTACAGGCCAATATAAGGGAAGTGGGAATATACACATTTTGAGGAAAGAAAAACTACATCTTGAAAAGATGTTCCGATAACTGATAACTTGCTGTAGGATTTAATCCAACCTAATGAACACTTAACTTCACGTCAGTTCTGGTAGAATGAGGAGCAACGCATTGTCCGTTGAATACACACTACGAAAATTTAAAAATGACATAATTTTGGGTTTTGAAATAACTGTTCCACATCTTAGTGCATTGAATTGTTAAAAACAATAATTGTAACTTCATTAAAAGAACATGCAACTACACGAGCAAAGACTTCATCGGAATGAAGTTCGCTCCATCCCCCCCCCCGTCCGCTCGGCAGCGAGCCCACAACCCCATCGTTCCCGGGAGCGACCGGGAAAGGGGCGCGGGCGGCCAGGGAAGATCGCTCGGGGGGGGGGGGGGGACGTGACGTATTGGAGAGTGCCGGCGATCTCGCCAATCGCGCAAATGTCACGCCGCACTGACATTTGGCCGCTTCCGGTCGGTCGGTGGCCCCGGGGAGAAACAAATGCCGAGCGCGCTTCGCCCCCTCTCCACCCGGCGGTCCGGCGCCGAGCCGCGTTGTCCCATCCCGGCGCGGCGCAGGGGCGATGGCGGAGGCGATGGCGGAGGCGGTTGCGGAGGCGGTTGCGGCGTCAGTGACGGAGGCGATGACGGAGGCGATGGCGGAGGCGGTTGCGGAGGCGATGGCAGAGGCGATGGCACTGCGATGGCGGAGGCGATGGCGGAGGCGATGGCGGAGGCGATGGCGGAGGCGATGGCGGAGGCGATTGCGGAGTCAATGGCGGAGGCGATGGCAGAGGCGATGGCGGAGGCGATGGCAGAGGCGATGGCGGAGGCGATGGCGGAGGCGATGGCGGAGGCGATGGCGGAGGCGATGGCGGAAGCGATGGTAAAATCTGCCTAAACCGAAACTTATACAAGCCGCAATCCTGCAACCGGAAAATTTCTCTGGCCCGCGAAGATATATAGTATTTTCCATAGCATAAAACGGAATCTGTCGAACGCGGAAACGGAACGGTTTTTCATGTCCTCCGGAGGGGGGGGGACTTTGAAAAGTGAATTCCTGCGAATTTAATGCGATTGACAGAGACACGGGATTTTCTTAATGTAATGAATGCATCTGCAAGTCTGTTTTAAATACTCTATCCCACGTGATGTAGTCGTGGCAACCACACTGTGAAGAAGAGGGGAATCAGCTGACAGAATTTGATCTTGTTACATGTCTCTCAAGGTGTAGTCCGTAGGGAAAATTCTCCCCTCCTCACTGAGCGTGAGGTGGTGTACGGGCATGGCTTTTATTCGCACGTCTCCCTGTCCCACGTTCAAAATCGCAACCCCTCCGCCTCACAACGAGTTAAACAATACGAAAACAAAAAAACTGTAACATTCTCTAAAATTAGATGAAAAAGTCAAATTTATGGAAGCAAGAGAAAATCGAAGCTGTCAATGAAGAATGGTTAATATTCATTAATTGGTGATTTCCTCCATTAATACGTTATATGTAAATTTATTAATCATAAAAAATCATGCAATTTTTACTTTAATTACTTCTTTACTTACATTAATTTACTAGTTTCGGAATAGAAATAGCAATATCGTAAGAGTCGTTAAATGGGCAACTCTGCATAAAACGGGAACCTCCCTAAACTGGAACTTTTTTTGTCACGATCGATTTCAGTTTAGACAGATTTTACTGTATTTGTAATTCTATAGTGCTGAGAATTAATTTATTAACTTCTCTTGTACTAACACATCACAATTACAATTTTCATAATATTTCTAGCAATAATAATATACTTTTAACTAACATTTTCGTAATTAAAACTGTACCTAGATTAAATACTATTATTTATACCGTTTTAATGAATTAATACAAAAAATCATCGATTTAAAACTGACAATGTTTTACCCTTTAACTTCTTTACAATAAAAAGGAAGAAAATTTTATAGAACATGAATAAATTCAAAATATTTCAAAACCCATAATTGTATAGCTAGCGCAACTTACCATCACCTACCATCCGCTAACGACATCCGATCCTGTCGTCGCTGCCCCGCCCCCTGTCATGCCAGGCGACCCGCCCACGAGTGCACCAGCGCCCTCTCTAGCGGTCAATTTGGAATTCGCCGCCGCGCGCGGCGCCCTCGCCAGTGAGCCTATTACGCGAAATGCAGCGCCGATGAGGTTTTTAACGCGGCGGCGGCGGCCACCATCACGAGCCGTCTCATCCGGAGAAAATATTGCACAGCTAAATAAATTATTAGACGCGAACACGCCGGGCGAGTGTTATCGGATTGGGGAGCAGCGTCGCTGCGGGCGATTTTTTTCGCCTCGTTCGTTGGTTGTGCGCCGGTACTGTTCGCGTTGAATGTCCGTTTACATTGCCTTGCTCGCGTGCGTTTATTGTGCTGGTATTAATAGCAAGCAAAAAAAAACTACATTTAAAAAAGTTATGGAGCCCAATTCACGGCTGCGTGGTGAGGAGCCGTCATCAGCATACGCAAAACAAAGGCAGAAAGAGAATCAGAACATTTTGAATAATTGAGAACCACATAATCGAATGCGCAACGTACATTTTAAAATGCGTTCTTTTTGGATGAGTATCCTACACTCTTCTTAAGACACTTTTAAAATGGATATGATCTTATGAAATTGAAAGATTTATCTCTACTTTTTTACATAAAATTTGTAAGTTCGTTGTTTCTACACACCGTTTTTAATGATCAACAGAAAAGTTTTAAATACAAAATATTTATACTTTTGATAATGATAAAAGTACCATTTAATTTTGTTGTAAAAGAACAAGAAAAATAATATAATAATTACATAAATTTCCTGTTCAAAATGTACAATTCCATATTTCTTTCTTATTAATTAATTTGATGCTTAATTGTCCCTATGGAAGTTAACAGAATATTTGAGCTCAACATCCTTTCACGTTTTATGTACTTCTACTCTCTGAAGAAATCTAAACTCGTTAATTCTCAAATTACTATAGATTTTAATATTATTCGTACAATTTTTTCACTACATATTTTCTAATAAACACAAGCATTAAACAAAAACTTAATTTTAAGAAAACAAATAAGAAACTATTAAGTAACTGTTATATTCATTTTGGCTGTCGGGAGCAAATTATAAGATAATAGGTTGAAATTTTGTGAAACTATAAAAGAGTTGAGCTACAATTCGTATTTAGACCTTTTTATGATCTGGGTCAAAGCCTGAGATATTCTTAAAAAACGAAGGAAACAAGTATTTTTTATATTTTCTTCTTCTTTTTTGTTGATGAGCACAATCGGATACAAACGCCTCAAAAAAATCTCCAATTATCCCTATCATCTATAGAAAATCGCAAAAGTGATTGAAGTCAATATTTATAGGCGCAATGATGTTAAAACAATTAAATTTATATAAGAAGCTTTAAACACGTTTGTTCACTTGTGTGGTATTCTAAATAAATCGATTCAAATCCGGCGAAATAATTTTATATTTCAAAGAAAGTTTTCAACATACAAATTTTTTATCCCCGGGGGTGGGGGAACTTTTGCCTACCTCATTACGAAACCCCGTTTTAAATACAAAAGTTACAAATGTGACATTTGCCCCTAATTAGTAGGCAACTCGTCATGCAATGGCGTTTGGCAGGCCACGCTCTGATGCAAGAAAAAAAAAATTGTGAACAGCCAAACACAAATGCGCAGTGAGAAACTTACCAATCAAAGAGAAATGTCACAAGAGTAATTTCGTTATACCTGCATAAGGAAAGAGAATCAATAATAATCAAAATAAATATTACAAACTTTTAGAGCTTGTAAAGGGGTAAAAATGTTCACTTTTTGCCAATGTACATGCGGTGAAATTTCTTGTAATTGAGTTACACACGAGACATTTTACCCAGATGGCAGGCAACTTCATATGAATAGAAGTTCGGTCGAATTTATTCCGACGTAATCAATTAAATTTCATGTACCTTCCGCACATGTACGTACATACGGAGTTCACTCACGTGCGGAAGGTACATGAAATTTCATTGATTGCATCGGAATAAATCGGGCCGAACTGGTGTATGTTCATTGACAAAACGTTAACATTTTCGACCCCGCCACATACCCTAGAAATTTGAAACATAATTTGTGAAATACCTGCAGAAAAATGAAAGTATTAAATTAAATTGACATTAAAAACTCCTTTATGTGATGCTTTAAAGTGCTTCTACGTGGGCAATCATTCTTGCCAGCTATCTGAAGGCCGAGTCATCGGTGATGTGTAAACATTAGCCAGCGAATTTTGTCAATATTTGCATGTCACCATGAAGTGCACGACAATATAATCAGTGACAGGTACGTAGGGCAAAGATTGCAAAAAACAAAGCACTATTTCAAATTGCAATATTTCCGCGAATTTTCATCATATTTGGTAGCAAGAAAAGTTTTTCACGATTCGTCGAATTCTAATTTAGTGACGCGGAATGTAATGTTTTCGCATTTACTTCGATGACCAAAAAGTAAATAAAAATATTGTTATGAGAACCTCATCCGTTGACCACAAGAGTGCTTTTAATAACAGCTAACTGCGTTTTTATTTCTCTATGTCTGGAACTACTCAGTTCAATACACGCTATCTCTATGAACGTTTTTGTCTGCAAAAGAAAGAGGAGTTCTAAACAGAAATGACTATAGCGTACGCAGCTCTGCACACTGAGATTCGTTTTTTTTAAATGTTTCTGTTTCTGCATTTCGAGCAGAATGAAAAGCCGCATTAATTCCAGGATAAAAGTCCAAGACAATAGCCTTTGTTATCTAGTCGCAACTATTTAAAATACTGCTGAAAGAGGAAAGCAACCATCTCTTGCGATAAGGCTTGACAACATTAATTATTAGTTAACAATAGAAAATAAGGTAATAAAGACAAAAAGCAAATTGACGCAAAATAGTAATATTTTGTCAGGAATATTTGGCGAATATTGTCTGTCGTGTCGACATTTGATGATTTTGAGAAATTAATATGTTTTACTTTAGGAGAGACATGATTTAGTTCCATTTTGTAACTTTACGTCTATTCTCATGATGCAAGTGTTGAAATATCCCTCGAAATAATGCATATGTAAAATTCGAGTATCTTTGGTTTCGATCCAAAGTTTAGAAGATTATCCCAAAGTAGCTGGATAATTTGAAGACATTACCTGATTTGGAAACGGGAAGACGACTTTCAAAATTAACAGAGTAAATACGAAGTGAGAAACCAAAATATGTCCCAAACAGTATAATTCATAATTTTGTGGCAGAAGGATATAAAGGTACTTAAGTCGATACGTTTATATAGGAGTTTAAGAACTTTTACCCAGCGACCACAGAATTTAGGCGTTCCAGTTTACTCAGGAGGCGCAATGGTTTGTGATGGCTTTGATGTGCTGATCAGCAGGAAGGTTTTTGCATCGCCTTTGGCACTTATTACATGTTTTCAGCGGATGGGTTTGATGTTGATGAGAATAACGGATAATCACTTAAGTTTTCCAGTTGCTACAGCCATCCAGTTGCCTGTGTTCAGCTAAATCCAGTTCATTATATCACCGTCCTGCGGCTGAATGATTATAGGCGTACAAACAATTGTTTCTGTACTACATCAAGTTCGTATCCAAATGCTAATAACAACGGAGCTAAGACTTATAAAAGCGACAGAGGGAGGCTGTAGCAAAGATTGTAAAATAAGTGTAAAATAACAAGTATAAAATAATATGATGTTAAATGAGGATGGTGTATGTTCCATTGCGCACTTTTAATGTCGGATAACGTGTAGCATGGACACGTCTGTCGATGTCTGTACATCAGAAAGAGAGACAGCACGAGAGATGAAATTATTGGACTGATAATTCTAGAGAAATGAAATAATTGAATAGTGAAATCTCGCTATGAAACAAAATAACGCCATCGCTACGTCCGAAGCGCTTGAAACGTGAGCTCTTCCGGGATTATTGCTCTATCCATCAGACTCTAGAGGGATATTTTCCCAAAACGCATTTTGCAATACCTCATAACAGATGTTTTGATGAAACAATAATCTGCACGTGGGGGAATACATTGGATCTTTATAACTATAAATCGGGCTACATTTCTATCGTCAGGGAGAAATGAAAAATAATTCAACTAGAGGATTAATCAAAAACAAAATCCTCATAGTAGTGAATTTGAACAAGTGTGGAACTCTCGCACGTAGAAACCTGATCCCTCCCCTCTCCCTCGACTCCATATGAAGGAAAAGATACACTAGTGCAACGTGTTTTAGTTGAATTAGACATAGTGCACGTTCCACGCTTACCACCTAGTACCTAGAAGGCCGAACCCCCCAAAACGTCACAAAAGGTCTACAAAGACTTCCGATTCTAGATTACGAGGTGAGGGAGCACATGCGACGAGTTTGGTTCTAAAAAACAGGTTTTAAAGTCCTTCAATGTTCAATTTCAATTTACCACGACCCGTGTCTTAGGAAACAGACCCTTTAACCTTGCCACGAGGGCGGACTGTATTTGCGCCTGTTAATCGATACGCGTCATTTTACAAATTCGTAGGTTAAAAATCGAAAGTACTATTCGTCATCTCTCCGTGAACGTCTCTTTCTTTTGACATCATATTCGACATGAGTGGTTGATATTTATAGTTGCAAACAAATCTATTCTACAGAAATAATTTAGATGACGGTAATAAGAGAAATGTGGTGACTTTCACTAGGCTTACTTACGAGTTGAATAGGCAAAGGTGTAGAGTACTGGAAACTGAAAGAGTGAAATTATAGCTATAAATAAATACAAATTTTAAAGCGTAAATATGATACATATTTTAAAGCGTAAATATTTTATATTAAATAAGTTTATAAAATGTTTTGAGTCAGAAAGCACTTAGAATATCTCCATCAAAAAGCCTTCGTTCAAGTTCAGCGGCTCCCGCAGTCGGACAGCGGTTCGCAAGCAGAGAGACAGCTCCGCCATCGGCAGCGGGCTGAGCGCACGAGTCCCCTCCCCCGCCATCGCCCACGTAAAAACTCCCACCCGTGGGACGCGGCGCGGCGGGGCGTGGCGTGGCGGGGCGGGGCGGGGCGGAGCGAATCTCTCCCTCGCGGGGCGATAAGGGCGCGCGGGCAGGAGACGGATGCCCCGCGGGCGACAGGGCGCGATTCTTATCGGCGCGCGACGCGTTTGTCGTCATCCGTCAGGCGGGCGAGATACGTCACAATGCCCCCGCACGGCGCCCCTCTGCCGCTCGCCGTCCCCGCCTCCGTGTGCACGGCGGGACGTGGGAGGAGATGTGAAAGCGCGGGACGGCGCGGCATTTCGGAGCCGTTTTCCTCCGCAAGGTGCGAACTATTTGTTTCCGATTCTCGTTCTTTTGGTGACGAACGAAGTGCAGTGAGGACAGTCTTTTACATTGCTCTCTGCAATTGTGATGGAGGTGCTGAAGCGCGGGCGATGAGAGAGAAACGAAGGCCGTACTGCTGGGATGATAAAACATCTCTATCCGAATGTATTGTCTTTTGGCAATCCATTCGCATTTATCAAGGCGATGCGATGGCGTTGTTGTTCTACAATGGTACAGCTTATTGAGGAAAAATTGGGATTGTGTCCACTGCGATGCCAATGGTGAAAATGACTGGGCAAATTTTATCAAATCAAAAGAAAAATACTGTTAAATATGATGGAAAAGAAGAAAAATTGCAATTGCAACGTGCGGAAGTATGATAGAAATAGAGAAAATTATAGTAGCCTATTTATGCAATTATAAAAAATGAGGTAATGAACGAACAAATCCCACGCAAACCCTTCCGAGGAGTACATCGAAGGCAGATGAGGTAAGAAATAAAAAAATGTGTCCCTTTGGCGGTCCTCTATTCCTTTGTCTCAAAAAGAAAAAAAAACAACTTATCTATGCATGCTACAAGCAGTTCACTTCATGAATGCATAGACCTGTCGAACTCGCAAGACCTCATCACTAGTGAAGCAAGCTTATCTTCAAGATGATTATTAATAATAATCGTCTCTAAGTTTTATACAAAGAAAACGCAATTAGGACGCAATAACACATTTTTAGTGTAATTACTGTAAAAGCGAAGTAAAAATAACAGAAGGTGCGATCAGAAAATGAGACAAAGTTTTTAGAAACTGGAAGAAACACGAAAGCTTCAAATGGAAGTTATTATCAGTCTCATAAGCGGGATAAATACAAAGCGGTAAGAGGAGACACGAACGATACGGCGTTAAGAGTACGTAATCACAATTCTGAGCCAATAAGGTCTACTATCTTCACCAGGCTGCGGTTAAATGACGCCATACACTCCTCGCCAGATACCCTTCCTGTCAATTTCACAGAACACTAAGTAGCGAGGACGAATGTGGGGGGTACACGAAAACATGGACCAACGAGTATAATGAATTTCAAAGAAGAAAACATACCTTATTGTGTGCAAAGCTAAAATAGCAAGATAACAACAAGCTGTTACATGTTAGGCGGGTAAGAGTGTTTCTACATATGTGGTCAAAAATTAAGAACGTTTATCCGCAGGAATGTCTGTCCAAGTTGTCTTTTCTTTCAACAGCGCTGAATGTGTTGACGAAACCATTAGAAGCGTTAGGAGAAGTGTTTGAACGAATAAACAGAATGGGAATAAGGTCGCGTATAGAGCATTAATCAGGCTAATGTGAAAACCTCTGCCTGCCAATACACACCGTGAATATTGCTAAATGTGCGCTTGGTGTGTTTGAGGGATGATTACACATAATGAACAGAAATATCTTGTTACGAACAGTAAAGCAAAAATTTAATGATTTTTTTTACGAATTGGCATTATAATGAGCGAGATGTATACTGTACTTCAGCCAAGAATGAAAGTGCTTGGATATAATGGGGTTATATGCGTATCTGAAAACGAACAAAGCCGGAAGAAGGGTATCAACCGAATAACTAGAGGTGCCATTCGCAGTCTTTATATTATTTAAGGATTACATAATGTTTTAAGATTTTTGGATCCTTCAAAATGTTTCCGACAACAAAAATGTTTCACTATACTGGGATTCGAACTCAGGAACCTAGATCTCCTCATCACTTCATTTATCCGCTACTACAAAACCCCTGAACGAACGTTCCTGAAGCTTTGGAAAGAAAGTGGAAAATCTGTAATTGTATAAAACAAGTAATTTTAATGAAAATTGGATCTAAAGATCTTAAGTTGAAAAACGGATTTCATTAAGAAGAAAAACTTTTTTCGTCAATATTGTAGTTGTAGGAAAATGCCGAAATTTTGGAATACACATAGAATTCGGTAAAATTTGGATCTGCGCAATTTTTAAAAGCGTTCCTTCCTCTACTCGAGAAAAAATTAAAGAAAAAATGTTGAACCATGCTTGACAACATTTTTAAAATGTCGTTAGGGCTTAGTGTAAAATACCAAGAATCCCAAAAATAAAAATATTCGCTGTAAGTTTAAACGCCCGCGACATCGAACAGGAGTAATGCTAATAAGTTTGGAAGAAATTTTGCAAAATATTCTGTGAACGGTTGACGTATGGACAGGCAGACGTTTTGCCGTAATACAATTTTTCGGTACCAAGGATCCGCAAATCGTGGATTCTAACTGTCCAATGTATTAGAGAAAGAATTTTACAACAAACATGTGCAACAATGATATCTTTGGTGCGATTGTTGTGGTGGAAAAATCGCCACTTTTCGCTGCAGTATTACAAAACTTTCTCTAAGGTACGTAAACAGTAGGCAAGAAAGTGAAAACTACAAATGTCTTCAGGAACTGTCGTAGAATGCTAATCGACATTGCGTACATCTTGAATGTAATGACACTTATCAACGGCATTCGATAATCGGCTTTTTGCGATATATATTTGGTGTTCATTCATCATCATTTTTGATTACACACAAAAAGAGAGAATGGCTTACAAGTGAATTTAAATACGGGAGGTACATGTGATTTGATATAAACACATCGTCAGTGGGAGTATTTCGATCACATGTATGCTCATGTTTAGTGAGAGCTCTTAGGATTCTCACAGGAGATATCCGTGTATTCCCCAAATAAGAGCCGCATCATGCTTAGCATGCATCACGCCGCCAGGTCCACGGGCACGGTGTTGGCAGCAGCGGCAACAGTTGAGGCCAGGGCCACGCCCCCGCAGCGGTGGCGCCTCCGGGATCGCAGATGCAGTGCCAAGTGGGGGCGGGCTCGGAAGAAGCGACGGCGAGCGGGGCAGCACGCGTGGCCGGCAGGGAGGGGCGCGGCGCGAGCGCTGAGAGGCCATGAGGCGAGGCGGGGCCTCGGCCGAAGCTGATCGTCGTCCAGGACGGGCGCCGGGTAGGGCGCTGCGCCGAATCGGATTGAGGGCGATGGCCCGTGGGTGACGAGATCAGGCAGGGATGGGCGGATCCTGGCACGACGGGGTAGGTGGATTGACTGTTTAACCGAATGTCGGACCGTGTGTCGGGTCGCGCGTTGGACCGCGTGTTCGACCGAGTGTCGGGCTGCTCATCGGGCCGAGGGTTGGGTTGCGTGTCGGGTCAGGTGTCGGGTCAGGTGTCGGGTCAGGTGTCGGGTCAGGTGTCGGGTCAGGTGTCGGGTCAGGTGTCGGGTCAGGTGTCGGGTCAGGTGCCGGGTCAGGTGCCGGGTCAGGTGCCGGGTCAGGTGCCGGGTCAGGTGTCGGGTCAGGTGTCGGGTCAGGTGTCGGGTCAGGTGCCGGGTCAGGTGCCGGGTCAGGTGCCGGGTCAGGTGCCGGGTCAGGTGCCGGGTCGGTGTGTCGGGCCGGCTGTCGGGCTGCGTGTCAGCCTGCGTGTCGGGCTGAATGTCGTGCCGAGTGTAGAACCAAGTATCGAGAGGAGTACTAAGTGTCGAGAGGGCGGTCGTAATGACGGGATTCAGGCAAGGCCAGGCGCTCCGCACCGACTCAAGCCTCCCTCTGGTGGCTTTTCGACCTCTAGCCGCCCTGATTGCCAGGCCACCTCCCACCAAGACACGTGGCGGACGCGTGGAGCCGACAGGGGCAATCTCCTCCTGTCGTCGGCGCGAGCGGCGCCGAGCGGGCAATTAGTGCTAAGTGAAGTTCCGCTACTCGCTCCCCCTCGCCGCGCACCCCGACTCGTGGCCGACGGCCGGCGCCCGGCGCGTCACCTTGAGGGGGCGCTCTTCATAAGCGGGCGTCCAAGCACCTGGAGAACATACAGAGCAGGGCCCTCACGGACGCAGGGCGGGCCATGTCACGAGGGGTCCACAGGCTGATGGAAACGAACCTTTTACGAAATACAAGGAAATAGTAGAAAGTATTGTGACTATTCCACTCGTGAAATTAAAACCAATACGAAGTGTTTAACTATACATACAAAATGCCCCATTCAGGGCGGCGTAACTCAAAAACGTTATCGCTTTTTCTATCCAATTTTTCTTACCGCTTGTATCTACTGGCCAATCATAAATTGTGACTCACCCATCTTAGGAGGTGGTATACTTGGATCGTTATGTCGGTGTTGAATAAACAGCGTATGTATTATTAAATAACATCTGATTTTAACATACGCTTTCAGTAATTTTCAATATCTGGTGCATTTTGGGACTCTGTTGGTCATACTTTCACTCATGGAATACTCCTATTAAATACCACTCGTGCTTTGGAAATTCTCAGATAAATCCCCTCCTCACTTCACGAGTCGGGAATTTGTCGACAATTTCCAAAGCACTCGTGGTATTACCTATGATAAATTATTTTTAACAGTAATTTGAAGTACACTAATGCATTAATGCTGCTTCTTCCAATTTTACTTGAAGTACAAGAGAGGAATATCCTTTGATAAGGAGGAAGATCACGAATAATGAACATTGATGATTATTGTTACATTGGCGTGAAGAACATGTAGATACGAAATAAGTAATAAATAATTGCAAATTTTACGCGAACATTAACTCATTAAGTTTTTTTAAAATAGAAAAGATAGTTAAGAGTCATAAATTAATAGTGTATTGGGGGACAGATGCAGCAATACAATGAAATCGCGTGTCAAAGTTTGGAACATTTTATTGGAAAAAAACTGAGAGTATATCTAGATTGTTCGGTTTAGCAAGTGTGAGGAATAAGGAGACATTTTGCTGGTGAGCCAAACACCAAAGGCAAGGTCTTGAAGGATGAGAGTGCGATGAGGGTCGTTGGATCTGATGGATTCGAGCAAGGTAGTTCCATTCACGATCTCATGAGTTGTAGATATGGTATCTAGAGTGTGCACCTTCACGTGAAGCCAGCGAAGAAGCGGTGTTGATGTGAAGATATAAAACAAGATGAAGTTGATATAAAAGAAGAACCAATTTAGTACAGGTTGCACTAAAATGGTACATAGTACATAAACGAAAAGTGGGAGGAAGAAGACATGAAGGATAGTTGTGTAAGCCGAGATAGAGACTTTGCATAGAAATCATGAAACGCATTTGCAGCTTCCTTCACGCACAGTACGACCGAGTCGTACGAGTCGGCATGAGGACTCGTGCTGGACAAAATCGGACACAATTGCACCAAAAACCATCATACTATAATATTTTTATGCTTTAAAATCAATTGTTTCAAACAATAACAACAAGAATAACATGTTAAAAATTGAAAATGTGTAATTGAAAATAAAACTCGTAAAATTTTTATGTAAATCCTTGTTTTTCTAGCGTATTAGCAAGGCTTTTGTGTTTTGAAAGCTTGTTTGTGCGTAAATGTCACATACACAGTATTCTGTAACAAACACGAAAACACCGTGTTCGTGATATCTATACTGATAAAATTGAATTCAATGACATGTAATCGCCATCGGTGCACAAAAAGTTGTCTGTGAATATATATGAATATATAACAGGATCTGCTTCAGGATTGTCGCAGTGTCTTTGCAAGGTTCAAGATTAATGCAACACAAATGCAGAAAATAAATAATTTTAAATAATGTGTTGGTAGATGCACCGCGATCATTATATTCCGCCTGTCGCTACAGAAACATTGGTTCCTAATATGTTTCGCCAGAGGCCAGTTGCGGTGCGGCAGAACGGCTACCTAAAAGATTCCACAGGCCATTAGCAGTACTGAAGATAAACATTGTTAATCTAATAGCAATGAATTATAAATATAATATTTTATTAAAATTTTAACCAATTAGATTACAAACAATAATCTTAATCTCTGTTTAAAAAAAAGTATTATTCTTCCTTTTTCACCAGATCTGTTTACGAAGAATGCCAGGAAAACGTCAGGTTCTTTGCTAGTAAATCATAACTATAACTTTCATTTGATATTTTCAATAATTAAAATAAAATCAGTAGTTGGGAAACAAAGACTGGTTGATCATATCTTCGTTTCATTCGACGCATTAAAACATGTTTTACGCCTCCCTTATGTTGTAGCGAAGATTTACCCATTTCTTTTAGTTTAATCGTCATCTCATTCAACGACTTGCAAATAATAGCAATCTAAAACTGCACTATTTTATTACTTACTCTTACATACAATCACAAAATCAATACAACTGAAAAACTAGTAGTGATACAACAGCACATACTTTCCCCCATTATTTCTAAATTTGCTATTTTAGAAAAATTAGAGAATTAACAAAACTGAGGCCAACGGCATGACCAGACCGCGCGCTTTTTGTTCTTTACTACAAAAATACTTAAACAAAAAATTCAAACCATTTTTGAAAAAAGTTTGGAAATGTTGAAGGTCACGAACTCTACCCCAAAAATTAAAATATCAATTTGAAATTCAAGGAGCCGGCACGTCTTTCGCGTCGAACGGGAAATTACGATTTTGGTGAAAACCCTATATAAGGTCTAAACGCTAGCGTTGCTCACAGACAGAGACGTGGAGACGAGCAAACGGTTGGTGGTAAACCAATTTATCGGACTTTCGGACAAACAAAACATTGATTGTGGCTACAGATCATGTTACGAGACCGCACGAAAAGTGTAATCTACATACACGAACAAGAATTATTCTCTTTTTCTGATTTGGGAACCTACAACAGGAATGTTTCTGTCGAAAAATTATTGCTGGGTTTTGCTGCAGCATTACGTAACTTTCTCCACACTTCGCATTTAGTGTGCAAAAAAGTACTAAGCACTTGGGAGGTTTGCATCGACGACTTGTCTGCTTAGGGAGTGGGCGTGCCCGGCGGCGGCGGCCTTTCATGAACACGCGTCGACGCGAGCGGCGCTTCTCTCTCGGGTCGGCGGGAGCGCAGTATATCTCTCTCTCCGACGCGAGAATTCAGATCGTAAAACCCGCCTTTTATTTCACGCGCCTGCGCTGAATTTCAAATCTCTCGCTGAAAATCCCCGGGCCAAAAGAAAAACAGTTCTCCATCAGCGCGCTATCGCCTGCGACGGTGCGTGGACGCGAACAGTTTCTTCGCGTCTCCGCCGCCCGCTCCGCCCGCACCGCCCGCTCCGCCCTCGCCCTCCGCGTTGACGAGGCCTCGCGCCCCGCCGTCGCCCGCTCGCCCTCTGCGCCGCGACCTCCTTTCGCACGCATCAGTCTCCTGCGCGAGAAGTCGGCGCAAATGGCGCTCCCGGCTGCGTCTTCTGCATTGCTATCAGGTTTTGGAGTGCTTTCTTTTTTTTTAATTCTACGAGTACTTAGCGTCAATGAGGTATCAATGTTTCATTATTCTTGCAAACTAGCTAGTCGCGCCACAAATGTACTCCTTATGAGCTACGTCACCATTACACACTTTTGCACAAGTAAAACATTTTATATCTTATCCGACCTACATTTTTTTCAGATTCCATATCGTATTTCATTGCTCCTTTGTCCTTCAAAACTTGCTTGCCACTTCTATGCGTTGAAAACTTATTTTATTCTTTATGTGCATTCGAATACTTTTACTTTACCTCTTTTATTCTCATTCTCTTCGATTTTACATATTTCCACCTCTAACGTTATATCATGTTTTTACTTCTTTAACTTTTTCACGAACACTCTTGGAAGTATTTCATATATCTCGTTCCCGCCCTTTCTTAAAGTCCATTTCACATATTCCGTTCCAATAGGCGACAAGTTGACCACTTCTCTCACTGTCGTCCCGCCATCTCGCTCTCCGCCCATGCCTCCCCCCCCCTAACCGTCTCTCCCCTCTCGCTCACCGCGTCCATCACGTCGCGCCTGCTCCTTCGCGCCCATAAATTCGCCTCCGCCGCCGACGCGGTATTTTCTGCGACTTTCTTCCCCCAGAAAGGTAGCGGCGGTGGCAGTGGTGGGGGAAGTGGCGGTTGCGGTGGAGCTGACGATGGAGCGGAGGTGCAGACGGTGGCGATGGCTGTGTAAATGGCGGGGGTGGGGGTGGGGGCTGTAGAGGTAGCGTCGGCGGCGGAGTCGTAGATGGAGAAGGAAGCGGAAGTAGAGAAGACGGAAGGAGGGGTGGAGGTGGGGAAAGAGAAGGAGGCGGGAGGGATACGGAGGTAGAGGAGGAGGAGGAGGAGGAGAAAAAGAAGAAGAAGAAGGAGGAGGACACGGAGGAGGAGGAGGACACGGAGGAGGAGGAGGAGGAGGAGGAGGAGGAGGAGGAGGAGGAGGAGGAGGAGGAGGAGGAGGAGGAGGAGGAGGAGGAAGTGAGGGCCGAGACGGAGGAGGAGGAGGAGGAGGCGGAGTGAAGGTGCGATAGAGAATTGGAAGGGCAGAAGGGATCGAGGGCGGAGGTGGAGGCGAAGGCGGCCGTGGAGGCAGAATCGGAGGCGGAGAGGCGGCGGAGAGGCGGCGTCGGGAGAGGGCGGCGCCGCAGGTAGGGCGCGATCCGTCATCGCCGCCCGCCCGATCGCCGAGCGCCCGCCGCGTTTCCGAATTTTACGTTCGGCCGGGGCGCGGCGGGGGAGGAACGAGGCGGATTAGGGCGCTCGGGAGCGCCGAGGGCGAGCGCCTCGAGGAGGTGATAAAGGTTAGGAGGGCTGATGGCAAAGGGTGACGACGGACGTCAACGGCCATGGAGCACACTTACGAGTATGATGCCGTTTTTGGTAAGTACGCATAGTGCATTTAAAGAATATTCACTAGCATTATTGTACATATGTCAAAACCAAATTAACTATTTTTAGTTACTTTTAAAATACGAGAATACATATTTTGATTTAACATAAATATATGAAATTGCATGTTCTTGTCGTAAGTGACGAAACTATGCAAACATGTTTTGCGAGAAGTTTAGACCAAACGATTTCAGGATCCATTTTCAATGTCAAAAAATGGCCGTCTTTCGAAGACAAGGTCGTGTTTTAAATATCAGAAAAATATGGAAAATTTGAAAAAGGTTATAATTATTTTACTCCCAAGAAGTGATGTCGGCACAGCCTCCACATAGACTGATTCGTTAGGCACTTTCAAATTTGGCAACACATGAGAAAGCTACGCTACGAAATGCTTTTGACTTGTCAGTTGGCCGCCAGGGATCGGCATGACTCCGGTGTCTGATTAGAACGATAACTGACGGAGGATCCAATTTTGACCGAAAGTGTAGAAGGCGGGATTTCCCCCGTTCGAAACTGCCTCCACAACATGAGTTTGAAAAAGAATACGCATTAAAAATATTTCACCCATCTATGCCAATAGTCAGCAACAAGGAAGATGATAAAGAGAAGCACAAATCTTGTGATATTTGATTCGGGATGATAATATGAGCAGTAGGTACAAAATAGTTTGTGAGCGGAAGAG
Source organism: Gryllus longicercus (assembly GCA_038098605.1). Classification (NCBI taxonomy): domain Eukaryota; kingdom Metazoa; phylum Arthropoda; class Insecta; order Orthoptera; family Gryllidae; genus Gryllus; species Gryllus longicercus. The sequence goes on along the minus strand of JAZDUA010000620.1, from coordinate 69,898 downwards.
TGATGTTAATCGATGACACATTGAGAAATCAATGCAAAAAACGAAGCCGAAGGGCGGTTTTCTGTGCCCAAAAGAAAGCGAGGTGTGAGGGGCCAAGAGGGGCTGAAGGGTGAGAGGGTGAGTGACGTGGAGGGGGTGGGCACAGCTGTGGCGTGGACTGCGAATGCAGGTGGCGGGGCGGCGCGACCCGCAGCCCCGGATCGAGCAGGGTGCGGAATGGCTGTCGAGAGATGGAAGCGTGATCGGAAAATTAGATGAGGCCGGAAAATTGAGTAGACGTAACGTACTTTTTGGGAGAAATGTCTTGCCATTCAAATGCCTCCTTTATTTTAATGCAACACTCTACATAAAGTAGGTCAGACTTATGTGTTCGTATTATTATGCTACTCGAAGCAGAACGGTATAAGAGATCGTTTTTGCGGGGAATATTTTTGTTGAAGAATTAACTCGTATGGGAAATATTCTCATAAATGTCTGACTGTCAAAATACGAATTGCATGTTCCGAACAATCTCATTCTTTGTAGCGGGCAAATTTAAAAGGAAACAATATATCTACAGTCCGCAGGCATCAAAGAGCAAAAACGCATCAGAACTGAAGATGTTATTGACAACAACACATTTGTCTACATATCCCAAGAACTGAAGTATTAAATCATAAAATCCTCAAAGACATCAACATTTATTATAGACTACTGGAGAGTTCATAAAATATACTACTAGGAAAGGCGCCAAACTTAATATTATGGCAAAACCCCTTTGAGACATGACAACTTCAGTATGCAGCTTTATTTCTGCTAGCTGTAAATTGTTCTTTAACATGCAGTACGATTATTTTGAATGTTAAATAATATTTATTTATGGTATGAGGGCTAAAAGTATCTTTTTATTTTGCGAGTAGGAAAGGTTGCGACAGAGGCTGATAGGCTGAGTGCTGCAATCTTGCGAGCATAATAAACCCACATTCATCACGTGTGTCGCACACTATGTTTTAGACAGCCTCACTTTGAATTTATTTTAATTCAGGTATATAAAACACTTATTGATAAATGAAGTGCAGTAGTAGCTGATGCGACGAGGCAAAACAATTTTGTTTTCTTTGTTACTTTCACGGTTTTTTCTGAACACTTGATCATCGTTTCACTTTTAGCACTCCTGTTAAAAATTGAACTTTCAGCTTTCTATGCACGCACTGAAACATCCGATGGCTGTGAAAAAAAGCGAATTTTCAACGATGCATAACTAATCGTTCAACAAGTTTGAGAAATAATATAATACAAAATATACAGGCCTCAATCATAAATCCATAAAATCCTTTTGATGTTTGTTAATATAATTTGCCGTATTGTTCGGAGAGCGTGTAATCTACGTAAATTATAATCATTATCTAAATGTATTATTAGTAAATTAGTAATTAGAATTACTGCAGAATCAAAGGTTACCTGAGTATTGTGTGGCGTTATTAAGAAGAGCAAAACAGCAGCTTTCGGAGGCAATAACAAACCCCACAAGGAGGTTTATAAAAAAAACTAATGGTAAAGAATTAAAATCATTAGTTCACGAAGAAAGTTTATTTAAATACTCTTAAATTATATGAAATATAAACCACCATTTCAAAGACATTTTTGGTACTAAACAAAATATGCAATATCTATTGAATTTTTACATGTTTATTAGGCGTGTAACAAGATGTCACGGCAATATATTTTGTACATTCACAATTTATTGGGTTTATACAACAGAAATCCTTTGCACCATCTATTTGAAATATTAATGCATTTATTTTGCGTTGTATTTATTCAAATCCTGTAAATTAATTAAACATTGTTTTAACCATATTTTAAAGTATTTTTTCAAAAAAGGATTAACATTTCTAATATGGTAATCCAATGTTTACATTCCTGGTCATGATGGCTAATGCTAATTCTGAAGCCTATAATGATTTTTTGAATTGCCGCACATAATTTCTAAGTGGTCAACTCGAAAACGTTTCTCTTATAACATATGAATATATACATCTAATTTCTGTGGATGTGTTTGTGTGTTTTCCAGGAGAGAAGAAATAAAAACTGAAAAAAAAGAGCGCACTATTTACGGTTTGTTAATAAATTTCTGTCCCATTGTCAGTCAAAAATTGATAGGTAAAGATAGCATTGAAGAGGGCCAGCTTCTAGGTCTTTATGTAAGACATCTACTGTCAGATGATGCCCTCCCATCGTTAAGATTCGATGCCAGAATTCCGTGATTAAACTTCCCATTCGTGAATACTATTGGGCTGATATTAGTAATGATGATAAATAATTATTGTACATATCAGTGTACTATTTCTTCTCCGTAGGGCTTTCATCTAGCCGACAGCCGGTTACCCTTTACCTCCCAATGGGACGCATATTTGACCATCCACTAGACATCAGCACCTGTGAGCGTCTCTGACCAGCAGAAAGCGAGGCCCCTTGCTCGACAACACATACACGAGACACAAGAGATGAACAACCGTGCCGAAGGCGGGACTCGAGACCGCGACCGGTCGGTCTGAAGCGCTGAGTCGGTACACGCTCTTTACCACTTTGCTCATCCAGGTCGGCCTAGTGTACTATTTAATTAAGAACGAAGTTCATTATATTGAGTCATAGTTATTGAAAAAAGGTAAAATTTGTGAAGCAAAAACGCTTTTGGCAGGGTTTTTCAGGTCTCCTCCAATTCCTTCTTCTTCGATTCTTTCAAATTCAACTTTCTCATGTACTCATATTATCAATAGAATTAATTTATATTCAAGCAGAATGAAGTAATATGTGTATCATCAAGGGTAAACCTGGAGCTTCTTCGCTTCCTTCATGCTGGGCATATGAGTGTCTGTGGTTTCATTTTCCGTAAGCAGCTAACCCCCGCTCTCGTGCGCCGTTCGAGTTCACGCTAGCCGAGTAGCGGCGTCGGCGAGGGGCGTGGCGGGGTGTGGAGGGGCGTGAAGGGCCCTGCATTCCGCTCGCGCGGCTTCAAGGGCCCCGCCTCCTCCCCGTGTCCGCGCCCAACGCCCAGCGGCCCTCCGAACGAGAACGTCTGGCAGTTTCTGACTTGGAGCAGACTCCTTCGGAACTTTTCACGACAAACCAATGATTCAGATGATTATGATTTGCACTAAACATTTGCTTCTGACAAATCGATAAAGAAATGCATTTCCGATACGAAGCAAAAGAGAAAAAAACAATGTTTCAAGTGAAAGCTAAGATTCGTTTCTTTTGATTTTGTATGTTACAATACAGTTTACAATGTTTCTATTCTTTATAACTCAATGATATCGCCTAGTGAAGCAATGTTACCCTTTTGTCCAAGCACCGAATGGAAAGCATTTGCGGTTTGCTTTTTGCTAGTACAGAGTTTTGAATTTTTTTCGTCTGATCACAACGCTACCTTCTCAGAGAGACTTTTGCTTTTGTTTAATTAATCTAGTTTTCATCTTCGAGTTTGTTATACGTGACTAACCGTTGGTTTTTATATGCAAGAGAAATTTCAAAAATTAATAGCACCGTATGTGGTTTATTCATTCGTTTTTCTTTCATTTAATTCCATGAACCAAATTATTACAAATAAATAGTCACCTATTTTACGAGACCTAGATACGTAATATTGTACTCAGCAATATAAATAGAATGAGCATGTGGGATAAACACCATCTCGTAATCCATCAATGTGCAAACAAAACCAAGAACTCTGAATTTTTTTATCTTAGAACCTTTATTTTCAAAATTTTGTAAAATTCAGAAAAAGAAAATCCCCCAGAACTTGAACATTCAAAACATTTCCTCAGTTTCCAAAATTTGATTGAGAATTACGGCGTCTATTTATTGCCCATTACCGCTGTAGACAAAGCGCAAATAAATCACAATACTTAATACTCCTACCTGAAATACGCACAACAGCAATACGAATACGTCACCTACACTGTGATGGCCTACTCTGTTACAGAGACAAATTTCACTTCTGTTTCCGTGAGAAATGAGCGTCAAATTCCTTATCCAGGTAGAGCTATTTGTCGCAAATTACAACGCAAAAGGCGTCGAAATGAAGACAGATAGAGCACTTCTATTATGTTTTGAAAACTACGAGCAACATTCATTCTGCAACACAACTCTAACTCATTTCGTAACTTCATACTAGCGAATTAATTCTGAAACATGTAATGTGGAGATTAATTACCCTAAACTATCTCTAAGGGGGAAAATGATGATAATAACTCATAAAATTTCAGTAATGAAAAAATAATTACGTAAGCGAAATATTTAACTTCAATATGAACAAAAAATAATTGGACGAGTAGTTTCATAGTGAGGGTAGAAGCGAACTAATATTCGAAACGTGTGGAACGCACCATTTTTCCAATCTTGAGGCGCTGGGAAGGGAAGGGAAGGGAAGGGGAGAGGTTGAGGTGGAGGGGGTGCGTCGCGTCAGAGCGGAGCGGAGGGGGAGGAGTTGAGGGGGGGTTGAGGTGGGGGGGGAGGTCGCGTCAGAGCGGAGCGGAGGAAGAGGCGGAGGCGTCGACAGCCAGGTTGAGCGAGGACGTGACTGTCTTCTCCCAGGCGCTGGCAGCGCCGCGGCCGGAGCAGCAGGCGTGGGCGGGGGCGTCGAAAGAGTGGAGAGCGGTCGCCCCCACCGCAGTGCTCGCCCCGTCGCCCGACATGATTTATCGCGAACAGACTTTACAGAACCTTAATATCAGCCGCCTCCCGCCGCGGCCACCGGCAGCCACCGGACAGAGCACGCCCGCGCCGCGCCGCACCGCGCCTCGCGTCGAGTGGAGCCCCCCCCCCCCGGCAGCGCGCCGTTGTCGCAGCCGCCCCACAGCTCCACTCTGCCCCGCCCACCTCATCATCGGCGACGCCCAGCCCCGGCCCCGCACACGTTCTTCGGCTTCTGTCTCTTTCTACTTCAGCGCCGCTGCTGCTGCTTCCTCGTATTCTCCTTTTCCACCTTCAACGCTGCACCACCGCGCTGCTGACTTTTCAACTTGCTGTTTCACGCTCCGAATATTTATCGGCCTCAGCCTTACTGTGGGCTCTCCATCACATTTCGTCCTTGATTCATCCGTTATAGACTCGTCCTAGCTAACCTAGGCCACCAAGAGTTCTCCATCATAAAGCAGTGTCACGTCATGATGTCCCACATGTAATGTCCCACCAAAAACTCATCTACTGCTAGTCGCTACGGAAATTTCTGCAAATAGTACCTCATAAATTAATTTTCTGGCACTGGTTTCTATTAATTTGCTACGCTGCGACAGCCACCCACATCGCTTTCTCGCAGGTCCCAACTCTTCCTTTCCGTCCGTCTCCTCTTCCAGTGATCTCCTTGTTGCGCGGACACCACCGCCCCCTCCCTGTCCGCCGGCGCGAGGCGGAATGTGACGGCCTCCCCCTCCCCCTCCTCGCCGTCGCCGGGGGCGGCGGTGGCGGTCGCCCGAGAGTTTCGTTCAGCAAGTCGGGTAACAAAGGCGCGAGTGGCGCTGACAGTTGCCAACTTGTCACGGGAGGAGTAGCGAGCCACGCGCAGACTCCGCGTGTCGCCCGCGGTGGAACTGCTGCCCGGTGCACCGGCCGCGACGGCGACGAGGGGGAGGGCGAGGACGAGGAGGTGGTTGAGGCTGTGAGAGTGGCCGCGACTTACACGCAGCTTCTCTAGCTGATAGGGCTCAGCGGCAACACTGTTGCCTCTGCACTGTCGTCCGAGAGGTCGAGACTCGGCGGTGGTGGATTGGGGATACTAGCTACATAACCAGGGTCGAATTCAACGTTTGGAGATTAATTCTAGCAGTCGGCTGCTACGATAAGTGGATTTGAATGTTTTATTTTCGATCACCTCTAAGCGAATACTGAAGCAATATTCTAACAATGTGCAGTTCCAGTAATTTTAATCTTATTCTAGTCCAGACATTTCCGCTCCACTGACACACACATACACTATGTGATTAAAAGTATCCGGACACGTCCAAACTGGTATTCAGGTGTGGTCGTCTTTTTCTTTGAGGGGACTTGCACCCCTTGTTGTTTTGTGTGGCGCTATCACGGCACAGGCTACGTTGATGTTTCAAACACCTCTTGCTTCACACTGTTGAAGAGCAAATCGGGGATGGCCATTGTGTCTTTCAACACGATCAAGCACCTGTTCATACTGCACGGCCTGTGAGCGGGCGGTTTCACGACAATAATATGTAATGGGCTGGCCTGCACAGGGTCCTGACTTGAATTCTATTGAACACCTTTGGGAGATTTTGGATCGCCGACTCTGTGCCAGGCCTACATCGATACCCCTCTTCAGTGCAGCACTCCGAGAAGAATGGGCTACCAATCCCCAAGAATCCATCCAGCACCTGATTCAAAGTATGCCTGCGAGAGTGGAAACTATCATCAAGGATAAGGGTGGGCCAACAGTCTATTGAATTCCAGCATTACCGATGGAGGGCGCCACGAACCGGTAACTTATTTTCAGCCATGGGTCCGGATTCTTTTGATCACATAGTGTATGTTGGGGGACCAGTCGGAAACTTAGAGGTTGTCCCGTCTGGGGCAATGGGCCTCTGGGAGATACCAGCGCCGGTTCACTGCCCCCGATGGCGGAACACCACACCCCGGGATGTAACGTACACTATACTAATGACCTACGTACTTGACGCGACTGGAGTGAAAAACTCACTCACGTAGCTTCTACTCTTCTTACTGCCTCTCTTATTTGCTGCATACCTCTAGTCACGAGAATACGTCACATACTGAGTGATTATTAATCGCCATCCAATATTCCTGTTTTTGGGCCAAAGGAACGGCCGTGGCGGGTGAGGTAGATCGGGAACGCGGATGGGAATAAGAGCGGGGGCGGAAACGACGACGACGGCGACGGTGAGGGAAGCGGAGGCGGTGACGGCGTCGTCATCCGCGGAGACTGAGGGAATGACAGAGGCAGCGACGACAGTAGCTGCGCGGGGCCACTTCCGTTTCGTGTAGGCTCGTTACGCCAGCACGTGCCCCCGCCTCCGCCGACGCCGACGCCGTCTTCGCCGCGTGTTTGCCCCATCAGCGTGACGTCGGGCTAACGAGACGCGTGATGCGCTTGCCGAAGAGGCGCGCGCACGAGGGGGGGGGGGCGGCGAAAGGGGCGACGGACAGAACGAGAGGTGGTAGGCGCGAGGGATCGAAGTAAACATACAGATCGGGAGTCGAACGTACAGTTCGCATGGAAATTCGATTTTTTTGAATGAACAGGTTCAACGTGACAAAATAGAAGTGAAAAAAATAGTTGTTACGAGTGGTGTGGGAAAAGTTCTGACTTCTTTTAAGCGTAGAAAATCTTCGTACTGCAATCTGTGGAAAAATCGCTGCTCTAAAACTCACTACTGTAGGTGGAGAGATTTCTGAATAGTGGGAGAGATTAAAGTTTGACATCAATGTACTCAAACCGTCTGAAATGATGGTACCTTGTCATTCCAAAGGGTTAAATTGAAGTCCATAATTTAATTGGGTGGGGATGAGTATGCCAGGAAAAAGTCTGAAAAAAGTTGAACACGATTGTTGGAAAGATATGTTTGGTCTCATGTTTAAGATATGTGTGCATTATTAGAGAACGAGTATGTTTGTAGGTACTTTAATTCCTGGTTACATATGCAGCAACAAGAGATGACAGTTGAAACCGCGAATAATATTCGAATACATGTGGGACGTAAAGATAACAAGGTCATCGAACATCTAGAGACAGTAAGAACAGTAGTATTTGGGCAACATGCTTCTCTACGGAACGAATTAAACAGACAAGTGTGTGTAAATGGCAGAGAGAAAAATAAACAGAGAGAGAGAGAGAGAGAGAGAGAGAGAGAGAGAGAGAAAAGGAAAGAGAAAGAGAGAAGAAATGGCTGTGTAAAGGGAGTAGCTACGTGATTAAGAGGGTCGGACTACTTCAAGTAAGTGCGTCGTTAGGCGCAGATGGGAAGAGCTGGCCGTCCTAGGCAAAGCGAGGGTAGGCACCTGGACGCAGGGGAGCCGCTGGCGGGGCTGGGGCGAAGGGACGAGCTCCGTTAATTCCTTCCCGTCGCCTCCCCGGCGGCCCTCGCCTCCCGCCGCCGAGTCGCGCCTCCTCGAGCCGTTTTTGTCGCCGGATCATAATTCTGTGTAACCTGGCCGCACTTCCTGCGACGCGGCGAGTCCCTTCCATCAAGAGGCGGCGTGGCGCGAATGCGGAGCAGCTCCGCGAGCGCGGTCACCCCCTCCGTCGCCTTCTCCACCAGCCCCACCATCGTCGTCACGAAGAGAGAGGTGGTGGAAAAGGCAGACGACGACGTCGAAACCGGTGGTGGTATGTGTAGAGGCAGCAATATCCTTATGGCAGGCGGAAGATAGTAGTGAGAGTGGTGACTGCAGAGGCAGTGATGGCCACAGCGAATGCTAAACTAAGGAGGAGATTGTGACGCTTCGCAGCCCAAGTTGACAGTAGTGGGGGCAGTGAGGGCTGCATGTCAGCATGGGCGGCAGAGCCACTGAGGGGGGTCAGCGGAGGCGGCAGGGGAAGCGGTGTCAGTGAGGGGAGGGGGGCCGAAAGGCAATTTTGGCAGCGGGGGTGCCGTTGATTCTATTGGGGGTAAAGAGGCAGCTTTGCCAGCGGTGGCGGGGGCTATGTGGGCAGGGGGGAGGAGGGACAGGGGGAGGAGGGGCAGGGGGGCGGTGAGGCGCAGTGGGATGTCCGGTCGCGGCGGGAGCTGTATGGGCATCGGAGAGCAGGGAACCAGGGGGGCGGAGAGGCGTCGCGACTTCCGAGAAAGGAGGGGGCGGTGAGGCGGAGGCGGTGGGGGCGCGCGGGGTCTGCATGGGTAGCGGGAAGAAGCGACCGGCGGGCTGCCCGTAAAAGGCGGGGGCGGTGGGGGCGTTCGCGTCGCTGCCTCTGCCGAGGGCCGTTTGCGCCGGGGGCATGGCGCGCTGACGGCGCTCCTCGGAGCTTCGTTAATTTCGCGGAACGTCCGCAAGATGTGCGTGTTTCCGACGCAGCCGGAGACGGACGGCGTTCCTCAGGGCCCCCGACACGCGCCGCGAGGGAGGACATGAGTGGAGGATCAATACGTTAGTTTGCATTCACATGTGAAGCACATGGAGATAGATGAATTTTACGAATAGAAACGTCTGCGCGAAAGTAGACTCTCGAAACTCTTTTGTTAGACTACCCACATTTTATATGATTTAGTCAAATACGTCATCTAATGCTCATTATAATTCAGTAATTGGCTAACAAGAGTCTGTTAGTCTCTTTTATAAACGTAATTAAATTAGAGATTTGCAGGAATTGCATTACAAAATTGGATAGTTTTCAGCCAGATATCATCTTAAATCTGTGAAATTTTCCAAGATTTCTTTAAATAATTGAATTATTCATCAGTAAATCAGGTTATGGAAACACTTTCAGTTTCACTTTTAGCTTTCACACCTTGTGTAGTGACAAAATGAATTTTACAGTAGGTCTTTTATAGTACACTTTTGAGCTTCTTACAATCCTACCCCCTTCATTCCTTCAAATTCGCTGTAAAACCTCTTTCCATCTTCTGGCAAAGCAGTTTGTTTCTAGTTAAACTGGCGTTGTAAAGCGTTATTGTGTGTCGCCGTGGCTGGAAGCGCGCGCAGAGGTCATAAGGCGAAAGACCAAAGGACGCGCATTAAGCGCTGGCCGCTGCGAGTTGTTTCCTGGCAGCACCGGATGCGCAGGCAGTGAGTGCGCTGCGTCGCCTCGCGCAGTTCCTGCGCCTCAAGTACCACACACTGCTCGCTGCGCGCTGCAGTTAAGCTCTGCGACAGAGGAGACGTTCCAAAGCAGCGCAATCTTTTAACTGCCAGCCGCAGCGCCAGCCCCTTTGTCTCGCGCTCCTTTTATGGACTGGCAGAAATCCCATTACATTAAATGTACTATTGAAGTTTCCTGCTACGATACTGTCTTTATACGCCATAAAGTCGCGAAGTTAATCTTGTTAATTTTAACAGGGATCTCCGTGGGTTGTCGGGGCGTGTGGAAATTAGGGACGTGACTACTCACCGGAGAAGAGTTCCAGAAACTTTTCCACGCCGTAATTTTGCGGGAAGCGGTACGTGGGGTCCTTCAGCGACTCTCTGGTGTGAACCTTTATTCTTTTTATCATGAAGCTGATGTTGTCCGGTCTGCCGTCTTGGTTGAAATCTGAAACACGAAATTGTTTTGTTAGACAATATGGGAATGCTCTGACGCAAGCATTAACTTACCGACAGGGATTGTGCAGGACAATTTATCATTTCCGACGCATTCAAGATATTACATCTCTATAATCTGATCTCTTATATTTATATGATTGTTTTTAGGTCTGTAGGTGCGTTCGTCTGTAGATGCATGTCCTTTGAATCAAGATAATATAATAATTATTTCCACATTTGGTACTCATAGATGATATTTCCATATCGAGAAACCAATATTTCTGAAAGCATTTCAAAATAAAGCCAAACAACAAACTAAAAACCTCAGATTTTTTGTGGTAAGGGTGCTATTTCCTCATATTAATCATGGATATATTCAGAATTACAGCAGAAATGTAAATCTAGAGAGGTACTCTCTTTGCGAACATTTAATTTAAGTAGTATAATTAAAATATATTGCTCTTTAAGTAATAAATTTCACGAAAGCTTTCTTTAATACGAAGTGAGTAATTGCATATTTCAATCACATTAACTGAAGAACGTAATCACCAATGTTTTGGAAGTACTACGTGCTCAGAAGTATTTTATCAAAGAAAATCAACGACATTTCGGGTGCGAGTATTTCGTGTTTAGAAATCATAAAATTATTGGTTTGTGCACTAGTAACGTAAATGAATTACAGCAGAAAAAGTCTGTCTGCTGCAGCAGTCATTTGTCTTGAATGATTCATCGGTTGTCTGTTCATAATTTCTATCACGCAACTTCGTATAATTCTGACAACTGCCTGCAATTTCCCATGTTGAGATGATTTTAAGAACATTGTACTAAGTTCAAATGTACATTGTAAAGCAATATTTAAGAAATGCTCGTACATTAGCTGCAAACATAACAAAAAATAATTTGTTTAAAAAATGAATGAAGATCTGACTAACAGCATGTACGAATATTTCTAGATCCAAAAATTCAGAGCATAACGTTTCAATAAACATATGTTATTACTTACGTCATTATGAAACGAAGATTCACAGTTACTACATTTTGAAATTATCTGAACATTATAAAGATAGAGAAATTAACATTATAAAGGTTAAATAACATTCCAGACAAAGCTCTAAGATATGAAGAAGGTGCCATTGAATTTTCTGTGATTTTCTCGAAATATTTTATAACATAGGAAACCTCATAAATTATAAAGAATAGATCATTCAGTGAATGCATTTCATTTCTAATCAATGTGTAAATACACTACAATTCTTTTTATTTATTTCCACACTTCACTTTAAATCTTGTGATCAAAAGCTGGAACATTTAATTAATTATTCGAACATTGCTGTTAAATCAGCTTCAAAACCAACACGATCGCAGCATTTGTGAATAACAATAACCGGAGCTGCACGAAAAGGGTTGCAGTCGGACTGGGCGTTGACTTCCCCCATGGGGTTTTCCTAATTCCATACAGCGCGCCACGCCGCGTGGGTTCATAAATTTTGATGGAAACGTACACAGGCGGGCAAAGTCGCTCTCACTTGACGACGCGATGAGTGCCCAACGACGCTGCGGAAACTACCGCGAAAAAAAAAAAAAAAAAAAAAAAAAAAAAAAAAAAAAAAAAAAAAAAAAACACGCGTTCCGACGTGGTTGGCCGCTTTTTATCGAAATGTTCGCCAAATTCGATCACGCCCTCGCATGTGCGAAGGGCAGCGCGAGAGCAATCAAATCACGCAAATTGCATTTCGCTGTCGAGCGTCACGTAGAGAGAGGCGCTCTGCGCGAGCACGCGGCGGCGGCGGCGGCGGCGGCGGCGGCGGCGGCGGCGGCGGCGAGAGCGGGGCCGTGGGCGAAGGGATGCAAGAGCTGGTGGGAGAGGGGCGGCGGCCGACGTTGGAGGCGGAGTGCGAAGCAGAGACGCGGAGACGGCGGACGAAAGAGAACTATGGGGTTACGTGCGAGTGGGTCGTAGTAGCGTTGTTATGCAGGATGTCTCAAAATAAATGTTACAAACTTCTAGGATATGTAAAAGTTTTTGCCAGTAAACATGTCGGAAATTTCTTCTAACGGAATTACATGTGGCACGTGCCTTTGATTTTTAGAGAACCCCCTAGGCTGTGCAGATGTTCAGTAGGAACATGCAATTTCCTTGACTGGTCAGAACGTAACCATACTAACATCTGTATGAAGAGTGGCCTAAAATTCAGGGCCAACCGTCACATGTATAAATGTATATACATAACTTCGTTATATACAATGCACCACTCTATGTACATTGGCTAATTGTGTTAATGTTCGATTTCTCTTCAGGTCCTAGAAGTCTGTGACAATTTATTCAGGAACATCTAGGGGGGACATACGAAAGATGCTACAGAAGTAATGGAAGTGGCAATTCAAGCGAAGCGATGCAAGCGAACAGACTACAAGTGGCGATGTGAAGAGGAATGTGAGGCGGTGAAGATAACGGGTCGTTTGTTACAGCGAATGAAGACAAGGTATGGAAACGCGGGGCGGGCAGTCGAAATCTATTGGGAGAAAAGTAAGATTTATATGAGAAGGCAGCTATGTGTGTAAACACGAACTGCAGAAATGTAGCAATATAGGAAACACAAGTGTGCAGATCGACTTGGTGAACAGACACGATCCAAGGCTGAGGAAGACGAGGGGGAAGTAAAGACATAGTACATCCACAATGGCATTGTAGTGGGTGATGATGACACCCACTGACGCGAGGATTTCGGTACAATCATGAAAGGAACAGCAGGAAGGAAGTTTGATTGGATTTAGGAATGCAGGAACCGGAGAAAAGCCAGCGAAGAAGAAAGCGCGCGCGCGTATTCGACAGACGGCGGTGGACGAGACGTTGGCGGTGACCACTCACGCGGCCGACAGAAGAGCGAGGGCGAGGGCGCGGGCACGAGGAGCGAAGGTTGAGTCGAGATCAGCCGAGTCGAGGAGAGGAGAGGAGAGACAGAGGTGGCCGCGAGCTGTAACTGCTGCGGAGGACAAAGTGGTGTGACATGCGAGGAGAGTGTCGAGAGAATGTTTGGATCACGAGATCGAATGATTTGGAATTGTTCTGTATGTTGATAATGGCAAAATTAGGTTGACGGGAAAAGAGAAAATATTAGAAATATTTTATACTAGGAAGAGAAATTAATAAGGTTGTTACTGGATTTGCTGCTTCCATAAACTTTAATTTTAATTCGAATATATGCTATATCATTAGTAGATTTGTATTTATTGAGACAACAATTTAATAAAATAATGAAGCGTGTAAAAACTGTATAGCATTATGTGTATGAAGAACGAAAAATACAACTTCATATAAATATTTAGACAGCAAAAAAAGTCGCAGCAAATTAAAATATAAAACAAACGCATGAAGTGGCTATTTGAAATAAACCGCACAAAAGGAATTTGAAACGTAAGAGCAGCTTATAGAGCAAAACACACGCTTTAGACTTTAATGATTGCAGAGTACCGAATAGACAAAACAAACGCGAAACCGAAACGCATTTGCACGCGTTGTCAACCTAGTCGCTCCGCCAACAGACAACTCTACGAGCAGATAAGTAGCCGCTTTGACGTGTTTCGGCGCGCGGTGCGGTGCGGCGCGCGGCCGCCGCCGGACGAACGACACGAGCTGAGCGGGGCCCGCGCGGCGGCGGGGAATCCCCTGGGTGCTGCACGTGGGGGAGCGGTGCTGCGGCCTGGTGGCGAAGCGCGGCGTGGGGACGGCGCGGGGCGAGGCGCGTCGCAGGCGACACGGAGGGTGCTGGGCCAGGTGCACGGGGCAGGATGGTGAACACCTGGCGGGGGGGGGGGGGTAGAACGGGTGCTGGAAGGCAAGGCGTGGCGGAGGGAGCGGGGTGTGACGGCGCAGGACAGCTTGGGGCGGGGGTGGGCAGGGCGAGGAGGGGCGAAGCGGTGCGGGACGAGACACGTTGCAAGCGGTGATGGATGGCGGGGCCGAGCGGAGGGAGCAGGCCGGGGCGGGGAGGGACAGGATGGGGGGGATGGGGCGGCATGGGGGAGGGGGTAGGACGGTGCTGGAGGGTAAAGCGTGGCGGCGCAGGACGGTGTGGGATGGTGAGGGGGCTGGGTGTAGAGGGGCTCCGTGTGGGGCGCGTTGCAGGTGGTGCGGGATGGTGGGGCGGGGCGAGGCGGGGTGGAGCTGTGGGAAAAAAAACAGGGCGGCGTGAAGGGGGCAGAGCAGGGTGCGGAAGGGCGGCGCGGTACGGGATGGCGTGGCCGAGCTGAGGGAACAGGCTGTGGCGGGGAGGGACAGGATGGAGAGGATGGGGAGAGGGAAGGGCGGTGCTGGAGGGTGAAACGTGGCAGCGCAGGACGGCGTGGGCGTGTGTGGGCAGGGTGGAAAGGGGCGAGGCGCGTGGCAGGTGGGGCGGGATGGCGGGGCGGAGCGGCGGAAACAGGCCGGGGCGGGGAGGGGGGCTGGCGGGGTGCGCCGTGGGAACGCCAGAGTGCTCTGGCGCGCTGGGCAGCGGGCGCGTGGGATCGCGCCGTCCCTGGGGTGGGTGCGAACGAACGCCCACCGCGTCCAACTCGTTACAGCCCCCGCGGCGCAGCGCTACACTGGTGCGAGCATGCAGCGCGCTCTCGTTCCTCTGCGCCTCACTCGACGTGCTTTCATTTGTTTAATTCTTTATCGCGAATCTGACCGCACTGTTATATCATTATTAACAGTATTGAGGTCCAATTCATTCTGGATAGACATTTCAATAATTAATACGCATTTTTCAAGTTGGTCGCTATTGTCCCTTGCTAGCGACATGTTTTATTACATAATTTACCGAACATATTCACGATACAGTCGCTTTTTCTTCAGTTTACATATTCTCTTAATTTAGATTAAGAAAAGGTGTTTTTTTACTTCTGTTCATTCGACGTCTTTTAAGAGAATTGTTTGATTCATCAGCCCCTTACGTTTTCTCTATAGTATACAGCAACCACAACCATATCACAAAGAATTCCACGTAAATTTAAAATAACACAAAGAATTAATCCGAGGAATTAATCCGCGTAAATGTATTAAAAATAACAAATTCCTACACTATTATTCTCGAAAATATGTCTATTTTCAACAACTGAAGAGACTTACTAATTTGAGTAGTTGTTTCTAATCATCTTTGTAGTGCAATGGTTATAAAATGCTGAAAGCGTGTTTGTAAACTTGTCATAATATTTCTACAGATCGTGGATCGGAGAATACTTTCTTGTTCGAGTGAGTATCGATGTGTTTGAATAGTTCTAATTTCTTGTTTTTCTAAACAACTGAAATCTTAAGGAAGCAGTACGAAAGAAAAACAGCGAATATGTAATTAATTATTAGTCCATGTATTTTGTTGCTTCATATCAGAAATTAATTCTCAATATCAGCAATATTTTGTTTGTAATCAATTAGATTATTCTGTTCAATCGCCGGTTCATATTCGGCTATTGTCTCCCAATCGACCCCTCGATCATCCTTGACCACTTTCAAAATTTTATTAAACATCAGGGGGGCCTACACCGACCGTGTAGGGCATCTCTGATTTAAAATAAAACACATAAACTCTTCTTTCCCGAAGGTTTTTCTTCAGTTTTGATTTGTAGCCGTCGCAGGGTATCTAATCGGGAGTGCAGTGTGAATTGTCCAACTCCTTAAAGGCGTAGTCCTTCACATTACTCTTTGCTATCTGAAGAGGAAGCACAGGGGCATTGTCGGGAAGAAGCTAAGACACATCATGAGATTTCACGCACCGTATTGAAGTCCATTACTGCTCTCCACAAAATTAAGTGAGATGTCGTCTGCAAACAGTATATAATTACAACAATTAAAGATATGACTATATACTACTCTGAATGTTGTGGATGAGCGTTATCTTGGTCAAGCCAATGAATTAAATCCCATAACGCCTTTCCCAGCCTTGCCACTATCCAAGAAAAAAAAATTGGCCAAAATCGCATCATTTTGCACGTGTTTGTGTCTGTGAAGACGACAAATGACTTAGCCGTACTCGATATATTAGAAACATTATATACGCAAAAATTTAGTTAAAAGCTTAGTGCGCCAGGAAACACTCTCCGTACTGAGCCAAGGCAAGGCCTCCTATTAAAAGTTGCATTTATATTGGTAGCAACCAGATCACTGGGAATCAAGTGAAGGGGACAACTCTTCCAGCATCTGTTGATGATTGTGGTGAGTACGCAATTTACTTTTCACAAGCTGCAGATCATGCTACCAACATAATTTCTGTTGATAACACTGTCAGCAGCAAGCTGCCTTTGCTTTCCTGACGCGTTCTAATAATTGAACGATGAGCATGACCATGCGTGTTTTTTAAAACATTCAGTAAAATCATGGGAATCTTTACAGTAACTGCATATAGACTGTTGGTTTCATGTTTGAATTAATAATTGTGACAGAGTGAAGTGTAGGTAACTTCCCCTACTAATTCCAGAGGCGGAACGCGTGCGAAGGGCTGCAGTGTTGCCAGCCTGCAAACATTTACCTCTAGATGGTGTGACAACACACATTAAAATTTGAAATTAACTACCAGACTATTAAATATTCTAAAAATTAAACAGATTACTACGTATAGTTAATTATAAAGACATTTTTTCGTTTTTTTAAAACATTATCTTAAAATAAGGGGTTGTAAATGTTTTTAAAAAATGATGAAAATTATAAAATTTAGTTCATTTATTATGTGTAACTTAAAATCACAGACCTAGAAAAAACATTATAAGAACAAAACAACGAATCAGATAAAATCGAGTCCGCAATATACTACAATCAGATATCCATTCTTACTTGAGAGATTAAATCAACATCACGTCAATGTATTGTGACTCGAACATGGTTTCGTTGTTAAACTTCTTGAACACTGACGAACCTTTGACAATCATCAAGGAAGCTACCCACACCTGCATCTCATTTGACTACTCTTAGTTGTATTTGAATAAATATATCTGTAATAATCAGAGGGAACTACTTTTTGTGTTCTACGATTTTTTTGATACAGAACAGATATTTTGTTAAAATTTAACATTTAAAAAACCCAAAGAAAACCACCAACAAACACCCCCAAATACATTTGACCCCTAAAACATCCACTAAAGACAAAAAAAGAACCTCCCTAAATTTAGGGAGAAAACCGCTAAGTTGGCAACACCGAAGGGCCGGCCGCGCGCAGGCCGCGCAGCGCCACGACAGCCGCGAGGTGGCGCGAGTAGTCAGCGCATTACCCAGCGCCGCGCGGATTTATTCGCCGAGGTATGAATACAAATGCGGCGCTGCGGCGGCAGCACGCGCGGCCACGCGCCGCCCGCCCGCCCGCAGCGATGGCGATGGCTGCATTTAATATATTTTAATTAAGGGCTTCGCGCGCCGCGCCGCTTCCCCGCCAGGCGCTGCAGGGGGGGCGGGTGCGCCAGGGGGGGGGGGTGGCGGTGGGCGAGAGGGTGGCCGGATGGGAAGTTGGAGACAGAGGAGAGTGCAAGATTAGTGAGTGGGTTTTGTTTGTTTGAGTACTGTTTCCGAGCGTATCAACGGCCAAGGTCATCAGTCCCGTAAGAGTAATGCCTTTTTTATCGCGGGAGGTGGCGGTGATCTGTCCCCGCTGGATGGTGAGAGCAGGAATCGACCTATTCGTCGGCTTGTGGGGTTTTCTCCTACCAGGTTTCTTCCACTAGCGGGGCACATCCCCGGACGGGACAAGCTCCAAGCTCTCGACATGTGTGATAGTATAGTGCATGAAAGTGCAAGTGCATGTAAGTAATGAGCAAGAATAGGGCATGGAAGAGGAAGGAAAGTTAGCACTGCACGTGGCCCGTTTGTTGAGGAACTGCTACGGCGTCGGCCTGGTGTTGATTGGAGAAACCACGGACAACTACCGGAAAAAGGATTGGTGGATTAGAAAGTGGTTGGACGTGCGAGCGAGAAGACGGACAGGTTGCGGGTGATGGTTGGGTGGGTGCTGGTTTGATAAAGTGGTTTGTGAATAGTTGAGTAGGTGGGAGGGTGTGTTGGATGGGTGGCGGGCGCGCTGGGCCTGAGGGATAAACATACGAGTACCACACGGACCCAAACCAGCACAGCCCTGCACTTCCAACGCTGAGGTTGCAAGACTGTTTTCTTCAGATTCTCAAAATTTCGCAAATAAGGAACAAAAAGCAGACAACAAAAAATGTTGATTATTTATGACATTGGGATTAAAATTAATTAACGAAATCATGCAGATTTTTTATTACTTTTTTGTATCGCACGCACTTTAATTCGCATTTTAAAACAAACTATTATTAGAAACGACAAAGCCAATATTTAAATAATGTATACTCGGTACTTTTCCAAGTAATGTGTTCCTAATGTTGACAAATCCATTCTCAAAATGTTTGTCGTTGAATGAAAGTGTTTCTCTCTACGTCTACTTGAGTCATTATGGAACGTCCTAGAAATTAAAATGGTTAAAAAATTCAATCTTCTCTGTATTCCAATTTTTTGTCAGTAATAAAAACGCAACTATAAAAAAAAGAAATAACCTAAAAAATATTTCACTCTTCTGGGTAAAAAGTTTCTCCCTTGTGATGTTCAATATGATTGATAATGTAAATATTTTAACCCTTTCCTGATTTGTAAAAGAAAATACCCATTTCTGTCTGCATTTGAAATGTTACATGTCTATAGGATGGTCAGTTTTAAACCCAATAGTCAGCACAATTACTAAAATTCGTAGACGAACACAATAATTTGGAATCCATGCAGTTTTGTTCAATTAAAAATAATTAGAGACACTTACTAAACATTTTATGTTGTATATTTTTCTATAAAAATTAACGGCATCTGATGGGTTTGCTAAAAATTGGTTAATTTCTTTAAATTAAAGTATTTAAATGTAAAAGATGGTTCAACAAAGTATTTTATAGTTTCATTTAGCCTTCAATGTTCATATTATATTATTATTATATAGATAATATTTTATCATATAGAAATATAAATTATATTCATCTTTAATAAAGGTCAATATTAATATTTTATTAAATTAAAATTTTTTAATAAGGTACTCGTATTTTGATATTATCTTACTAAATAATCATATTTTCTGTAACAACTTTATTAAAATGATATAAAATACCGAGGTTGGAAGTAGACTTATTCAGATTCCCCACGAACGCTGGCATTGCCTCGGGTGCGCATGGCTGGATATGCCACGTAACGTGAAATAAACCAGCGGGAGAGTAAAGGGCAATGTAAGGGCGCTGGCATAATGACGTGAAAATGTGTGCAAATTAGTTTCACAATGTTGCCGTCCAGTACAGATTTAAACGAAAATCTAGTCTTTGAACACGGCTTCAAGCAATTTAAACCCAGTCGTTTATAGTGAAGGTTTCCTTCATGAATATAACAGAGTATATCAAAACAAATTTTGCTTCGTAGTCGCTCAGCAATATAAGATATATATTTACGAGAAACGTTACAAAAACAGTTAACGAAAACGAAACATTATGAAGAAAATCTCTAGTTAGTTAATAAGGTATTGTGCGTGTTCTACATTCATTTACTTTTTTCTGTTTCTTTTTTAATTAATTAAAAATGTTCCATAGATTTTATGCATAACACGATTTTTATGAGAATCACGTTCGTAAACTTTTCTCCATAATTTATTTTTATTTAATTTTATTAATTTCTTAATAAAGTCGTCAGCACATACTATCAAATTATCCCTGCTTCTATACGGCTGAGAAACTTGGAAGGCAAAAAAAAATGCTACCAAATGCGGTGTGATCTTCTAAATTAGCACATCAGTGGACAACCACGTGTTAATTTTCTTGTGAACAAATGAAATTGCGTATTTTTCCATTGGAATCGTTCCTAATAATCCACCATTCATTATTTTCTATTTCACTACAGTAACATTTGGAGCAACAAGCTAGAATATATTACATAGAGTGGCTTGCTCCATCTTCGAAGCAAATTGAAGCTATAGGTGTTGTGGTGCGTTATCGTTGGCATTTTTCATGAAATAAATATAAACGTTGTCATTGCCAACAATAGTGTTGTAGCCAATAGTACTATTGTTGGCAATGACAACGTTTATAATTATTTCACAAATTGAAGCTAGATTTTTTGCAGTCAAAGCAGGGCCCTCTGGGGAACAAAGTATTCTACGCTGCGATCTACGAGTATGCAACTCTGCCCGTGGCAGATGTCAGCTGTTCACGGGGTCATTCAATAGGAAGCTTTAACGTCACAATAGTGACGTCACTAAGGTGACGTTCAAGCTTCCCATTGGATGGCACTGTCAATAGCTGA
This sequence comes from Gryllus longicercus, assembly GCA_038098605.1. Lineage (NCBI taxonomy): Eukaryota > Metazoa > Arthropoda > Insecta > Orthoptera > Gryllidae > Gryllus > Gryllus longicercus. The sequence continues at coordinate 49,416 of JAZDUA010000620.1, read as the reverse complement.
TTTCTACCCGGGGCAGAGTTGAGAAAATCGTAGTATAGCATTACGTTCGGCGCTGGTTACGGACAGTTACACCGCCGCACGTATGATTTGACTGCAAAAAACATGACGGTCACTAGTTCGGCGAGCCCCCACCAAGAGCGTTGAAACTACAGGGCAGTTACTGTATCTAGTATATTCTAGCTCGTTGATTTGGAGAAATATCTTGAAGAAAAATAATTTTAAAATAATACTTCTTCAGAACTCCGAACTACTTGCTATAAATATATCTTTATGTCTCTCAAATAATACTTGCAGCAACGCTACAAAAGCCGTTGCACACTGTTGCAAATCAATTTTATAATGGAAATGAATACATTTTTGTGTTGCACAAAACTTTTGAATAATTAAAGTGATTGATACAAAATTTTACATGAATACATGAAAAAATAATGAGAAAGAATGTGGGGGATGAGGAGGTATAATTCAAAATGTACGCCAAAATGCTTTTTTAACAAAATTTAGGAGCAGAAGGAATGAACGGGGTGGAATGAGAGGGGAGAGTTGAGTGTGCGGGCGGAGCTGTTTAATCGATAAATGTGATAAATACTTAGGCAACGCCGCGTTACTTCGTTTATAATTGAAGTTGATAAAAGAGTTATGTAGTTGTAAAGAGCAGTACAGTTGCATAGTTGAATCAAACAATGAAGGAAATTACAGATATGTTCAGGTCCATATTGGAGAAAAACGATGGATCACAAAAAAATAACTAGAAGCCAATGACCCAATTGTCAAATATCTATAAAATATTTTCATTGATAATCAATAGAAAAATAACAAAACAAATTGATAAAGAACAACGTCCGGTGCAAGCGGGTTTTAGAGCTGCTTCTCTACAACCCCACATACGTTCTCGCATTATTTGTAACTGCTCCGCAATATTATACTACCACATGGACCTTTAAAAGTGTTTTCAACGAGCAAACAATTTTTTCGCACCTCTCTCTTTCGCACCCCGCACTCGAACTCAGAGTAAACTTGCCGTGACCTTTACCCCTACACCAAGCAGCCACTCTAATATACTAACTGGGGTCACCATTAAATATTTAATTATCTGAACCCAATATTTCCAATACGAAATATTGAAAAATTCAGAGAGATCAACGAAAATTAGACATCCATAATTCTTTTAAGTTTTCGATGTTTTATACGTGGAAAAAACTTAAAGAAAGAATTTAGAAAAATTTTTGAGAAACTTAATTTTATAATTTTCATTAATTTCAATCGGAATTTACGTAAAATCAACTCCTTTACAAAAATTGTACATGGCCATTTTTAAAGAGATGCGTGTTTTAGAACGGATTTTTGCTTTGTGGTAGAAGATATATTTTGGTAATTCATGATATTAGTGCGGAATTGAGAAGGTATCAATCACAAAGTAAATACTAAAACTAAACTCAGTTTTTTCCCCTTCAGATGCCAGCTTCAAGCTGTACCCCTTGCCCCGCCTGGCACGTCTCTGCTATCCGTATCTCGGGTCTTAAGAGGGGGCCCCTACTCCCTCTCCATCTCCCTTCTCTCTAGTTCTCAATGCCGGGACCCTACCTGTCGTTACCCGTTTAGATATCAGCAGCCCTTTCAAGCTAGTTCTTGGTTATTGCTTACATGCCGCTGTGATCTGTGATCCTTAATGGAATGGTGGTTAATGAAGGGATAGGGGGCAGAGACTGATTGGTGAAGCGAACCGCTGGAATGCATTTTGGCAGGGGAAACGGGAGTACCCCGAGAAAACATGCCGCAAATCGGCTTTGTCCACCACAAATTCTATTCGGAACCGCCTGGGATCAAACCCAGACAACAGCGGTGAAAAGCACGCAGTCTGACCACTACGCCACGGGCCGCCCTATCACAATGTATGCTACAATTTTGGTAATATCAATTTTGGAGAAAATCGGTAGAGCATGTTAGCCGCTATCCTTCTTCAAGGACGATCAGACGTTTTGCCGTCAATCAATGTTTCGGTATGAAGGACTCACAAAACAAAGATGCTGACTACACAACATGTTAGAGGAAGTAAACTACTATACGTAGGAACAAGATTTATCCATAAATAATGGCAATAATAATTTTTCCGCCAAAAATTCGCTGTTTTTCAACGCACGATTACAATAATGTCTCTATTTTCTAAGTGCGAGAAAGTAAAAAGAGAACGTAAAGGAAGAGCAATTCTCTTTCAGTCGAAATGTGAGATAACGATATCTTAGTTTCCTCAAGATGTTCACATGACTTCAAGAACATATTTTTCATGAATGGAGGAAAAATGTAAGTAAAGAAATAAACGGAAATGACGTCAATAACTTGCGTTTTAACAACGATAATTTTATGTTTCCTATATCCGCAGAAGAATTTTAGAAAATGCTTGAAGATTTTAATAGGGATATCATCAAGCAGGCCTCCAGATGAACTATCAAAAGACTACAGTGGTTTCCAATAACGGTGAAGTTCCCATATTTCGTGTCTGATAAGCACCTCGAATATGTTCAGGGTACGTATAGTAACTAGTATCTACGGCAAGTACTATCGTATCAATCAAAACAAATAAGGATATCTAGAGAAGAATATCACAACCCTAGAGGAAATTCTGGACCTTATCTTTTACATTACTTAATAAATATTAAGTTAGAGCATTAAAAAGACTGCAATGAACTCATGTAATCTTCTCGTTCTATTCTATGAAGCTCAGACATGGTCTCTTTCGAAGGCTCAGACTACAAGATTACAGGCAAACAATAAAATATGGAAAGAAAAATTATATAGGTCAATTTGTGAATAAGAGCCGAAACATGGAATTGCGGAAAATGTCAAGACGCGACTACCCAGGCGTCAAGGCTAAAAAGGAAATAGAGCTGGCACGATATGTGGCGGCAACGACGGCGCTGGGCTAACTTCCAACAGTATGAGAGTCAAACTTCTGAAGACAAAATTGCAGATGGAGTGATACTTTCAGAAAAATGATCCGAAAGACGTTGTCAAGAGAAGCAGAAGACTGACAACATGGAAATAATTTTGCTACATAATGACAAAGGAAACTTAATTGTTATAACTTAACTACCCCTGTTTACAAGAAGTCTTTGTCTTTAACGGGATTGTACTGTTTCTAAATTAAGTTAAATGAAATGAACTTAGTACAAGACGTTACTAAGTCAGAAAACTGTGCACAGACGCGGAGACTTCCACGCAAGAAAAGTTGCAGTTTTTTGAGGTAATACAAGAACATGAATGTATCTTCTTCTGAACGACCCCCTAATTCTAATAGTAAACCCAATTGTAAATGTTGAAAATGTTTAGTAATTCTAATTTTAATTGTTATCATGTTTGTCACAGAGCATTAGCTCAAAGCGAACTTTAATAAATCTATCTATCTACTATCTATCTAACAATAGCTGACATTTCCCAGTTACATTCATTCATAATATAGACTTTATGCAATCAAACTCTACTGGTTATTTGCTGCTAGTAAGCTAATATTTTCCAATTTGAAATGCGTTTCCATTGCTGTTGAGCTCATTCTACAAGATTTTGAGAGTGTGCATTTCAGAACACCCATTGTGCATAAAATAGCATTGTATCAAGTTGGATTTAATTAATTAGGCCGTCTCTTGCATCACTAATAACTGTGGCAGCATTGGAGAGTATTCTTTTAGGAACACCATTCACATTAATTATTTATATATCGTATAAGTTCAAATTTTTTCACAAAACAATTGAAAAATTGTAACATTACAACAAACCTTTTGATGAAATTATAATAGGCAGAAGGTGAAATCTCATTTCAGAGACAACCAAAAATAAAAAAAAAAGTTACGAACAACATGAAAGTTACAATGTAAATACATTGCGATGAAGCCATATTAAGAAATTCCATTCAGTATCGAAAACGAAATGTTTCCGCGAGGCGCGCATGTTCATTCTTGGCAGTGGGCTTGTTTGCGTTGACCCGAGCAGCAGCCAAGCGGCCGGGTGCTCCATCAGTGCAGGGGTCATGCATCGGGGTGTTTGCACCGCAACCGACCGGAACGAATTACCCCTGAATTTACAGCCCCATAACTCGGTGGCTAATGGGGCTACGAATGACGGCGCTTCGCACATCGTGGAATCCGCGTTTTTTCAGGTAGAGGCACAGCCAATGTGGGTAATGAGATTACCTAAATCATCCCAAAGGCGCGACCGACAGCAGAACCTGTCCTGCTCGGATACCGGATGTGTATGAATTCAAACCCCGATCCCATTACATAAATAGAATTTTCGTTTGCCTCTTTTCTCATTTACATGAGTCACTATTTCCAATTATGAATTCAGATTCACTTTTTATTCTAATTACGTCCTCCTGTACACACAGAGTAATCCAGTGTATGGAGGTTATACAATACCATCTTTTTGTAGTGTTAAGGAGTGTATCTGAGCACTCAGAATTTAAATTGTGTCTGTCATTGCTACATACCACCGAGAAATCGTAAAAGAGAAGAATGTCTTCAAAAAGTTAAGTACTTTTATATTCTGTGAGTGAAGTCAAGGAAGTGCTGTTAGTTGAATGACATTAAAAGAAATTGCGCAATGTAACGAAGAAAATTGCCAATTGGAAAATCTGATGTGAATGAATCGGTAGACGAGAGAGATATTTAGTCAAGAGTACAAGACGGTAGAACACACACAGGTAGACTGACTTATGCGGACAGTCATATAAGCGGAAAATACGATTGGCAAGATTGGAGTAAAATGTATGAAGTCAAAATTAGATAAAATTAAATCAAATACGTGAGATCAGTAAAAAAGGAAGCAAAAATGAAATAAAGTAAGAAAGTGATTAATCAGTTCACAATCTATTTCAGTATTCACTTAGTCTCTTTTAAAAAATAAAACCCGAATTGCAAAAATATGTAGAAATATATTTGCCGGTAACTTTCCATAGGGTTATAAATCTATTTCTGTAAAGCTAACTACACAATAAAGAGAAAGAAGATCGAAGAGGAAGTATAATTACTAGAGCCCCAAAGATTGACAAGTGCATTTTTATTATTGTCACGACTTTAAGGTCTTTAAGAATAGAAATCACTTCTACAGATGTTTGAGAGGATTTTCATTTTCTTTTTTTACCATATTTTAGCAAGTGAGGCTTATTTTTAGTATTATGCCTTATTTTATCATTTTCTTCCTTTTTTCTGCTGGCACCACTGTCGTTCAGACTGGAGGCATACCTGCAAGCGTTCACAACAGAAAGGCATTGGCGCCTTTTGCCTTTCTCCACAAGCGAATGTTTCAGGATCAGGAAATGTTAAAAATCTAAATGAGAGCGGAAAATTATATCGGTCCATATTTTTGAATTTATTTCATGGGTGTTGACAGGCCTTCCTCGCTCACAAAGAATGACATCCTACCTTTGACTATGCCTCCGATCCCTCTCGAGGGTGGAGAAATCTGTAGGCGATGCGGCCCATTTTAGTGCAGGCGATGATTACACAAGTGCGCAGAACGAAATCAATCACCTTTCCACTGATTCCATTTCAGAATTCAGAAGCGTCCGCAATTGCATTGGTAGAGACATTGTCGCGGTTGAAACAGATTAATAATGATGCCGAAATTAGTGTGCTACTAAGAATAATTTTCAATAGTGCATTCGGAAAATAATCTTTCTGGAAGACGGAAAGTGCAACAAAATCTGGTGATCTTGTGAAATCAACTTCCGTCCTTCCATGTAAGTGCTGATGTAAATTTTGTAGTTCGCATAAACAATTGAATAATTTTATTTATTACTTTTGTACATCAATTCTTTCGAAATGGTGATTTTTTATTATGCACGTGCCTTTTTGAACCCCTATTATATATCAAATAAGTGCTATTTGCATGCCTATTTCAGTACAAATTAATACCTTTTTGCCTAACTATTTTAGGCAAAATAAACGCCTGAACCTTCGGGCTCTAATAATTACATTATTTCTACTTAAATTTAAAAAAATTATTAAAAAGAACAGACCACAGAACGGGTCTCCGGAGTGTTGTTGAAAACACTGCCGACAAATATGAATAGAGACTCTTCTCGGAGTTTAAATGGAGCGATTATTCTGTACACACCAATAATTATTGACAAAAGGGAGAAAACTTCTTTTTCGTATAAGCGTACATAAATATTATGGCGGAAGTAAGTTAGTTGCAAACATCATCGGCGGTTAATGAAGCGGCTCATTTATATGATATGTAATGTTAAAAAGAGTCCATCAAACCCTTGATTATACCTCAACGATACTTCACAATTATTATAACTATAATTTGCATTCATGTAATTTAAAGTCTGCCACCTAAAACCTGGTATCAGGTAGACGCGCCTGGTAGATAATTCAAGGCCCAGAGACGGCTGAAGGAATGGGCAGGAGGGGAAAGACGAGGGGGGGGGGTCGGAGAATCGCGTGCGGTCACGTGGACGGGCCGTGGGGCGGGCCGGGGGGCGAGCCGTGGGGCGGGACGGGGGTGGGCCGGAGGTGGGCCGCGGGGCGGGCCGCGGGGGGCGTGGCGGCCGGCATGCCGATGGGGGGCCGGGCGGCGCGCTGGGGGTGGCTGGGGGTGGCTCGGGGTTGGGCCGAGGAGCGAGCTGGGAGGCGAGAAGGTGGGCCGAGTGCAGGTCGGGGGTGGACGGGGAGGGGGGGCAAGCAATGGGGTGCGGCCGGGGGCTGGCGGGGGGAGTGGGAGGGCCATGGGGACAAGTCATGGGGTGGGACCGGCGTGGCAGGCCAGGGAAGAGCCGGGTATGAACAGGGGGGCGGGCCGGGGGCGGGCCGGGGGCGGGCCGATGGAGGATGGGGGGCGGAGGGTGGGCGTGCGCGGGGGATGAGGCGGGTGGGCGGGCGGGCGGGGCGGGGCGCTGACGCGGCGGCCGCCGATGCAGCCATCGATCGTGGCCGCTGACCGGGCGCCCCGCCGCGTCGGCCGGCACTTCAGAAGCGCCGCGGCGCCGGCCCCGACCCGGCCTCTGCCTGCGCCTAATTGATGCCGCTGCCACCCCCGCCGCCCCCACACTCCGCGGCCCCTTGAGACCTGCCCCGCTCCCCCTCCCAAGGCGAGCGCTTTCAACCTCGCTTATCGTCACGACACAGGAAGGAACTAGTAATATTATTGTCGACACTAAACGTTCAAGAGGACGCGAGTCCAAATTCACCAAGAGAATAAAAAACGATTTTTTTAACAAAATCATACGTCAATTTCATATTTGGTCATATCGTATGATAAGTGTTTGATAAGAGAATTCGTCAATGGACGGAGATCATAAAATCAAAGTAATAGTTCAAACTGAAAACGTAACATTTTAACATGCGTATTTTTAAATTTTAAGATGTCATTAGTTTCTTGTATTTGCTTAATTTTGTGAGAATTGCAATTAAATGTCATGTAATGTACCACAGTAACTCTTGGCTGTGTCAAAGAAGGCAAGGGAAAGCTACAGCGTAGCTCATCTGCATTCTCATTTGCCTCTACGCAATTACAGATCTCTTACCTACCAATATAAGTAACAGTTAGATGACGTAAAAAAGTCTCGGTAAATGACTATAGTAAAGTAATCAGCAGAGATGAACCAGAGAGATATGACCTCTCTCCTCTCCACCTCATGTCTGAAATAATTCGCAAAATTTTAATTCTTCTTGTAATGTCTCGCAAAATATCAATGCTAAGAGATACTAAAAGATATTTTCACAAAAATCATTTAATACAAAAGAGTTTAGTTTGTAATGTTATTTCTACTCTCGTAGTGTGAAATGCGAAGTTGAAAGTGTTGTTCGCTGGTTTAACTGTAAATAAATTGTATTATATTGTGCTACCGTCAGGTGAAAGGATGCGGTTTACTAATGTCAAAGTACACATCATTACAGGTATAAATAACGGTCGTGATTAATTAAATAAATGTATTTAGATTGAATTATATGTACTGCTTGAACCACGAAGTTAATTATTTGAGCCATAATTCATTCATACTACATGCGATAAATTTATCATTTCGACATCCGATTATTCCAAACAATTTATCCCAACTAGAAAGGTGCATTAATGCACGGCTAAAAATTTTAAATACCATGAAGTCAGAGATAGACACATTTGAATAACATATTTTTACTTTCTCTCCTACCACTTACTTACGCATTACATATTAATGCTGCAACGACAAGAAGTGTTTTTTTTTTTACAGAGAAAAGCGTATGGTTGTCCCTGATTCTGAAAATGTGGTCAAGTCATGCTCCTATAGGCAATAAATTACTTCCCCTAATGGGTAATCAGAAGATTTTGTAAGACCATAATACCCGAAAATTGGTTTACGGCAAAAGGCTGTCTGCTGTTTACCCTTCTGACTGTGTGTCTGAATATGAATGAAACCGTTTGCAGGCTTTTCATCAAAATTGATATTCCACAATTGTTATAGTGATAAAAAGTGTTGAAAGATACAGAATGAAGAAAATAAGAACTTAAAAAAACAACAGCAAATATTACCACGCTTACAAATCAACATCTTATAACCACAACAGTCATTCAAAGACATTTGGAAAATTTGTCTTAATGTCCCTGATCACTGTACTATTTGTGATTTCTTATTTCCTAATACTAATTGAACGACGTTCGTATAAATGGAATATTAAGAATCAAAGACCGATTTGAGAGTTCTTCGTTGTTTTCTGCTAATAATATTGATGTTTCCGAAGAGTAATTTGTTAAATGCGACGAAAGTGAGAGGAAGAATTCGTATAATTTGTGAAAAATTCTTTACATTCACATGAGAAAATGAGTTAAAAACAAGTGCTACATTTATGAAAATACTAAATAATGTAATTAATAGTAACAACTGACTATACATTGAAAATAAAAAAAAATGGTTCAATGTTTTCGGTCGTTTAAAAGAACGTTTTAATGAAGACCAAATTTGAATACATACTGCACAACATTAAATTGAATATAATATAAGATATATATGAAAATACTAGTTTCGTGAGATTCCCCGTTGAGAAAAGTTTTATTGTAGTAACAAACTGCTATCAGAAGATGTGTAATTAATCATTTACGTGACATTTTGCGTCTTCGTTGTCAAATGAATCGTAACGTCAAATTATTTCACTTTTTTACTAATAAATATAGAAATGAACTGGAATAAGATAACATACATTTTCGGTTTTGTTCCTTTGACTATAAACTTCAACCTACACTCTTCTTGTAGGCAAGACGTCTCTTTTACCGGAAGCGCCCTGATAATCTAATACCGCCTTGTAGAAGTTCCGCTTTCATTAAAACGCTGTCGGATGTTGTGGGTGCAAGTCGACTTCAAAGGGGCTCATATGAGAACACCGAACACGTGGAGGGGAGGAGTTCCGCCAAGTTATTTGAAATGCCTCGAATTCCGCTTGCCCGCGAGATTCACTACGTCGAAGGCGCCGCGGCTGCTCTGCTCGTTTAAGGGCGCGCGCCGCCACGCACACATCTCATTCGATCTATCGAAATGCCACAATTTTCTGTGGACGTAGAGAAACTGATAGCTGCTCAGCCGACAGACACATTCTTGGAGTCTTCTAAAATAAATAATCACTCAAACTATGTCCATTTACAATTAAAAAAGTCTTCTCTATTAACAAATTTCACATTTTGATAAATTTTTATAATACATATACGAAAAAAAGATGCAAATTCGGTAAATGTTTTTCGGCCGTATTCATAGTTCTTTTTAGTCCGGACTAACATAGGCGGGAGAAGATCCGGCGTTAGTCCAGTTCAAACGTTAGTGAGTACCAAGGCATGGTATAACGTCCGGCTAACCTCAATTCAGTTTCATTGTATATTGTGAACTGTGTGCGCTTGTTATTAGAGAGAGATGGATGATGATTTTGATATGCGTGAAGCTAATGTAGTGCGTGATGTGCTAAATGTAACATCTTTTGGAAGGAGAAGGAAATTGTACCGTCAGAGGATTGTGATCATGAATAGATATGTTTGAGTTTACACAATGAAACGAATAATTATTGACTGTTAATATTCCAAACAAGAATAAATAATTTTTTCGCCTAGGGAGTTCAATATTTTCACTTCAATGTGATAATATTCCTTTATTTATTTTTAGACACATAGATTAAAATATATAACGATATTTTTTTTAAATTTTTAGCAGTATATGAAAATCTATGATAAGTGGAGTAGTTGCCGATTTTCATACAGTGTTCATTTCATTTTAATGGTATAAACAGAGGGGCCCACGGATAGCGAACTGGCGCCCATAGCAAGAACTCTAATTGACCTTCTTGTCCGAACAGTTTAAATCAGGGTTGTACAATGAAAAGGATAATGAAAAACACAAAGGCATAATATTTTACTCTTACGACTATCGTCGTTATCGCGCTTCAAAAAAAAATAATAAAATGCCGAACAATGTAACAAAGGCTCTTAAATCATACACATTTTAAAGTGCATTTTATTAAAAATAATGCGTGTTTATCTCTTTTTGGGTAAAAACAGATTATTTCAATATTTAAAAATTGTCACTTATTTTTTCAACGCATTCAACACTGAATGGCGCCCCTTGGCAACAGCGCATAGAGACAGAGAGTAACGCACTCCTTTGCAGCCGCATATTCCGCCATTTTATATTCAACTGATACGGAACTTCCAAGTCTATGTAGTTGAACTACTGATCTACCGAAAACTAATATTAATATGCATGAACACTTTCATAATGCCTTCAATTGTTATCATTTCTCCTCAACTCCTCTATGCTGCCTGGCGGGTTTAGCCTAGCCATCTGTTACCTACCTAGCAACGTGCCGCATTTGGTTGAATACTGAAAAAACAATCAGAAAGCTTCGGTAGGTCGAGCAGGCTGGATCGAAAAGGTTCTCATAACATTGGGTGTAAATATTAAAGTTTCCATGCTCAGTGGAATGTCTCAGTAATTTTGCGTTGATATAAGGAATGTAAGATAAGGAGTCCGTTATAATTTGTTATTTGTTGAGAAAAAATTGTTATTTCTCAAGAATGGTTGGAGCAGTTGGGGGAGGGGAAGTGAACTTGACTTTTAATAAGTAACGTTCAGAAAATTGAGATGTTGCTCGAGGCTATCTGGAGAAAGAATATTGAGGTCGTTCACGTTGTGCTAGAGACCAGTAGCGTCCATGGCAAGTGTCATCTCTAGCAAATCCATTTATTATTATCTTACTCTAATAAATTCTGCAAATTTCTCTGTCTGCTTTGGAACAACACAGGCATATTATTGCAACCCCATAGATACCGTTGCTGTCTACACAGTCTTGCAATGATTTGATCTACATTTTAAATTGGACAAATGAAATAAACGATACGAAATCAATATTAATGTATGAAATTCAAATTAAAAGTAAGCCAATGAAAAGTGGGACTGAGATAGAGAAGTGAATTAAGATGGCTTATTTTTTTTCATTTTTTCTATTTGTTTGCTTTCTTTCATTTTTCCCTTTTTTCGTTTCACATTTGAAACATTTTCAGTTTCCTTTCGGACATTGGCATTTTTTAAGTTTTGTCGGAAAAGAAGAAAGACGCGTCTTAACATTTCTTTAGAATAAGCTCATTAGATTAAACGCATTCTTTTAGAACGTGGCACAAAAAATGATACTAATGTAGAGTCATGCACTATCGTGAATGTTGCATTGCACTTTTATTCATTCCAAAGCAAAGTGTGACTCACCCGTGGCCTTGTAGATGGAGTTCACGCGCTGCACGTGCCGGGTCATGACCTCAATGCAGGCTTCCTCGGAGCCGTACTTGTCGTGGAAGAAGTGGTCGGCCTGCAGGTACAGCATGCACGTGGTCTTGCGCGGGTCCACGGCGGCGCGTTTCTTCACGTGCCGGCCCGCGGCCCCGCCCCCCGCCTCGCCCTCCGCCTCCGCCGTCGCTGCCGCCGCCGCCGCTGCCGCCGCCGCGGCCGCCGCCGCTGCCTCTTCCATCTCCAGGTCCTCGGGCAGCGTGCGGCGAGTGCGGTTCAGGTAGAGCAGCTGAGAGGCGCACGGCAGCTGCACAAAAGATTGACCGCTAGTTAGAAAAGCAACAACGTAGAATTTAGGCATTTCTTTGAACCAGAGTTTTCCATTGAGCTGCTTTTGTGACGCGCTTGTTTTGTTTGTTCTAGATAAATCTTAAGCCATTTATATGTACGGAAATTTCTGAAGAATGTTCATCTGTATAAATAACGTTTATGTAAAAAATGTAGAGCTATTGTTACGGAATTTAAGAAAATGTATTTGGGGGTACATATAAAATCGTTTCAAATTTCCAGGATCTTGAGTGTGGTTTGATTTGATGAACACGGCAGCTTTGAAAAACGTTCAAACTTTTGACAATAAATTGCCGCTGAATAATGAAACAACCTTCTCTCTTCCCATTAAGAGATGACACCAACCTACGAATAATTGAAGTTTTCAAATAATATTCTCCAAGTGTAGAAATATATTTTATTTTTTCTTGAGAAACGTATGAATCGTGTTTAATCACGAACAAAAGATATCTGGAATACTTATTTTCTGTTTCATGTACTTTTAGCAACTTCAGAATAATTAATATTGGAAATTATAAAAATGTTAAACGAGTTCAAAAGAGTTCTTTCATGACTAACAAGTTATGGCACTTGCTGAAGATATAATAGGCACAAAGAATAATGTATTCCTTATTATGGAAACGTTGACGAAGGTACATTTTATTTCGTAAATTTACGTTTATCTGTGGCCATTACAACGCCAAAATATTTCATCTTCCTTACCTTCCTTACAAACCTACCTAACGGCAGTATTGATTTGATCCCCCCCAAAAAATTCTGAAAAGTTCGCAGCGATAATGACTGCCATCGTATCTCACTTATTAGTTCAGATGTAAATGAACTTTTGAAACAGTTCTTTGAATTGAAATTGCTTCTTTTCCTGTCTTTTGATGTGACAAATAAAGGACATTTCGAGACCTACAAAGATATATTACTAAGAATGTTCAATTAGTTAGTATCTTCATGTGTTTTCTACTACGAATTCGTATGCATAACATTTCTTTGAATATGACGTAGGGTATTGAATTCTATCTTTGATTAAAATGACATTTAGGTAAGAAATAGTTTTCATCATTAAACATTTTATTCTATTTTCAATGTTAGGTTGATGAAAATGAAAGCAAAAATACAGAAATGTTTCGATACTATTTAAGTTAAGATTTGTTAAAACATTGTTCAAAAATTGATGTTTGATTTCCAAGATGTCACAAATAAGAATTTGCATGAAAAGAGTGTCGGTTTGAAACGTGGACTTAATGAGTTTAGGTACGAGGAACAATGTTTGTGAAAAACAAACTAAGTTAATGAGTATAACTGAAATGTGTTATTTACAAATTATTATTTTATTCGCTTCTTAATCATGAAGTTATTGTACGAAAAGAACTTGAACATATTGTGTAGGGTTTCTTGTAATCGGATGACTGTAAGGCTCGACGAGAGGACTGCATCCTCTTCATATGCCAAAAGCTTTTTATAACACGACGCCTATCAACAAGGCGGTATCAGCTAAAAAGAAGAACCCATAACTGAGCTGTAGTCTAAAATAATACCATGATTGAGAGTCATATACAGATCGGATGTATAATTTATTCTCAGATGCACGTGATTCAAGTACCTGCATCCTGGTAGTTAAGGCTGGGTTAGCTATGAATACGTAGCAAGAAGTAACGAATAGGGGGAAAATCTTATATTTTGAATCCAATATTTATTTGTTCCTGTTAACAGGTTGGCAGCGGCAGTCGCCTATAGAAGGTGATGTTGCTTGTGGCATGCCCATCGGTGCGCCCAGAGAGCCCGTCGCCCTCAACCGCGGCCGCCGGAGCAGAGCCCACGATTGCACTCGCACGTGCAGGAGCCCGCTCGCCGCGCTGTGCGGGTTGCGGAACCCAAAGGGGCCGGCGGGGGCGGAAGTGCGTGGACAGCGCCAGCGGGAGGGGGCGGGGGAGGGGGAGGGGGAGGACGCGGGTCGATGGCGCCCGCCAGCCCGCCGATCGACGGCCGCACCGCCGTCCCGCGCCGCCCAGCCAACGCTTCTCGGCCTCTACGCACTTCCACCGGTGACGGCCCACGTTGCCTACGTAGATGCCAACTGTCTCATGCTATGACGCCGATTGGCCTGTGACATTTTGTGCCCACTAGATAAGAAGAAAACGGGAAATTCCTTTGGTATTAGAAATAGCAAAGCCAGTTCTCGGAGTTTACACTAGTTTTGTTAACCAAGGTAACAAAAGCAATAATAATAATAATAATAATAATAATAATAATAATAATAATAATAAATTCTGCTTTTACTGTTATTATTATAATCTGTTTTAATTTCTTATTCTGATAGCTCTCAATTACATTAAAAGTTTATAGTAATATTCTGATATTCTATTAGATTCACAAATTTAAATGAAGAGGTAAAATATAGAAAGCGTTTTTTGCCTGTCTCCTGCCAATTGATAGGAAATATTTTAAATCTGAAATATCTACGATTCTCCGGGAATAATTCCAAAAGGCTAGGTTTTGCTCGTATCAATTGAATCTCTTCTGAATTACACTTTGACAGTAAACAAGTATTTTAATTTCAATAGGAATTTCGAAGTTTAAAATTTTATACTTCGGTTTACATACATAATACACTGCTTTCCTTTCGGGGTTTTATATATGCTCGTGCAATAATTAGATATCCTGTACACTTTGGTACTTGAACAACGATTATATACCACTTGAAATATTATAACTTGTTAAAGTAGTGTCTTATAATATTTACAAGACACTTCTTTAAAAGCAAATAATACACTAGAAGAGGAGATTTTTTAATGAGTTCACCAGATTATTAGGTTGATGTAGAAAGAAACTTTTTACGAACATGGAGAGTTAGTATGATTAATTTATTTAGTTAGAAATACGTGTTTTTTCTTGTTTTTGCAAAAAGCTTTTCTCAGATTGGAAGTCTTTTTTATCCAAAAGCGCTTGTCAGTTACCGGGAACGCTTGTCACGAACACGCGGCTTTTTTCCTAGAGTAAGCTTTTCCAATAATTTTATTTTACCTGAACGTTTTTCTTCGCACAAATATTTTTACGGAACAAATACAATCGAAAACTCTATCCCGAAATAATAGTACTATCATAAAACTTGTTTTGCCTGTCGAGTACTGTGAGTAAATATCTGTATCGCTTGAAATCTGGAAGTATTTTCCAACTACTTGGAGATTCATTTATAAATCCAATGGAAATACAAAAAAGCCACAGATGTAATTTTCTTATTAATCTGCACAATACAAAGTATTAAATATACTTGCTTGCTACCGCAAAGAAAATACCAAAATATTCCTTTAAAAATTATTGCCTTTTTGTTAAGATAGGTTTGCACTGAAAATGAGAATAAAATATCGTTGCGAAAATACATAAACGTGTGATAAAATAAAGCTACTTTTACTAAAAGTGTATATTTTATAAAAGCTCTTTCAAAGATGCATTCCTCACATTTCAAATTTATCTGTGCTCAATGTATTTTATTTTGCAAAACTCTATTCTGACAAAGTCTCGCTGAGGTGATGCGCAGGTTAAAGGGGGGGAGAAGGAAGGTGTCTGCGCATTTGTTTCCACCGGTCGCCACCAGCCCCCACGCCGCGCCACGCCACGCCACGCCACGCCATTCCGGCCGCGCCGTCTCAATCAAGCCCTTGTCTAGTCGGCACTCATCTACCGGAGTCGATTCATTTCCCAAAGAAACTTTTCTTATTACTTGTTTTGTTACTTCCACCGACCCAATTCCCTTCTTGATATCTATTCACATACCAATTAATTTGCGCGTCTTCCCCTGATTGAACTCTTTCATGAGAAATTATTGTAATGCCTTTTCACATTTATTAGTTTACTTTTACTTGCCGTCATTTTCAAATATTTAAAAAAAATTCTAAAGCACATCCAGCTATTTTCAGTTAATACCTTTACTGTCGTTCATTTTTTAAAAAAAATGCCTTTATTCCTTCACCAATGTAACTTTTTCTGTTTTATACTTTTCATTTTATTTCTCAACTAACCCTTTCTCATTTTGAACCAAGCATGTTATTCATATTCCAGCATGTTCTCGCTTTGGTCTACTCTTGAAACTGGCCCCTCCGCCCTAGAAGCCAATCGCCCCTGCGCTTCCATCAGCCCCGCACTTCCCTCCGCCGCCGCCACCGCTGCCTCACACATTTGCATGGCTCCGTGAGGATGCGAGACGCTGCCGAATTGATGAGGCGGCCTTAATGCGCTCCCCCCCCCCCCGGGCCACGCACTGATCGTCGGTGGGCGGCGCCGACCTCCTCGGAGCAGCCGGGCGGCGGGCGGCCTACTCGGAGCGAGCTGGCGACGGGCGGGAACGCGGGCGGAGCCGCGGGCCGAAGCGGGGGCGGTAGCGCGTGCGTGGGAGGGCGGGGGCAGGGGCGGTGGCCTGCGTGGGAGTGGGCGGAGGCGGGGCGGAGGCGGGGGCGGTGTGGAGGCGGGGGCGGTGTGGAGGCGGGGGCGGTGTGGAGGCGGGGGCGGTGTGGAGGCGGGGGCGGTGTGGAGGCGGGGGCGGTGTGGAGGCGGGGGCGGTGTGGAGGCGGGGGCGGAGGGGGCGCGGGTGAAAATGGAACGCGGGTGGCCAGCTGAGGCGAAACTGATAGAGCCGGATGCCGCAGAGACGGGATCAAGAGAATGAGGCAAAAGGGAGCGGGAATGCGTGAAAATAGAGGCAAGAGGCAATTTTGGATCGCCTGCGCTGTTGCATGTAATTCAAACTAAATCAAAACAAACAAAGAAGGAGATTTGATTTTCACGCTATTGCTATTCTCCACAATATTCTACTAATTACTTTTCCGCGACATCGTAATGCAGCGTAATTGCCCTCTTAATTATCTTATTTAGATTTTATTACAAGACGTTATTATGCCAACGTTGGTTTGCGAATTTCTCAGATTAATGGTAGAAGGAAACCCAGATGTGCTCGTAGAGGCGGTTTATTGCACAAATGCTGCAAATGCATCATGAATAATGAATCTCAATGTCAAGTTAATTCACCCAATCTGGAAAGGCACCAATAGCCAACGAGCAACGAAAAGCAATCTACAATACTACAACGTCCAATAATGGTTCAACGATTTAGCAGTCAGTATCTTGTCAGCATTTCCTTGTGTTCAGAGTATATGAATTATTCTGGATTTAGTTTCCCATTTTAATGCAGGAGCAGCTTTTGTATGAGGTTTGGAATAAAAATATCACTAATACAGGTGCTATTTTATTCAACAACGAAAGCAATTAAGTAATAAATTACAATATATGTATGTATGTATGTATGTCCTGCCTATTGTAATTAGCTACACATGATACATTTAAAGAAAATTAATCTTATCTTCACATAAATACTTATTAATGTGAAATACTTGTGCTAAGAAACGTATCTTCGTTTTTTAATACACTAAGATACTGTACTTAGCGTTTATTTTTATTGCACTACCAAGTTCAATACAAAAATTCCACTTATTAATAAGACATACTTAATTGTATAAATTAAAGTAAGAATATTACAATCCCGATTATACACAAATTCATACATGACGTTGGTTGCATATCTCATCTAACGGACTTGGCAGATATACAGCATTATATTTCCCTCCATTACACAGCTCATTTGCTAAGAAATGGAGAAAAAATGTAGTCTATGGGTGACGGAGAACATTGCATTAACGTGATCACCCCTTGTAGCGTGTGAAGTATTGGACGGGAGGGCAGATTGGAAGTCCATAGTGGCAGTATCGGTGAGAGCGGGGAACGTCGGGGAAGACTGACAGCAGCAGGGGTTGTGCCGAAGGGGAACAGCACCAGGAAGTAGCAAGCAGCGGTCGGCAGTGACATGGGAAGTGATGGTTGAAGCACGCCAAGGAGCAAGACAGGAACAGCTCCGAATGGACCCCTGCGAAGTTCTTTTGAGAAAATGTACATCGTAAAGTTGTCATCTACTTATTTGTCAGAAATGTTTTAGAGTTATCAAAAGATTTGGTTATTCTCCAAAGAAGCCTGTGTGTGTCTGTTTCAAAATAAGGGGAAGAGGCGTTGATTTAATCCTAATGGAGTTTTTAAATTATATAGAAGACAAGTGCATCTTATTTTTTATATTCAGATTTTCAGACAATAAAGACAATCTCTAAATGACACCTTTTCTTGAGGAATCTATAATGTGTCGAAAGAAACTGTCCGTAGTAGTGAGGAAAGAAGAAAATTGGTTTAGAATAAAACGTGATGGGGTATGAAAACTCTTAAAGAATGCAGTAAAAGAAAATCAAATATTACTGAGGACTTCAAAATGTATTGCAGATAAAATATTCACAAACTAGAGTAAAATTTCAGAGACGGTTTTCAAATACAGACCTAATAGCAACCTCTAATAGATTACTTAAGATACAGCATTAAGAACGAAATGATATTGCCTGCAGAGAATTGCCAACAATGGAATACCGAGACCTTGAGGAACACCTAATCCATTTGCTAATTTGATGATTTTCAGATCTCTTATCCATAAATTTAACCTATTATCAGTCACAATACAACAGTACAATCTGATCAAATCATGAACATACGTGTTTTCAATAAATAATTGAAAATTATATTTAAAACGTTTCAGGATATTCGACATATGTTTCAAATGGAACTTCTTTTTCTTCATGATAATATATACAGCCACCCATTCTCTTTTGAAACTTATCCATCCTAATTCGCATTTTCCTTTCCTTTCAGTTTTTTTATCTTATACATAACTGGTGTTTCTTATCCTGTTCCGTCTCCTCCCGTCCTCGTCTCCTCCATGCTTCGCCCCCCCCCTCCGCCCGCTGAGCGGAGACGCGCGCGCGAGTGGGCGTGGCGCGGAGAGCCGGCTGCTGCCCGCGGCGGACATTACCGTGGCGGGCACTGCCGTGTGGGACGGCTTATTCTGCGGCGCCCTCCACCACCCACCGCCCCCTCCGCCCGCATTGCCCGCGCCGCCCGCGCCGCCCACGGCTCCCTGAGGACGCGCGCCCTTCGGAGCGTGGCGCGCGAGGGATCGGGGGATCCACCTGTCAATGCGAGACGGACGGTCGAGCGGAAATAATGTACGCGCCCGCCGCCTCTTGTCTCCGGGGCTCAACTGTTGCGACCGGTCGCCCCGCCCGTTCACGCCCCATTTGCTAAGCTATATGCGCTGATGGACACACAGGGGGGGGCAGGGGGTTATGTGTAGTTCATGGTATGTTCTGGAGCAGCTGGCTACGATTCATGATCGAGTTGATTAGTGGAAATTGCTCATTGAGTTGAGGTGGACTGAAGGACGCCTTAGGGGATTCGGTATTGGAACTGTCGCTTTGACAGAAATCTTACTGAGTTTTCAAAATCAATAACACATAGTTGCGATTACAACGCTTTTCAAGTTACGCTATTTCTATCTCTCTACTACATTTTTCGTAAATATGGTTACAAAACGTTAAATTCCATCACTTGCGAACTTATAAACACTAAAAACATTATGAATGTTTGCGGTAAAAAAGGACGATATGCAATATAAAGCATGAAAATTGATTTTGTAAAATAATTGAAAAGGTTAACTAATTGATGTATCCGGGTGCGTCAACTGCTAAGGTCATTAGTCCCGAAAGTGTAGTGTATGCCTTTATCGCGGATGGTAGCGGTGTTCTTTCGTGGTTACATCCGGCGCCGATCTGCACGTCAGCTTGTAGTGATTTCTCTAACCAGGTATCTCCCACAGGGGAAACACGACCCCAGCCACGACACACTCTAATCTCTCCACTGGCCTCCCAACATGCAGTAGTGTAAGTGTAAGTGTGTGTAAGTAAGGAGTGAGGATAGAAAAAGGAAGAGGAAAAAAAGACAACGCGTGCCGTGGCCCGTTTGTTCGGTTACTGATCCAGCATCCAACTGGTATTGATCGTACAAACCACGGACAACTATTGATCATAGCACTCGGCTGCTTGAATTCTCCTTCAGACAGCGGCTGAGTTCGACCTAGCTGGAAGAACCATAAGACATCGAAACAGAGACCTCGGAACCTAAACGGAACTGGAAGCATAAGACCTCGGAACAGAGGTACTTCAGTGACATCAATTGATGTTCTGAGCCACCTAAGACGGTAGTAGAAAAGGTATAACATACTATTGAACAGGGAATGATTAGTGGTATATGAAATTGTCACAGATCACTCATATTTGATATTAATATTCTTATTAAGATTTCTATACATTAAAGACCTAGAAAATTAGTTAATATTCTATTAAGCATTTAAATTTTATTTTAGTTAATAACAAAAATAAAAAAGTTAACGGGAAGTCAGCGAAGCAAACAATTATTAATGAAAGTCAATATTACGAATAATGCATTACTAGCATCAAATTGTATAAGAAAAAATGAAAAACGAAATACTCAGCGCTTTATCTTTGAAGGTAGTAAAATTCAATAGTAATGAATCTTTTATTGCACAATGTACGGTTCTTCTGGAGACTTGTAGTTAATACAAGTGAACCTCACGTTTTAATTTAATGGAAACACGTTGGAGGGAGGAAGCGTTATACGTCCATAACCCACAGGTGCACAATTGCAAACCACGCTCTTCAATATTTCACTTTTTCCATTACACACACTGTCACGCATTTCCATGATCTCCCAATCCGCCGTCTCATTCGCAGAAATTACAACCCACGCACCGAAAGTAACACACGCGAAATCGCGCGGCGCGCGAGCGCACCCAAGCGAGCACTTAGCGAATCACGCGGATCATTTGACACATCGACCCGGCGAGAAAAGGATTAATTCCCTCGAAAGAGATCCGATTGCTTTTTGATGTGTTTGAAGGGCGGAAACAGCGCTGCGGCGGCCGGCTCGCGAACGCGTGGGCGGGCGGGCGATGTCCGTGCGCGCACCGCAATCGCGGCCTATTTCAGGCGACGTAATCGGGCGCAAGAAAATTAGTAAAACCCGGCGCGGCCCCGCCCAGAGGTCCGCCCGCGAACCCTAATTGCCTTCGCGCATGAACACGAGGAGGTCGAGCGAGGGAAAGGGGCTCCGGGGCAAAGGGGAGCGGCGGAAGAGTGCGAATCGGAGATAGGAAAGGGCTATTGTTGGAGGGATGGGACGCAGTTCGAAAGGGGTGTGGGGGCGTGGAGAGAGGGAGAGCGAAACGAAGTGGTTGGCTGCACGTGGAATGCGCATTGTTGGTGGGAGATATGCAAAGTTATTGGAGGAGATTGTAATGAAAGTCAAATGATAATAATTATTACTCGTACAAGGATATGAAGGAATTAAATTGCAAATGTTTTAATGGCAAGAGATGATAAAATTATTCATAAATGGTGAAAAAGAAAGCTGAAGTATCTGTAGATGGCTGACCATTCAAAAACAACTAATAACTTAAATGACAGAATTTATTAACGCATAATGAAAGAAGGCAAATAAATATGCAAAAGGGATCAGCAATGTTATAAAAGATAATAAAATATTTCATGATAAGGGATAGTTTCATGGGGAAATTGTGAATGTAGGATTAGTGTTGCTGATGAGTGATGTGGTAGTTTGCAACCGGAGCGAGAGAATGGAAATGGGAAATGAGATGGAGTGGTTAGGAAATGAACAGAGCAATTTCGAAAACGAATGTGAATCAAATATCGTAGAGGGCAGCGGTATATTAAGCTCTGTCCCAAGTGATTGACGGCATGATCAAAACACATGGATACTCATATGCGCGTAACATAGGTTAAATGAGTCAACATCGAGTAAACATGACACATTCGAAGAAAATGAATGAAATAAGATGAGTCAAAATGTAGGGATAACACCCTAATATTAAAGTCGGCAAAAGGCGAAAAATATACAGTGGAACGAAGGCAAGCGGAAGGATTTATACATTCATCCTGCACCTTATTACAGGGTAATTACGCTAGAAATTGGTTTCTTCGAATATCAATAAAGGGAAAGAATTTAATTAATGCCTCGAGGAGGGTGCGCATTAAGGCAGCCGCAAGGGCTTACCTCTCGATGAACTTCAATTCTTGACGAAAGGGCCTTGTAATGAGATTCATTTTTTTTTTTACATAAGGGAGACTTGTCCTTCATTACGTAATTCTTCACATTTTCAGATTTTCATCGATTATTTTGTCATTTGCTTCTATAAGCTGGTTATTGTTTGTTGGCACCTACGAGGAGATAATATTAACCTTCCACGGTTGTCGTGGGATTGAAGCTTTTGCCCAACTGCCGCAAATACACAGAAGTTATAGGGACCGAAACTCAATTAGAAATCGCGAATAGTTCTTTACATTTTTAAAGCATTTTGTTTAGAATGTAAATCTACATTTCGAACATAATTCTATGAACTTCAAACATTATTTTGGCATGTTTTAGAGCCAATGCTGAAGATGATTGTCAGAGACATAATTGGCAAAGTACAATTCTGCCACTCTTGAATGATGGAATATACCAGTCTATTATAATGTGTATTTTACAACAAAAATAACCATTTTTACATAAAATGTTGCATAGAAAACATTTATCCCTAAAATTAATATTACAATTTTTATTACGGTCAAATCCATTAGTTTCAAAGTCAGACATCAATTTTTTTACCAGCTTATGACCTAAATTACCCGGGGGAATATTGGGCTACGGCGATCGACAGATTGGCCATCGGGGACAATGGGGGCGGAGCAAGAGATGGACGACGCACATTGGTTCAGGTAGAGAGTGAGAGGGGGCGGAGGCGGGGGTTGGAGCGAGCGGGGGCGGCCGCGGCGGCGGAGTCTGAATGAGGGAGCACGGGGGCGGGGGGGGGGGCGCTGCAGGGGAGACTTGAAAGGGGACAGTGGCGGAGGGGCTGATGAAAAGCTGCGGGCGGTG
This sequence comes from Gryllus longicercus, assembly GCA_038098605.1. NCBI lineage: Eukaryota > Metazoa > Arthropoda > Insecta > Orthoptera > Gryllidae > Gryllus > Gryllus longicercus. The sequence goes on along the minus strand of JAZDUA010000620.1, from coordinate 26,474 downwards.
GGCGGTGGGGGTGGGGGCGTGGGCGGGGGCTGGAATTGGCGCGCCAGCGAGGGGCGGGCGCTCTGAAAAGGTGCGGAAAGAGCCGGTGTTATCCGCGCGGCCTGGATAATAGCTTCGGCAGCGGGCGGAGTCTGCCTCGGGCCTACCGCTCGCGCTCCCCAAGTCTGCGCAATTGGCACGCTCTCGAGAAAGCGAACATTTTGGCACGGGCAGGAGAGCGTTTCCTCAGATGACGCAGTTTTCCTACTGGATAATTATACGAGGTAATCATATCTTCTAGAATAGACAATCAAAATAAAACGCAGTGTGCCTTTTCAGCACTTGTTGAGACCAGATAACAGACCATTCAAACAAGACAATTTGTAGAGAGAGCAATTTGCGAGATTATTTCTCTGATATTTTCAAAGAGTTCCCGATTTCATTTGCTAGGTACTTTGCACAATGTACCATACTATTCACCAGCCGGACAGTCGTGGGAGTGTGAAGAAAGTATCATGTACAATGATTGAAAGGTTTAATGTTTTTACATTTTTAACATTACGTGCGGAAATAAAAAATGTCAATAATAATTAAAATACTGGTAAGATTTTAAAAGAAAACAAAAAAAAATATTCCTCCACGAAATGAAAATTACTTCTTTTTTGGGGTATATTCGCTTCAAAGTCTGAAAAAACAACATTCGTAACAATCTTACTCCCCACTTTCCCTCGAGGCAAACGAGATTGTATTAAGATTTTCTCATAAATGTCTTAAAGCGAACTAAAGAGGGCGTCTTCATGAATAGTAGTTGAACTTCTCCCTGTCATACATTTTCTCAACGCACACACAATGCTACAGAGGGGCTAAAGTTTCTCCCAGCACATTTCTAAATTCACATCTATACACAATAGATAATGAGTGAAACGGCGCCGGGAAGTAGCGACTCATCAGCTGAAGAGTCTAGAAGTGAATAGAAGCGACGAACGCGGATTCGAGGGGATGAGTAAAAGGAGGGGAAATGAGGGGAAATGAGGAGGGGGGGTGCACTAAAGAAAAGCGGCAGGACAAAGCGCGAGGGGAGCGAACGAGGCCAGCGAACACGTCCCCTCTCGGGGCGGGGCTACATTGAATGGAAGTGGCGACTTGTGCGCTCCTGGCGGAGGGGCGCCGCGATCGGGTCTCGAGCGTCCAGCCGTCCGTCACGCGAATGATCCATCGGGTGGCGCATCACCTGCTGCGACGGCAGTGTAGGTTTTCCAGATATTTGCGACTCCACGGGGCGGTGGAAAGAAGGGCGCGACATCAATTCTTCAAAATCCAGATGTGTGCGACGGACCGTGACAGGTCATTACATATACACTCATGCTGTAACTTAAGATACTGATATCACTCTTTGGTCACAAAACGTGAAACAGTTGACTCTACATGCAAGAAGGCTTTTTCCAAGTATGTATAGTATATTTATATGTGCTTATGAACGAAAAATTAATATGCTTCATTTGGCATATACCTGTTTTACTTATCGTTAACAATGCAGACAGTTTTTAGCATAAATGTCTGCGTTGTGCTAATATAAATCCTTTGAAACTATTTTTTTGTCTGTGTAAATATAAAACACTATTAAGCTACTTCTACGATATTTGTCGTGATGAATGCCACATGTCTTCTGACACATAACATTTTCTCAGAAATTGAATCTAGGGTAAAATTAAGTCTACCATGTGTGTCTTCTCGGATAATAGTCTTAAAAAAATATTAATAGAATGAATAAGAACTCAAGGAATATCTTTCGCTCGCTCATATACGCACAATACGACTCCGCTTATCAACGGACATATTTTTCCTTTTACGCCTAAAAGCGTTTTTATGACGTTTACCGTCGTTGACTGCTACCATGCCGTTTATTGGGCTTGGATCCGAGGGCCTCCGCTTCCCCAGCGTACAGTTACCCAGCGTACAGTTAGGGCGGGGCGGGGCGGAGAGACGTGGGACGGGAGGGCCGGGGTTGGGTGGGTCGGGGCAGGGTGGGGTGGGGCGGGGTTGGGCAGGGTGGGGTGTTGTGGAGCGGGGCGGGGCGGGGTGGAGCGGAGCGGAGCGGGGCGGGGCGGGGCAGAACGGGGTGCAGAGGTCGCGGATAAGGCGGCGGTCGTTCCCCGCAACGAGCAGGTCAGGGCTTGGCCCCAGCGGCCTCCTGCGCCGGATCGACTGGCCTCGCGGAGCGGCGCGGGGCGGCGTGGAAGCCGTGGAAATCCCGACGGCGCGTGGGCGGGGCCACCTACTTCATTTCGAATGAGAGAAGTTGCTTTTCACCACTTCGGATTAAGAGGAAAATTCTATTTTAATATGCATAGGTAATTAAGCAAGTGGTCTGAATATTAATTAACCAGGAAGAATATTTTCATGGAAAAACAAAATCTGAGAATTATTATTGAAATTAATTAGTTTTAAAAAAACGTAAGCAGATTGAGAGTGTATTCCTAAAGAAGAGAATAAACGTATGCAGTGTTGTACTTTGCTTAACAATTAAGTAACCAGTACTGTATTCTGACAGATATAATTAACAACGTATTAACATAAATAATACACGAGTAGTCTACATGCGCAATTCTTTGAAAATGAGATGGCTTAACAAATTGAAAAAAACTCACAAAGGTTTAAATATCTAAAAATGAAACACATTAGGGAACGATGTGTCCACAATTAAAACGTGAACTAGTGCATGATGTAACAGTGTTACATGAAAGGCAAAACATGTAAAAATGAGGCAATAGCGTTCTTGAACATTTTAAAACACAGCAGCAAAAATCTTTCACTGTTTTTAAATTGAAAAATTTTGAAATTTCCGACGATATCGGCATTCCGATGAAAATATTTTCCCGGCTGACAGAAATGACAGTTTCGTGGAAGACACAGACATTGTGAGTTTCAGCTGTTATAACACCACTCATATGACTTTATTATGATATTTACTATTTTATAAGCCTTACACGAACGCTGGTGAGGAATGAATTCTTTTGATGTTTTGATAAATAGGACGGCGGAGCAAAGGTGACATGAGAAAAAGGGGAAATGGATGAATCCAGAAAAACCTGCCGCGGAGCCGCCTGTGCACCACGAAGCCACGTGGACGGACCGGCGCACAGTGGAAAATTTTCGTCAAAACCTGGCCAAAAGTCGAAAACTCAAATTTCGAAAAATAGGTATTTGCATTATAGGGATAGAAAATAGATTAAATTCTGTATTAAATTCCGTTCAAATGAATACTGTAACTTTATTAGGTGCATGACACCATTAGCCCAAACCTGCTCTTGTTTTGTATCTCCCGCGCTGCGTTTGAGAGGCTGCTATGTGGCTATGCATGTTTAATAATTTCAGAACATGCCGTCATTTCGAATTTTTGCAAATTGGCATTAGATCCTTATTTCTAAACATTAAATAAGTATTCATACCAAATTTGGTATAAATTGATTGATATTTAGACTTATGGCCAGATTTTCCATCACTTTTTCCACTGTGCGGCGGAGTTTATATCAGAGTCAGCGTTGTCGCTGTCTCTGTAGCGACTCTAACTGGGAGGTCCTAGGGTTCCAGTCCCGACAGTGGTAGATTTCCGACACGTTATATAGCTAAGTCGAGTTTAGCCGCAGTCTGAAGAAGAATTCTAGAATCCAGTGGCTCTGATCGATCGTTTTCCGTTGTTTCTCCGATCAATAACAGGCCAATGCCGGAGATATAGCGGAAGAAACGGATAACGGACCGCGCGGGTGTTTTCTCCTCCCCCTTTATCCACACACACATACACGCGAACCACCACATGTATGAAAACCAGTCGGGAAATTAGTGCTTGTCCCGGATGGGGTGGAACCCCTCCAGTGGCAGATACTTGGAGAGGGAAAATTCTCTCTCAAGCCGACTTGTAGGTCAACGCGGTATCTCACCATCCAATAGGGGAGAAACCCAGTTCCTTCCCCCGAAAATACATTAACTACACTAACGAGACTGATGACCATTGCAGTTGCCATGCCTGGAAGTCAATCAATCCACGTGGACGACCCTAGATTTCGTGATCGACGATCAGACAGACTTTTTGCCGTACATCAAATTTTCAGTATTAAGGACACACACCTCGAAGAGGCGAGCGGGGCGTGGTTGCGACAGGAGTGGGGCAGCCGCGCGTTTGAGCGTCGAAGGTGCATGGGGCGTCCGCGCCGGCGACGGCACGCCCCTCCGCCGGATCCAGAGAGACATCCAGTTACCGGCCGCACTCCAGAAGGGGGCGGGAGAGGCGAGCGACGAAAATAGAATTGACGTGGAATCACGAGGGCGCGCGTTCGCCCGTCGCGAGCGGAAAAGCGCGGGAGCAAGTGCAGGGGCGGCGCGTCGAGGGGCCGCCGGCGCTGCGGTTAGGGGCTGCCAGGGCCGCGACGCGAGGGGCGCGCCCGTGAATTTGTGTCGCTCAAATTGCAAAGGACGATTCGCGGAACCTTTGCCGAAATTGTAATGGATGGGGGTTGCGAGCGTGAAGGGATGAAATGAACTCAGCGATTCCCTGATTTCAAGAGCAGAACTCGTGTGAATACTGAAAATAATAATAGAAATATATTTTATAACTCACGTTCAATCAGGAAAAATCCAAGAATCAGTATTTATGAGTTCTGATATGTGATAGCGCCTTTCAGCAATAATAAACTGGAAAACCTTTAAATTATGATTGATCGTTACTGGTAGCTAAAAAGTAATGTTTTTCCCGAAATAAAGTGATCATCTGTCTAACGAGAATGCTTTCATAAAATATATTAACTATAACAATACAAATCCGGGTAACAGACGCTTAAAATTCCCAGTAAGTTTAAAAACAATTAAAATGTTCCACATCTTTCATGAATACAGCAGTATTCTAAACCAGCGAAAGAAATTATACATCCCCAAAAAAGAAAACCGACATAAGTAAATGCGAAATATTTGTATCCTAGTTAATCACTAAAAACATTGTTTTACTAGATAACATGACACGTTACAAATGTAATACTCCTTGTGTTTTAGAACGCCCCTAAAAAATAAAGTCAACAGAGGATTGTGGTCGGTTCGTCAACACGTTTGACAGGTCGTCAATACGCACAGTAGTGTTGTTTCAGTAACGGCCAAGCCAGACAATTTGGACTGGACGTTTATCGCTTCTTTGCGGAGGCGGAATCTCTACTCCTCCTACAGAACAAACTGTCACCAATGCAAAGGTTTAAGAACGTTTGGACTTGAGCAAATACGAGTGGAGACTAATGATTTTGTAAGTTAATAAGCACTAAAGCATTTGAGAAGTTGTACTTTTTCAGTTTTCAACAACTTTGTCAATCCCTCGATCTTACCGTACACAAGGAGTCATGCCAAATCTAGTGGTACTTCGATAGCACATACTTTCTCGTATTGCTTGTAACGACTACGCCTGCCAAAGTGTTTCCAACCAGCAAAAAATTGCCACCTCGCTGGGAATCGAAATCAGGTTCTTAGAGTTAACAAGTCGGTCACGATAACCTTACACCACCAGACACACATTCATATTCGACCTTCCCGACGTTTAAAAGGAAAGTTAAACGTTTGCTTTTGCAATTTCTAAAAAATCGAGCGAAATTTCAATTTTTCTATATCAAGGACTCACAAAACGTTGATTCTGGCTAAACTAGGCAGAGGACGTCGTAGATAGTTCAAAATAGGCAATTACAAGAAAATTCGGCGTTTTCTGGCGCACGATTACATAACTTTCTCTTCTTACGAAGAATTCGTAAGACGAGAAAGTTACAAAACCTGGGAATTTTGGAATTTAAGTGAGAGGAAAAATATATGTAACTTGCATCTCAAGAGGGCTATTCTCAGCTGACTAACCATTGCCTGGTTGGCCAACCACTCCACTATCCAGGGCTGACCGAGAGTTCGATTGAGGGCATTGTGGCCCGAAAATTACCTAAGGCAACATCGGGGCTTGTTCCTTCCGCCACCTAATTCCCCTTTCCCGTGTGCTGCCCGCCTTATCCCTAACCCATCGCAACCTAGCTGATGTACACCGGAGAGGAGGCCTTGGGAAACATAAATAAAGCAGAAGCTTGGTGCCATTTCCATTTCCTTGGTGAAATGGAACCATTCACATCTTGGCAATGTAAACTTGAGCATAAACATAAGATGTGACCGTGAAAATTTGCAAGCTACAAGATTGCACATTCCGGTTCATGTGATCTGAGAACACAGCAGCGTGCAACGAACTTCTTCAGTTTTCTAAAGTCTAAATAATTTGAGTTTGTAAGAGCATTTGTCATTCATCATCCTAATTGCTCATGAAACGCTTCATAGAATCATTCTTGGCGCTAAATGAAATAGTTTTCATTCATGCATGGTCACGTTCATTTAATACCGTTCGACTCAGATACGTCTGTGCCAAGTATTTACCGTATCGATATCGATGAGTGGCTGAGTTTACGTTTTCGTTCTTCGCAGTCACTAAAAATGATACGTTCAAGGAAAAAAGTTCAAGGGAAAATAGATCTTTACGTGCTCGCTTCTATATTAACGTTTTATTATGAATGTCCTTTATAGCCCAGCCATATGGTATGGCAGAGGACAGAGGAAAATATACAAGAATCTTTTAAGAACCTAAACCGTTCTTATGACAGAAAACTACTAACAGAAAAACAACATGTATTTTCGTTTACTGTAGTGACACTTTTCTATAAAAGTAGCAGTTATAGAAAAAAATCTAAAAAGTCTACGTTTTACCAAAATTTAATCTGCTGTAACGCCTAAACAGTGTGACGAAAAATAGGTAAGAAACATAATTCCTGGCCACTTTAATGTTATTTTTCTATCAAAACGTCTTTAATAAAACAGCTACTTCAAGTGTCATAAATCGTAAAGGATTCAATGAAAGGCTATAAAAGTGCTTAGTTTTTAAGTTAAAAGCTACCACTTACAAATTTCTATGTGTTTCAAAATTAGATAAATATATGTAGCATTTCTTTTATTATTAAACATTTCAAAGCTTGCAATATTAACTGTATTTGATATTGAATGTTTTGAATTGTTAATAGACAATGAAAGGTAATCAAAAATATTCCTATTGCTTATAATGTAAAGTTGTAAATCAGGTTGTGATCGCTTATGATCACAAATTTGCACAGCGATCTAAAACAAAATAAAATAAATAAATACATCACTTCCAAGGTGGCAAAGTTGATATTCTGCTTCAGGTTTAAAAAAAAATTTAAAAAACAGAGGAATGATAGAGAACACACAATTCAGTAGTGCCTGGCTGGGCGCGTTTTGCCCCCGTGGCCGGATATTCTACTTCAGCTCTAAAAAAATAATTAAAAAACAGAGGAATGATAGAAAAACCACAATTGAGTAGTGCCTGGCTTAGCGACTGACCTGCAGCGAGGGCGGCGGGCGCACGTCGGCGGCCGAGTAGAGCACCGTGTGGAGGCCCGCCGGCGGGCGGCGCAGGTAGCGCGAGGCAGGCTCGATGAACACCTCCTCCACGTTGGTGGTGACGGAGCCGTCGAACAGCCCGTCCGCCGTCACCACGCCCTGCACCACCGCCTCTTCGTTCTCTGCGCATACAGAAGCAGCGCGGCGTTACGCTTGCCACTCGCAGCTCCAGCGATCGTCTCTGAACGGGCCGACGGAAAACGGATCGAAAATGCATCATCAAAAGCTAGATGCATTCGTGAAGTAAAATGTAAAGTGAAAAAAAATTTCCCTTTGATGGGAAAGAAAACTATTGTAACAAAGCATGCAGATTTGTAGGTTTTTTATTTCGTCAAAAGCAACCTAAGCTAAGTGAAATCTTTAAAATAATTGTAATTAAGAAAAATAATATTCATCTCAATTTATGGTAAATAGTTGTTACTGACTTATCATTAAAAAATGTTCTTCTACTTTGCAGATTACATAAGTTTTTATGAGAAAAATTAGCAATGTTTTGAAGTATGATCCAACAGAAAAAACTGCCTCTTAAAATGCCTCTAATATCGCTACATATTCGCGTTTTTCGCCGCATTTTATATGTCAATTCTGCAAGACACCTAACGAGAAGAAATAAGAATTGCTTTTGTAAGTCGTAGTCACATTAACATTCACTCAGAAAAAAAAATTCCCTTTGATGGGAAAGAAAACAATTGTAACCTAGCATGCAGATTTGTAGGCTTTTTTATTTCGTCAAAAATTACTTGTTTAGGTTTAATGTTAGGCCATATTGTTAACAAAGATCTCTAATAATTGCATTGCAACATATTTTTTTCATTACAATTTCATGCGATCATATCTTTATGTTAATGGACATAAAATAACATTAAACTCGACTGTCACCTGAATAGTTTCAAATTATTGAAACAGCGCATCACGTGTCTGTTAACACAATGATAGTGATAAATCGATATCGTCCCGATGAATGACATGTTGAGCACTGAGAGCCGCAGGCAACAGAACTTCCATCAAATCCTGTAAATGTTCGACACGCATTGTTAGAGTAGTTTCTGTTGAACTGAATCATGAGACATTTCTGAATAAAATAGAGTAACAACGAGATTTACGAATAATGTTGCCTGCGTTATAAATAGACGTATTCGTGCGTCGCCATAAAAGCGCACACATATCAAATACATTTCCTGGAACCGTCGCGGACAAAGAGACCATGCTATGTGTTCTCGGAGTGCAGAGCCAGCCGGGGCGTGGGAATGGCCGGGGACTATGCTTTCAAAGGCTTCGCGGGGCGGAATAAAAAAGAAGAGCCTCACTAGGGATTAGACCACAGAAAGGAAATGATATCAGAACATTTCTACCTCGGGAGCTCCACGTGCAGTTCTTTGGGGGCATGTCTGCTGCGTTAAGCTCTTTACAAGCTTGTATCCTCTGGCGTGAGTCGGAAAATCCAGGTTTCATTTGAAGTCTTAGTTCGTGCGTCTACATTTGCATTGCTCCAGGCTATAGATTAGAAACAGATTTTGTGTATTTTTCAGAAGCTACGTACCCTTAAAGCAGAACGCAAAAGTGCGGGATTTGCTTTATGTTTATGTATCTTTATAAAAGTCGGGTAAGTAAGAATACTTGCAGAAAAATAGAAAATTATGTAGTAGATTTTATCAATATGCTTCTTTTAGGAACTATTAAAACAAGGCTTTGGAGGATCCATCTATTACGACAAATTGAATGAGAGGGATAGATGATGAAAAAAAAATTAATGTTCTCATCATTTCTAATAAATATTGTATTAATTTCAAAGTACAAGCTAATTTTAAAATGAATCAAAAATATCTCTCGTCAGTACATATTAAAAACGAATTAAAACACACTTTTCAAGGATTTATAATTAACTCAGGAACGAAGGGGTCGAAATATAACATTTATTTTGCAGGGTGTTTATGTTACGAGTTGATAGAAAGTGTGTATTTATATAATTCTTTTAAGTATTTGTGTTAACTGAACAGACGAACATAGGTATGCATTTTTTGTGAACCATTTTAAGGTGAATAAAGTAAATATTTTATATCATTAAGAATACTTTTCATGTATTTAATGATTAATATGTCCACATAAATCATCGGCCAATTTTCTTTTATCATTTAGCACAAGAAATACGACCGCGACTCGCGTCTTGCATCTCCTGACATCTCCTCTCCATGTTGAAGTACTTGCATGACCTACAGGATGGCCAAAGTATTCGCGCCATTTCCTTTGTGACATTACCTCTCATTGCTATGGAAATCATTAATGTACAACTGGCAGTATCTTACCCGCGGAATCTCTTCGACAACATCCCATCTTGCCCCGACTAGCGCAAATATGTCTGCATGAAACATATTGCCTGAAGGTATTGCGGAAACGTATTGGTAGTGTTAGGCAAGACCTTACAATGAATTCGACGCAAAGTCGGTAATGGAACGATTTCAACATTTGTATGGTGTAGGTTATTTCTTGAAAGCTGGCTTCAAAATTGATAGCAAGATTATTTTGAGTATTTGGATTTTTCGGGGGAAGCGTTGGCAGGAAATCAGTAGTTGGCGGCGGATGGATCGCAGTTGGTGGGAGTTGACGAGTTGGAGAGAAGTAGTGGGGAGTTGATGGCAGTTAGTGGAAGCGGTGAGTCAGAAAGGAAGAGGCAAGAAAATATTTTAAGATCCGAAACTGCAGATTTTATTCGAAGTCTTGCGTCTACTTTTCCATTGCCGCAGGCTACAAATGATGAGAACATTCATTTACAGAATTTTTAGAAACTACGTACAGCCGACTTCGTTTATAGTGAACTCGGATATAGTTAACTAACAGTTATAGTGAACGTAGGTCACTTGTCCCGTTTTACTTAAATTAAAATAAGCGTAAGAAGATTCGGTTATAGTGAACGTAGTAAATACAACGACCTGGAAATTAATTTCATCCAGGAAAATAATACTATATCGCCTCAATGCTAGAAATTCCAACACTAGGTAGCTTGAAAAAAATATTGTCGACGAAAGGTCATAATCGAAGAAGTCTCCCCTGAGGTGAATACAGCGGAGCAGGAATGAGGACCTTGGACCTTATTGATGGCGAGTATGCCACTCAGTTTCACTGCGGAAGGAGAGGCTGTGTCTCCTGCGTGGGCTTCAACTGGTGGCGGTGACACGAGATTGCTTGCTTCAGCTTCAAGCTTCATGTTACTTGAAATATTGCGGGACAAAACGCATTGTGTTCGACGTACACGACAGGAAGCGCGCGACTGCCACAGCCCCACAGCCTGGCGCTAATCGCCATGCCGCACGGAAAAGCGATCAGTTTCATTAGCCGCTTGCGCCATCTCGCTACCGAATAGATCTCGGAATACGTTGTTAGGCGAGTACAAGGCCCTTCGGAGTGTGGGACGATTTTCCAGCTGTAGAAGAGGCATTGAAAGGTGACAATACTGCATTACAATGTTAGAGACAGTGGACATTGCAGATTCAAGTATAGAAAAAGCATGGAGTCTGGAGAAGGATCTAGAGAAATTACTAAATAAAGATGTTCGAAGCAAACACTTGAAAATAATTACAATTTGAAGACAAATAAAGTATCAAAACTTTCTGTTGATGCTGTTAATATATTGTGCTGTACCTCTATACGAATAAAATCATTGTGGAGAAATTCTATTTAAATTTGACATTATAGGATATAGTGAACCAAAAATGTTAATCCCCAGACGTTCACTACAACCGGAGTCGACCGTTCGCGCATTTCAATGGAGAGGAAAGCGCGAGGGGCGGCAGCGCGGCGCGTCGGGTTGCAGGCTGCGTCCGCGGCGTCAATCTGAGCGCGCTGGCCGCTCCCCGGGGGTTCCCCGCGCGCGTCGGGGCTTCCCCCGGGGCCGCGGCCGCCGCCGCCGCGTCTTAGTGCGAAGTCCCACAAGGGCGGCGCGGGCTTCTCGTGTGACGCCGCTCCGACCGCGCGTGTGCCGTGCGAGACGTTTCCCCGCCCGCCCCGCCCGCCCCGCCCGCCCCGCCTACGCTCTGCGCCTCCTGTGTGGGTAGGTCGGTGGGCCGCCGCTCCCTCCCGCCCTCAGCTCTCTCGCACGCAGCCGCCAAGTCTGCAAGAAGAAGACTCAACTTTCGCTTTGGAGGATGGTGGGGGTACGTACGGAAATCGTCGGTTGTTAATCCTGGAGATCCTAGACACAGAGAGACGGCTCAATCGCCGACATTTCAAATCATTTCACCCACCCAATAGTCCCGCTAAGCAGGTTTCAAAATTTAAAGAAAAATGATAACAATTGAAAGCAAGGGCTTTAAAGGTCTGTGAGAGTCTCATATAAATTTTCAAGGATATTATTTAGTAATGGTTTGGGATAGATTAATGATTCCTAACACACAGAATACTGCACAGTTCCAATTCTCCTGACAACTGGATATAAAATGACAGGATCGATGGAACAACGGAATGCACAACTCTGTCAAGCGACTCTAGGCTCAACTGAAGTTCTTCGACATCACGCGGGAAAGAAGAAATTTATTTCGGATTTTTTCGGCCATTCCGAACGTCCATACACTTGTCCAATACCAACTAAACAACAAGTGTAGAAGGCGTTGACATGATTCATGAAATTGGTGGAAACGTCTTAAAAAGGTTTTCGCATTGACCGCGTGCTATCGCTGAAGTTCAGTTGAGCTGCCGACGTGTTCCATTAGTACACCTACCGCCAGAGTTGAATATCCTCCTCACAGTTTTCATGCACGCAGCCATGACCTGCCCATGGAAGCCGTGAGCTCAATTAATCGTTTGCGTGAGTGATTCTCGAGAGCGAAAGTGATGTTTGATGGCACTCTACTTCTCAAGCACGTCCTTCTTCCTCTATTAGAACACGCTCCCTTTTGTCTAGTCCGGAAACCTATTCTACAGCTACATTAATTCGCTTGTTTGTGACCAACCTCACACATATCTACGTTTGTACACCTACTTATCAGTATACTTGTGGGTCAGAAGTACAAGTAAATGTGATTATTCAATTACCATTAACTCATATGTTTGTCATTCATTCATCCTTTATCTATATTTTTTTGTTTACTTGATTAATATTTCTTTATCCAAATAATTTCTAGTTTGCGTCCCTATAAGACATTTTATTTATTTATTTGTTTCATCATCTTTTACAGTGATTTGCACAACAGTATTTTAAGTTTAGCAATGAATGTTTAGCTTGAAAGTTTCTTTTCAAAATTAGATCGCACTATCTTTATCTCTGATGGTAAACTGTCAGCCAGAAAGTATTTTTCTATATTTCTTTTTGTCTATAGATTGCGTCATCAAACAGTCCTCAGCTTCATGTTATGCTTCTGTATTCGTCGAAACATATTCACATGTGATTCCACTTCTTGCACAACTACTTCAAGAGCTTCATTCTCACTAAACCTAACCATTTTGTATTTTGCACATTGAAGAAATATTCTGAATAAAATTTTTATTAAATGTAAAATTACCACATGTAGATATTCTTAAACAAGAATACATTTAAAAGAAAGTGTATGGAAAGAAACAATATAGAAAAAAAAGTAAATTACCAAGGATTTTTCTCAGTATTGCGCATCATAGCTAAAAGACATTTGGGCTTTAAAATTATGCTACTTAATAGAATTTACATTTCAAAACAGTATTTGAGAGAATTAAAAGACACATTTTACTCAAATTATGATCACAACAAACTTTGAAACTTCAAAACCGAAGCTCAAAAATTAATTATAATTATTATCAAGCCGAACACAATTGTCAAATTCTTGTTCGTAAATGTATGAACTTTATTTGTAAACGTTATCTCTTTCACTTCAAGTGGGAGTAGACTAAGATCTAGAAGGGGTAAGAATACATTCGAGCCCCTGCGAGGCGCGAGCTGGGAGTAGCGTGTGTAGAGCGCGAGGCATTTAGAAGTCGGCCACGATCCGCCGCTGAATCAGCGCATTCCCGTTCGGGCCATTCGTTCTCTCGGCCTTGACCGCCGCCTCCCCCGCCCCCGCCCCCCAACCCCACCAACCCGGCGGGGCCGCTCTGCGGCGTCGATGTTTCGGGTCCCAACGCGGCGCCGTATCGAGTCCCGACCCTGGCAGAGGCTCCGAGGGCAGCCAGAAGAGAAAGAACGCGATGTGGGTTACTAGGCGCACTTCGTAACGACTCCCAGAGGCCGCGCAGCGCAGCGCGGCACGGCGCGGCGCCACCCCCTTCCCCCTCCCCCTCCCCCTCCCTCTCCATCTCCCCCTCCGACGCCGCAGGCCATTTCTTCGCCTTTGTGGCCCTTGCGGCTGCTACCGCACTTACTTCTCTCGTTACGTGGTTTTCATTACCATCTCCTTTTTCGGGTTTGCGATATCATTCGGATAATATTCTTATCATGAGATGTCCGTGATTATTACATTCAATATTTGTCTGCAGCAATAACATCTTTATGATTAATTTTCTTATCATTTGATCCTTCTGTTAATTCCTAAAGCATCCTTCGATACTTTTTTTTCTTTTATATGATTTTTTTAAAAATTCTTACCTGACTTGCCTCTATCTTTGTCTTCAAAGTTTGTTAATTTTTTCTACAAATTGTAAATTTATCTTGTGTTCAGTGCCATTTAATATTGCAAATCTCTTCTTACACTTTATTGCTTTCATGCATACGTCTAATGTGCTTAGACATCTTCTTATCTTTAGGCTTCAATGCGGATCCTAGAATATTCCATACAGCCGCAGGTTGTAACCGCAGCTATTGCCTTTTTCCACATTCTTGCAGTGCCTACCAAGCGAACCTCATCTCCTTGCGCTCCCTCCCCAAATCTTCTTCACTCTTCCCCCTCTTGCACTTGCGGTAGTGAGCAGCCTTTGCGAAGGATCTCGTGCGCGTTTGCACTTCTATTGTAAATTCAGCTTCAACACCGCGCGCACGGCCACCGCGCTTTCGCATCGTCGACACCGACACGCGAAGGCCTCTGGAGAGCGCTCCCCCCCCTCCCCCACACGCTGCTCCCAGCTCGCGCCCTCGCATTGCCCCCTCCGGACCTCTCGCCCTCCGCCTCCTCTCAGGACCTGCCCTCCCTCGGGGCGGTCATTTCCAGTCGCGTTCCCCTTCCTCTTACCCCTCCCCTTCCTCTTTCCCTCCCCCCCCCCCCGCCACGCCGGGCCGCACCTCTGGCGTCATCCTCTCGCGCCGGAATTAAGTAATCCTGCCCCAAGGGCAGGGCCAAATTACTTTTTGGAACTTCCCGAATTGATATTTCGAAATAATTGAGAGCCGTTTCGATGGGAGGCCGTTCCGTTTATTCTTTCTTCGGGGCCAGGAAAGTTGCTTCCCTTGTTGTAACGAACTTTGCCCCTTGTTTGGTTTTTCGAAGAAGTTTCATTCCGGGGCTGAAAGTGGTCCACGAGTCGCAGTGAACTGCAAGGTGCCGAACCCACGTGCTCAAAAGTGGCGACTTCCGCCATCGTCTGTTGTTCCTCTTGTAGCCCTCCACTGTTTTCGAATTAGGGCGTCTTAATTTTGTTTCCTTTAGGGATTTCGAAGAAGCTTTTGCAGCCAGGCGCTGTCGAGGTAATGAGTCGTGCAGCGCCGAAGGGCCAAGAAGAGACAACCGAAGAGGCCCTTCCAACGAGCGCCATTTCGGTACTTTCACTCTTCACATTTCGTAGCCGCCCCGGGAATGAGGAAGACGATACGTCGACTCCCTCCCCATAGACATCGATAGAATTTAATAAAAGTTGATCTATGGGTTTTGAAAATTTCATTATTCATTGTAGGAACGGACTGATATTCAAGTGAGCGCTGTAAAAGCACTTTTTCAATGTAGCGCTTTTCATCGTCTAAGACGCATCACTGTAAAACTTGCTGCAAACGTCAAGGAAAATTAAAACTCTTCCAAATACGATAAGCGACTTCAAAGAACGGCTATAAATCTTCAAACGATATTGCATGAGTTATTAAAGTAAACGTATGCTATACGCTTTTTTGTCAGAAAGCATCAGACAACCTTCCCTATTAGTATGCAATCCTCATTTGCAAACCCAAGCTTCCCATTAGGTAGCTCTCTGTCTCTCTCATTCTATCACCATTACAAAGCCGCTGCTCGAAATTGAATGCATCTAAAGGGAGATTAGAAGAAATTTACCAGCTCACTCACGTCTCTAAGTAACTGCGCGAGTAAATTAAACACTCCTTAGAGTAATATTTTACGTCAACTGAGAACAGGGGAGTAGCACCCCATTAGATCTAAGAGGTCGCGGGTAATCCCCGATTTACTCGAGGTTCCTCCGGGCGAATTCCGGGATCAGCGCCTCCCACGCACGCGGTATCTTCGCAAGCGGCCACGCCCCCTCCCCAGCCCCAAAGGCCGCCCTGGGAATGGAAATGGCGCGGATTAACCCGCAAGCACTCTGATATAAACACTGGAGTTTTAAAAAAATTAAAAATGGAATGAAAAAAAGAAAGAAAGAATGAGGGAAGTCGTGCGTCTCTGACAGAAGTCCTTGGAGATCCTCCTCTCCGACACAGACAAGCGCCCTCGACGGGGACGCGGCCTTCCCTTCGCGTGACGCGCTATCTGAACGCACCCCGGCGACGTGTCTCACCTCGGGGCGGAAGCGCATCTGCGCGGGGCGGGGGCGGGGGAGGAAAACGCGACGTGGCCGCGTGGCAGACGGCCGCCGAGACGCCGGGTGGCCTTGGGGGATGATGGAAGTGGCGCCGCGCGATACGAGGCGGAGAGGGGGAGCTCTTGTAGGCGCCGGGTGGAGATGTGGGGGGTAGGCGGGATACTACGGGAAGGTGCTAGCGAAAAAAAGGAAGATTGGAAGCAGACGGAGGCGCACGAGTGACGGGACGGAGAATGAGAGACGAGGAGACTTAAGATGAGAGGAGAGGAAAATGATTCGGGGAAAAGGTAGTTCTCCATGAGAAAACGCACTAGGGCGCAGAGGAGTGATAGAGTAAACACGAGAATTGCCAAATTTTGTAACATCTTACAAAGCAGAAAAGTTTTTGGCAAAAAACAGGGGGCATCCTAAGACAAGCCCATTCAAGATAATAGTTAAGTAACTAGTTCGAAGAATAAGAGAATGAGTCAAAATAAAAGAAAATCTAGTGGCGAGAGAGGGAGGAACTGATGAAGTAGATACAGTGAGGTGAGGGCTGTGCAATGCAATATGAATTATAGACAATGCGATGAGAGAAAAGAACGGTGAGGTGGGGAAAATGAAGGTGAGAGCAGTGAAATGGTGGTGGTGGTGGTGGTGATGGCAGGGAGAGCCCGCCCGATAGAGGCTCTAAGATCGCCGGGAGCAGGGGCGGCGTGCAAGGCCTAGCAGCAGAGCCGGCGTCTTAGCGCGGGGCGCGTGGAGGAGGCCGGTGGGCGGCGGGCGGCGGGCGGCGGGCGGCTGGCCGTGGGGGCTCGGGGGCGCCACATCCGTCTTCCGCCTCCCGGCCCCGGAGGCCTACGGCGCACGCAACTTCGCCCCTGCGGCGCCGCCGCCGCCGCCGCCCACGCCCGCACCCTCGCCCGCGCCCGCCGCCAGCGCCCCGCGCCGAGGGCAAAAGTTGGCAGCCGGAGGCCAGCGACAACCATTTGCGGTTTCCCGAGCGCGGAGTGGGGAGGAGGGGGCTGGGGCGGGGTGGGGCTTTGCGGGGCAAGGCGGCGCGGGGCAGGGCGGCGCGGAGTGGGGCAGCGTGGAGTGGGGCGGCGTTGGGTGGGGCGGCGTTGGGTGGTGCGGCGCGGGGTGGGGCGGGGCGGGGCTTTGCGGAGTGGGGCGGGTAAGAGCGGAGCAGGGCGGCGCGGGGTGGGGCGGGGTGGTGTGGGCGGGGAGGAGTCGGGTGGGGTGGAGCGGGGTGGGGCGGGTCGAAGTGAGGCAGGGTGTGGAGGGGCGGGGAACGTGGCGGGGTGGCGCGAGACGGAGCGCTGCTGGGCGGGGCGGAGGAGGGAGCGGTGTGGGTCGGGCCGTGGTGGTAAGGGGGCGGGGCGGGGAGCGCGCGGGCGGAGGCTGGATCTTGGCGTCAGTGCGTCTGGGGCGTGGGGGGAGCAGGGAGGGGGAAGGCAGGGCTGCGCAAAACAAGCCAAGTGAAGCGAACGCGTTTGTTCCACGACAACGCCTCGCAACGAATGAAGGCAAATGGCACAGCCTGTAACACCCTTTCTTGTACGTGCGCGACTTGATCAGTATCGCTGAGTTAATTGTACAGAAAGAAGGCGCTAATAAAAAGAAGAAATATAATGGCTTTGGTTTAACTCAGTAGATCAATCGACCACTTTGAGTTAATATCAGATCAATTTATTAGTTTGCTGTGATTGAAACAAACGTACATGAAAAATTTTTATACTATGCATTATAATATTCAACAATATTAATAAGACACCGTTTTTCAAATGTCTTTGAAAACTATAAATCATTTTTTTTTCATTACACTCATCCCTGAATTACATTGGTCCTTTTCTATCTTCAACACAGTCATGTTAGTCAATCCTTTAACATTTAAAATTTCCCAGTGTACTGTAATACATTTTCAAGAATATCCTTAGTGAAATTTCCTTTCATTTTCACCAATAAAAAAGGGGAATTCATGTTTTTAGTCTTCTGAATATATTTTTACATTAACTCTAAATTTTATTGTAATTCCATATTAATTCCTTAACTCGAAATATTAATTTAATATTGATATTGCTTATCAAAGTTACGTTTATTAATTGTACTGTCCTATTCGACCATCGTGATGTGTCAGAAAGATTAACATTAATTGATTTGGAAAAAAATACAACTAAAATATTTTAAAGTTTTAATAACTCGATTTAATTTAATCATTTTTTCAATGAAAGATTACTTTAAAGAAATTTTTCGCTATGTACAATTGAGATCAATATATTTTTTTTACATTTGTGATTGAGTTGAAGTGAGCCCAACAAAGTTAGTATTTAGTCTTCAATGCCTTTCGTTTGCAGGGGGGGGGGCGGGGGGCGGAAGAGGCCGGCTTGCGTCGCAGGCGAGCAGGACACCCCTGGGCACATGGGCGCCGGCGCCGGCGCCGGAAGCGGGTGCGGCAATGGCTGGGTCGGAGCGTCTCGACGCAGTGACATCGCATTTTGTTCGAAAATCTGAGATGTCAAGAGAACGATGGGTTTTTTTATTGGAAGGCAGAATTGCATTACAATAAAATACAAATGGATATTTTGGAATAACTAAGAGTATTGAATCACAAAGAGTATGAAATTAAACATAACTTTCTTTTGTAAATTTGCGTTGCATGAATCACACTTTTAAAATGATAGTTTATTTTAAAATACTTTTACTGTCGTAAAAGACTTAGGTCTATGTTTCCTTAGAGAAGAAATAATATTTATTACAGAATATATGAGTTTAGGCTGCATAAAATATACTAACATTATGTTGAAGGGTAGGAATTAAAAAAAAAAAAAAATGTTAATAGTCAAATCAATCATATTGATCCCTATACAGTATTTGAGTAAAACTCTGCGTGAGTGAATGTGCTATTCTGCAGATGTGCGGTTGCGTCACTCGCGGCTACACCACTCTCCGTACACGAATTGAGACGTATGAATTGAATTGAATTGAATTGAATTTGCCTTATTTTACGTGGCGAGACTCGGGCCATCAGGCCCGCTCTTCCGTCTGACCACGCAAATTTCGCTACGCTCCTTTCACCAACTAGCAGAGGAAGGAGGTATGAGCTATCATATTAGCAAAATAGCGAAAAAATGAAGCTGTACTTAAATTTAGCTATTAGCATCATGAAAACCTATAATTGTTACGGCGATTATAATTTTGAAATTGCAATAAGACTAGTTCATATCCCCTATGGAAGTAACATATTAGGTCATTGAGTGTTTGAAACTTTTGAACGGCAGTATTACATTATCAGCTACTACGATTCATTGGTAAGTCCAATGCCAGGTACTGAAAGAAAGTATTTGAATAAAAATGGGCATAAAATAAATTTTTAACTCATGAAAATATTTCGAAAACAGTTTAGAGCGTCGGCGTCACCACATTTTACTAGTGTAAAAGATAACTGAAAATTAGCAGTGAAATGAACGATCCCCTGATTCCCTGATAAAATAGTATGTAATGTAAGAAATGTAGAATATTAGAGAAATAGTTTGAAATTAAATAAAATATTTACAAGTTTGCAATACGGAAAAGTATCATACAGAACTCAAATCCACTTTTACCAAATAAGAGTAAATATTAAATTCGAATTGATCTACATAATACTAGAACATTACTTACTCTAGGGAACTCTTTAACAGGAAAAAATTATGGGCAATCGACGTCACGATTACTACTTGTATTATTATTATTATTATTATTATTATTATTATTATTATTATAACTACTATTATTATTATTAACAAATTGTTTCTTTTTTACGTAAAACTAAACAAATCTCAAAATAATGAAATATAAAACAAAATTTCAGAATATATTCAACAATTAAACCAATAGTGTAGAAAATAATTTTTAAAAATTTAAAGTAAAACAGCATTCGTATTCACACTATTTTTGCTTTCTTGATTTTTCTTTCCAAGTCATGTTGCTCCTAATTACATAATAAAAAAAACAAACACGGTCATGATAAAGTGAAGCAGTCGCCTGCGGATTGAGGGGTTTGGAGGAGAGTCGACGCGTGAAACATGGGGAAACTGGGGCGGTGTCGGGGTGGGTGTGTGGGGAGTGAGAGGTCCACAGCGAGAACGAGCTGGTTTCACCGCAGTTCTAGGGGAGACTCCGGCGTGGTTTCGAGAGGGAAGGAACTTTTAGTCGCGGGAGTTTATTGCGCGGGCTTCGGGGACTATCACCGGCTTAGGCGGCTCCGGGAAGCAATTGATGTCTCCGCAGGGCCTCTGACCGGGAGGTCCTAGGGTTCGAGTCCCGACGGTGGTTGGATTTTCGGTACTAGCTACACAGCTGGGTCGACTTCAGCCGCTGTTTAGAGGAGACTTCTACCAGCCGGCTACACCGTTAGGTCGTTTCCTGTGGTTTCTCTACTCAACACCAGGCGAATGCCGGAACAGTGCCCTGACAAACGATACATACGATATATCTTTCCTCTTCATTCTTCTATTCTCTCCTCTTACACTTACATGTATCACAAGTGTACGCACTTGCACACACACTTACACTATCCCACTTGTCGGAGGACCAGTCGGGCTTTTACTCCGGCAGGGGAGGAACCTCGCTGATGAAAGATATCCCTATGTAAAAAAAACGCAAGGTGACGCACTGCACTGCGTTTCCCTTCACATTGTGCACTGCACAATGCGCACTGCAAGCGAACAATACGAGAGTTTTTTTTAGTGTTTTGTTGTTGCTGAAATGTTTGCATCGAAATCACGGAAAAATACGGCACGCGCGATCCTGGCGTAGTTTCCGTCCGTAGTGCGTGCGGCCGGGTCACGCAGCGTGTGGTGAGTGCGGACGCAGCGGGGGAGGGGGCTAGCGGGCGTTTAGGGGCGCGAAGAATGTGTTGACTTATTTATTTGGGCGCCCGCGGCGAGATTGCCCCGACGCGTCGCGGTGCTGCCACGCAGAGGGGCGGCGAGGGAGTCTAGGGCGCGGGGCCAGGCGGTGCACTCTACCCTAGGGACGTGCGCTCGCCCACTTAGCTCGCGCGACCCGCCCCGCCCCGCCCCGCCCACACTCCGCTGCGCCGCCCTCGAGAACGCCTGGGACCGGGCGGCGCGACGCGGTGGGGCCCTGGGCTCCCCATATCGCCCCCGCCGCCCCCGCCGCCCCGCCGCCCCGCCGCCCCGCCGCCCCGCCGCCCCGCCGCCCCGCCGCCCCCGCCGCCCCGCCGCCCCCGCCGCCTCCGCCACCCCGCCGCCCCGCCGCCCCCGCCACCCCGCCGCCCCGCCGCCCCGCCGCCCCGCCACCCCGCCGCCCCGCCGCCCCCGCCACCCCGCCGCCCCGCCGTCCCCGCCGCCCAGCCGCCCCGCCGCCCCGCCGCCCCGCCGCCCCCGCCGCCCCCGCCGCCCCCGCCGCCCCGCCGCCCCCGCCGTCCCGCTGCCCCGCCGCCGCCGCTGTCACGTCGCGACACCAAGCGCGTCGGGTTCCGGGGTAACGCTCGCCGTTTGCGCCCATGGAACTACCACGTGTGTTTGGCTGGGAAGAAGTTTTTATCTTTCCTTTTCATCTGGAGGGTCATTGCTCTTGGGCACACGTCTTTTTCTCGGTTTCCTTCGCACGTGGTTGCACCTGCATTTCGATTACTAGAAACGCTCATTTCCAATCTGTTGAAGAATTGCATTGCTGGAACTTAAGTCAATTGTTCTTTTTAGCCGTGAAATGGTAATGTGATTTAGAATTTTTGTTCTTCGTTCTTTTTTCAAGGGATTAGACTTTGCAAGTACTATTTGTCCACATGACACGATTCATTCAAATTGTATGTAAAAGATGGAGTGACGATGATTATTTTATTAAAACAAGAGACATTCTAAAAGAGGCAGTACGTTCAATACGCTTAATACAATTAAAACGTTTTACAAATACTTTTCATCTGTTATACAAATGAAATGCTCAGGAGTACATTATCCTATGCCACATGCGCCTGAAACTGAGTTATAAGGGAAAATGCTATATTACATTATTACATACAAGTAGTCCCACATTATAGAGCAAAGCAGAATTATTATTACATCAAATGCGATTAAAAAATTACATTAGGTGGAGACAATAATGAATTACGCATTTTTTTCCTACATCTTGAATTAATCATGAATAGACTTTTTGCAACCTAGCAGTAGCTATTCCCACTATTCTCACAATTTCATGTCATTACATTACATTAATCTGTATTCCTGTGCAATTAGCCACGATAATGCGACCACTATCCTGACCGTGAAAGAAAAGAAACAATTTGAAATCTGAGCAAAAATCTAATGGTAGGTCTAGTCGTAAAAAGTGAAAATTGTAGTTCACATTGAGAATCACAAAGATTCGGTCCCTGATCAACACACTCACGCTCGAAAGTGCATGTCTCTCGTATTCGTTCTTCCGCTCACGACAGCAAAACATCGCAGTCTCCGCGCGCAAGACCCCCACGCGTGTTCACGACGTGAAACCTCAGTTTGCACGTTGGCTTTAGTCTTTCGTCTTCCGTCCTAGAGCGGAAACACCAGCCCATTTGCATAGTCGTAAACACGCAACGTTAACGGCATACTTGCGATAACGTTTTCTGTGATAATAGATTTTCCTGACACGTTACGCGTCCGAACTATTTCTAGGCTTTGGTACTCAATTTGCATTTCTACTAGCTTTTCATCGCAGTAATTATGAGGACACTTTATCTAAAACGAGTAAAAATATGAGATGATTTATAGTTTTGCTTTAGATATACTCTCGTAATTTGTCGCCGTCATTTTGCCACTTTTACGCTAGCAGGAAGTTCGTAGCAAAATGAAGTGACTATACTGTTGAAAAAAATTACGTCTATTTGGAATTTTCTTGAAAAAGGTGATATTATATTTCAATTTTATTCCTATAATACACGTCATGAGCGCACGTCAAGAGCCCCTGGGCTAGTAATTTAGGTGTTTTTGGTTAAGGTACCCTCCGAACGGACTCCACCAACTAATCAAATAGAACAATTACCCTTCCATTAGAAGTTCTGGTCGGCTCAGAAATTAAACTTTGCGACCTCCCGCTCCCCAGCCGCCCTGCCAATCCAGGTTCCCTCGCTCTCGCCCGTCTCCTATTTAGAGTTGCGCCCCGCGGGAGCGTCGGCGCCGTCAAACACTGCGCGCCCCCGCGACTCGCGCTGATCACATCGCCCTCGCCGCCCGCACCACTCGCCCACCGCCTTTGTCCTCCCTCGCCCCCTCCTGGATACCCGCTCTTTTCTCATCCACCCGCACTCTCTCTCTCTCTCTCTCTCTCTCTCTCTCTCTCTCTCTCTCTCTCTCTCTCTCTCTCTCTCTCCCTCTCACCCCTCTTTCTTCCCGAGCCTTCTCCGCCGTCTCCTCCACTCCGCCTTTCCCATTCTCTCTGAACGCCCCACCCCACTCCATCTGCGATCTCCCCGCCACCACACGCGCCCCCCCTTCCCTCGCGCGCGCTCCCTATCGCCCAGCCGCGAAATTAAGATCGGGGTGTCGTACGCCTCCATTAGGCAGCAGCAGCTGTCACCTCGGGCCCCGGCAATCGCCCCTACTTCCTCCAGCCCTCTCCGGCCGGCGCCAACTCCCGCGCGCGGCGGCGAGCGCTCGTGTTTTGTCTCGCCGTCATTTGTTCCAGCGGTTTCGCCATTTATTAGCGAGTTTTGCCCGTAATGCCCGTCAGATATTTTGTTTCTCGCCTTCTTTTATCGGACTTTTCGCTACATCAGTTAGAGTGCGAGGAGTAATGCGTCGAGCGCGTACGCGACCGGCATATTAATGGGCGTCGGAAATTATGCCGCATTCAACGGAGGGCTGAAGACGACAGAGAGGAATTATGGGACGCGCAGATGACGCCCTCAAGTCCGCTCGCTCGCTGCGCAGTTCGCCCGGCCCGAGCGCGCTTTGGCGCCGCGCTCGCTTGTGTTGCGTGCTGGGCCCAGAGCTGCTCCGTGAGTGGGGAACGCCAGGCGAGCGTAAGGGTGAATGAAGGGGATTAATAACTGTTTCGACGGAACGACTGCGTGGCAGGGATAGAGTAGCGGGCCTAAAATGGCATCTGAATTTAAGTCATAGTGGGTAACTTGATGTAACGCATTATCTTTGAAAATCTACCATATGCGTTAAGAAATCACAATTAATTCACATGTATGATAAAATTAAAAAGTTATTAAATTGAAATAAAATAATAATAATAATAATAATAATAACAATAAAAAATGCAATCAACATTAAAGGACATCTATATCACAACTAGTGATGCTACTACAGCACATACTTTCGTGCCTTATTCCTTATTTTGTAGTTTCTAAAATTTAGAGAGTTCTACAACAATTAGATACAAGGCCTTCATTTAAGCGTCCTTTGTTCTATCCGTGGAAAACAATTACAGAAACACTTTGGAGCGGATTTTGAGAAAGTGTTTTTTTTTAAATTCGCAGTAACAGAAATTAGCAGAAATTACGTAAGTACCCGCTTTTATAGATAACCTGACATTTTTTCAAGTTGTTTCGATCTTTCGAGCATTTGATTTTTTATAACAGATTGTCTTTAAGATAAAATCTCTAATAAATATAGTGTTTTTGCAAAGTTAACCTGTCGAAATTCTCTGATAAAAGGACCAGCATCATTTTCTTACCGTCCTTTCATACGTACGAAGAGAAAATAAAACGCAGCTGCTTTGAGAGAAAATATATTTACTATATTTTTTAATTGCCTATATTCCATGCAAAATTACGCGAAAAGTACACATACTTTCGAAAAATTGTAAATGATCATGAAATGATTTCATGACCAGTCTTGAATACCAAAGTCATAACCTCCTTGCTTTTCAGTCAGAGTTTGGAGAACAAAGGCAATCGATTGTTCGCGAGAACTGTCAAGTACATCTTCATCAGAAGAGGTCTGTGTAATTGCTTGCCCCTATCTCTCGAATCTTCTTAGATCATTTCGGTTTGAAAATTTAATGAGTCTTGGAATATTACAACGCCGACGGTTCCTCAGCAAAGGCGCCTGCAGTTTCCCATACCGCAGCTCTTTCCAGAGTGGCTTTGCAAGCAGTACGCGATCACGGCGTCCGGTAACCGAATCCCCCATGCCGGTCGCCAGCCCGCCCAGCAACAGACTTTACGGCGGCTACTAAAATTCTTTACGTGTTCGCAGCACCTCGCTCTGGGATTCGGTTTATCGCGTTCCAGTAGAACTTTACCATAAAGGAAGAATGTTTCTACTTGTTTGTATTCGATGGCATTCGGAGCATTTCGGAACCGAGCGACGCGTGGGAGGCTCGCGTCGGAGGGGAGGGGGAGGTCGGCGGTGGGGCGGGGGCGGCAGGGGAAGGGATGGCGATGGGAGGGGCGGGGGGAGGGGAAGACATTCGCAGTATTCCGCGGGGACTCGCCGGGAATCTGCTGGAAATTGTGATCGCGGAGAGTTGCGTCGGGGACGCCGCCGGCGGCGCTAGCGATCTCGCGGCAGAAATCGCGAACTAGCATGCGGCTCGGGGCGGGGCGGCGGCGGAGGTATTATTACATTTCTGCGCGTTTGGCAAACACGGGAGACGCCCCGCTCAGCACGCCGTCGGCGTACGACTTCCGCCCCCCTCCCACTTCGATTCTAGGCTCTCCCCCGTCGCCCTTCTCTTCAACACATTAATGTCCCTCTCCACCTCTCCTTCTTATTCCTTTTCACTCTTTCCCTCTCAATCAATCAATCAGCTGTTCTTTTACCCTCTTCACCTTTATACTTCCCTCCTCTTGTAGCCCTTTCAAAGCCGCAGAGTTCTTTATCACAATATTGCAAGTCCTCTCATTCTAGAAACGCTCATTCTCTCTCTTTCCCTTCCTCTCCTTCTCTCTGTCAACTTCTCTCAACCCTCTTCTCTTGAACATGATTTTATCGCGTCACAAGTCCCTTTGTCAACAAGACCTCTTTCCTTTACGTCGTAGTTTCTCCAGCACGTACGTAGCCTTCCCAGAAAGATTATTTTTCGTGGAACCTTATCTCGCTTATATTTTGTTGCTCGTCCTGATATATCAGGTCTACCCTTGAACACACATCAGAGAGTACTTGCAAACCACACTTGCTTGTACTCGCATTTAATTAACAAACATGTTCGGGAAATAATCTGCGATACTTGTTCTCATCAGTCTCGTGCCCCTTTGGTCCATCTCAGTGTGATTCCATCTCCGGCGTTCATCTTCCCCCAAATAGACGCTCAGCGTCGATCTTTATCCAATTTTTTCCATACGCTTCTATTCCCTTTTCGATCTATTTCCCCTCGTTCCCACTCGGATGAAATACTTACGTCTTCCCCCTTTCTCTCCTCTGCGTTATTTTTCTTCTCCTCTTTCTTCCACTTCTTTTCTCTTCTTCGAGTTCTCTCTCGAC